>CM055116.1:262260391-262869558 GCA_029206835.1 Rana muscosa | reverse complement strand
AAATGCAAGCTGTTCTTTCAAAGATTCAGTAAAAAAAAATAAGTAATAGATTATTAGAAACATATAATGTAGTTCCAGATTACATTGAAGTACAAAAGACAATAGCAAATATGTTTTCTGTTGCGGTTTATAGTTTTTTTCAGAAGACAGGGAAAAATTGGTTAAAGAGATTGTATTGTAGACCACGATGGCAACTTTCACATGGATATTACTTCCAGTAGTCTTGTAGCAGAGTTACCGTATATCTCTAAAGCCATAATAACTCAATTAATGCCAAGCAAAGTAGGCTTTTTAATGGAACCTGAAGTATGGCCCTTATAACCTACCTGGCCACCAGAATGTGAAAAGAACAAAAATTGTGTCATAATGTAATTCCTTTTCATCTTTGAAATATCTCCTTTAAACTTTTTCTTTGAGACAGTTACAAATAAACTGTTTATTATTAGAGCTGGAATAATCCCAAACCTTATCTAGCATCTAGCTTAAGAAAATAAACTTTGTGAGTATTAAAAAGAAGAAATTAAACTGATAACAGTAATAATGCAAGCATCACAATACATTCCACTGACAACATTCGTGCTAATGACTAGTTTCTGTGATTTTTTTTTAATATGTAGAAAGCATTGATATTTTACAATGCTTATATCAGTATCTATTTTGCCAAATATATTTTTCTTATAGTGCTTTTATTTTAGCATACATCCAGTTATATGATAGACCAACACAAAGTGGCACATAACTGTGAAGTTGAAGGAAAATGAGAAATGGTTTTCAACATTTTTTACAAATAAATTTAAGAAAAGCGTGGTGTGCATTTGTATTCAGCCCCCTTTACTTTGATCCCCCTAACTAAAATCTAGTTTGACAAAATGCCTTCAGAAATCACCTAATTAGTAAAGAGACTCCATCTGTGTGTAATTTAATCTCAGTATAAATACAGCTGTTCTGTGAAGCCCTCAGAGGTTTGTTAGAGAACCTTAGTGGGGGAAAAAAACAGCATCATGAAGGTCAAGGAGCACACCAGACAGGTCAGGGATAATGTTGTGGAGAAGTTTAAAGTAGGGTTAGGTTATAAAAAAATATCCCAAGCTTTGAACATCTCATGGAGCACTGTTCAATCCATCATCAGAAAATGGAAAGAGTATGGCACAACTGCAAACCTACCAAGACATGACCGTCCACCTAAACTGACAGGCTGGGCAAGGAGAGTATTATTCAGAGAAGCAGCCAAGAGGCTCATGGAAACTCTGGGGGATCTGCAGAGCATGCAGCATCTGTATCTACTTGCGGTGATGGGGGCGATATTGATGGTATAACGTTGATACTGTTTCACGTAGTAAGGAACTCCTCCCATATTGACAGGTCCGCTACTGCTGCGGTTTCCAAGTTAAGAATCTGATCGGGGTCCTGTGTCTGGGAGAGGAAGACCAGGGGGCGTGATACAAAAGATCGACCCTGGGGAATGATCCTTGCTGCAAATTGAGCATTCCCGGGAGAGACTGAAGCTGCTCCTTAGTACACCCCCGTGTACGGGTGAAGTCTTGGAGAACTGACCTGATGCGGGTCGGCTTTAAGGAACGACAAACGTAGTGAAAGCTAGTTTGCGTGTTTAGCACGACAGAGAATAGGTGAGCAGCCGAGTTGCTACTGGAGATGACGAGTGACCGATTTGAGTCGTTTGCAGAAATGCTTGCAGCGATTGCAATTAAGCAGCTTTATTGGAAAGATGAAAACAAAGTTAGCGGAAATTTTGAGTATGTAGGAATGACCTGCGCAACATTTTACATCCATTGTTTTAACACTCAGATTTGGAATGAATGGAATTTTCCATCCTGCTCCTTTGATTTTTTTCATCACTATGGTAAAAAGGGATTATCAGTTTGACCCCATTAACCATTGGAAAACTTTATGAATGTTCTGAAAATGGAAATTTTAAAAAACATTTTTACCGGTCTATGGCCAGCTTTAGAATGCTCATTTTCTTTCTGGTAAATGTACCCCTTATGGCATCTTTATATAATTATTAGCATGTGTTCCATGTGGCTTTAAAGATTGCCCAAGCTCATATAAATAAACTAGGATGTGGTCACAGCGCTTATATAACTATGAGCAATATAATGACAGTAGAATGGACTTGGAAGACTTAAGGCTTTGAGCCTGACAAGCATGGGCATGCGGTTGCCCCTCTCTCTTTTAAACATATTATTAGGTTAGTTAGTTTAATAGTATAAATGATATATGCATAGGTTAGGTATTAAGGTCAGGGCCCCTTTAAGGGATGTTCAAACAGGTGTGGGGCGGGATTAAAGGTACAGGTGTATTAGGTATGGCCCAGATAGTCATGTGATCCCTGAGGAATGTTCTAGTAGGGGCTTATTATATATAGGACCCCTCTAGCAGGTATTTCCTGTCAGTACACACCTGGACAGTGCAGGTGCAGCAAGTTCCTGAGAGACATGGATTGCCTCCTGAGGCAATTGCTGGAAAGAGCTGGTGGTAATGGCGGAGAAAAATGGCTCAAGAGATGCCTGGCTATGACCAGAGAAGATGCTGAGCGGGTAGAAGAAGGAGAACAGCCAGTACAGAGAGCCGCGGAAACTCCCTCCATTTCCAATGAAACCAGAGGCAGATCAGCTGTGAGAAGCCCGCAGCCCCGCAGTACACGCAGGCACGGCTCTGTGTCTCAGCTGCCTGTGTCACAGGGAGAGGGAGAGATCAGTGCAGCGCAGCCAGGGGAGACCGCTTCAAATCCCAAGTGCTGTATCAACAGGAGAGAGATGAATAAGAGAAAGGTTCGGTCCCCATCGCCGCCCATTATTCGTGGTGGGCGGGAGGAGCGCCAGTCAACAGGAGATCAGAGGCAGAGTATGAACTAGGAGGTGTGGAGAGACGAGCTCTGCCTAGTACATCAGGCTCACACAGTGCAGCGTCAGGCAGTGTGAGTGTACCTGACATACCAATGATGGCCACTGGAGTCAATAGAGAGCAGGCTAATGCTGCGTCAGCTAATACGAATGTCCAAGCGCTACCTGGGGGTATAGGTGAGTTAGCACACACATTGTCTAACATTATGGAGTCAATAAATAGACTGGCTGACAGTAGTAATATGCCAGTGGCTGATAGGTGTAATTATGGAGATGTATGGTCAGCGGATGTGAGAAATACTACTAATGTTAGCAATATGTGCAGCAGCAGTCTGGCACAGTCAATTAATGTGGAACCCCAAATGTTATTACCAGTTGATATTAATTTTGCTAACACATTAAGCCCTGTATACACGATCGGATAACCTATGGATTTTCGTCCGATGGATTTGTCCATCGGAAATCCGATGAAACTGTTTTTCATCAGTCTTGGCCACACACCATAAGTTCAAAAACCGACGGCAAGAAAACGAGGGCACGCACAACACGTACGACGGCGCTATAAAAGGGCCGAACAAATCTAATGGCGCCACCCCTTGGGCTGCTTTTGCTGATTTCGTGTTACCGCGTGTTAGTAAAAGTTTGGTGAGAGCCGATTCGCGCTTTTCAGTCTCCGTGCTTTGCAGATCGTTTCCTGGTGTTCAGTTTGTGCTTGTGGGTTCGTATTTGTTCTTCAGTGCGTGCAGTCAGGTCGCTACTGCCTTGCAGTGCCTTCTTGGCCGTTCGTTTTCTGTTTTTTTAGGTCGTTCTTCTCAGGCCTTGCTGTTCCACGGTGCGTTCTGTTTGAGTTTGTTTTGACCAGCCGACCGGTTTAAGAGCATGTTTGAAGTGCGTTCTCGTTCTCGAGCTCGTGCTGGCTTTGGACTTGGTGTTGCAGTTAACACTGTAACCCGAGTTCAGTCTGTGAACAGGGTGAGGAGGAGTTCATGGACTAAGAATTGGTTGCTCCAGTGGGACCAATTCTCTCATATGCCTCTGCTGCGGGAAATCCATGAGAATAATCCTGATGATTTCAGGAATTATCTTAGGATGACGGACCCCGTTTTTCACCGTCTGTTGGATTTGCTGTCCCCCTATATAACGAGGCAGGACACTGTGATGCGCCAGGCCATCACTGCCGAGCTGAGGCTTATTGCCACGTTGAGATACCTCGTGACTGGGAGAAGCTTGCAGGACCTCAAGTTCACAACAGGCATCTCCCCCCAGGCTCTCGGGATCATTATCCCTGAGACGTGTTCGGCCATTATTCAGGTCCTGCAGAAGGACTATTTGAAGGTAAGTTTGCTCCTTTAACATCACATTATATGTTTGGATGGTTTAATAATGTTCAAAATTTTTATCCTCCTTCCCAAATTTGCCTGTTTGTAATATCCTGGTAATGTCCCCATTTTCACCATGCATGTTTTTACCTGTAAAGGCCTTTTTTGGGCCCTACATGCCTATTTCCCTTCACTAACCTCTCCAGCATGCTATCCTGGGCCCAAACCCAGCTAGCCTTCTATTTTCCTTTTAAAATTTTTGGGGTCAGTGCCCTCGTAGTTTGACAACCCTCCCTCCCCCCTAAAAATTTAAAAATAGTTTTAGTTCTCAATCAAGATCAGCAGAGTGGTAGAGCCTTTATTTGGATCCCCCACAATCACCTCAAGCCCCCCCCCTTAGATTATTTTAGAATGTCCACTCAGTGGGGGTGAGGCATCTGCTAAGTGGGCCTTTGTTTATTGGTAGGAAATACTCCCTTAAATAATAATGTTAGAATTATGTTGGTCAACAATGTCTTTGTGTGTAATCTGCTTGCACTGTAAACATAAACCATACTAATGTCTTCTTTTTGTTTGACTCCACAGTTCCCTAGCACACCACAGGAATGGCTGACTGTGGCAGATCAATTTGCCCAGCGGTGGGACTTCCCCAACTGCGGAGGGGCAATTGATGGGAAGCACGTCCACATAGTTCCGCCACCCCGTTCGGGGTCATACTATTTCAACTATAAAGGTTTTAATAGCTTAGTGTTAATGGCGGTGGTGTCGGCACAGTACGAGTTCCTGTATGTGGACGTGGGGAAGAACGGCCGGATATTCGATGACTACCGTTCGTTTTCATCGCGGATGAAGCTTTTGGACTTGGACCACACCTCATGCGGCCGTTTCCCCAACGCACCCTCACCCCGGAGAGGAGGGTTTTTAATTACCGGCTGGCCAGAGCCCGGAGAGTTGTGGAGAATGCCTTCGGGATAATGGCCAGCCGGTTCCGCCTATTTCAGACAGCTATCCATTTGGCGGAATACAAACTGAACAACATTGTGTACTGCTGCTGCATAATGCACAATTTCCTAAGACATTATTCAACAACATATGTGTCAACAGTTGGGCCTGAGGCCGGTCCATCCGAGATGAGCATTCTGACCGGCCTCAACACTGCCCGTACTGGCTTGGCCCCCCAAAGTGCCTGTGAAGTACGTGAGAAATACGTTGAATACTTCACGAGTAGGGGGGCCATCGCAATGCCAGACCACATCTGACCTTTATAGCTTTTTGATAATAAAAATATTTTTTATATTTACTACAAACTTGTTTTGTCATTCTTGTATTTTGGGTTTATGTGTCTCACAGGTTCTAGTAGTGCCAAGTGTATTTGTCCTTAGTAAATAGCCTCAGTTCTCACAGGTAAAAACCTTGATTTTGCATCTTCAGAACTGCTATTGAGCATAGAAAGAACAAGCCACACCTTTTTTAGACTTCCAGAATCTTTTTACTTTGTGCACGACATTTGTTGGTGGTTTTCTATATTAAGCATTTTTTTTTTTTGGAGGCTTTTTTTGCAGAAACATGCATGGGTCAAAATCCCCAACTTTTTGTTTAAAAAGTAAAAAAATAACACAGTGAAAAACACAAACATGAGATGGGGTGATGTCACCCCTGATCCATCCCAAATGTGAAGAACCACACTTTCTTTTTGGGGCTCAAATGGGTATCTTCAACATGATCCCATGGCTAAGGTAAACATGTGCTTTCTGCCATCATGGGGGATCAATGGACGTGCTTTGGGGGTGAAAACCCTTTGTCTCACCTACTTGAGTAGGGAGGAAGAGGTTGCACCCCCAAAACAGGGACATAGATATCCTGTGACGGCAGATAGCACATGTTGAGTCACTGTGTGCATCTTCACATTTGGGCAGGTTGAAATACCGTTGCACATTTTGGATGCCAAATAGCACACTTAAAAAGGGGGGGCTCAGACTATTCGGCCCAAAATATCGATTATATTTTTATATTTCTGCTCAATCACATTCATTCGAGTTCGCATAATGTCCATTTCGCTACTACATTCCATTATTTCCTGAATGATTATTTTGGCGCTAGGACTCGAGAATGGAGGATTTGGAGTTCCTGACACACCACCACGTTCAGTCCCTAAAAAAAAAATTGAACTATGCAGGCCTAGATCTGTATTTAACTTGAAGCTGTGGTGACAGACACTGACCTGTTGTGCTGATAATCTCCACCTCTCCTTCCTCCACCTCCCCTTCCTCCACCTCCGCTTCCTCCACCTCCGCTTCCTGAACATGCTGATCTTGGTCTGCTTTGTGATCTTCGGGGAGTTTCTGTGGTCTTTGGTTCCTCGTCTCCTCAGCTTGGTGTCCTCCCAGTCTCCTCTCCCCTATGGGAATGTCAAAAATAATGTATCCTTTAGCACACAGAGATTTTAGGCCTGAAAATGGATTCATTGTTTTGAAGTGGGGTACAATTGATATTTGGCCCTGAGTTCCAAGATGAACATATGAGATCTTGCGAACTCTACAAAGCAACATGTTATTTTTTAGGACACTCACAAATACACTTGGATAACCACCAAGGTATCCACTGGACCACCTGTGTGTGACCCCGTTTATAAATTTGGTCATGTGGCCCAGACTATAGTATCTTGATCCAGAAAAAAAAGCTGAGTACACAACTGCTGGAGTGTCATCTCCTTTATCCAGAATCCAGTTTAGCCTTTCATTCACATTCTAGTTTTACTTACAACACATCATCTAGCCAACAATGTGTAGATAAACATTGTTTAATTAAAATGAGGCATGCCCACATGTAGTTTACGTGGATATGTGACAAACATGTTTTGGGGAAGACCATCAAGTGTTTTTTACAACACATTTACCAAATGAGTGGACTCTCAACTTAACATAAATGTTGACATTTTAAAATGTGAAACCAGTCAAGCCAAGCACATGTTGCAAAACATGGAAGAATACATATTACAATGTGAAAGAACACAGTAAAAAAAAGCTTACTTTTTTCTATGCTTTTTTGAAGCTTCCTATACTGCTCCGGCTCCCTCAGCTTCAGGTCAGACCACCTTTTACGGAGTTGTTCCTTGGATCTCCTGACACCATATTTTTTATAGAGAGTCCTCGCCACTTTGTCCATAATTTGAGACTTCCGGAGATTAGGGGTGTCGTATGGGCCATGCTTGCCGTCGTAATCCTTCCTCCGCAGAATGTCCACCATCTCCGCCATCTCAGCAAATGACATATTAGTTGCCTTGTATCTTTTTTTACTGGATCAGGACGTTTCCGCCTCCGGGCTTTCCTCATCGGTAATTTCTAAGAAAGAAGCCACCTGTGTCTGCGACATGTCGCCGTCTCACACTGTGCGCCGATCGTTAAGGGGCGGGGAAATGCAGAAAAAGACCGTCATGGGCGGGCGATGAGGGCGGAGTTAAACACATGCGCAGGGTATAAAAAGGGGAAAGAAGTTATTAGGGATGCACGGAGTAAGGACGACCGGAAGTGCACAAACGAACTCAACTAAGGTAAGAAGGGAACTCGGGCCTGCAGTGGCCTATAATGGTTCATGATTGTAAAGGGCAATATTGTGATAAGTTGAGGAGAATCAAAACTGATCTGTCTTTTTTTATCCTTGTTTTTTTACTCGCTGATCCAAAAATATGCATAAACTACGTGAGCCGGAGGTCATGTTGATTTTTATTGATAAATATAAGGAACTGCGCAACCTGTGGGAACTGAAACACCCAGCGTACCACAAGAGTGATGTACGTCGGGCAACTATTACCAAATTAGCAGAGAATATGAAGCCATGGATCCCAGATGCAGACTACACTATGATAAATAATAAAATCAACAACCTGCGTAATTCCTATAAAAAAAAATACAAGGAAGTGCGCGAGTCGAAGAGATCAGGAGCAGCAGCCGACGATGTAGTACAGCCCAAGCTGTGGTACTACAAACATCTTCAATTTCTGGATGACCAGATCGAGGCCAGGGAATCTATTTCCAGCCTTCCCTCAACCCTTCCTTCCACCCTTCCCTCCAGCGTTCCTTCCACCCTTCCCTCCACCCCTGCAGAGGCGGAGGAGGAGCCATCTGAACTTGAAGAGCCAGATCTTCGCATCTTCAGCCAGGTATAGTATTTTTGCACATAATTATTGCCCTCTAAGTAATATTGTGATGAAATTGTTGGATTAGCCCAAAATGATAACACCCCCCCCCCCCCACAAAAAAATATGCACCAGTCATGATATCCAAATTGTGTGTGATAGATTCCCCAAATAATCAAACTTTTTTTTTTTTAAAACAGGATGAGGCAAGCCAGGAGGAAGAGGCTCAGGAATGTGGCAGGCAGGAGGAGGCAGGGCCAAGTGGGACTCAGCAGGTCCCCAGGCCTAGTGGCAGTATAGTCTCACAAGTGGCTCCCCTCCACGTCAGACCGCCAAAACATCGGCGGATGACACAAGTGCAGGAGGAGTCACTAAAGATGATCCGTGAGGCTGCTGCCATCATGAGGGCCCCCCTCAACCCTACGGAGGGTTTCAGTACCTATCTGTCAGATAAGTTGCTCCAAATGGAGGCGGGACAATGGGGCCCTCTGTGAACACGTTATCTACACGGCCGTACACATCGGGGTGAGGGGGCAGCTGACTGAGGCCACCCATATCTCTCAGCAGGCCAATCCCTCTCCTCCTTCTCCTCCTCCTCCTGCCACATCACCACCCACAGTGGCCCAGCCTGCAAGGGTGCGTTGACGGGGCCGTGGAGAGAACACTGCAGGGAAGCATGGAAGGAGGGCTACAGGGAAGAGCAGGAGGTGATTCTCTGGCCTCGAGCTGCTCTTCCAGAAGTTGCAGGTTGATGGAGTACCACAGCTTGGGATGATGCATGTCTTTGGCTGCTGCTCCTGATTTCATGCTGTTGTTTCTCTTTATGTTCATCGTAGTCATGTCTGCATTTGGGGTCCAATGACTTCATATTTTGTGCTAATTTCTGAATAGTTGCCCTTCGTTTTTTGTTGGCTTTTTTGCCAAAATAAATGGAGATTTGATTTCAGCCAACATACATGCCTGATGTGTTTTTTTTTTAGTAGCAATAACATTTCATAAATATAATGTGTAATTAATAACAAGGGACACCAATCTCCATGAGGAAACGTTAAAATATAAAATGTTGTTGTGAGAAATTGACACACCAAAAAATGCACAACAAATTTAAATACAAAAAAAAAAAGGTTTGGTGTAATTTGTGAGGTCGGCCTTTAAAAATTAAACTAATTATTCATAAGATTACAAGAAAGAAGAAAGACATAAGTTTGTCAGAACTCGTGATAAAGATCTGCAGCAAAAATGACATTTTAAACACCGTTCTAAAGCAAAAAAACATGCGCTGCATTAAACGAGGCAATAACTTGCAGAATGATGAATGTGCTCTCTCCATTAGGAACGCTAGTTTTACCAGAACGAGCGCTCCCGTCTCCTAATTCAGTCTGAGCATGCGTGGGTTTTTTAACCGATGGACTTGCCCATAGACGATCGGAAATTACCATCGTTTTTTGATCCATCGGAAAATTTTAAAACAAGTTCTATTTTTTAAAACCGATGGGAAAAAGACTGATGGGTACCATACACGATCGGTTGGTCTGATGAAAACCATCCATCAGACGATTTTCATCAGTCAAACCGATCGTGTGTACAGGGCTTTAGTCCTAGAGGTATGCTTTAAAGAAACACTGCCTTGTGAGATTTCGCCGCTGGGATATCACCTTGCCCCTCAGACAAAAGAGAAAATTTGGAAGGGTCAGTTCATGGATATTTTGTCACTTCTTCCATCTGCAAAAGAGTTTATATGCAGAACTGACAAAAAAACGGGTGACAAATCTGAGGATGACAGGAGGAGGCCAGTGACAAGGTATTTTAATAATTGGCTTCAGTCATTTGCTATATATGCAAGTGTATTGGGCGAGAAGCATCCGGAATATTGTAGTGGACTCTTTCAGCAAATGAAACATGTCTTAGAAGCTTATAAAAATTTAGGTCTAGGATGGTTACAATATGATGAAACATTTCACCAGAAGTTATCCATATACCCATCATTGAAATGGGGTAATAAAGATGTAGGATTGTGACTGAATCTAATGGTACCTCAGAGAGCAGGTTATAGTAGGCAGCCAATGACACAAGCTGCAGGGTCTCAGGCCACAGTGTCCCCTTACAAAAGGGGGTACTGCTTCCATTATAACGAATACCAGTGTAAATGGGGAGGGTCCTGCAAATATAAACATGAGTGTTCGCACTGTTCAGGGCCCCATCCGTTACTCAGGTGTTTCAAAAGGAATGTCAATTTTCAAAGCTCACAGAGAGATACTTAATCAAAAAGCTTACACCCCAGTGAAGCTGGTAAACATGCAACAATGGTTGGACATGTATCCAGACCAGGAGATAGCCAGGTTCCTAACTGAGGGTTTCTCAATAGGTTTTCCTCTGCCAGAGTTCAGTGGTGAAGGGTGTGAACTAGTTGAAAATTTGAAGTCAGTTTTCATGTATGCACATGTAGTTAATGAGAAAATAAGTAAATAAATTGAGGAAGGTAGGATAGCTGGACCATTTAGTTCCCCCCCCTTTTACATTATTTAGAGTGTCTCCGTTAGGCATCATACGTAAGAAGGAGCCTAATACGTTTTGTTTAATACGTCACCTGTCATACCCTAAAGGTGGCTCTTTAAATGCTGAAATAGGTTCTGACATGTCCTCAGTGTCCTATTGCACGTTTGAAGATGCTATTCAGCATATTAAGAAAGCGGGCAGAGGTGCGCTGTTAGCAAAAGCAGACGTTAAGGCCGCTTTCAGATTGCTACCGATTAACCCCTTGGCCTTCAACTCTTTAGGTATGTATTTTGATGGAAAATATTATTTTGATATGTGCCTCCCGATGGGATGTGCTATATCATGTGCATATTTTGAGAAATTTGAAACGTTTCTGCAATGGGTGGTTGAGCTTGAAGCGGGTTATCAAGGTATAATTCATTACCTTGACGACTTTTTATTTATTGGCCCAGCTCAGTCATCTATTTGTTATTTCTTGCTAAAATTGTTTAGTGAAATTGCTCTTCATTTTGGTATCCCTTTAGCTAAGGAAAAAACAGTATTTCCTTCCACTGAAATAGAATTTCTGGGTATCAAAATAGACACGGAAAAGCTTGAATTTCAGCTACCTGAAGCAAAAATTTATAAAATTAAATCCGCCACTGTTGTACTGGTGAGGAGAAAGAAAATTATGTTGAAAGATCTACAATCTTTATTAGGACTATTGGCGTTTGCGACAAGAATCATGCCGGTTGGCAGGATTTTCTCACAGCGTTTATATTTAGCCATGTCTGGCATGAAATCCCCATTCTCTCACATAAGATTGACAGCTGATCTCAAGGAGGACCTGTTAGTTTGGTTTAAAATTTCAATTTATATAATGGCCGATCATTTTTTCAGGATCAGTTTGTGTCATCATCTGACCTTGAATTATACACTGATGCTGCAGGTTCTTGTGGTTTCTCGGCTATTTGGAAGACTCACTGGTGCTGTGGTAAGTGGCCGGAAAAGTGTCAGGCTAATGAAGTCACCAGGAGTATAGTGGTTTTAGAATTATTTCCGTTAGTAGTAGCACTAGAAATATGGGGTGGTCAATTTGCAAATAAAATAATCCTAATTAATTTGGATAATAAAGGCGTAATATGTGCAGTCAATTGCTTTTTAGCCAAGTCAATTCCGGTGATCAAATTGCTGAAATACCTTGTTTTTCTTTGTCTTATATGTAATATCTGGCTTAAAGCCAGACATGTGCCAGGGAAGGAGAATCAAATTGCGAATGCATTGTCTCGATTTCAGGTACACAGATTTTGTCAACTTCTGCCAAACGCGGACAAGGAAGGTTACAAGTGTCCGGAGCATCTGTGGAGCCTGATTTAGGAATTCCTACTAACGCAATAAGACATTCTGTAGCGGAAAAAACATGGGTTGAATATTCAGCCGCATGAAACAGGTGGTTCAATTTTGCGAGGGAACTTGAGATACAATTTGATTCTCCTTCTGAGACAGATATTCAAATGTTCTTTTGTAGTTTAATGGAATTAGAGCTATCACATTTCAAAATTTTTAGCAGGGGTTACCTATTTCTTCAAGTTAAGAAAATTACCATTATGCACGTCATTCTTTGCTATTCGGCAGGCCCTTAAAAGTTACAGGAAGAGTCATTCCGATCCAGATAATAGGAGGCCTATATCAATACAGCTGTTAAAAAAGTTGTGTGTCACTACAAAGCTAGTGTGCTCATCTAGTTTTGAGGCTGTGCTATTCAATGCAGTGTTTGTATTGGCCTTTTTTGGGGCACTCAGAATATCTGAGCTGTTGCCAAAAAACAAAGAAGTACGGTCAGGTTTGCTGAATCAGCACGTGATTGTCTCCGAGGAAGGGATGAGATTGCTCATCCCGGTCTCTAAAACGGATAGGTCAGGTAAAGGGTGCTGGATTTCTCTCAACAAATGTTAGTTAGAACTGCGTTAGATTTCCTTGAAATTAGGCCATTATTGGATGGTAATTTTTTGATTCACTCCGATGGGTCCCCCATGACACAATACCAGTTCAATTTCATTTTAAAAGAATGCCTGAAAAAGTTGAATTTACATCAGTTTAAGTTTACATCTCATTCTTTCAGAATCGGGGCAGCTACAGAGGCTGCAAGGATGGGATTGGATGAGTCAATTATAAAACGGTTGGGTAGATGGGAGTCTCGACGTTTTCAGATTTATGTCAGACCTGATCTTTTTCTTTAATTCTAAGCCTAAGAAGATATATTTGGATCCTGTGCCATTCTTTTGTTTACTGGGCAAATAAAAGAACTAAGAAGCGCTGCTATTCATCCAATTTGTCTCTGGATCCGGAGAAATTTCATATATGCTGGAAAGGAATTAGAGGTCTATAATGGGCTAATCTATTTTTCTATTTTTCCAGGTTGCTTGAGTTATGGCCGGCTCCTGATGTGTTAATTGTTCACCTTGGTGGAAATGACATTGGCAAATTAAGAATGCTTGATCTTATGTTCATGATGAGAAGGGATTTACATAGATTTAATTTAGCATTCCCGAATACCAGAATTATATTTTCTGAGTTGGTTCCGCGCCTAATATGGCTGCAAGACCGTCAGTTATGTAATTTTGAGAAGATTAGGAAGCGGGTGAACAGGCAGATGGAAAAATTTATGCAGACTATTGGAGGCTTTTCTTATAGGCATATGGAGTTAGAAGGCGGATTCAACGGTCTATATAGACAGATGGTGTTCAACTGTCCGATATAGGCTTAGATATTTTTAACGTTGGATTGCAAAACTGCATTGAATTGGCCGCGGTGGTGGGGTAGGCCGGGTTTGAAATTTCAAATCCGGTGTGTGGGGACTTTTGAAATTATTCGGTATGCTCGAGTCCTTTAAGACTGAGCTGTTTAAGTTAATTTATTTAAATTGTGGATTTTATGAATTAATTAAATTATATGAATATTATTATTATTATTTATTTATCTGAATAAACCAATAAACGTGCTGCGGCCAATCTCTGCCAAAGTAGTAATTGTTTATTTAATTAATTATTATAAGTTGGTATTCGGGGAGTTAGGTGCAGCCTGCATTCCCATGTGACTTTAAAGATTGCCCAAGCTCATATAAATAAACTAGGATGTGGTTACAGGGCTTATATAACTATGAGCAATATAATGACAGTAGAATGGACTTGGAAGGCGTAAGGCTTTGAGCCTGACAAGCATGGGCATGCGGTTGCCCCTCTCACTTTTAAACATATTATTAGGTTAGTTAGTTTAATAGTTTAAATGATATATGCATAGGTTAGGTATTAAGGTCAGGGCCCCTTTAAGGGATGTTCAAACAGGTGTGGGGGCGGGATTAGAGGTACAGGTGTATTAGGTATGGCCCAGATAGTCATGTGATCCCTGAGGAATGTTCTAGTAGGGGCTTATTATATATATGACCCCCCTAGCAGGTATTTCCTGTCAGCACACACCTGGACAGTGCAGGTGCAGCAAGTTCCTGAGAGACATGGATTGCCTCCTGAGGCAATTGCTGGAAAGAGCTGGTGGTAATGGCGGAGAAAAATGGCTGAAGAGATGCCTGGCTATGACCAGAGAAGATGCTGAGCGGGTAGAAAAAGGAGAACAGCCAGTACAGAGAGCCGCGGAAACTCCCTCCATTTCCAATGAAACCAGAGGCAGATCAGCTGTGAGAAGCCCGCAGCCCCGCAGTACATGCAGGCACCGCTCTGTGTCTCAGCTGCCTGTGTCACAGGGAGAGGGAGAGATCAGTGCAGCGCAGCCAGGGGAGACCGCTTCAAATCTGTATCAACAGGAGAGAGATGAATAAGAGAAAGGTTCGGTCCCCATCGCCGCCCATTATTCGTGGTGGGCGGGCGGGAGGAGCGCCAGTCAACAGGAGATCAGAGGCGGTGTCTGAACTAGGAGGTGTGGAGAGACGAGCTCTGCCTAGTACATCAGGCTCACACAGTGCAGCGTCAGGCAGTGTGAGTGTACCTGACATACCAATGACGGCCACTGGAGTCAATAGAGAGCAGGCTAATGCTGCGTCAGCTAATACGAATGTCCAAGCGCTACCTGGGGGTATAGGTGAGTTAGCACACACATTGTCTAACATTATGGAGTCAATAAATAGACTGGCTGACAGTAGTAATATGCCAGTGGCTGATAGGTGTAATTATGGAGATGTATGGTCAGCGGATGTGAGAAATACTACTAATGTTAGCAATATGTGCAGCAGCAGTCTGGCACAGTCAATTAATGTGGAACCCCAAATGTTATTACCAGTTGATATTAATTTTGCTAACACATTAAGCCCTGTATACACGATCGGATAACCTATGGATTTTCGTCCGATGGATTTGTCCATCGGAAATCCGATGAAACTGTTTTTCATCAGTCTTGGCCACACACCATAAGTCCAAAAACCGACGGCAAGAAAACGAGGGCACGCACAACACGTACGACGGCGCTATAAAAGGGCCGAACAAATCTAATGGCGCCACCCCTTGGGCTGCTTTTGCTGATTTCGTGTTACCGCGTGTTAGTAAAAGTTTGGTGAGAGCCGATTCGCGCTTTTCAGTCTCCGTGCTTTGCAGATCACTTCCTGGTGTTCAGTTTGTGCTTGTGGGTTCGTATTTGTTCTTCAGTGCGTGCAGTCAGGTCGCTACTGCCTTGCAGTGCCTTCTTGGCCATTCGTTTTCTGTATTTTTAGGTCGTTCTTCTCAGGCCTTGCTGTTCCACGGTGCGTTCTGTTTGAGTTTGTTTTGACCAGCCGACCGGTTTAAGACCATGTTTGAAGTGCGTTCTCGTTCTCGAGCTCGTGCTGGCTTTGGACTTGGTGTTGCAGTTAACACTGTAACCCGAGTTCAGTCTGTGAACAGGGTGAGGAGGAGTTCATGGACTAAGAATTGGTTGCTCCAGCGGGACCAATTCTCTCATATGCCTCTGCTGTGGGAAATCCATGAGAATAATCCTGATGATTTCAGGAATTATCTTAGGATGACGGACCCCGTTTTTCACCGTCTGTTGGATTTGCTGTCCCCCTATATAACGAGGCAGGACACTGTGATGCGCCAGGCCATCACTGCCGAGCAGAGGCTTATTGCCACGTTGAGATACCTGGCGACTGGGAGAAGCTTGCAGGACCTCAAGTTCACAACAGGCATCTCCCCCCAGGCTCTCGGGATCATTATCCCTGAGACGTGTTCGGCCATTATTCAGGTCCTGCAGAAGGACTATATGAAGGTAAGTTTGCTCCTTTAACATCACATTATATGTTTGGATGGTTTAATAATGTTCAAAATTTTTATCCTCCTTCCCAAATTTGCCTGTTTGTAATATCCTGGTAATGTCCCCATTTTCACCATGCATGTTTTTACCTATAAAGGCCTTTTTTGGGCTCTACATGCCTATTTCCCTTCACTAACCTCTCCAGCATGCTATCCTGGGCCCAAACCCAGCTAGCCTTCTATTTTCCTTTTAAATTTTTTGGGGTCAGTGCCCTCGTAGTTTGACAACCCTCCCCCCCCCCCTAAAAATTTAAAAATAGTTTTAGTTCTCAATCAAGATCAGCAGAGTGGTAGAGCCTTTATTTGGATCCCCCACAATCACCTCAAGCCCCCCCCTTAGATTATTTTAGAATGTCCACTCAGCGGGGGTGAGGCATCTGCTAAGTGGGCCTTTGTTTATTGGTAGGAAATACTCCCTTAAATAATAATGTTAGAATTATGTTGGTCAACAATGTCTTTGTGTGTAATCTGCTTGCACTGTAAACATAAACCGTACTAATGTCTTTTTTTTGTTTGACTCCACAGTTCCCTAGCACACCACAGGAATGGCTGACTGTGGCAGATCAATTTGCCCAGCGGTGGGACTACCCCAACTGCGGAGGGGCAATTGATGGGAAGCACGTCCACATAGTTCCGCCTCCCGTTCGGGGTCATACTTTTTCAACTATAAAGGTTTTAATAGCTTAGTGTTAATGGCGGTGGTGTCGGCACGGTACGAGTTCCTGTATGTGGACGTGGGGAAGAACGGCCGGATATCCGATGATGGAGTATTCGCAGAGACGGAGTTCGCTCACCGTCTGCAGGCTGGGGGTCTTGCACTGCCTCCAGATGCAGACAACGTGGAAGGACTACCGTTCGTTTTCATCGCGGATGAAGCTTTTGGACTTGGACCACACCTCATACGGCCGTTTCCCCAACGCACCCCCACCCCGGAGAGGAGGGTTTTTAATTACTGGCTGGCCAGAGCCTGGAGAGTTGTGGAGAATGCCTTCGGGATAATGGCCAGCCGGTTCCGCCTATTTCAGACAGCTATCCATTTGGCGGAATACAAACTGAACAACATTGTGTACTGCTGCTGCATAATGCACAATTTCCTAAGACATTATTCAACAACATATGTGTCAACAGTTGGGCCTGAGGCCGGTCCATCCGAGATGACCATTCTGACCGGCCTCAACACTGCCCGTACTGGCTTGGCCCCCCAAAGTGCCCGTGAAGTACGTGAGAAATACGTTGAGTACTTCACGGGTAGGGGGGCCATCGCAATGCCAGACCACATCTGACCTTTATAGCTTTTTGATAATAAAAATATTTTTTATATTTACTACAAACTTGTTTTGTCATTCTTGTATTTTGGGTTTATGTGTCTCACAGGTTCTAGTAGTGCCAAGTGTATTTGTCCTTAGTAAATAGCCTCAATTCTCACAGGTAAAAACCTTGATTTTGCATCTTCAGAACTGCTATTGAGCATAGAAAGAACAAGCCACACCTTTTTTAGACTTCCAGAATCTTTTTACTTTGTGCACCACATTTGTTGGTGGTTTTCTATATTAAGCATTTATTTTATTTTATTGGAGGCTTTTTTTGCAGAAACATGCATTGGTTTAAAATCCCAAACTTTTTGTTTAAAAAGTAAAAAAATAACACAGTGAAAAACACAAACATGAGATGGGGTGATGTCACCCCTGATCCATCCCAAATGTGAAGAACCACACTTTCTTTTTGGGGCTCAAATGGGTATCTTCAACATGATCCCATGGCTAAGGTAAACATGTGCTATCTGCCATCATGGGGGATCAATGGACATGCTTTGGGGGTAAAAACCCTTCCTCTCACCTACTTGAGTAGGGAGGAAGAGGTTGCACCCCCAAAACAGGGACATAGATATCCTGTGACGGCAGATAGCACATGTTGAGTCACTGTGTGCATCTTCACATTTGGGCAGGTTGAAATACCATTGCACATTTTGGATGCCAAATAGCACACTTAAAAAGGGGGGGGGGGGCTCAGACTATTCGGCCAAAAATATCGATTATATTTTTATATTTCTGCTCAATCACATTCATTCGAGTTCGCATAATGTCCATTTCGCTACTACATTCCATTATTTCCTGAATGATTATTTTGGCGCTAGCACTTGAGAATGGAGGATTTGGAGTTCCTGACACACCACCACGTTCAGTCCCTAAAAAAAAAATTGAACTATGCAGGCCTAGATCTGTATTTAACTTGAAGCTGTGGTGACAGACACTGACCTGTTGTGCTGATAATCTCCACCTCCGCTTCCTCCACCTCCGCTTTCTGAACATGCTGATCTTGGTCTGCTTTGTGATCTTCGGGGAGTTTCTGTGGTCTTTGGTTCCTCGTCTCCTCAGCTTGGTGTCCTCCCAGTCTCCTCTCCCCTATGGGAATGTCAAAAATAATGTATCCTTTAGCACACAGAGATTTTAGGCCTGAAAATGGATTCATTGTTTTGAAGTGGGGTACAATTGATATTTGGCCCTGAGTTCCAAGATGAACATATGAGATCTTGCGAACTCTACAAAGCAACATGTTATTTTTTAGGACACTCACAAATACACTTGGATAACCACCAAGGTATCCACTGGACCACCTGTGTGTGACCCCGTTTATAAATTTGGTCATGTGGCCCAGACTATAGTATCTTGATCCAGAAAAAAAAGCTGAGTACACAACTGCTGGAGTGTCATCTCCTTTACCCAGAATCCAGTTTAGCCTTTCATTCACATTCTAGTTTTACTTGCAACACATCATCTAGCCAACAATGTGTAGATAAACATTGTTTAATTAAAATGAGGCATGCCCACATGTAGTTTACGTGGATATGTGACAAACATGTTTTGGGGAAGACCATCAAGTGTTTTTTACAACACATTTACCAAATGAGTGGACTCTCAACTTAACATAAAAGTTGACATTTTAAAATGTGAAACCAGTCAAGCCAAGCACATGTTGCAAAACATGGAAGAATACATATTACAATGTGAAAGAACACAGTAAAAAAAAGCTTACTTTTTTCTATGCTTTTTTGAAGCTTCCTATACTGCTCCGGCTCCCTCAGCTTCAGGTCAGACCACCTTTTACAGAGTTGTTCCTTGGATCTCCTGACACCATATTTTTTATAGAGAGTCCTCGCCACTTTGTCCATAATTTGAGACTTCCGGAGATTAGGGATGTCGTATGGGCCATGCTTGCCGTTGTAATCCTTCCTCCGCAGAATGTCCACCATCTCCGCCATCTCAGCAAATGACATATTAGTTGCCTTGTATCTTTTTTTACTGGATCAGGACGTTTCCGCCTCCGGGCTTTCCTCGTTGGTAATTTCTAAGAAAGAAGCCACCTGTGTCTGCGACATGTCACCGTCTCACACTGTGCGCCGATCGTTAAGGGGCGGGGAAATGCAGAAAAAGACCGTCATGGGCGGGCGACGAGGGCGGAGTTACACACATGCGCAGGGTATAAAAAGGGGAAAGAAGTTATTAGGGATGCGCGGAGTAAGGACGACCGGAAGTGCACAAACGAACTCAACTAAGGTAAGAAGGGAACTCGGGCCTGCAGTGGCCTATAATGGTTCATGATTGTAAAGGGCAATATTGTGATAAGTTGAGGAGAATCAAATCTGATCTGTCTTTTTTTATCCTTGTTTTTTTACTTGCTGATCCAAAAAGATGCATAAACTACGTGAGCCGGAGGTCATGTTGATTTTTATTGATAAATATAAGGAACTGCGCAACCTGTGGGAACTGAAACACCCAGCGTACCACAAGAGTGATGTACGTCGGGCAACTATTACCAAATTAGCAGAGAATATGAAGCCATGGATCCCAGATGCAGACTACACTATGATAAATAATAAAATCAACAACCTGCGTAATTCCTATAAAAAAAAATACAAGGAAGTGCGCGAGTCGAAGAGATCAGGAGCAGCAGCCGACGATGTAGTACAGCCCAAGCTGTGGTACTACAAACATCTTCAATTTCTGGATGACCAGATCGAGGCCAGGGAATCTATTTCCTGCCTTCGCTCAACCCTTCCTTCCACCCTTCCCTCCAGCGTTCCTTCCACCCTTCCCTCCACCCCTGCAGAGGCGGAGGAGGAGCCATCTGAACTTGAAGAGCCAGATCTTCGCATCTTCAGCCAGGTATAGTATTTTTGCACATAATTATTGCCCTCTAAGTAATATTGTGATGAAATTGTTGGATTAGCCCAAAATGATAACATCCCCCCCCACAAAAAAATATGCACCAGTCATGATATCCAAATTGTGTGTGATAGATTCCCCAAATAATCAAACTTTTTTTTTTTTTTAAACAGGATGAGGCAAGCCAGGAGGAAGAGGCTCAGGAATGTGGCAGGCAGGAGGAGGCAGGGCCAAGTGGGACTTAGCAGGTCCCCAGGCCTAGTGGCAGTATAGTCTCACAAGTGGCTCCCCTCCACGTCAGACCGCCAAAACATCGGCGGATGACACAAGTGCAGGAGGAGTCACTAAAGATGATCCGTGAGGCTGCTGCCATCATGAGGGCCCCCCTCAACCCTACGGAGGGTTTCAGTACTTATCTGTCAGATAAGTTGCTCCAAATGGAGGCGGGACAACGGGGCCCTCTGTGAACACGTTATCTACACGGCCGTACACATCGGGGTGAGGGGGCAGCTGACTGAGGCCACCCATATCTCTCAGCAGGCCAATCCCTCTCCTCCTTCTCCTCCTCCTCCTGCCACATCACCACCCACAGTGGCCCAGCCTGCAAGGGTGCGTGGACGGGGCCGTGGAGAGAACGCTGCAGGGAAGCGTGGAATGAAGGCTACAGGGAAGAGCTGATTCTCTGGCCTCGAGCTGCTCTTCCAGAAGTTGCAGGTTGATGGAGTACCACAGCTTGGGATGATGCATGTCTTTGGCTGCTGCTCCTGATTTCATGCTGTTGTTTCTCTTTATGTTCATCGTAGTCATGTCTGCATTTGGGGTCCAATGACTTCATATTTTGTGCTAATTTCTGAATAGTTGCCCTTCGTTTTTTGTTGGCTTTTTTGCCAAAATAAATGGAGATTTGATTTCAGCCAACATACATGCCTGATGTGTTTTTTTTTAGGAGTAGCAATAACATTTCATAAATACAATGTGTAATTAATAACAAGGGACACCAACCTCCATGAGGAAACGTTAAAATATAAAATGTTGTTGTGAGAAATTGACACACCAAAAAATGCACAACAAATTTAAATACAAAAAAAAAAAAAGGTTTGGTGTAATTTATGAGGTCGGCCTTTAAAAATTAAACTAATTATTCATAAGATCACAAGAAAGAAGAAAGACATAAGTTTGTCAGAACTCGTGATAAAGATCTGCAGCAAAAATGAAATTTTAAACACCGTTCTAAAGCAAAAAAACATGCGCTGCATTAAACGAGGCAATAACTTGCAGAATGATGAATGTGCTCTCCGCATTAGGAACGCTAGTTTTACCAGAACGAGCGCTCCCGTCTCCTAATTCAGTCTGAGCATGCGTGGGTTTTTTAACCGATGGACTTGCCCATAGACGATCGGAAATTACCATCGGTTTTTGATCCATCGGAAAATTTTAAAACAAGTTCTATTTTTTAAAACCGATGGGAAAAAGACTGATGGGTACCATACATGATCGGTTGGTCTGATGAAAACCATCCATCGGACGGTTTTCATCAGTCAAACCGATCGTGTGTACAGGGCTTTAGTCCTAGAGGTATGCTTTAAAGAAACACTGCCTTGTGAGATTTCGCCGCTGGGATATCACCTTGCCCCTCAGACAAAAGAGAAAATTTGGAAGGGTCAGTTCATGGATATTTTGTCACTTCTTCCATCTACAAAAGAGTTTATATGCAGAACTGACAAAAAAACAGGTGACAAATCTGAGGATGACAGGAGGAGGCCAGTGACAAGGTATTTTAATAATTGGCTTCAGTCATTTGCTATATATGCAAGTGTATTGGGCGAGAAGCATCCGGAATATTGTAGTGGACTCTTTCAGCAAATGAAACATGTCTTAGAAGCTTATAAAAATTTAGGTCTAGGATGGTTACAATATGATGAAACATTTCACCAGAAGTTATCCATATACCCATCATTGAAATGGGGTAATAAAGATGTAGGATTGTGACTGAATCTAATGGTACCTCAGAGAGCAGGTTATAGTAGGCAGCCAATGACACAAGCTGCAGGGTCTCAGCCCACAGGGTCCCCTTATAAAAGGGGGTACTGCTTCCCTTATAACGAAAACCAGTGTAAATGGGGAGGGTCCTGCAAATATAAACATGAGTGTTCGCACTGTTCAGGGCCCCATCCGTTACTCAGGTGTTTCAAAAGGAATGTCAATTTTCAAAGCTCACAGAGAGATACTTACTCAAAAAGCTTACACCCCAGTGAAGCTGGTAAACATGCAACAATGGTTGGACATGTATCCAGACCAGGAGATAGCCAGGTTCCTAACTGAGGGTTTCTCAATAGGTTTTCCTCTGCCAGAGTTCAGTGGTGAAGGGTGTGAACTAGTTGAAAATTTTAAGTCAGTTTTCATGTATGCACATGTAGTTAATGAGAAAATAAGTACATAAATTAAGGAAGGTAGGATAGCTGGACCATTTAGTCCCCCCCCCCCCCTTTTACATCATTTAGAGTGTCTCCGTTAGGCATCATACGTAAGAAGGAGCCTAATACGTTTTGTTTAATACGTCACCTGTCATACCCTAAAGGTGGCTCTTTAAATGATGAAATAGGTTCTGACATGTCCTCAGTGTCCTATTGCACGTTTGAAGATGCTATTCAGCATATTAAGAAAGCGGGCAGAGGTGCGTTGTTAGCAAAAGCAGACGTTAAGGCCGCTTTCAGATTGCTACCGATTAACCCCTTGGCCTTCAACTCTTTAGGTATGTATTTTGATGGAAAATATTATTTTGATATGTGCCTCCCGATGGGATGTGCTATATCATGTGCATATTTTGAGAAATTTGAAACGTTTCTGCAATGGGTGGTTGAGCTTGAAGCGGGTTATCAAGGTATAATTCATTACCTTGACGACTTTATATTTATTGGCCCAGCTCAGTCATCTATTTGTTATTTCTTGCTAAAATTGTTTAGTGAAATTGCTCTTCATTTTGGTATCCCTTTAGCTAAGGAAAAAACAGTATTTCCTTCCACTGAAATAGAATTTCTGGGTATCAAAATAGACACGGAAAAGCTTGAATTTCAGCTACCTGAAGCAAAAATTTATAAAATTAAATCCACCACTGTTGTACTGGTGAGGAGAAAGAAAATTCTGTTGAAAGATCTACAATCTTTATTAGGACTATTGGCGTTTGCGACAAAAATCATGCCGGTTGGCAGGATTTTCTCACGGCGTTTATATTTAGCCATGTCTGGCATGAAATCCCCATTCTCTCACATAAGATTGACAGCTGATCTCAAGGAGGACCTGTTAGTTTGGTTTAAAATTTCAATTTATATAATGGCCGATCATTTTTTCAGGATCAGTTTGTGTCATCATCTGACCTTGAATTATACACTGATGCTGCAGGTTCTTGTGGTTTCTCGGCTATTTGGAAGACTCACTGGTGCTGTGGTAAGTGGTCGGAAAAGTGTCAGGCTAATGAAGTCACCAGGAGTATAGTGGTTTTAGAATTATTTCCGTTAGTAGTAGCACTAGAAATATGGGGTGGTCAATTTGCAAATAAAAGAATCCTAATTAATTTGGATAATAAAGGCGTAATATGTGCAGTCAATTGCTTTTTAGCCAAGTCAATTCCGGTGATCAAATTGCTGAAATACCTTGTTTTTCTTTGTCTTATATGTAATATCTGGCTTAAAGCCAGACATGTGCCAGGGAAGGAGAATCAAATTGCGAATGCATTGTCTCGATTTCAGGTACACAGATTTTGTCAACTTCTGCCAAACGCGGACAAGGAAGGTTACAAGTGTCCGGAGCATCTGTGGAGCCTGATTTAGGAATTCCTACTAACGCAATAAGACATTCTGTAGCGGAAAAAACATGGGTTGAATATTCAGCCGCATGAAACAGGTGGTTCAATTTTGCGAGGGAACTTGAGATACAATTTGATTCTCCTTCTGAGACAGATATTCAAATGTTCTTTTGTAGTTTAATGGAATTAGAGCTATCACCTTTCAAAATTTTTAGCAGGGGTTACCTATTTCTTCAAGTTAAGAAAATTACCATTATGCACGTCATTCTTTGCTATTCGGCAGGCCCTTAAAAGTTACAGGAAGAGTCATTCCGATCCAGATAATAGGAGGCCTATATCAATACAGCTGTTAAAAAAGTTGTGTGTCACTACAAAGCTAGTGTGCTCATCTAGTTTTGAGGCTGTGCTATTCAATGCAGTGTTTGTATTGGCCTTTTTTGGGGCACTCAGAATATCTGAGCTGTTGCCAAAAAACAAAGAAGTACGGTCAGGTTTGCTGAATCAGCACGTGATTGTCTCCGAGGAAGGGATGAGATTGCTCATCCCGGTCTCTAAAACGGATAGGTCAGGTAAAGGGTGCTGGATTTCTCTCAACAAATGTTAGTTAGAACTGCGTTAGATTTCCTTGAAATTAGGCCATTATTGGATGGTAATTTTTTGATTCCCTCAGATGGGTCCCCCATGACACAATACCAGTTCAATTTCATTTTAAAAGAATGCCTGAAAAAGTTGAATTTACATTAGTTTAAGTTTACATCTCATTCTTTCAGAATCGGGGCAGCTACAGAGGCTGCAAGGATGGGATTGGATGAGTCAATTATAAAACGGTTGGGTAGATGGGAGTCTCGACGTTTTCAGATTTATGTCAGACCTGATCTTTTTCTTTAATTCTAAGCCTAAGAAGATATATTTGGATCCTGTGCCATTCTTTTGTTTACTGGGCAAATAAAAGAACTAAGAAGCGCTGCTATTCATCCAATTTGTCTCTGGATCCGGAGAAATTTCATATATGCTGGAAAGGAATTAGAGGTCTATAACGGGCTAATCTATTTTTCTATTTTTCCAGGTTGCTTGAGTTATGGCCGGCTCCTGATGTGTTAATTGTTCACCTTGGTGGAAATGACATTGGCAAATTAAGAATGCTTGATCTTATGTTCATGATGAGAAGGGATTTACATAGATTTAATTTAGCATTCCCGAATACCAGAATTATATTTTCTGAGTTGGTTCCGCGCCTAATATGGCTGCAAGACCGTCAGTTATGTAATTTTGAGAAGATTAGGAAGCGGGTGAACAGGCAGATGGAAAAATTTATGCAGACTATTGGAGGCTTTTCTTATAGGCATATGGAGTTAGAAGGCGGATTCAACGGTCTATATAGACAGATGGTGTTCAACTGTCCGATATAGGCTTAGATATTTTTAACGTTGGATTGCAAAACTGCATTGAATTGGCCGCGGTGGTGGGGTAGGCCGGGTTTGAAATTTCAAATCCGGTGTGTGGGGACTTTTGAAATTATTCGGTATGCACGAGTCCTTTAAGACTGAGCTGTTTAAGTTTATTTATTTAAATTGTGGATTTTATGAATTAATTAAATTATATGAATATTATTATTATTATTTATTTATCTGAATAAACCAATAAACGTGCTGCGGCCAATCTCTGCCAAAGTAGTAATTGTTTATTTAATTAATTATTATAAGTTGGTATTCAGGGAGTTAGGTGCAGCCTGCATTCCCATGTGGCTTTAAAGATTGCCCAAGCTCATATAAATAAACTAGGATGTGGTCACAGGGCTTATATAACTATGAGCAATATAATGACAGTAGAATGGACTTGGAAGGCTTAAGGCTTTGAGCCTGACAAGCATGGGCATGCGGTTGCCCCTCTCTCTTTTAAACATATTATTAGGTTAGTTAGTTTAATAGTTTAAATGATATATGCATAGGTTAGGTATTAAGGTCAGGGCCCCTTTAAGGGATGTTCAAACAGGTGTGGGGGCGGGATTAGAGGTACAAGTGTATTAGGTATGGCCCAGATAGTCATGTGACCCCTGAGGAATGTTCTAGTAGCGGCTTATTATATATAGGACCCCTCTAGCAGGTATTTCCTGTCAGTAAACACCTGGACAGTGCAGGTGCAGCAAGTTCCCCACCCCCTCTCCCTTGTCACTAAGCACGTTATGTGGTCTGTCACCCTGCGTATGTAGGGGGGACTTTTGAAATCATTTGGTATGCTCGAGTCCTTTAAGACTGAGCTGTTTAAGTTTATTTATTTAAATTGTGGATTTTATGAATTAATAAAATTATATGAATATTATTATTAATATTTATTTATCTGAATAAACCAATAAACATGCTGCGGCCAATCTCTGCCAAAGTAGTAGTTGTTTATTTAATTAATTATTATAAGTTGGTATTCGGGGAGTTAGGTGCAGCCTGCATTCCCATGTGGCTTTAAAGATTGCCCAAGCTCATATAAATAAACTAGGATGTGGTCACAGGGCTTATATAACTATGAGCAATATAATGACAGTAGAATGGACTTGGAAGGCTTAAGGCTTTGAGCCTGACAAGCATGGGCATGCGGTTGCCCCTCTCTCTTTTAAACATATTATTAGGTTAGTTAGTTTAATAGTTTAAATGATATATGCATAGGTTAGGTATTAAGGTCAGGGCCCCTTTAAGGGATGTTCAAACAGGTGTGGGGGCGGGATTAGAGGTACAAGTGTATTAGGTATGGCCCAGATAGTCATGTGACCCCTGAGGAATGTTCTAGTAGCGGCTTATTATATATAGGACCCCTCTAGCAGGTATTTCCTGTCAGTAAACACCTGGACAGTGCAGGTGCAGCAAGTTCCCCACCCCCTCTCCCTTGTCACTAAGCACGTTATGTGGTCTGTCACCCTGCGTATGTAGGGGGGACTTTTGAAATCATTTGGTATGCTCGAGTCCTTTAAGACTGAGCTGTTTAAGTTTATTTATTTAAATTGTGGATTTTATGAATTAATAAAATTATATGAATATTATTATTAATATTTATTTATCTGAATAAACCAATAAACATGCTGCGGCCAATCTCTGCCAAAGTAGTAGTTGTTTATTTAATTAATTATTATAAGTTGGTATTCGAGGAGTTAGGTGCAACCTGCATTCCCATGCCAATACTAAACATTGACAAACTTGGAATGAAAGGAAGGAGCAAGAGACATCCAGTAAACAGACATTCCATAACTGATTTTAATCTGAATCATACAAATATCAGTTCACAGTTATTGCTTTTAGACATAACTTGTCACATTTTCTTCAAATTGGTTTGGAACATAGAAAGTATAAATATTCACCTAGTTCATACCATTATATTTCATAATGTCTGATATTTATGACTATTTAAGTTGCTAATGCTGTTTATCTCATGTTCCAGCTTATTCATCAGTTATGATAAAAGAATAAAGATCTAAAAAAATATGAGTGGGATATATCCTTTCATCAGTTCCTCTATCCTCCCTTATGGGATACTGTGTCCTTTCTGAAGTTCTCAGTGAGGTCACTACATGAATGAAATATATGTCTCATGTTTTAAAACTTGGGAGTTCCAATTCTGCCTTTATACATCTTCATGGAATGTCTGCAACTTTCCTCTTATCAAACATGTAAATTATAATCATAATTTAATAACAGTTTGTTTTGATTTTAGGCATCTGCATTACTAAACTAAGGGATATGTATGCTTTAACATTTGGTTGGTTATTAGATGTGCTTGTAACTTGTGTTTGAAAGATTCTCACAGAGCTGGAAGAACCCCCAAAAATTACAAATCAAGCATCTTGATGCTCTAAATTTGAATTTGGAAATTAACTTGCAGTGTAAGTGCACTGCAAATCAATGAATCCATTAACATGAAACTATTAGTTTTATAAATATGTTCTTCAGACCACCATTTGCAAATGATTTTACAAGACCTGTGAATATTATACTCTATGTTTACACTTTAAGGTATTTTCACATTCAATAATTTTTTATTGAAAATTTTGATGATAACATAAGGATACAAGGCAATGTTATGCGAGTGTACAGTACATTCCAAATCCTGAGTTTACACCATTGTATACCTTTCTCCAATAGCATAAGCTAACATAGCATTCTAACGCATCCGCATTGTTTTTAGAGTTTTCAATCGATATCATAACTGTGTTTGCCATACTGTATAGCGTGAAGTATTACAAAACCTGATGAAGCACTGTGACTCTCGACCCCCCCCGGATGCCCCAAAGGGATCACACTGCATCCCAGGGGACGGGGCCACAGAACCCTCGCACGGGGTTTTCAGAGTGGACCATCCTTATTAGAAGATGAAGATTGCACATAACTTTGTTAATAATGCAAAACAGTGAATGTTAGAACAGATATCAAAAATTCTCAGTAACGACAGATTAACGCAAATACACCAAGAAAGGCATCAGCAAAGAGGAGATAAGGGAAACATGGGAGAAAAGAAAAGAAAAGAGGTTTGAAAAGACGCATTCAAGAAGGGATAGGAGTGTTCAAGCTTCCAGGCTGAATTCCACACTTTAAGGTATTTTTATATTAAATGCATTTTAAATGGTTTATATAAAATAACATTTTCATATAGAGGTTCATGTGGTTGATGGCTTATGTGTATAAGTTGGAAGTTAAAGCCCCACTGCTGTGATATTTACTTTAGTTATATACATTTTTGGGGATGTCAGCATTCACAAATTATATGTAAGAGAAAGGTTGTACCTTGTACATACGGTACATTCTGATTGAAAATGGGTATAGTTGAAAATAGGAGGATTATCAAGGTACAAGTACCTAAGTTTGCGGGGTAGAGGCCTGAGTTTTAGGGCATCGTGGGCATGAGTTGCATTTGCACCAAGGGTTTTAGGTGGCTGGGTTCCATTGGTTTTAAATAGTATAAGATAGGAGGTGCACCATGGGCCTAAAATTGTGGTAGACCATAATTTTGAGCTTTAGGTATACCAGGGGCCTGAGATGGTGGTGACCCATAGGTCTGAGCTGGTGGGCCATTATATGTCCAAGCTGGTGGGCCACTATCAGTCCCAGCCGATGGGCCCCTGTAAGTCTAAACTGGTGAGTTACTATAGGTTTGAACTGTTGGCTTACTATAAATCTGATTTGGAGGGCCACTATAGACCTAAGCTGCTATGGCACCATAGGTGTGAGATGCTGGGCCACCATAGCATGCAGCATAGGTCTGAGTGGGAGGGACAGGAGACTGTGGCGGTGGTTACCTACACTGAAAGGTCAAAATAATCAGCATTTCTAAAATCGCACTTCAGAAACTAGAACTGGATGAACCTTTTCCATCGACAGGATTATATTTTTCACAAATAGATAGTACTCAACCTGCTTTTCCTCATGTGCTGCCATAAGCTTTTTGACAATATTAGAAATCTCACATGATTCCTGGTAAAAGCTCTTTTATCTAACTTCTAGCTATTTATCTTTGTTGTGTTTTGGAGGTGATTATAAACACTTGCTCATCTTTTAGGTTTATTGCTTGACTGCCTGTACCTCCAGCTATCACCCGTGTGTATCCCCGAAGCTGATGGACATGTCTAAGCGTGGCTCCACTACTCGATCTCTTACAGACCATGCAACCCAACATGGTGGCCTTCCTCCTCGGCCTGCAAAGGACATGTACCGAGAAGCTGCACAGAAATTCTTTGCAAAAGCCCGCTCCTAAGGATCCTCCCCTGGTGATGGCAGCGAGGAACACATCGGGTGCCGATAATACTGCGCCCCTGGATAAATCTGCAATACCCCTTCTGGAATGGGACACTGAGTACACAGGCAGACATATTTTTTCTGAATGTCACACAAGCTCTGAGGAGCCAAAACCTATGCTTAGAGATATACTCTTAGGGGTTACAGCCTGTAACAGTTCTATTGCATCCCTTGCCAATGACATAAAGAGAGTTAAGGCCGAGGTTATATTTACTAGGCAGGACATACAGAAACTCAGGGACCGTACTGAGAACCTGGAGGGTCGCCTAAATACTCTGGAAGATGAATGGGCCACTCTGCAGCGTGATGTCGCTTCCACCCATACTACAGCCGCTCAGCATGTAGCAAAGCTAGAAGATCTTGAAAATAGTAGAAACAATGTGCAAGCATTTGGAATTCCTGAGAAAATTGAGAGGAAAAACCTAGTAACTTTCATTGAGCAATGGTTATTCAATACTTTTGGGAGAGATTCCTTCTCCCCAATGTTTTTTGTGGAATGAGCGCACAGAGTTCCAGCACGTCTATTACCACCTGGCGCTCCTCCTCGTCCCTTTTTATTTAAAATGTTGAACTACAAGGACAGAGACGTCAATCATCTTTCCGAGGCCAGAACCATGGGTCCAGCTATGGTGATTGATAATTCCAAAATATCACTATTCCCTGACTTCTCAGCAGATGTCCAGAAGCGGAGGGCTTAATTTACTGATGTTAAGAAAAGGCTGAGAGCACTGGAATTACAATATGCCATGTTATACCCAGCTTGGCTGCAGGTGGTTGCAAAGGGGAGGTTGTTTTTTTTTGAGAAACCATCCTTGGAATACAAGCCCTCAAAGAGAAAAAAATTCATAATCATATAGAGGGGGAGGCGAAAAGGGATAGGAATGCTCGCGGTAGGAATATGACTAGAAACTCAAAAATAAAAACCGGTTATAGCTCAACCAACCCTTGTGGTAGAACATGTCTATGACTCCACTCACCATACAACTGTGATTGCAAGAAAAACTATTTTATTGAAATCAAAAGATTAGTAATAGACATGATAAAAACATCATACATACATAGCATAAGAGTTATAAAAACTTTTGTTCCATCTCTGGAAAGTATTGGTAAGTAACCACCCAGTACTGCAGTAATGGGGAATACTGTGAGATAAGTGGTTAATCCCCAGGCTTCAATGGCCTACTAAGAGGGTGTAAATGACCTTGAGGTATCTAGGTTGGACTAATGAATCAAGAATAGGGATGAGCTCGGTGTTCGAGTCGAACATAGGTTCAACTCGAACATCGGCTGTTCGCGCGTTCGGCAAACAACGAACGATTTGGACCGTTCGCGCCAAATTCGAGTGACGCGAACGGCCCACAATACACCGCGCCATCGCAGTGTAATCCCGGCGCTGTGATTGGCCGAGCATGCACTGTGACCCTGCATGCTTGGCCAATCACAGCGCCGGCAGCGAGGAGAGCAATGATTGGCCACAGGCAGAATTATAGCTGAGGGGGTTTAGTACACGCCCCACACTATAAAAGGCCGCCAGCGCGGCGGCCTCGTGTAGTGTGTTCCGGAGCAGGGAAAGTGAAGGATAGGCAGGGACAGTGTCAAATCTATTCTTTGCTAAACCTTGTGTGTAGGGACAGCAAAGGATAGGCAGGGAGAGTGTCAGTGTCATATTCTTTGCTATACCTTGTGTGTAGGGAGAGAGAAGGATAGGCAGGGAGAGTGTCAGTGTCATATACTTTGATAAACCTTGTGTGCAGGGAGAGAGAAGGATAGGCAGGGGACAGTGTCAGTGTCATATTCTATGCTAAACCTTGTGTGCAGGGAGAGAGAAGGATAGGCAGGGAGAGTGTCAGTGTCATATACTTTGATAAACCTTGTGTGCAGGGAGAGAGAAGGATAGGCAGGGGACAGTGTCAGTGTCATTGTTGCTAAGCCTCCTGCACATTATACACCTGAAGTTAGCCCGTATTGCTGCTTTTTCCTGGTGTGTTACACCAACAGGATTTTGCGGCACTTACAGCGGGCGGAGTGTGCCTCCTGATCATATTACACCTGAACTTAGCCTGTATTGCTGCTTTTTCCTGGTGTGTTACACCAACAGGATTTTGCGGCACTTACAGTGGGCGGAGTGTGCCTCCTGACCATATTACACCTGAACTTAGCCTGTATTGCTGCTTTTTCCTGGTGTGTTACACCAACAGGATTTTGCGGCACTTACAGCGGGCGGAGTGTGCCTCCTGACCATATTACACCTGAACTTAGCCTGTATTGCTGCTTTTTCCTGGTGTGTTACACCAACAGGATTTTGCGGCACTTACAGCGGGCGGAGTGTGCCTCCTGACCATATTACACCTTAACTTAGCCTGTATTGCTGCTTTTTCCTGGTGTGTTACACCAACAGGATTTTGCGGCACTTACAGCGGGCGGAGTGTGCCTCCTGATCATATTACACCTGAACTTAGCCTGTATTGCTGCTTTTTCCTGGTGTGTTACACCAACAGGATTTTGCGGCACTTACAGCGGGCGGAGTGTGTCTCCTGACCATATTACACCTGAACTTAGCCTGTATTGCTGCTTTTTCCTGGTGTGTTACACCAACAGGATTTTGCGGCACTTACAGCGGGCGGAGTGTGCCTCCTGATCATATTACACCTGAACTTAGCCTGTATTGCTGCTTTTTCCTGGTGTGTTACACCAACAGGATTTTGCGGCACTTACAGCGGGCGGAGTGTGTCTCCTGACCATATTACACCTGAACTTAGCCTGTATTGCTGCTTTTTCCTGGTGTGTTACACCAACAGGATTTTGCGGCACTTACAGCGGCCGGAGTGTGCCTCCTGACCATATTACACCTGAACTTAGCCTGTATTGCTGCTTTTTCCTGGTGTGTTACACCAACAGGATTTTGCGGCACTTACAGTGGGCGGAGTGTGCCTCCTGACCATATTACACCTTAACTTAGCCTGTATTGCTGCTTTTTCCTGGTGTGTTACACCAACAGGATTTTGCGGCACTTACAGCGGGCGGAGTGTGCCTTCTGACCATATTACACCTGAACTTAGCCTGTATTGCTGCTTTTTCCTGGTGTGTTACACCAACAGGATTTTGCGGCACTTACAGCGGGCGGAGTGTGCCTCCTGACCATATTACACCTGAACTTAGCCTGTATTGCTGTTTTTTCCTGGTGTGTTACACCAACAGGATTTTGCGGCACTTACAGCGGGCGGAGTGTGCCTCCTGACCATATTAAACCTAAACTTAGCCTGTATTGCTGCTTTTTCCTGGTGTGTTACACCAACAGGATTTTGCGGCACTTACAGGGGGCGGAGTGTGCCTCCTGAACATATTACACCTGAACTTAGCCTGTATTGCTGCTTTTTCCTGGTGTGTTACACCAACAGGATTTTGCGGCACTTACAGCGGGCGGAGTGTGCCTCCTGACCATATTACACATGAACTTAGCCTGTATTGCTGCTTTTTCCTGGTGTGTTACACCAACAGGATTTTGCGGCACTTACAGCGGGCGTAGTGTGCCTCCTGACCATATTACACATGAACTTAGCCTGTATTGCTGCTTTTTCCTGGTGTGTTACACCAACAGGATTTTGCGGCACTTACAGCGGGCGGAGTGTGCCTCCTGACCATATTAAACCTGAACTTAGCCTGTATTGCTGCTTTTTCCTGGTGTGTTACACCAACAGGATTTTGCGGCACTTACAGTGGGCGGAGTGTGCCTCCTGACCATATTACACCTGAACTTAGCCTGTATTGCTGCTTTTTCCTGGTGTGTTACACCAACAGGATTTTGCGGCACTTACAGCGGGCGGAGTGTGCCTCCTGACCATATTACACCTGAACTTAGCCTGTATTGCTGCTTTTTCCTGGTGTGTTACACCAACAGGATTTTGCGGCACTTACAGCGGGCGGAGTGTGCCTCCTGACCATATTACACCTGAACTTAGCCTGTATTGCTGCTTTTTCCTGGTGTGTTACACCAACAGGATTTTGCGGCACTTACAGCGGGCGGAGTGTGCCTCCTGACTATATTACACCTGAACTTAGCCTGTATTGCTGCTTTTTCCTGGTGTGTTACACCAACAGGATTTTGCGGCACTTACAGCGGGCGGAGTGTGCCTCCTGACCATATTAAACCTGAACTTAGCCTGTATTGCTGCTTTTTCCTGGTGTGTTACACCAACAGGATTTTGCGGCACTTACAGCGGGCGGAGTGTGCCTCCTGACCATATTACACCTGAACTTAGCCTGTATTGCTGCTTTTTCCTGGTGTGTTACACCAACAGGATTTTGCGGCACTTACAGCGGGCGGAGTGTGCCTCCTGACCATATTACACCTGAACTTAGCCTGTATTGCTGCTTTTTTCCTGGTGTGTTACACCAACAGGATTTTGCGGCACTTACAGCGGCCGGAGTGTGCCTCCTGACCATATTACACCTGAACCTAGCCTGTATTGCTGCTTTTTCCTGGTGTGTTACACCAACAGGATTTTGCGGCACTTACAGCGGGCGGAGTGTGCCTCCTGACCATATTACACCTGAACTTAGCCTGTATTGCTGCTTTTTCCTGGTGTGTTACACCAACAGGATTTTGCGGCACTTACAGCGGGCGGAGTGTGCCTCCTGACCATATTAAACCTTAACTTAGCCTGTATTGCTGCTTTTTCCTGGTGTGTTACACCAACAGGATTTTGCGGCACTTACAGCGGGCGGAGTGTGCCTCCTGACCATATTACACCTGAACTTAGCCTGTATTGCTGCTTTTTCCTGGTGTGTTACACCAACAGGATTTTGTGGCACTTACAGCGGGCGGAGTGTGCCTCCTGACCATATTACACCTGAACTTAGCCTGTATTGCTGCTTTTTCCTGGTGTGTTACACCAACAGGATTTTGCGGCACTTACAGCGGGCGGAGTGTGCCTCCTCACCATATTACACCTGAACTAATGCCGCGCACACACGGCCGTTTTTCCCATTCGACGAGAAAAACGATCGTCTGTGGGCTGTCATTTTTTTTTACGAGAAAAATGGCATTAAAAACGACGAGAAAAATTAGAACATGTTCTAATTTTTCTCGTCGTTTTTTTCGACATGTTTTCCGCGGCAGTGTTTCCCATAGGAAAAATGACATTTAAAACGGCCGTGTGTGGGGGGAACAAGCTGTTCCTCGTTTTTAACGTCGATTTTCTCGACGGTGTTTTCACCGTCGAAAAAATCGACCGTGTGTATGCGGCATTAGCCTGTATTGCTGCTTTTTCCTGGTGTGTTACACCAACAGGATTTTGCGGCACTTACAGCGGGCGGAGTGTGCCTCCTGACCATATTACACCTGAACTTAGCCTGTATTGCTGCTTTTTCCTGGTGTGTTACACCAACAGACATTTTCGGCACTTACAGCGGGCGGAGTGTGCCTCCTGACCATATTACACCTGAAGTTAGCCTGTATTGCTGATATTTCCTGGTGTGTTACACCAACAGGCATTTGCAGCACCTACAGCAGGAGTAGTGTGATTCCTGCAAAATATACTCCTGAATCTAGGCCTTATTGCTGGTTTTCCCATTTCCCTGCAGGCCAATAGAATGTCTGGAAGGCAAACAAGGAGAGGCAGACAGTCAGGAGCCAATAAAAGAGGGCAAGCAGGCTCTGTGTCTAGAGACAACAGTGCTGGTCGTAGACGCGGTGCATCGCCATCAGCATGTGGCCATGGGACACGCTTGTCCTTCTTTTCGGCAGCTGGACGTGTTGAGCCGCATCATGCCGAAGACTTGGTATAGTGGATGACCAAGCCCTCCTCATCCTCCTCATCCTCTCTCACCCAGGCTCAGGGTACTGGCAAAGCAGCTGCCAAAGCGTCCTCTTCCCTGGTATCAATGTCATCATCAGTCACTCCTTCCCTAGACCAACCATGTCCTCCTGAGGAGTCCCCCGAACTGTTTGAGCACAGTGTTGGGTACATGCTCCAGGAGGATGCCCAGCGTTTCTAAGGGTCTGATGCTGATACCCAGCTAGAGGAAGGCAGTAGCGTGAGAGCAGAGAGAGGGGATGCTCAAGAAGGACACCAATCTGGCAGTCATGTTCCAGCAGCTGCAGCATACTGCCAGATTGGCTCCAGTGATGAGGAGGGAGGGGATGATGAGGTCACTGACTCCACGTGGGTGCCTAATAGGAGAGAGGAGGAGGAGGAGGAGGATGAGGAGGAGGCACATTTCCAACGAGGCAGGATGCCCTCGGGGGGGCCAGCGTAAGGGCAGCACACCGACGGAATCACACCGCAGAGCTCCGCCTGTGCAGGACGCTGCCTCTGCCCGTTATTCAAAAAGTTCTTTGGTGTGGGCCTTTTTTGAGTCAAGTGCATCAGATCGCACAGCTGCTGTTTGCAACATATGTCTCAAGCGTATATCGCGTGGCCAAAACATCACCCGCTTGGGCACCACATGCTTGACCAGACATATGTTGACCTGCCATGCAGCTCGTTGGCAAGCCTACCTTAAAGACCCACACCAAAGAACAAAGCGGACCTCTTCTTGCACCGCATCAGCTGGGATCTCCAACCCCACTATACCTTCAGTCCTCTCTGAAACCTGCTCTGAGAGGAATGAAGGTGTAGAATTAGGTGTCACGATCAGGCGTCGGGCTTGAAGACCAATTGCAATAGCAGTGGCAGGACAGGCATACAGGCAGTCACTTCTGGTAGATGACACAGGCTCACCTGAGGTGCGGAGTCTAAGTACTAGCTGGTTTTCCCCAGAGCTCGGGGTGGTGGAGATGGATTTGGCTGCAAGCTAGTACCAGGTCGCAGTCCTCAAGTTTGCCCCACCAGGGTGTGAGCAAGCCGGGGTCCAATAGCGGATAAACAGACAAGGATGAAACAGCAACGTGGTCAAAGAACAGGCCGAGGGTCAAACACGGGTAGTTGCAGATTGGGATCAGGCAGTAGAGAAGTCCAGGAACAAGCCAAAGGTCAATCACGAGTGGTTGTAGGTACAGATGGCAACAGGAAAATCAACAGCAAGGCACTGGCAGGGAAGGCACAATAACCTGGCAAAGAGGAAGTGCTGAGACAAGGCTTATATAGAAAGTTCATGGGAGGAGCAAGGAGTTCAAGGTTCATCGGTAATCAAGACTCAAGGCAGGGTTGTCCATTGGATCAGATAGGTTTGTCCAGCAGATCAGGTAGGGAGCTGTCCAGCATCCCAGATAGCTCAGTGGGAAGAGTAAATGCCAGACACAGACGAGGTCCCAGGTTCAAGCCCAGGTCCTGACATTAGGTGTGTCACAGCCAAGTACTTGCGGGCACCCTGCTAGCAGTACACCGACGTCCGATTCTAGCAGGCAAATTTCCCTGCCTTAGCTGCTGGACCGTCGAAAGAAGTTCACTCCCAGCCATCCACATGCCCAGCGGTTGAATGCTAGCTTGGCTAAATTGCTAGCGCTTCAACTGCTGCCTTTTCAGTTGGTAGACTCGGCCCCCTTCCGTGAGTTTGTGCAATGTGCGGTTCCTCAGTGGCAGGCTCCCAAACGCCACTTTTTCTCACGGAAGGCGATTCCGGGTCTCTACCGGCATGTGGAAGGCAATGTCTTGGCCTCGCTGGACAGGGCGGTCAGCGGTAAGGTGCATATTACCGCTGACTCATGGTCCAGCAGGCATGGACAGGGACGTTACCTTTCTTTCACGGCCCATTGGGTCACTCTTTTGGCAGCTGGGAAGGATGCAGGACAAAGTGCAGTAGTGTTGGAGGTTGTTCCACCGCCACGCCTCCAAAATGCTACTACTGGTTGTGACACACCTCTGTCCTCCACCCCCTCCTCTTCTTCTTCCTCCGTGGCCTCTTCCTGTGCTTTGTCCTCGGAACCAGCGGTGCTCCGTAGGTGTTCAAGGGGCTACGCAAGTACGCAGGCAAAAAGATGCCATGCCGTGCTTGCGCTGGTGTGTTTGGGGGACAGGAGCCACACTGGGGCAGAGGTTCTGTCTGCTCTGCAGGGGCAGGCCGAGAGGTGGTTGACGCCACGCCAGCTTAAGCCAGGAATGGTAGTTTGCGACAATGGCACCAACCTCCTCTCCGCTCTCCAACCAACTTTGAGGGGAACCCTGCTGCAAGACCCGTAAGTGAAAACATGTGTGCTTAACCTCTGCAAACCAGGGGGTACGGACATGGTGGAGACTGTGTGCCTTTTTCTCCTGTGAGTGAGCCAAGAAAAGTGGAGAAAGAGGGCCGGTTGCTACATACAGTATATATGGGCATATTTTTTAAGCAGTGGATCTGGTATTTACTAAACATTCACTGCAGATGACTTCTCCTGGTGCATGGGTTTTAAATTACAATTGATTTACCACTAGTAAATGTTTAGTGAAAGCCACATTCCCTACTTACCCTGATTTTTTTATATCCTGAATTTTCTCTCAGAACACACATATGAATAAGCAAAAGGAAGTCTAGAATTTTTCAGTGCAGGTAACTTTGCTTTAGCTGGTCAGTGACTTTATTTCACTATTATTTAGTTTTGCAGACATGGCTCCATTTATGATTTCGTTTTCAGAATTATATTTTCACTGAACTGATGCAAACATATAGAATTCCTGTTTTGTCTCCTGTTTTTTCTATTATCTCCTCATGCATGTAACTTTTTCTCAATAGAGCAATCACTCACAGCAGGCAGCTTTATCAAATGTTCCATATTTTTCTAAGATAAAATTCACCTACTTCTTTTAAAGCACTGCTCTGACTTTTAATGGACAGCCACTGTGCACTTTATCTTCACATATTTCCCCTTTGAAGAAAATGTTGTGTATTTACAAAAGATATAAATTACTTTTCTGCTGGAAACAAGAAAAAGCTTATTTGGCTCAGACATAGCTCTTTTATAATGTCCTTTTAGATTTCAGGCACGTTGTCAGAATGTGTTTAAAAAGGAAATCCCACATAAAACAAAATTAAGTCATAACACAAGTTCCCAGACTGTGTTGTGATTATTTTAAACAGTATTATTTTTTATGTTTAGAGTTTTTGCAGATTTATGTTATTTCATTTATACTATTTTATACACTCTGTCATTCAGCACTTATAAGTTGAATATGCAAGTTGATCTGCATTAATAAAGCTTAATTGCTTGTAAAAAAATTTCATTGCTTTCTCTAGATATGTGAAAACAGCAATTTTCTTTTCATCGGGTTTCTGCTTACCAAATGCAGTTTCCTCTTGTTAGACAAGCATGTTTTGATAAACTCTGCCACCAACAGTTTACTGAACTCATTGCAATATGACGTTCAGTGATCATAATATTCCTTGGCTTCACAGAGGTTTTTAAGTTTCCATTTTTAGAAATTAGCAAAGCGATATGTTTTTTAGTCTGTGCATTCAGATATTTTTATTTAGGGACATTACATAGAAATAGTATTAATCTACAAAAGAAACAGTTAATATTCCAGGGAATAATACATAATGGAAACATACAGATGCAACACATATAGCAGTGACCTACTATATGAAAACATTCAGCACTTTTCAGAAGTGGACCTAAAAGCTCTGTAAAGCAGCCGGGCAAATATTCTTTTACAGTTCTGCTGAGAAAGGTAGACAATTAAACTCGGGTACATAGAAAATGTGCATTGTCTTAGATACTCATGAATTAGTAGAAAAACCCTTACGATCGTCTAATATCACATTTTTTTTGGAATGCACTGCCAAATGTAAATATACAGAAAGGATCACTAAGGTATGATTTATTATTCTTTTTCCTGGATATCCAGGAAGGGCAAATGTTTTCTGGAATTAAAACATAATTTATCAATTCAGACAATTAAATACAAACAAATTGCTTATAGTGCATTAAAATGTATCTAAAGATATTATTTTGCACAGTTCACCAAAGTAATCAGTATATGCTTGGGCTACAAACTTCATTACTAAAACTACCATTTTGATTATTATGTAAAGATTGCACTACCCAAATTATTGAAGTTTTCAATGTAACAAACAAAATACAATACATTATGATGTTTTCTCCTCATTTATTACAATGTAATTGCTCAATAAAAACATATTATTAAAAACAAAAAATAAATCTAAAGCCTGGAATTTTTTGGGATACAGTAGGGAAGGGTTCAAATACTCGTTGGGTTTTGATTGCTGTGTTCCTCCTGGGGAAATTACCTATTTTTAGAGTGATTGCAAGAAATGTGAAACAGATGTCAAAAATCTGACAGGGGTTTTAACAATCCTTTACACTATCACAAATTTAAGTCTGTGGGAGGAAAATCTTTTTGTTAAGTTCTAGCCATTTTAAGGGCTAATAGGGAAACTATTGTCCAAAAAATGGGGGACATGTACCACTGCAAGAGAGTCTTTATATGTAGCTTAAAGGGCCCTATTGAAATACACAAATCCTTTAAAGCTGGGGTCTTCAAGCTATTGCCCTTAAGTTGTTCAGGACCTATAATTCCCATCATGCCTAGTCATGTCTGTGAAGGTCAGAGTTTTAAAATGCCTCATGGGATGTGTAGTTCTGCAACAGCTGGAGGGCCGTAGTTTGAGAATCCCTGCTTTAAAGAATAAGGCTTGGGTTATACCTTAAAGCTGCATGTGATTTTATGTCACGGACTGTCTCAGCAACAGTGTACTGACAGCACATATTTGGCTATGCAATAAAAAAAATTTTTTTGCCATTAGCTTGGTTTATGTAAAGTAGCAGCACCCCAATCTGATTAATTCCAGTTGAATAGTAAATGAAATAATAAAATGGGTAAATGGCATGGGGTTTCCCTTAATATTTCAACAGACCCTTATCCAGGAATACAGCCTGGGAACCAAGATAGGGAAGGCAGCAACATGCTCCTCCCTTGTCAATGTTGAGGGACAGGGGCCTCTTCCCCAATTCCAGAACCACAGGAAAGAGGTGGTGGTAATATGAGATAGAGAAAAGTTTGGTGGAATCTGGAAGCCTTCTTCTAATAAGGGGATGACCAAAAATCTACCAACTCCCAGGGGAGTATAAATACCCCTTACTCATTTCCACAAATAATTTAACCACTTAACGACCGCCCACCGCCGATTTACGTCGGCAGAATGGCACGGACAGGCAGAATCACGTAGATCTACGTGATCGCCTTTGTGCAGTTGGGGGGTCCATCCGGACCCCCCTTCACTGCAGTGAGCGGCCGTTAAGTGTTCGGGAGCGATCAGGCATGAGGGGGCGGCCGCTCGATTCCGCCCCCCCCCCCTCGCGATCGCTCCCGGCCAATGAAATTGCTTCCTCCGCCATGTGATGTAAACACAGGCTGGAGGAAGTGATGTCATCTCCCTCGCCGCGGTCTTTTCGTTCCCGGCGCCGAGGAGTGAAGACAGAGGTTAGTGCTCCAACAGTCCACTGACACGTAGGTACACATAGGCACACAAATCACCCCCCAGTCACCCCCAGATCACCCCCCAGGTCACCCCAAAGCCCCCAATCACAGTGTCACTGATTGCAGTGATCATTTATTTTACTGATCACTGCATTTAGTGTCATCTGTGATTGTAAAAAGTTGCAAGGCAGTTAGGATTAGGCCCCTTTAGGTCCAGGGTAGCCCCCTAACCCCCCCTAATAAAGGTTTAACCCCTTGATCACCCCCCAGGTAACCCTTTCACCCCCTAACTTCAGCGTCACTAAGCGATTGTTTTTCCGATCGCTGTATTCGTGTCGCTGGTGTTTTAGATAGGCAGTTATTTTTTTTTTAGGTTCGCCGCAGGTTTTTATTGGTGTCAGGTACCCCCATATTTAACCTAATAAAGGTTTTAACCCCCTGATTGCCCCTAGTTAACCCTTTCACCAGTGATCACCATATAAAGGTTACGGGTGACGCTGGTTGATTAGTTTGCTTTTTATAGCATCAGGGCACCCGCCGTATATAACCCAATAAAGGTTTAACCCCCCTGATCGCCCGGCGGGTGAGATCAATTAGGTTTTAGCGCCAGAGAGGGTCTGCGTCGCCCCAGGCAGTGTTAGGTTAGTGCCAGTAACGCTAACACCCACGCGCAAAGCATACACCCCCCTTAGTGGTATAGTATCTGATCAGATCTATACTAGCATCCCCAGCGGTTTAGGGTTCCCAAAAACGCAGTGTTAGCGGGATCAGCCCAGATACCTGCTAGTACCTGCGTTTAGCCCCTCCGCCCAGCCCAGCCCAGCCCACCCAAGTGCAGTATCGATCGATCACTGTCACTTACCAAACACAACACACATAACTGCAGCGTTCGCAGAGACAGGCCTGATCCCTGCGATCGCTAACAGTTTTTTTGTAGCGTTTGATATATTTGCTGACGACAGTCAGGTGCTTTTTTTCCTGTGAATCTTACTAGTGTACCCCTAAATTTAGAGCCCAAAATGGCAAGTCGAAGGTACACTAGTAAAGAGGCCTACGAGATTCTGAGCATGACAGATAGTGAAGAGGAGGTCACGTATCTGTCAGATTCAGGCTCAGAATATCTTCCCGTAGAAGACAGTGACGTCAGCGGCCCCACGTCAGATAGCTCTGACGACGAAGTTGAGGTCCCTGCTAAGGTCAGGCGTACCCGATCCCGATCTTCTGAGGTTGTTGAGGAGCAAGAACCGCAGGTCTCTCGTATCATGGAGCAGAGTAGTACTAGCGCCGCTATTCCTTCTGGTGAACTGGCAAGCACCAGCGGCCTAGTACAGCCTGGACGTACATCCAGCACTGCAGTAACACTTGGTGACGTGGCGAGTCCCATAAGTGCAGTTCAAGCTGGCGAGGTGGCAAGCACAAGTAGTGTCCCGCTGCCACCAAGAAGACAAAGGCAGGCCCGTCGTGCCCATACTGCCCTTCCTGCAGAATTCGCCTATCCTGATTGGGTCCCCACCACTTCTGCAGAACCCGTACTTCCCCCATTCACTGCCCAACCCGGTATTCAGGTGGAAACAGCTGATTTTATGCCAATCGATTTTTATTCGCTGTTTTTCACGGAAGATCTCTATAGATCTATTGTGGACCAGAGTAATTTATATGCTGGTCAATTTATCGCCGCTAACCCCCAGTTGCCTAAAATTGCCAGAAATTGGAAACCAATTACGGTTTCCGAATTTAAGACCTTTCTGGGCCTTTCCCTCAACATGGGCACACATAAATTTCCGTCATTGCGTGCTTATTGGTCCACGCACCCAATTGACCACATGCCCGTGTTCTCTGCCTCCATGTCCAGGGCACGATACGAGCAGATTTTGCGGTTCATGCACTTCAACGACAATGAACTTTGTCGTCCACGTGGGGACCCTGAATACGACCGGCTCTATAAAATTCGGCCCCTCATAAACCACTTCAACGAACGTTTTGCAGCCTTGTTTACTCCCGATCAAGTTGTCTGCGTTGATGAGTCCCTGATTAAATTTTCTGTCCGCTTGTCTTTCAAGCAGTACCTTCCCAGCAAGCGTGCCAGATACGGGGTCAAGCTCTACAAGTTCTGTGACAGGGCAACAGGCTATGTAGTGAACTTTACGGTTTATGAGGGAAAAGACAGTCAGATTGAGTCGGTCAACTGCCCGGATTACATAGGGAGCGCTGGCAAGATAGTGTGGAACTTGGTGTCACCCTTATTCGGAAAGGGGTACCACTTGTATGTGGACAATTATTACACGAGCGTGCCACTGTTTAGTCACTTGTTTGATCATAAGATTGGAGCATGTAGCACCGTGCGACCTAATCGCCGGGGCTTTCCCCAGCGGCTTGTAGATGCCCGTCTTAGGCTGGGGGAGAGAACATGCTTAAAGTGTAATAACTTGCTCGCTATGAAGTGGAGGGACAATAAGAATGTTTTCCTTCTTACCTCCCTTCATGCAGACACGACAGTCCAAATTCATACGGCGACTGGTGTTGTGGAGAAACCCCTCTGTGTCCACGAATATAACCAAAATATGGGAGGGGTGGACCTCAACGACCAGTTGATGGCGCCGTATCTAATTGACCGTAAGGCGAGACGCTGGTACAAAAAAGTGTCTCTATCATTATTCCAATTGGCTTTGCTGAACGCTCATGTGCTATACAGAGCTTCAGGCGGGACGTTATCTCTTCTAAAATTCCAGAATGAGATAGTCACAGAACTCCTGTATCCAGGCGGTTCTGCACCTCACCATCCCCAACCAAATGCAGTAAGCCGGCTGCATGAGAGGCATTATTCGTATGTCCTCCCGAGTACCCCTACCCAAAGCCACCCCCAAAAAAGATGTCGTGTCTGTAGCAAGCGCGGATTTAGGCGTGACACCCGTAGTTTTTGTCCACGCTGTCCTGACAAGCCTGGTCTTTGCCAAGGTGAATGTTTTGAACGCTACCACTCAAAAGTGAAGTTTTAGCGTAGGGTACAGCATTTCACAGACTAGGACACACTTACACAGGGTCTCCCAAGATGCCATTACATTTTGAGAGACCCGAACCATTACAGTTGTAAAGTTACAAAAAAAAGTGTAAAAAAGAAAAAAAAAACGTAAAAAACAAAACACAAAAAAAATATAAAATAAAAAAACCAAAAATAGTTGTCGTTTTATTGTTCTCTCTCTCTATATTTTCTCTCTATTGTTCTGCTCTTTTTTACTGTATTCTATTCTGCAATGTTTTATCATGCTTGCTTTTCAGGTATGTAATTTTTTGTTTTCAGGTGCGCCATTCAACTGCAGCGCGGAATTATTTATCTTGACAGCAACAGCGTTTGCTCCCACGATACATAAAGCCGTGACTCCAGTGCTGTAGGAGGTGATTTCACCACCACAGTTAAAAAAAAGAGCATATATGCCGAAGCATGGGGGCAGCAGGGGCGGAGGAGCGATTTTGCTCCTAATGCCGCGTACATACGGTCGAAATTCCGACCGTGTGTACGCGGCATAACTTTTTTGCGGGAGGATGCCCCCATGCTTCGGCATATATATATTTTAGGCACAGGTTGCGTTAAAACATTTTTTTATTTTTTACTAGGTTTTGTTTTGGTATTTGCTTTGCAGGTATGGCATGGTAAGGTCTTACTGTTGTACTGTAATGTTACTTTGTTTTAATGTTAACCACCATTTGCTTAGCAGGTACGCCATTCAGTTGCAGCGCGGATCTATTTATCTTGACAGCAACAGCGTTTGCTCCCACGATACATAAAGCCGTGACTCCAACGCTGTAGGAGGTGATTTCACCACCACAGTTAAAAAAAAGAGCATATATGCCGAAGCATGGGGGCAGCAGGGGCGGAGGAGCGATTTTGCTCCTAATGCCGCGTACATACGGTCGAAATTCCGACCGTGTGTACGCGGCATAACTTTTTTGCGGGAGGATGCCCCCATGCTTCGGCATATATATATTTTAGGCACAGGTTGCGTTAAAACATTTTTTTATTTTTTACTAGGTTTTGTTTTGGTATTTGCTTTGCAGGTATGGCATGGTAAGGTCTTACTGTTGTACTGTAATGTTACTTTGTTTTAATGTTAACCACCATTTGCTTAGCAGGTACGCCATTCAGTTGCAGCACGGATCTATTTATCTTGACAGCAACAGCGTTTGCTCCCACGATACATAAAGCCGTGACTCCAACGCTGTAGGAGGTGATTTCACCACCACAGTTAAAAAAAAGAGCATATATGCCGAAGCATGGGGGCAGCAGGGGCGGAGGAGCGATTTTGCTCCTAATGCCGCGTATATACGGTCGAAATTCCAACGGAGGCTTATCCGTGGAAAAGTCCGACCGTGTGTACGCGGCATAACCTTTTATGCCGCGTACATACGGTCGAAATTCCGACGAAGGCTTGACCGTGTGTACGCGGCATAACTTTTTTGCGGGAGGATGCCCCCATGCTTCGGCATATATGCCCATCATTAGAAGTGGGTGGATGAAGGGAGGTATTCTAATGGTGGGCATACCCACCAATCAATCTCTTTTTTTCGTTCAGCCAATAGGCTGTATGAAAAAAAAGATTACAATACATGTCCAACAAGGACCAGCAACGTACTGGTATGTTGCTGGACTTTGAATGTTTATACCAGAATGATGCCTGCGGGTTTAGGTATCATCTTGGTATCATTCTTTTCAGCCAGCAGCCGGCTTTCATGTAAAAGCAATTCTAGCAGATAATTAGCCTCTAGACTGCTTTTACAAGCAGTGGGAGGGAATGTCCCCCCCCGGATATAAAAAGCGCCATTGGGAAATTGGGAAAGCATTTTATCACACCGATCTTGGTGTGGTCAGATGCTTTGAGGGCAGAGGAAAGATCTAGGGTCTAACCCCCCAATTTTTTTCAAAAAAAGAGTACCTGTCACTACCTATTGCTATCATAGGGGATATTTACATTCCCTGAGATAACGATAAAAATGGTAAAAAAAATAAAATATGGAAGGCACAGTTTAAAAATAAAATAAAAAAGCCAAATAAATAATAAAAAAAAAAAAAAAAAAAAAAAAAAGCACCGCTGTCCCCCCCTGCTATTGCGCAAAGGCGAACGCAAGCGTCGGTCTAGCGTCATATGTAAACAGCAATTGCATCATGCATGTGAGGTATCACCGCGAAGGTCAGATCGAGGGCAGTCATTTTAGCAGTAGACCTCCTCTGTAAATCTAACGTGGTAACCTGTAAAGGCTTTTAAATGCTTTTAAAAATGAATGTAGTTTTGTCGCCGCTGCGCGTTTGTGCGCAATTTTAAAGCATGTCGTGTTTGGTATCCATGTACTCGGCCTATGATCATCTTTTTTATTTCATCAAACATTTGGGCAATATAGTGTTTTTTAGTGCATTAAAAATAAATAAAGTGTGTTTTTCCCCCAAAAAATGTGTTTGAAAAATCGCTGCGCAAATACTGTGTGGAAAAAAAAAATGCAACACCCACTATTTTAATCTGTAGGGCCTTTGCTTTAAAAAAATATATAATGTTTGGGGGTTCAACATAATTTTCTTGCAAAAAAAAATTTTCTTTCATGTAAACAAAGTGTCAGAAAGGGCTTTGTCTTCAAGTGGTTAGAAGAGTGGATGATGTGTGACATAAGCTTCCTAATGTTGTGCATAAAATGCCAGGACAGTTCAAAACCCCCCCAAATGACCCCATTTTGTAAAGTAGATACCTCAAGCTATTTGCTGAGAGGCATGTTGAGCCCATTGAATATTAATTTTTTTTTGTCCCAAGTGATTGAATAATGACCAAAAAAAAAAAATGTACAAAAAGTTGTCACTAAATTATATATTGCTCAAACATGCCATGGGCATATGTGGAATTACACCCCAAAATACATTCTGTTGCTTCTCCTAAGTACGGGGATACCACATGTGTGGGACTTTTTGGGAGCCTAGTCGCGTACGGGACCCCAAAAACCAAGCACCGCCTTCAGGATTTCTATGGGTGTAAATTTTTGATTTCACTCCTCACTGCCTATCACAGTTTCGGAGGCCATGGAATGCCCAGATGGCACAAAACCCCCCCAAATGACCCCATTTTGGAAAGTAGACACCCCAAGCTATTTGCTGAGAGGTATGTTGAGTATTTTGCAGATCTCGCTTTTTGTCACAAAGTTTTGAAAATGTAAAAAAAGAAAAAAAAAAGAAAAAAAAAAGAAAAAAAAATGTCTTTCTTAATTTTCAAAAACAAATGAGAGCTGTAAAATACTCACCATGCCTCTCAGCAAATAGCTTGGGGTGTCTACTTTCCAAAATGGGGTCATTTGTGGGGGTTTTGGGCTATTTTGACATTTTATGGCCTTCAAAACTGTGATAGGTAGTGAGGAGTGAAATCAAAAATGTATGCCCTTAGAAACCTTGAAGGCGGGTGCTTGGTTTTTGGGGTCCCGTACGCGGCTAGGCTCCCAAAAAGTCCCACACATGTGGTATCCCCGTACTCAGGAGAAGCAGCAGAATGTATTTTGGGGTGTAATTTCACATATAACCATGGCATGTGTGAGCAATATATCATTTAGTGACAACTTTTTGTACATTTTTTTTTTTTTTCTTTTTGTCATTATTCAATCATTTGGGACAAAAAAAAAATATTCAATGGGCTCAACATGCCTCTCAGCAAATAGCTTGGGGTGTCTACTTTCCAAAATGGGGTCATTTGGGGGGGTTTTGTGCCATCTTGGCATTTTATGGCCTTCAAAACTGTGATAGGTAGTGAGGAGCGAAATCAAAAATTTATGCCCTTAGAAACCTTGAAGGCGGTGCTTGGTTTTTGGGGTCCCGTACGCGGCTAGGCTCCCAAAAAGTCCCACACATGTGGTATCCCCGTACTCAGGAGAAGCAGCAGAATGTATTTTGGGGTGTAATTTCACATATGCCCATGGCATGTGTGAGCAATATATCATTTAGTGACAACTTTGTGCAAAAAAAAAACAGTTTGTCATATTCCCGCAACCTGTGGCAAAATATAAAATATTCCATGGACTCAACATGCCTCTCAGCAAATAGCTTGGGGTGTCTACTTTCCAAAATGGGGTAATTTGGGGGGGTTTTGTGCTATTTTGGCATTTTATGGCCTTCAAAACTGTGATAGGTAGTGAGGAGTGAAATCAAAAATTTACGCCCTTAGAAATCCTGAAGGCGGTGCTTGGTTTTTGGGGCCCTGTACGCGGCTAGGCTCCCAAAAAGTCCCACACATGTGGTATCCCCGTACTCAGGAAAAGCAGCAGAATGTATTTTGGGGTGCAATTCCACATATAACCATGGCATGAGTGAGCAATATATCATTTAGTGACAACTTTTTGTACATTTTTTTTTTTCTTTTTGTCATTATTCAATCATTTGGGACAAAAAAAAAAAATATTCAATGGGGTCAACATGCCTCTCAGCAAATAGCTTGGGGTGTCTACTTTCCAAAATGGGGTCATTTGGGGGGGTTTTGTGCCATCTTGGCATTTTATGGCCTTCAAAACTGTGATAGGTAGTGAGGAGTGAAATCAAAAATTTATGCCCTTAGAAACCTTGAAGGCGGTGCTTGGTTTTGGGGTCCCGTACGCGGCTAGGCTCCCAAAAAGTCCCACACATGTGGTATCCCCGTACTCAGGAGAAGCAGCAGAATGTATTTTGGGGTGTAATTTCACATATGCCCATGGCATGTGTGAGCAATATATCATTTAGTGACAACTTTGTGCAAAAAAAAAAAGTTTGTCATATTCCCGCAACTTGTGGCAAAATATAAAATATTCCATGGACTGAACATGCCTCTCAGTAAATAGCTTGGGGTGTCTACTTTCCAAAATGGGGTCATTTGGGGGGGTTTTGTGCTATTTTGGCATTTTATGGCCTTCGAAACTGTGATAGGTAGTGAGGAGTGAAATCAAAAATTTGCGCCCTTAGAAATCCTGAAGGCGGTGCTTGGTTTCCGGGGTCCCGTACGTGGCTAGGCTCCTAAAAAGTCCCACACATGTGGTATCCCCGTACTCAGGAGAAGCAGCAGAATGTATTTTGGGGTGCAATTCCACATATAACCATGGCATGTGTGAGCAATATATCATTTAGTGACAACTTTTTGTAATTTTATTTATTTATTTATTTTTTTGTCATTATTCAATCACTTGGGACGAAAAAAATAAATATTCAATGGGCTCAACATGCCTCTCAGCAATTTCCTTGGGGTGTCTACTTTCCAAAATGGGGTCATTTGGGGGGGTTTTGTACTGCCCTGCCATTTTAGCACCTCAAGAAATGAGATAGGCAGTCATAAATTTAAAGCTGTGTAAATTTCAGAAAATGTACCCTAGTTTGTAAACGCTATAACTTTTGCGCAAACCAATAAATATACGCTTATTGACATTTTTTTTACTAAAGACATGTGGCTGAATACATTTTGGCCTAAATGTATGACTAAAATTGAGTTTATTCGATTTTTCTTATAACAAAAAGTAGAAAATATCATTTTTTTTCTAAATTTTCGGTTTTTTCTGTTTATATCGCAAAAAATAAAAATCGCAGAGGCAATCAAATACCATTAAAAGAAAGCTCTATTTGTGGGAAGAAAAGGACGCAAATTTCATTTGGGTACAACATTGCATGTCCGCACAATTTACAGTTAAAGCAGCGCAGTGCCGAATCCCAAAAACAGGCTTGGTCCTAATGGCCCGAAATGGTCCGGGGCTTAAGTGGTTAAAAAAAAACACACACCTAAGTAAAAAGTCATTGAACTAAAAAAAATGAAAACCCATATATATCTGCTTTTAAAACAAAACTTTATAATGTTCCCAGAGATAATTTCACTTCAGTCAAGGTGTCCAGCTGTGCAATTAGTGTCAATAAGGCACCCAGCGATATAAATTTAAAATGAATCACAATGACATTGCCTGCCACACTCTCATCACTATATGACACATTTATGTCCTTCGACCGTGGTACTGTAATTTGACGCCTCTGTGCTTTTTCCCTGGGAGGGGCGTACATCTTCTCAACACCTTACTCCAACATAAATCCCTCTAGAGGAGGAGCACTTTCAGGTGGACTTAGCTGCTAAAAACACAGTCACTTCCAGCGCTAATAGGTTTCCTGGGGTGAAGGGTAACAGTTTTTTGAGCTGTTCCATCGTGCCCTCCATTTGACCCCTACAAGGGTTCTTTTCCCATCCAAAGCTGTCTCAACATCCGTTGAAAACAGGGTGGATACCCTGTGAGCTCTGAGCATTTTTCTACAAGTCCAGGACACCATCCATCAAGCCGTGGATTGTCTGGTCTAGTGGCTATGTTCGTGGTTCCTGCTTCCCAGAGTCTCCAAACAAGTTGAGCCTATTCGCTGTTGGGATTTCCTATGCCTGAATGATCTGCTGTCGCTGACAGGTAGATCCATTGGTTACGGTAAGCGTATTCCATCTCTTCTTACCCTTTTGAAAGAAAGTTCCATTTGATGATCCTTATGGTTACACGTTCATCTTCACCGTCACTTCACATGTTATGTTGATGGACATTTCTTTATCACAATTTTTCCTCCATGTGGACTTATTTCATTTATATTCACATCACTGTATTGTTTATGTTTTCACTGTGTACACTCAGTGGTCACACTCACTCAGTGGAATTTTTCTAAAATCACCAGCGCTACATTCACATTTCCATTAAAACTGTAAGCAGCAGGGTATTTTTAATTAGGAAGACTTTGCCAATATGTACTGGAGACAAACGGGCCAATAACTATCAGTCTAACTGATAGGTGCCGCTTTGCAAAACCAGTTTGCCAGTGGGACAACATGAACACTCTATCACCCTCTTGTCCACTTGGAGATTTAACACTGGGTCCACAAATCTTGTGCGTAAAAATTCTTATGTCTTGTACACACGATCGAAATTTCCGATGGAAAAAGTCAGACGGAATTTTTTCATCGGATATTCCGACCGTGTGTGTGCCCCATCGGACTTTTTTTCGTCGGAGTTTAGAAAGGGAACATGTTTCCGATGGAAAAAAATCCTATCGGAAATTCCGTTCGTCTGTGTGGAACTCCGACGGAGAAAAAAACATGCATGTTCAGAATAAATTAAGAGATGGAAGAGCTCGGACTGGTAAAACTAGCGTTTGTAATGGAGATAGCACATTCGTCATGCTGCAAATTATTGCATCGTTTAATGTAGCGCATTCTTTTCTTCTTTCTAATGCTATAATAATGAAGTTTTTTTGCTGCTGATATTCACACAGAGTTCTGACAAACTTGTTTCTTTATTGCTTCTTGTGATCTCATGAATATTTGTATTTGATTTTAAAGCCAAATCTCCATAATAATGTTTTTTGTAAAAAATTTTGGTGATTTGAATCAAGATCTCCTATTTTTTTTTGTGTTTTAATATTTTCTTGTGATCTCCATTTTTATTTTATGGTCAAGTTACCACAACAACATTATTATCTGATATTTTTTTACCTCAAGGAGGTTGGTTGGTGTCCCTTGTTAATTTGACATTGTAATTTTGAAATGTACCTGCCCACTCACAAACAAACTGTCCTTAAAGAAAAACACATAGGCAAGTATTTCAAGTATATAAAATATCCATTTATTCTGGGTAACAAAATAAAGAGGAAGGCAATGATGGAGAAATTGGTAGAATTTGCGAAGCCTTTGGACCCCAAGGCTGACATCAAGTGTGTGGAAAATAAAATTGGTATCTTGAGGAGTCCATATAATTGGGAGCACTATCTGGTCCACAAATCCCAGAAATCAGGAGCAGCAACAGAAGACATATATGTCCCCAGTCTGTGGTACTACAACAGCCTGCGTCTTCTGTCAGACCAGACTGAAGCCAGGTCATCACTTTCTTGTCTTCCCTGCAGCCTTCCTTGCAGTGTTTTCTCCATGGCTTCCTGCAGCGTTCCCTCCACGCCTCCCTGCACGCTTCCTTGCAGGCTGTGGCTCTGGTGGTGGACTTGTGGCAGGAGGAGGAGGAGAAGGATGGGCGAGATCACATAGATGGGTGGTCTCAGTCAGCTGGCCCCTCACCGCCTTCTGAAGGGTCAGAGAAATAATCCCCTCACACAGGATGCGTTGGTCCTCCTCCACTTTTGCCAGTCTAGTGGCCACATAGCAGCCATAGGCTTCTTCAGCGTCGGGGGGGGGGGCTCTGATGATCTCACTTGCCTCACTAATGAGTCTCAGTGATGCCTCCTCCGTCTGACTCACCTTCCTGGGCCTTTTGGTTCTAAGGTGGAGGGCAGGCACCTGTGATTGGGTGCTGCCACTGGGCCTGGCCACCTCCTGCCTGCCACTGGGCCTGGCCACCTGCTGGCTGCCACTGGGCCCGGCCACCTCCTAGCTGACACTCACCCCTGCCTCCTCCTGGCTGCTACATTCCAGAGCATTGTCCTGGCTGATGTCATCCTGTGTATGAAAAAGGGACATAGTTTTAGTTTTTCGTTCATCAATCACACACAATTTTCAGCTCATGACTGTTGCAAATTGAATGTTAATAAATACAAAAGACTATCATCCTGACCCCAGCATTTTTTTTCTGACCCCTCCTCCACTTTTGCCAGTCTAGTAACCACATAGCAGCCATAGGCCTCTTCAGCGTGGAGGGGGGCTCTCATGATCTCACTTGCCTCCCTAATGAATCTCAGTGATGCCTCCTCTGTCTGACTCACCTTCCTGGGCCTTTTGGTTCTAAGGTGGAGGGCAGGCACCTGTGATTGGGTGCTGCCACTGGGCCTGGCCACCTCCTGCCTGCCACTGGGCCTGGCCACCTGCTGGCTGCCACTGGGCCCGGCCACCTCCTAGCTGACACTCACCCCTGCCTCCTCCTGGCTGCTACATTCCAGAGCCTTGTCCTGGCTGATGTCATCCTGTGTATGAAAAAGGGACATAGTTTTAGTTTTTCGTTCATCAATCACACACAATTTTCAGCTCATGACTGTTGCAAATTGAATGTTAATAAATACAAAAGACTATCATTCTGACCCCAGCTTTTTTCATTCTTGTCCCAATCATTTTTGGCCACTACTGTCTATCGATATGTAAATCACTTTTTGATTAATCATTAATTTGTCAATACTAACATCTAGTTCCCAACAATAATTATAGAATAATAAATATGTATAAAAATACTATACCTGGCTCCAGATGTTCATATCCGGGTCTTCCAGGCCAGGTTGATCCTCGTCACCCTCTGCTGGGGTGGAGGGAAGGCTGGAGGGAAGTCTGGAGGGAAGTCTGGAAAGTGATTCCCTGGCTTCAAGCTGGTCGTCCAGAAAACGCAGTCTTTTGTAGTACCACAGCTTGGGGACATACACTTTGTCTGCTGCTACTCCTGATTTCATATTCCTCAAGTTATTTATTTTATTATTCACCAACTCCATGTCTGCCTCTGGGATCAGTGTCTGCACAAATTCAACCAATTTCTCCATCGTTGCCCTCCTTGCGTCTCAGTTATGATACAAATCATGCTTCAGCTCCCATACATTTCTCATCTCCCTGTATTTGTCAATGAAAGCTGACAGGATTTGAGGGTCTTTAAAGTGCTGCATATTAGCTGCAAGATAAAACACAAGACAAAAACACTAGGTCAGCCTAAACTGTCCTAATCTTATCCCAATATAGGCCTCAATCATGAAGCCGTATAGGCCACTGATGCCCCAAGTTTAAATTGTACCTTTGTTTATGACGTTCGTCGCTTCCGGTCCTCCTTCCTCCGCACACAGAACCTAGTTACAACACATGCATGTTAGCTTTATATGCGTGAAACTCCGCCCGCGTCGCCTGCCCCTGACGTTCTTTCGATTATATTCCCCGCCCCTTCTCTTTCGGCGAGCAGTGGGAGAGACGTGGCAGAGACACAGCAGGTGCATAATTCCACTAACAATGAGGAAAGCCCAGGGCCAGAAACGTCACGATCCAGGAAAATATGTTGTTTGCAGAGATGGCGGAGATGGTGGACATCTTGAGGAGGAACGATTATGATGGGAAGCATGGGCGCACACGAATCCAAATGTCAGAAAGGCCAAGATCATGTCTAAAGTTGTGAGAAGTCTGCACAGGAATTTTGGGGTACGACGATCCAAGGAGAAGCTGAGGAAACACTGGTCAGACCTGAAACTGAGGCAGCATGATCAGTAAAGAAGGATCAAGAAAATGCTTCAAAAAAGTAAGTATTTCTCCTGTGTTATTATTATTATTATTATTATTATTATTACTTGCATGTTGCTCCATGTGCTTTCATAGACTGGTTGGACAATTTAAAATGGCAACTTTTAGGTTAGTGGAAAAAGTAATCGGTCGTAGTAAACATCGTTTGCCCACAAAATACGATGTTTTGGGCAGATACAGGTAAAAAACATGTGGTCATGCCTATTTGTATAAAAATCAAGTTTATAACATAGTTGTCTAGATGTGTTTGTAACTAGTATGAAATGCAAACTTGATTCAGTGTAAAGGAGAGGACACTCAGTAGCTGTTTACACATCTGCACTCTGGAGCACTTGTATGGGACACCAAAACAACCTTTTTAGGGTATCCCACACAGGTGCATCAGTGGCTACTTTTGGGGTGTCTCCATGTGTGAAAATTGCCCAAAAAAGGTAAGTATTCTATCTTTGGTAAGGGAAAAATCATGTCTTCATCTTGAAACTCTGCAAAAACAGACAATTGTACCCCACTTCCAAGCAATGTTTCATATTCCTATTTCTGGCCTCAAATATCTGTGTGCTAAGCATACCTTTTGTTTCATTCACATAGGGGAGCAAAGACTCGGAGGACACTACTCAGAGGACACCAGGAACCCCACACCTCAGAAAGAACAGAGAGAACCCCAACTTCAGGATGTGGGGGAAGGAGAAGTGTAGGAAGGAGAGGTGGAGGAAGGAGAGGTGGAGGAAGTGGGCGAAATTGTCACCACAGATTCAGGTAATATATGTAGGCCTGCATATTTATAATACAAGGTGGGTATTTTTTTAGGTGATGTGGTGGTTGTAGAAGAATCTCCTCATTTCTCCAGTGCAAATGCACAAATCCTAATCCAGGACCTCATGGTGTGGAGTCGGGAAATAGACATCATAGGGAATAAACACATTTTTTTTTACCAAAAAATTAAGAACATGATTGATGTGTTGGGGAGAATCTAAATAGATTCAAAATGCCACCATTTAAAGTTTTTGTGGACTAATTTCCGAAATGTTATTGTATTTTTCCAAGCCAAATTTTGAAGATGCACACAGTGTGTCAACATGTGCTATCTCCCATCAGGGGATATCAATGTAAGCATTTTGTGGGTGCAACCCCTTCCTCGCAACTCAAGTAGGTGAGAGGAAGGGGTTGCACACCCAAAACACGTCCATTGATCGCTCATGATGGGAGATAGCACATGTTGACATTAGGCATGGGATCAGGAGGGAAATCCCCATTTTGCATCACAATTTGTGTGCATCTTCAAAATTTGGCTTGTTCGGGGGTGACATCACTTCATCTGATGAAGGCAAGATCAACACATTTTTAACATACTATAATGTCTGACATTGCCTTCAGTTTTTCAAGGTTAAACTTTGTAAGTTCCCAAGTTGTATATGTTTTATGGTTTGAAACATGCCTGTTTATGCAAAACCCAAAAATTCTTTGGAAAACACTTGGATTAAAAAATAAGTTAGCATTTACCCTGAAATTTTATAACGCACATGCGAATGTGCACAAAGTAAAAATAGTTTTCTAATCAACAATGTGTGGCTTCTTCTTTCAATGCTCAATACCAGTTTTTAAAGTAAATTTTGTGTTTACAGTGACAATGGGGGTTATTTACTAAAGGAAATCCACTTGGCACTACAAGTGCACTAGGTGAACACAGGAGACAGCTAAAAGAAACACAAGCAATAAAGAAAATTCAATATTTTAACAGATAATATTTTTTGTTTATTCACAAAAAAATCAGACATTGTCTGGCATAGCAATGGCCCCCTTACCCGTAAAAAACTCCACAAAATACTGGCGCATTTCACGGGTGCTTGGGGGGCAAGCTAGTACGGCCAGTATCCAGGCCCGTCAGGGGAGTCCCAGAAAGTCCGGCCTAAGACCCAACTGTGGCCAGATAATTTGGTGAATTTTTACGTAAAAAGTTGTGCAGGAAGCAGCAGCTGAAGATGATATGGTTCAGTTTGTAGTCTGCCATATGGATTGCTGTCAGAAATAGGCGGAACCGGCTGGCCATTATCCCGAAGGCATTCTTAACAACCCTTTGGGCTCTGGCCAGCCGGTAGTTAAAAACCCTCCTCTCCGGGGTGATGGTCCTCAGGGGGAATGGCCTCATCAGGTGTGGTCCCAGCCCGAAAGCTTCATCACCGATAAAAACTAATTGAAGGCCCTCAACATTATCTTCATCAGGTAGCAGTGCCAGGCCACCAGTCTGGAGACGTTGGGCAAACTCCGTCCGTGCCAACAATCCACCATCGGACATCCGGCCATTCTCAAAAAAAAATTACTTTTGCACATAGCATTGCAAGCACATTATACAAAACCATTATTGGTCAACATCAGTATAACATTTATTTGAAGAAGTATTTAAAGACAAAAATATAAGGCCCACTTATTAGATTCCTCACCCCCTCTGATGGCCCATTGTAAACATTTTAGGGGGGTTCTAGCTGAGTTTGGGACCCCATAAAAAATCCTCTGCCACTCTGCCTGAATTTAGTGAGAAAAAAAACATTTGTACACATTTTAGGGGGAGGGGGTTCTAGCTGAGTTTGGGACCCCATAGAAAAAACCTCTGCCACTCTGCCTGAATTTAATGAGAACAAAAACATTTGTACACATTTTAGGGGGGGGGGGAAGCACTACAATGGAGCTGACAAAATACATTGGTAAGTGACTAGGCTAGGTGTGTATGGGACCAGGATAGCATGCTGGAGAGATTAGTGAAGGGAAATATGCATGGAGGCCAAAATAGAACCATTAAAAGTTTATAGCATGCATGGGGAAAAAGGGGACATTCACAGCATAATACAATCATAGTAATTAGGGAATGATGAAAGAAATACAATACATTAGCATACATTAAATACATAGAATGTGATATTAAAGGAGGAAACTTACCTTAATATAGTCCTTCTGCAGTACTTGAATTATGGCAGAACAGGTCTCTGGTATAATGATCCCCAGAGCCTGGGGGGAGATGCTTGTCATGAACTTGAGGTCCTGCAGACTTCTCCCAGTCGCCAGGTATCTTAACGTGGCAACTAGCCTCTGCTCGGCAGTGATGGCTTGTCGCATCACAGTGTCCTGCCTCGTGATATAGGGGGACAGCAAATCCAACAGACGGTGAAAAACGGGGTCCGTCATCCGGAGATAATTCCTGAAGTCATCAGGATTTTTCTCCTGGATCTCCCGCAGCAGAGGCATATGACCCACTGGAGCAACCAATTCTTCGTCCATGAACTCCTCCTCACCCTGTTCATGGACTGAGCTCGGGTTAAAACATTAACCCCAACACCAAGCCCATACGCAGCACGAACTCTACGACGAGAAAGTACCCGCAACATGGCTAGAAAACGGTCGGCTGGTCAGAACGAACTAAACAGAATGCACTGAGGAACAGAAGGTCCTATGAAGAACGACCTGAAAGACAGAAACGAGCGGACAATAACGCACTGAAAAACAGATACGACCTGACTACACACCCTGAAAGACAGATACAAACCCACAAGCACCAACTGAACAGCAGAAAATGATCTTAAAAGCACAAAGACTGAAAAGCGTGAATCGGCTCTCACCAAACTTTTACTAACATGCGGTAAAACGAAATCAGCGAAAGCAGCCCAAAGGGTGGCGCCGTTGGATTTGAACTTCCCCTTTATAGTGCCGTGTACGTGTTGTACGTCACCACGTTTTGGACGGCCGGAATTTGGCATGACAGTGTGTATGCAAGACAGCTTGAACGGAATTCAGTCTGAAAATTTTGTCTGAGTTTATCCCGTCGGAAAAAACGATCGTGTGTACAGGGCATTAGGTTTGCGTGCTAAATCAATTGCGATGATGTCTTAAATCTGATGTTACAAATTTGATCTGCTTTCTGTTTAGCGATAGCCTTTCACTCCTTTGTAAATGCATGTATGGCATTACTATTTCTCATGATGTCCTAGCCATGTATTTCCAGGATTTTAGAAGACTGGAATGAAGTTCAAATTTGCAGTTTAGAGTAACAGAGTTTTAGTACTCAACAGATAATGTGTGGGACAGCTGGTTCATGTATCTCCTCCTAAAGCTTTTCTGGGGACCTGAGTTTATAGTACTATTTACACCAAATGTATTACAAATGTCAGCTAAAGACAAAAAATAGTCATTAGTCTTTCTAGCACTAAGGAGCAACACGGTTGAAACTGTCCAAATATTATGCCACTTTAATCATTTCTAGTAAGAATAAAGATGAAGTACAAATATTTTTTCATACAGCATGTGACATGATATGGAAAAGGAAATCCTTAAAAGATAGATGCTGGTTGTAGTAAGCTTATAAATCGAAATAATCCACTGTCATGCTAAAGAAATGTGTTGTGCACTCTAAAGTATGCTTCTCACTTAAATTACAAGTTGCTGCTATTTAAAAAAGGTCAGCCTGTAAAATTCACAATCATTTAAGAACTGTCCACATTTTTGGCAGAATGTCAGATTTTTTATATTTTATGAACATCACTACAGAAAAGCTTCTTCCTTGCTTCTACTTTCTCGTTTTGTTAATATATTCTTTTGCTGTTTCTGAAGATTACACAGTGTAATGCAAAATGTAAATCTAGTCAAGTTCAAAATATGCAGCAATAACAGACCAAATTGTTTATGAGTATGTTAAAGTCCAGTTAAAGTTTTCAAACATAAAAACATTCAATGTGCAGACAAAAGCTACAGTTACAGCGGCTCACAGCAGGGGTCCGGTGTGTCCCTGTTCACTGTTTCAGGTCCGATTTCAGCCCGAATTTTGGGCTGAATTCAGACCTGAAATGACCAGAAGACGCACAGGATCCCTTTGCAATTCGCACCGGAGCCATTCCAGAGATGTGTGAACCGGCTCCATAGAAAGCCGGTCACAATGTCCTAAAATGCGATTTGGCAATTCGCAATAGCGTGAACCCAGCCTAAAGTGACACTAAACTTGGCTAAAAAACACATTCTATTCAAGTATATCCCTAACTCCTTCTCAAACTCTCCAAATTCCTTTCTTTTTTTTTTTTTTTTGAGTTAATGTCATATTGTTACTGTGTGTTATTGTTAACTGTTGTTTGCTTTTCAGGAACGCCAATCAGCTGCAGTACTGATCTTCATATTCTGACAGAAGCAGGGTGCTTATGTCATAATACATTCATCAGTGCCTGCAGAACTTCAGGGGGAGATTTCTCCATCTGCATTTAAAAAGAAAAATGTGTAAGCCCAGCATTAGAAGCGTGGGGTGCTCTTATGCCTTGGCATAAACTTTTTTCACCTTTTTCTGGCAGAGATTTCTTCATCCACATTGATTACTGAGAATGGACTCTGTGAAAGGAAAAAGAGAAAGGCTGAAAGAAAAAAAGAGCATTATATTTATGCCCAACATTGGAAGAGTGGGTAGATGCGTGACAGAAGCTTCTATGGACAATAGACAGCTGAAGGTATTTGCTGAGAGACACATTGATTTTTTGGAAGATCTTATTTTTGCCACAAGTTTTTGGAAAATTAAAAAAAAAATTTACACTTTAAACAACAAGGTGCTTTTTTCAAATCAAATAAGGTAATAACAGTACAGGATACTACAGATCAGGTTGTGTCATGCCTACAAATTCCAAGGAAAACATAAATACAAAGATACAACCATTGAGAGATACATATTCATCGCATCCATAACACTTATCGGCCACAAAGTTGTCACTTTACTGAGATATTTCTTACACACGTCATGGGTACATGTGGCATTACACCCCAAAACACATTCTACTACTTCTCTTAAGTATGGGGATACCACATGTGTGAGATTTTTGGGAGCCTAGCTGCGTACGGGGGCCCAAAATCCAATGACCACCTGCAGGCTTACAAGGGGCGTAACTTGCGCATTTAATTTCCTAACTACCTATCACAGTTTTGGAGGTCCTAAAATGCCAAGACAGTACAAATATCAGTCAATTCACCACTTTTTCTGCAGATCTCATTTATTGCCACAAGTTGAAAATTACGTTTTTATTTTCTCTTTTCATTTTTCAAAACCTTTCAAAAGAAAGCTCTATGTGTGTGAAAAAAATTATATATATTTCATTTGTGTACAGTGACATGACCGCACAATTGCCAGTTAAAGTAGCACAGTGCTGAATAGAAAAAATGGTCTGGTCAAGAAGGGGATAAAACCTTACAGTGCTCAAGTGTCAAAAAAAGTGAGTAATAAATCTTAAGAAAAAAAACAATATGTTTGTATTGTTTAAGAAAAGTGGTAAAACAATAAAACAGTTCAAAATTCTGGATCGTAGGTTTTACACAAAACAGCGCTAAAATATGAAATCATAAAAAGACCCGTGGACAATGCCACTGTAAAAAAGTCCAGAACGTAATAGAGAGATAACCAGTTCAGAGTAATGAGGTGAGTATCAGCAAATGTCCAAGTGAGCACCTTCCACCACCAAAGACATATAATTGCAATCCACCGCGTGATGAAAATATCCCCTCAGGGGTTCACACTCACCAGAGGCAAGATTTAAATGAGCCTTAAGCAAGAAGTAACATCAGCTACTCTGTGTGGAAAATCTTCTCCAATCAGGGTCCACCAGTGTGAATGGGCTCCAAAGCAGATCATAAAATAACGAGAAAATAGCAACACAATAGTGTAATCCTGTTTATTTTAAATCTGTAACCCCAACAGTAGGAGACCCCTTTAACCTAACTACGTACATAAAATAACAGAAAATGAGCATCGAATGGCCCAAGAGGGCGCTATCACCATTTCCAGCATCCCATAGAGAGTGTGTGTATCCTCACGGATCCTCCAGACACTTCCGGGTGGTAGCTATGGGCGGTGGAGCGCAGACTTGGAACGCAGACGTCACTTCCGGTTCACGGGTTGTCGTGGTTACGCCCTGACACGTTTCGTCATCTGACTTCAACAGAGGGCGTCAGAAGTCAGATGAACTGTTTTATTGTTTTACCACTTTTCTTATATTTTATTAATTTTAAACAGCTGCTGATTATTTAAGGTGTTTTGTGAAAAATACTTTGAATTTATGGTGTTTATGCTGCTTGCCACTTTGTGGGATTGAATTGGTGCTAAGTCTGTGTTCTGTTAGGCGTATTTTGAAACACACCTTTATTAATAATGTTTGTATTGTTGTAACACAGGCTATCGCAGTAATTTTGGGTACCCTAATAGTGCATATTTTCCAGTTCTCGTCACACAATCACACATTAAATCATTTGTGAAGATCTTTTTAAATGATACACATTCATTTACCTGTGCTCCTACCTGCAATTAAGGACATGTATAAACTGTTAGTATTTAGGAACCAGAGTTTGGAGACACTGTCACAGAAGAAGATTAGTACATATCAGTAGTCAAATAATAAATGCCACAGCATCCTGCTAACTAGTCAACCATATCCCAAGGTTCAAACTATGCATTTTTAGATTGTCAGGAACTTCTGAACCCCTTTCTATTTTCTCTATCAAGTGATGTTGTAGGAGTGAGAAAATAACGAATAAGAAACAGGATGAATGAATTTTTATATATTATGGAGACATACTGGAGATGCACCCTGACATTCCTTTTGGCTTAACAATATGATGAGATGCCCAATCGGCTAATAGGAATCTCTGGTGGGTGGGAGGGAATGGGCAAGCTCCATTAAAACAAGAAAATACCAGAGTTTTGCTGGTTTAGCAAGGCCAAATATTCCTGCTAACAACTTTGTTTTTTGTTTAAAGTGACTAACCACTTGAGTACCAGCCTGTGTTCCCTCTTTATTATAAGGACATTTTTAGTATTAGGGGCTGTGATACTTTGACTGATATTCACTCTGTCATGCAAAACTGTACCCAAATATATTAATATCCTTTTTTTTTGTTAGACAGATAGTGCTTTTTGGTGGTAATTAGCAACCACTGCTTTTATTTTATATTATACTTCTACTATACAATATAAGAACAAAAACAAGAAATTTAAGAAAATGTCTCAAATACTTTATGCTAAAATAAAAATGCAAAGACTGAGCACCCCCAAAATTACTTATTCTAACACCCCAAGGTGATCTAATTGATCGCCACATTTTTTTGTAATTGTATGAACATGCTGATATTGCTGATATCGAAGAGATTAGAAAATTGAGCTTGGTAATGGTGCACTAGATACAGAGCCTTTAGGTAGCACGCAGAGAGAGACATCATGAATGTCAGATGTACAATATAGGAGAGGAGGGGGTGATAGGGGTAAACAATGGCCACCCAATGGTACTTTATCCAGTGCTTTTTAGAAACTGGGTAAACTATTGTCCACCATTTTGTCATTTAAAGACAACCATAGTTAAGGCAACACATACATGATTTTCTTTTCCTTCACTCTCCACATTGATTTCATAAATGTGTTGAACAAAGGGGTACATCTTTAGCTTTTTTGCTGTGTGAGAAACATATACATTTTATCACTTCACCACTTCTATATTTATTATAAATACAATAAATATACACAAAAAACAAACATATATTTAACCACTTCCCTACCCAGCCATAGTCAAATGACATCCACAGATGGGATCTCCCATCCTGGGTGGACGTCATATGACGTCCTCGGCTTTGTAGGGGGATATCTGAATGATGCCTGCAGCTAGAGGCATTATTCAGATATCCTTTTGAAGTGCCGGCGATTCTGTGCACAATAAGAACGATCATAGCGGCGGTTCCACTGCTTGATCGTTCTTATAGGCGGCGGAGGGGACACCCCCCTCCCGCCGCCATCCGGTGCGTCTCCGGGCTCCCCCGTGCGATCGGGGACCCGGAGCGAATCTTCCGGCGTCGTTGGTGGGGTCACGTGATGAGCATAGAGATGACTGGTGACCAGATGGTCACCAGTCATCTCTATGATCGTCGGAGGCCCGGGCGCGATGTGATGACGTCACGCCCGGGTCTCAAATGTAAACAAAGCCGCCATTGCGGCTGTAAGTATGAGATCAGTGAAAAAAAATTCACTGATCTCATGCTTTCCAGCCTGGAGGAGAGATGTGGGGTCTTATTGACCCCGCATCTCTCAATAAAGAGAACCTGTTACACACATTCCTATTACAAGGGATGTTTACATTCCTTGTAATAGGAATAAAAGTGATCAAAAAAAATAAAAAATAAAATCATTGTAAAAAAATTAATAAATAAGTAAAAAAAATAAATAAATAATAAAAATAAAAATTTAAAACGCCCCTGTCCCCGGTAGCTCGCGATCAGAAGCGAATGCACACGTAAGTCGCCCACATATGTAAACGCCGTTCAAACCACGCATGTGAGGTATCGGCGCGTGCGTTAGAGCACGTGCAACAATTCTAGCACTAGACCTCCTCTGTAATTCTAACCTGGTAACCTGTAAAAAAAATTAAAGCGTCGCCTATGGAGATTTTTAAGTACCGAAGTTTGGCGCCATTCCATGAGTGTGCGCAATTTTAAAGCGTGACATGTTAGGTATCTATTTGCTCGGCGTAACATTATCTTTCATATTTTCCCAAAAAATTGGGCTAACTTTACTGTTTTGTTATTTTTTAATTCATGAAACCATTTTTTTTTTTTAAAAAAGGCGTTTGAAAAATTATTGCGCAAATATTGTGCAAGAAAAAATGTTGCAATGACCGTCATTTTATTCCCTAGGGTGTCTGCTAAAAAAACATATATAATGTTTGGGGGTTCTGAGTAATTTTCTAGCAAAAGAATGATGATTTGTACATGTAGGAGAGAAGTGTCAAAATAGGCCCGGTATTGAATAGGTACAAAAAGCCCTGTATTGAAGTGGTTAAAAGGCATTACCTATAACCTCAGTACTCCGGTGCAGCTGTAAATACATTCCCTACCCCTCTTCAAAACTTGCACAAATGTGTGGATTACATACACTATAAAATTAAGATATACCTATGCTCAAATCCAAAAAGCGTGTACATATATCCAACACATCAGGTGCTGAAAGGGTGTGACCACATGTTAACATCAAACTTTTGAATAAAACCTCTGCACACTGCCATACACCCTTTCTAGTAAACTGTGCTCAAAAACAGAGATTCTTTTTCACCCTGCCGCCATCCCCGTGAGTCAGACCGCGGGTCCCACGGACTCGATCGCCACGGGGATCCCCGTGATCGTCTCATGGAGGTATAGAGCAGGGAGATGCCTGTGTAAAAAAATTGTGTCAAAAGTGTCTGATGTGTCCGCCATAATGTCGCAGTCACTAAAAAAATCACTGATCGCCGCCATTACTCGTAAAAAAAAATTTGGGATAAAAATGCCATAAAACTATCCCCTATTTTGTAAATGCTATAACTTTTGCGCAAACCAATAAACGCCGATTGCGATATTTTTTTACCAAAAATATGTAGACTACGTATCGGCCTAAACTGAGGAAAAAACGTTTTTTTATATATTTTTTGGGGATATTTATTATAGTAAAAAGTAAAAAATATTGAATTTTTTTCAAAATTGTCGCTCTATTTTTGTTTATAGCGCAAAACATAGGTGATCAAATACCACTAAAATAAAGCTCTATTTGTGGGAAAAAAAATGACGTAAATTTTGTTTGGAAAACACGTCGCACGACTACGCAGTTTTCAGTTAAATCGATGCAGTGCCGAATCGCAAAAAGGGGCCTAGTCTTTAACCAGCCAAAATGGTCCGGGGCTTAAGTGGTTAACTAAAAAAAAAAAAAATGTTTTCTGATAAGTTTGCTAGAAAGGGTGTATGGCAGTGTGCAGAGGGTTTATCCAGAATTTCTATTATTAACATGTGGCCACACCCCTTTAGCACATGTTGTGTTTTATATATATAGTATATGTATTAAATATGAAAGCAGTTTTGAAGAAGGGCGGGGAATGTATTTACAGTTGCACGGGAACATTGAAGTTATATTTAAGCTATTGAGATTTAAGCACAGCTATATCTTATTTCTATTGCATTGCAGGTCATTGACCAGACCTGAACCTTGTAGCTCCCCTACAACTTATGTCTAATTGCCCCATATTGAAATTATATTCACTGGAACATTTGCATTTTGCAGAGCTGAATAGGGACTGGCCAGAGAGAGGTTACTTTGATGCAGCTGGCCAGCTTAACATTCATTGCAATTTAGGTGAGCTAAAAACTCCTGTTTTTGTGCAAAGTTTGCTAGAAACAATGTATGGCAGTGATTAGAGGGTTCATTCAGAATTTTTAGTGGTTTCATGCGCAATAAATCTCACTATCAACCCAAAATTAGTGCAGTACTCAGTCAATAAATATTCCAACAATCTATTGCTGTTTAAACACACAAAAACAATATATGCAAATATCAATAACCAATTATAAATTATTTTTAATAAGTGCCCAAGAAAAGGTGAAAATGAATAACAGTCCAATTAAAGTTAAATTGTGCTTCTGTGAAAAGTGTACTTAGTCCAAAAAAAAAAAAACAATAACTTTCAAATAAATCTTTGTGTTTCAAAATTTGTTCATGCCACTCCACAACAAAAATGTGATTCAGTAAACTGGTCGCGTCTCCATGCATCATAATCATGGTTATTCTATCGCCCATGCATATGGATGGATGCTCACTGTCACAGATGGACCTCTAAGTTATTAAAATGTTTCACACAGCATGTAATCTCTCCAAGTATGATATCAGCTCACAATTGCTCCAGGTATAATGTATCCAGACCCCACCTCCTCACATATAATGTCCTAAGTAAATAAGCAGAAATATACTACATAGGGCTCTCTGTATCATACTTTATTAAAATTAAAAGAATAAAAACCACTCACATGAATAAAATCATAAAGCACTTGTGATAACTTCCTCTATGTAAGCCTGTCGTCCACATTACATCCCAAACTAGCCAGGTACCGTATCTCTTCTTCACTTACTGTACAGTGATGCTTGCAGACTGGCTTCGGTATAGGGTGATGGCATACCGGGGAATGTTCCGCCTTACACATTACATTCCATATAGCCTTCATTGAGATATATTTATTAGTGGAGCGCTGTACTAACTTTGGGTTGATATTTAAAAGAGCCTCCTGAAATTGATATCATTACTGTTTAAATCTATTTGCATTTGTTAGTAATAATTCCTAAAAATGCTAACATTTTAAGGAAACGAAAAGAAATTGGCTTGATGGTTGACTTCCGTTTTAACCCAGTGGCAAAGTAAAAAAATAAAAGTCACGTCAGAAAGCTGACTGCAAGATCCATGACAAATTGAATAGTACCACATTTAATTGTTTATATTTAGGCTAATCCAACTGAATTACACTATTGTTCAGAGCCATTAAACTGACATGAGAGACATTTAATTATGGCAATGCCATTTAATAGATATTAATCACCAAACACAAATGTCATATTAGGGTCACAAATACTGTAAGGCCATTTAAGGAGAACAGAGTTTATAGTTAAGAAACAGAATTAAAGTGCATGGGATAATTTACAGTCAATGCTATAAAAACTAGTCAAACACTGTATCAGAAACCAGAGTATGCCAGAGCTTTACTACATATCAGAAGTTACTTGATTCATGTGGTTCATACTAAGGTCATTGGTGAAACCAGAAAAAAATGTGTTCTGTATAGTCAGCTTCAATGAGATCTTACAACTGTATGTACTGATACACTGAACTCTCCTTGGTCATTTGCCAGTTTTTGTATGAGATAGTAATTTTACTATTAATGCATGTTTGAAGCATTTGTATAATAATGACTTTTAAATTTAGCTGTTTATACTGTTGATATGGATTACACAACTCTCAGTCATAAGCCAAAAACATATGGTGCTTAAAATGTAAATTTTGTTTAAAAAAATTTGAAAATTGTAATTGTTTATATTTCAATGAGATATTGTTTTATTATATATGGTAGGAATGAGCTTCGAGTTCGAGTCGAACCCATGTTCGACTCGAACATTGTCTGTTCGGCTGTTCGGCGAATTTTGAACATTATGGGCCATCCGCGCCAAATTCGAGTGGCGCCTCACGGCCCAAAATTCACTGCGGCATCGCAGGGCATTGCTGGCTGATGATTGGCCAAGCATGCACTATGACCCGCATGCTTTGGCCAATCACAGCGCGCAAAAAACAGAGAGCCATAATTGGCTAAAGCCAGGAGGTTTAGTACATGCCCCACACTATATAAGGCCGCCTCCGTGGTGGCCTTGTGTAGTGTGTTGCGGTGGTTAAGGAGAGAGGTTAAAGACAGAGATAGACAGTGTCATTTATTTTGCATTAGATAGAGCAGGCAGGCGAGTCAGTTAGCTGCAGTTACAGTGTGTAGAGGATATATATGCATCCTAGGTGTTGTGTATATATATATATATATTTACACACTGTATTCAGTTTAGCTAGATCCATTCCTGTTATTCTCTATACTGACAGGCAGGCAGGTGATTGTGCTAGCTGCGGTGTTTCACTTAGTGTACTGTGTCCTTTGCACAGTGTGTACCTGAATACAATTGGTGGTGTTCTCATACCAATACCACAGGCAAGGAGCTGCATTAATTTCATTTAGTGTACTTCTGTCCTTTGCACAGCGTTCACCTAAAGGTACCTCAATACAATTAGTGGTGTTCTCATACCAAAACCACAGGCAGGGACCTGCATTGATTTAATTTAGTGTACTGTGTCCTTTGCACAGCGTTTACCTAAAGGTACCTGAATACAATTGGTGGTGTTCTCATACCAATACCACAGGCAGGGATCTGCTTTATTTTCACTTAGTGTACTGTGTCCTTTGCACAGCGTTCACCTAAAGGTACCTGAATACAATTGGTGGTGTTCTCATACCAATACCACAGGCAGGGATCGGCTTTATTTTCACTTAGTGTACTGTGTCCTTTGCACAGCGTGCAGCTAAAGGTACCTGAATTCAATTGGTGGTGTTCTCATACCAATACCACAGGCAGGGAGTTGCTGTATTTTCAGTTAGTGTATAGTGTCCTCTGCACAGTGTGCACCTAAAACTAACTGAAGACAATTGCTGGTGTTCTCATACTAATACCACAGCAGACAGTTGATTCTGCTAGCTGCAGTATAATCAGTATAGATATATCTATATATACATCGCACCTTTGTGCAGCTACATCTCACTGCAGGCCATTAGTATGTCTGGAAGTCAAACAAGGAGACGGAGACAGTCACAAGCCAATAAAAGAGGGCAAGCAGACTCTGTGTCTAGAGGCAACAGTGCTGGTTGTCGACACGGTGCATCCTCATCAGCACGTGACCGTGGGACATGCTTGTCCTTCTTTTCGGCAGCTGGCCATGTTGAGCCGCAACATGCCGAAGACTTGGTAGAGTGGATGACCAAGCCTTCCTCATCCTCCTCATCCTCTCTCACCCAGGCTCAGGGTACTTTGTCTGTCAAAGCAGCTGCCAACGTGGCCTCTTCCCTCGGCTCAATGGCATCAGTCACTCCTTCCCTAGCCCCACCATGTCCTCCTGAGGAGTCCCCGAACTGTTTGACCACAGTGTTGCTCCAGGAGGATGGCCAGCGTTTTGAAGGCTCCGATGATGGTACCCAGCTAGAGGAAGGCAGTAACGTGAGCCCAGAGAGAGAGGGTGCCCAACAAGGACAGCAATCTGGCAGTCATGTTCCCCCAGCTGCAGCATACTGCAAGATTTGCTCCAGTGATGAGGAGGGAGGGGGTGATGAGGTCACTGACTCCACGTGGGTGCCTGATAGGAGAGAGGAGGAGGAGAAGGAGGAGGCACATCTCCAACGATGCAGGATGCCCTTGCGGCCAATCTGCTATCGGTACACCAACGTCAGATTGTACCAGGCAAATTTCCCTGCCCCAGCTGCAGCACCGCCGAAAGAAGTTCGCTCCCAGCCATCCACATGCTCAGCGGTTGAATGCTAGCTTGGCTAAATTTCTATCACTTCAACTGCTGCCTTTTCAGTTGGTAGACTCTGCCCCCTTCCGTGAGTTTGTTGAATGTGTGGTTCCTCAGTGGCAGGTTCCCAAACACCACTTTTTCTCACGGAAGGCAATTCTGTCTCTCTACCGGCATGTGGAAGGCAATGTCTTGGCCTCGCTGGACAGGGCAGTCAGCGGTAAGGTGCATATTACTGCTGACTCATGGTCCAGCAGGCATGGACATGGACGTTACCTATATTTCGCAGCGCATTGGGTGATTCTGCTGGCAGCTGGGAAGGATGCAGGACAAGGTGCAGTAGTGTTGGAGGTTGTTCTGCCACCACGCCTCCAAAATGCTACTACTGGTGATTCTGACACACCTCTCTCCTCCACCCCCTCCTCTTCTTCTTTGTCCATGGCCTCTTCCTGTGCTTTGTCCTCGGAAACCAGCGGTGCTCCGTATGCGTTCAAGGGGCTACGCAAGAACGCAGGCAAAAAGATGCCATGCAGTGCTTGAGCTGGTATGCTTGGGGGACAGGAGCCACACTGGAGCAGAGATTCTGTCAGCTCTGCAGGGGCAGGCTCAGAGGTGGTTGACGCCGCACCAGCTTAAGTCAGGAAAGGTGGTTTGCGACAATAGCACCAACCTCCTCTCCACCATCCGACAGGGACAACTGACCCATATGCCCTGTTTGGCTCACGTCCTTAACTTGGTGGTGCAGTGGTTCTTGGGCAGGTACCCGGGCTTACAGGAGGTCCTGAAGCAGGCCAGGAAACTCTGTGGGCATTTCCACTGGGCATATAATGCCAGTGCTAGTCTGGCTGACCTGCAAAAGGAATACAACCTGCCCAAGAACCGCCTAATCTTTGACATGCCCACCAGGTGGAACTCTATGTTGGCCATGTTGCAGCTGCTGCACACACAGCAGAGGGCCATCAATGAGTATCTGTTGCAATATGGCACCAGGACAGGGTCAGGGGAGCTTGGATTTTTTTCACCATGCCAGTGGGGCATGATCAGGGATGCATGCACTGTCCTGGCACCATTTGAGGAGGCCACGAGGATGGTGAGCAGTGACAGTGCATGCATCAGTGACACTGTCCCTCTTGTCCACCTGTTGGAGCACATGCTGCATGGAATAATGAACAGGGCACTTGAGGCAGAACAGAGGGAGGAAGAGGAAGACTTCCTTACCTCTCAAGGCCCCCTTTATCCAGAAAGTGTTCCTGCTGGCCCGCCTATCACACAGGAAGAGGATGAGGAGGAGGAGGAGGATTGTGTCAGCATGGAGGTGGAGCCTAGCACTCAGCATCAGCAGCAGTCTTCAAGGGATCAATTACAGTGCCAAGACACCCATGGACTTGTACGTGGCTGGGAGGAGGTGGCTGCGGATCATGTCATCCTGAGTGACCCAGAGGACTCTGGACCGAAAGCCTCAGCAAACCTACGCTGCCTGACCTCCCTGATCCTGCAAAGCCTGCGGAAGGATCCTTGTATTCGTGCTATCAAGGAGAGGGATCATTACTGGCTGGCAACTCTCCTTGATCCACGTTACAAGGGTAAGGTTGCGGACCTTATTTTGCCGTCGCAGAGGGAGCAGAGGATGAAGCATCTTCGGGGAGGCCTTGCAGAAAGGTCTGTGCAACGCGTTCCCAGAGACTTGGAGGTTACAAATTCCTGGTCCTGGACAACGTGTCGCTGAGGCTTCGGCCAGTCAAAGAAGGAGCGGTGAGGAAGGTGGCCGTCTGACCGATGCGTTCAGACAATTCTTTAGTCCGCAGCCCCAAGGTATGATCGGTTCCAGCAACCATCGCCAGCGTCTGGTTTACATGGTGCAGGAATACCTAGGGGCAAGATCAGACTTGGACACCCTTCCCACCGAAAATCCTCTGGGTTACTGAGTCTTGAGGATGGATCACTGGCCAGAGCTTGCATAGCATGCAATTGAGCTACTGGCCTGTCCTGCATCCAGCGTTCTTTCGGAACGCACATTCAGTGCTGCTGAAGGCTTTGTAACCGAACACAGGGTGCGCCTGTCCACCGACTCGGTTGATCGACTGACCTTCATAAAAATGAATCAGTCTGGGATCACCACCAGCTACCAAGCACCTGATGCTGATGTAACAGAATAATTTTCTTTGAAATGTCAGATCCCTTCAAGACTGCCTATGCTGATGCAGAGTGACTATCCTGTTATGCTGAGTGACTATCCTCTTCCTCCTCAATGATCATGCTGATAGCATGTAAGAACATTTTTGTTTCTGGGCACCTCCACCAGTGCCTAAGGCCCAATTTTTCTGTCCCTGTTTAACAGGGGCGTGTAATTAAAATTTTGATGCAATACTTTGCAGCAGGGCTCATTCCTGCGCTCCAACTAGAGCAGTGGTTCTCAACTCCGGTCCTCGGGACCCACTAACAGGCCAGATTTTAAGTATTACCTTGGGGAGATGCAGACTAGAATACTGCAATCACTGAGCAGCAAATTATATCACCTGTGATGTATTTCAGTTATCTTTCAAACCTGGCCTGTTAGTGGGTCCTGAGGACAGGAGTTGAGAACCACTGAACTAGAGTATCTGTGAGGGGTTGCAGTGTTGTGGCATCAGTGCCTAAGGCACAATTTTTATGCTCCTGTTCAACAGGGGGATGTAATTAGAATTCTTGATCTAATATTTCACAGCTGGGCCCATTCCTGCGCCCACCAAGAGTAACTATTAGGGCTTACAGTGTTGTGGCACCAGCACCACCACCAAAGGCCCAATTTTTCCTACCACTGTTCAACAATGGCATGTAATTACAATTCTTGATATAATAGTTCACAGCAGGGCGTTCCAGCACCCACCAAGAGTAACTGTGAGGACTTACAGTGTTGTGGCAACACCAACACCTAAGGGCCAAATTATAAAAATATATACGGCAGGCCCCTACTTTCAAACATCCAACTTACAAACGACTTCTACTTGCAAACGGAAGGAGACAACAGGAAGTGAGAGGAAATCTACCCCTAGGATGGGAAATTCTCTCCTGTAAGAGTTAATATGGGAAAAACGTGTCTCCTCTCCACTGATGCTTTATCACCAGTCCTCGTTTCAATAAAAAACCCAAATAAAAAAAAAACATTTGTCATTGGGACGGAAAGTGAGGTGAAATGTTCTGAACAGGTGCACAGACAGCAAAACAAATGTCACAGGGGTGATAACCCTTCCCTATGTTTTCCAAAAAGCTTAAAAATAGATTTTTGGGCTGGAGCTACACTTTAAAAATGTACCTGTTCCAAATTACAAACAGATTCTACTTAAGAACAAACCTACAGTCCCTGTCTTGTTTGCACCGCCTGTATACTGCTGTTCAGAGTATATAGGGCCTGGGGGCCCCACGCCTTTTCCTTTTTTAATTTGGGTACTGGATTCCCCTTAATATCCATACAAGACCCAAAGGGGATGGTAATAGGCTGGGGGGGGTACCAATGCCATTTTTCTCATGATTTTCATCCATATTGCCGGGACCAGACATTACATTAAAGCCGCAAGCAGTTTTAAATTACTTTTTTTCCTTTAGAAATGTCATTTTGTGCAGGGACAGTTCTAAACACGGGAAACACGTGCCACTTCCCAGGCATACTATAGACACCCCCCAGGTACGATATTTAAGGGGATATTTCACTTATTTTTTTCACTTTAAGCATCATTAAAATCACTGCTCTCGAAAAAACTGACGTTTTTAAAACTTTTTTTTGCATTGATACATGTCCCCTGGGGCAGGACCCGGGTCCCCAAACCCTTTTTAGGACAATAACTTACATATTAGCCTTCATAATTAGCACTTTTGATTTCAAAAGTTCGAGTCCCATAGACTTTAATGGGGTTCTAAAGTTTGTGCGAACTTTGGGTCCGTTTGCGGGTTCTGATGCGAACCGAACCGGGGGGTGTTCGGCTCATCCCTAATATATGGTATGACCATTTTCACAGGAGGGAGACTGGGGACTAATAGCCAGAGGGATAAACACAACCAAATGGCCCTTTAATGAAAACAATAGTTTCTTTTGGACTAAAGAAAATGCAATAAACAAATCGTTTGGTGCCCATGTTAAACATGGGTGTTGTCTTTAAGAGCATAGTTTATTGTAACACACCTTTTCACTTACGCTAAAAATAGGGAATTGTAAGGAATGATTTGTAAACTAAGTACTTTTACTAGCTTAAGGCCCCTTTCACACTGGGGCAGTGGGTGCGTTGGCGCTTTACCGTCAATTTTGCAGCGCTATTCGGCCGCTAGCGGGGCGCTTTTACCCCTCGCTAGTGGCCGAGAAAGGGTTAAAACCACCGCAAAGCGGCGCTGCAGCGGCGCTTTGTCAGCGGTATAGCTGCGGTGCCCATTAATTTCAATGGGCAGAAGCGGTGGAGCAGCGGTATACACACGGCTCCTTCACCGCTCCAAAGATGCTGCTAGCAGGACATTTTTTACCATCCTGCTAGCTTTCACACTGGAGAGACAGCAGCGGCTCTTTCAGGGTGCTTTGCAGGCGCTATTTTTAGCGTTATAGCGCCTGCAAAGCGCCTTAGTGTGAAAGGGGTCTAACAATTTGACTTCTGCTCCAGAAAAGTGATATGGATTCACCTAAATAAAATACTAATAAATGTTTTTCTCCAAATTAACCCTATTCTTTTAGCAAAACACATTTCAGAGTTCTGCATTCTACTAGCATTATTGTCATGGATATGCATTAATGTCTGTCTGCCATCTTACCTTCCTCCTCATGTGTTCATCTAGAGACCAGACCTCCTTCACCTGGCTTCCTTTATAATCTCCTCCCAGCCTGACTCCACCCCAGGCCCTATCACTGAACACTATATTAACCTGTGCACTGCAAGCCTGCTTTGCTGATCAACGTGTTTGTTAGGCATTGTGTGTTTGGGTTCCTGCCTGCCGTGTGCTACGTCTGTCTCTCTGTTACGTTATTGGCTTGTCCCCGACCATCCCTGTCTGCTCGTGACCCTTGACCTTCGGCTCGTTCTTCGTTATCCTTGTCTGCTTGTGGCCCCTGACCTTCGGCTTGTTATTCGGTTCTCTCTATCGTGTGCTGCTGCTTCCCCTTATCCTACGGGGCGTGAGCTAGGAAACTCCAGGGGCCGCGACCTGGTCCCAGCCTGCAGCGTAACATCCTCACCACTAGAGGCCCTGGAGAAGACCAGCTGGGTCTTAGACTCCGCGCCCTGGGGAATCTTGGCTCTCGCTTCCGTTGGGATCCCGGTTGTGCTCCTCTGGTCCCGCTTTCCACAACCACCCAGTTTCCTATCCACAGAAGCCAGCCATAGGGTTCACTACCTCGCGGTGCACTCCTGTCCCCCTACGGTGTGCATCTGTCACCTGGCCACAGGTGACCCTGACAGTTTGATCAGCCATGAACCCGGCTGACATCCCGTTACCCGTGGATGATCCGTTGCAGGGCATAGTTTGCAGACTTGAAACCCAGGAATCGAATCAGACTCAGGTGATGCGATTCCTCCAGGATCTGGCTTCTCGCTTTGAGCAGCTTCAGGCCTCCTTGGGAACCCTGAATCCGCAACCTCAAATACAACCAGCGGCTGCACCTATTGCACCAGTCGCAGCCACACACTCACTACAACTGCCAGCTCCGTCCCGTTTCTCTGGGGACTCCAAGGCTTGCAGGGGGTTCCTTAGTCAATGCACAATTCATTTTGAGCTCCAGCCCCAAAACTTCCTGTCTGATCGGGCTAAGGTAGCCTATATCATTTCCCTCCTCTCTGGTGAAGCTTTAGCCTGGGCAGCCCCTCTGTGGGAACTGAATGATCCAGTGGTTTCTAGCCTGTCTGGCTTCTTGAAACTTTTTCGGAATATCTTCGAAGAACCGGCTTGTGTCTCTTCAGCGGCCAGCACCCTTTTACGTCTCCGCCAAGAGTCTGCTTCTGTGGGACAGTATGCCCTTCATTTCCGCATACTGTCGGCTGAGTTGAGCTGGAACAATGAGGCCTTAGTCGCAACCTTTTTGCATGGCCTGTCTGATAGAGTGAAGGATGAATTAGCAGGAAGAACCATCCCCACTGATCTGGCCGGCGTTATCTCCTTGTGTAACCAGATCGATATTCGCTTTCAGGAGAGGACCTTAGAAAAGCAACGCCAGCACTCCTTGGTTCTTAGTCAGCCTGAGCTCCCCTCTCTTCGACCCGTAGAGCATCTCCTACCAGCTGAGGAACCCATGCAGCTGGGTCGGACCAGGCTATCCCCCGAGGAACGTGCTAGGCGCAGAACTCTTGGTCTGTGTCTTTACTGTGGGGGCAAAGGTCATTTTCGTGACACTTGCTCTCTTTGTCCAGAAAAACGTCCGGGTCCACTTCATCTGGAAAGTGGAGTATTGGACCCAGAAATATCACCTTCCCCTTCTCGTCTTCTGCTTTCTGTGTTCCTTCATGTTGGTGCTTCTTCTCATTCGGTCTCAGCATATCTGGATTCCGGAGCCGCTGGTAATTTCATGGACTGGGAAATCGCATCGTCCATGAGACTTACTCTTTTGTCCCTCACCACGCCATTGGTGGTCTTGGCGATTGATGGTACTGTTCTCCCAGGGGGACCTATCCGCTTCCAGACCCTCCCTGTTAAGATGTCGGTGGGTACACTCCACCAGGAGTGGATATCCTTCCTTATCTTACCCAAGGCCTCAACGCCTATAATTTTGGGTCTCCCATGGTTACAGCTCCATTCTCCTCATGTGGACTGGACTACTGGACAGATCCTGGCTTGGGGTCCCTCCTGTTCCTCGTCCTGCCTACCCAAGGTTGCCCCCTGTGAATCTGAGCCGGTCATTCATTCCAGGTTGCATAACCATTTACATTTCTCTGTCCCTAACCACCCTTGGACGCACAGCCAGGCTAGCTTGTCTACAAGTCCTGCAGTCGCTACGTCTTGCGATGCGATTCAGGTAGTCGCTACACCTGACTCAGCTATTCACTCTGCCTCTGTACTAGTTATGCCAGTCCAGCCCATGCCCAGTGAGCCTCTCACTTTTTCTTGTTCGGGACATTCTGCTTGTCCTTCAGCTATTCAGCTTGACTCCGGCGACATGTCACCTTCTAACCAACCTGACTTCAGGGTTCCACTGACATCTGCCCAGTCTGATGGTCCTGTGCAAGATGACCAGTTCCCCTTTAAGGGTCTAGGGGACCCTCCTCAGATTCCTGTTGATCGTCTCATGCCCTTGCTTATTCCTAGAGAGCCTTTGGTCCTCAATAGATCTTCTTGTCATCTCCCTACCTCGTTTTCAGTCTCTGAGGATAATCTTAAGTACGAGGTTAGACAAGTTCTGGATTCTCGGCTCTGCAGAGGCATTCTTCAGTACCTTGTGCATTGGAGAGGTTTTGGTCCTGAGGAAGCGTCTTGGATCACTGCATCTGAGGTCTTTGCACCTCGTCTGTTAAAGGAGTTTCATCTGAAGTTTCCCTCTAAACCTGGGCCCAGGCGGGGAAGGGGGAGGCCTCGTAAGAGGGAGGGTACTGTCATGGATATGCATTAATGTCTGTCTGCCATCTTACCTTCCTCCTCATGTGTTCATCTAGAGACCAGACCTCCTTCACCTGGCTTCCTTTATAATCTCCTCCCAGCCTGACTCCACCCCAGGCCCTATCACTGAACACTATATTAACCTGTGCACTGCAAGCCTGCTTTGCTGATCAACGTGTTTGTTAGGCATTGTGTGTTTGGGTTCCTGCCTGCCGTGTGCTACGTCTGTCTCTCTGTTACGTTATTGGCTTGTCCCCGACCATCCCTGTCTGCTCGTGACCCTTGACCTTCGGCTCGTTCTTCGTTATCCTTGTCTGCTTGTGGCCCCTGACCTTCGGCTTGTTATTCGGTTCTCTCTATCGTGTGCTGCTGCTTCCCCTTATCCTACGGGGCGTGAGCTAGGAAACTCCAGGGGCCGCGACCTGGTCCCAGCCTGCAGCGTAACATCCTCACCACTAGAGGCCCTGGAGAAGACCAGCTGGGTCTTAGACTCCGCGCCCTGGGGAATCTTGGCTCTCGCTTCCGTTGGGATCCCGGTTGTGCTCCTCTGGTCCCGCTTTCCACAACCACCCAGTTTCCTATCCACAGAAGCCAGCCATAGGGTTCACTACCTCGCGGTGCACTCCTGTCCCCCTACGGTGTGCATCTGTCACCTGGCCACAGGTGACCCTGACAATTATCTTCTTTTTCAGCTTTGCAGTTAGTCACATGAAATCTCGGAACCTGAAGAAAAGTCAATACTTCTAACTGTCAGAACTTTAACTGCAAATTGTTAGATGAGGCAAAATATTAACTTAAGTAAACTTTAAGTGAGCATGCCAGGCAAATTAAATGCATAAAATTAAAACTCCACAATATTCCTGCTAATACCTTTTTAAGTCAGAATACCTTGTCCTGTTGGATGAAAAAAGCCAAAATCTATTTAAGGATTTTTAGGGCACCACAACTAGAAATGTACACAAGTCATTTAGATATAAATGTATACAGAGATAAGACTTTGAGCTAAAACACTGGGCCCTCATAGTCAATAAATAATTAAATACATAGAGACAGCTGTCCCCAGTGAGATATTAATATACATGTGCAACATGTATTACTACCTATGGTAATGTATAGATACATATATGGGATCACGTTATATTTATCACAGTATTAATATTACAAAAAATATGCAGTTAGCAAGGCAATTGTATTGTCCATTGTTACTCTTTTAAATTTCCAGTTTAAATTTGAAGAAGGCTTGGGGAGAAGGCTTGGGGGAATCACAGTCTGCTCCAGTGTGGAAGTACACGTGGAGGTAGTTGGAATATTTGAACACACATGTTGGACTTCTTGGACATCATATGCTGTACCTACACAGTTACTGAAGTTGTGGTAAGAAAAACTGTTATCAAAAAGTTTGTGTTTTTTGTACATTAATGTTGGAAATATATTTGCTTTATTCATAAATGTATTCACTTAGAATACAAAAATGTATCTTTATTGTAGATCCCTCCATACTACTCTCCTGAGGAAGTGGCATTAGCAGCCAGGAAACACATTAAGTATGCCTGGTCTGCAATTTTAGTTTTTAGTGGTTCAATAATAATCAGATTATGGCATACATGTAGTGCAACCCCAAGAGGAGCCGCTGGTTAAGATGGGTCCTGTATTTTCTGCCACAACCTTCCTAATGTCTCAGCCCTACTGACACACCAGGTTACTGGATAAGGAGAAAAAAAACCACAGAAATTCCTTAACAATCAACACTCTGCCTATCTTAAGTGAGACAAGGGAGCTATGGGTGAAAGTAAGATTATAGGGTATTATTAGGAGAGAGGATTCAATAACAAATTCAAGCTAATTTATCAAATGAGCTAGGGGAGTGAGTAATACCCATGATTCCTCCTATTGAGATGGCTCCAGATGAAATTCAATTAGAGAGAGCTATGTAATAATGACCTATCCATTTTATCTGATCTCCCTTATAAGTATCAGCATGTCTTTCTATGATCCCACAGAGGTCTAACACCTGAAAATGTCTTGGAACAATCGTTTAGATAGGCACCATTATAATGAAGTATCATAAACTTTATAGTATCTTTAATCAGCCAGCCTCTAACAGTGCATTATAAAATATCTGGGAACGGGTAGCACTTTCTGAGAAAGGCCTTAATGTGTGATGTTGGTACTGTACTTAAGTACTGACCGTGGATTGAAGGAAAAGGTGCTTTATCATACAATAAAAAGGGGCATGAATGAGTCCCTACAGATAGCCCAGTATGTGTACAGCACAGCAAAGCCTGCAACAAGATCCTCCTTTAAAAACAGCATTTTGAATGCGAATGGTGCTGCATAGAAACATTGACCCTGGACATCCAAGGGTTAAAAATGTATAGAAAATAATATTTATTTGACTTTGCTTCCAAACAAATTAAAAAATTTGGTTTTCACACACACACTATTAATAAGAAATCTGGTACTGTAATCTCAGGCTGGGGATGGGTATTAGAGCTGCAGTCTTCTTAAAATCTCCATCATGTCTCACTTTTTAATAAAAGTAACAACTAGTTTAATGTGAAGATGCTACTGGTATCATGATTTTCTACAATAATTGACTGAGAAGGACATTTTTTTTAGAAGAAAAAAAAAATAGAAAACACACCATTTTCCTATTAATGCCAATAACATATAGGATAATAGGATTGATTTACAAAAGAAGTAGAGACTGTCCACTTTGCAAAGTCTATGTTCACTGAACTAATTAAATACGGTGAAACTTATTTTCAGTTAATCAATCATGTGAAGCAAAAAAAATATAATCGTTTTTTTTTTTATTTCCATTGCTTTTGGAAACTGAACACAGCTTCACCCTTGTTGCCTGGCATGGTAAATATAAATTTTTCAACAGAGAGAGAGAGTCAACAGTCTCTCTCTACTCCTTTGTGTGGTTTATGGTTTAACATTAGGAATTAAGTATAAGGTGAACCCCTATTATGGCCTTTACTGGTGGAAACTGCATAGCTTGAATATTCAGAAATCTTAACCATGTCACAGACTTATTTGCCGTTATCGGCAAAGCACAAACCATACATAAAACTATTCTTTGTTCATACCTCATTCTATGAACAAGAAAGCAGAAGGAAACATTATCATATGCTAACCATATGTGGAGAATATGAGAATGACCTGTGGTACAGAGATCATCAGGGCAGCTGCCACTGATGAGCAAAATCTGTTAAAATGTGATTCCTGACCAGCTTACCAAGTTCAATCATATTATTCATAAATCATTTGATTTGTCTAACTAGTATCTCCAGAGTAAAGAGTTCCTCTCTGCGACTTTTTTTTAACTTACACGTATGAATTGTGTTCCTGAAGTATATATGTGTGTACATGTGCCCATGTATTTACCAATAAGGTAACACATTTTTTACAGCATACACGTCCACGTAAGACATGTCTGACAATCTGTGGAAAATTGGTGCAGGAAGAGGTCAGTGACCAGTGGGAGCACAATATACAGTCAGGGCAGAAATTGTTGGCACCCCAGAAATTTTTCCAGAAAATCAAGAATTCACAGAAAAGTATTGCAGTAACATATGTTTTGCTATACACATGTTTATTCCCTTTGTGTGTATTGGAACAAAACAAAAAAAGGAGGAAAAAAAGCAAATTGGACATAATGTCACACAAAACTCCAAAAATGGGCTGGTCAAAATTCTTGGCACCCTTTCAAAATTGTGGATAAATAAGATTGTTTCAAGCATGTGATGCTCCTTTAAACTCACCTGGGGCAAGTAACAGGTGTGGGCAATATAAAAATCACACCTGAAAGCAGATACAAAGGAGAGAAGTTCACTTATGCCTTCTACACACGATCGGAATTTCAGATGAAAAAAGTCTGATGGAATTTTTTCATCGGATATTCCGACTGTGTGTGGGCCCCATCGGACTTTTTTTCGTCAGAGTTTAGAAATAGAACATGTTTTATTTTTTTCCGATGGAAAAAAATCCTATCGGAAATTCTGATCGTCTGTGTGGAACTCCGGCGGAGAAAAAAACACGCATGCTCAGAAGAAATTAGGAGACGGGAGCGCTCGTTCTGGTAAAACTAGCGTTCGTAATGGAGATAGCACATTCGTCATGCTGCAAATTATTGCATCGTTTAATGTAGCGCATTCTTTTCTTCTTTGTAATGCTAGAATAATGTTATTTTTTTTGCTGCTGATATTCACACAGAGTTCTGACAAACTTGTTTCTTTATTGTTTCTTGTGATCTCATGAATATTCATATTTGATTTTTTTCTTTTTTGTGATTTGAATCAAGATCTCCTATTTTTTTGTGGGGTTTTAATATTTTCTTGTGCTCTCCATTTTTATTTTCTGGTCAAGTTACCACAACAACATTATTATTTTTTTTCCCTCAAGGAGGTTGGTGTTGGTGTCCCTTGTTAATTACACATTGTAATTTTGAAATGTACCTGCCTACTCACAAACAAACTGTCCTTTTTAAGAAAAACATATAGGTAAGTATTTATATTAAATCAAATATCCATTTATTCTGGTTAACAAAATAAAGAGGAAGGCAACGATGGAGAAATTGGTCAAATTTGCACAGCCTTTGGACCCCAAGGCAGACATCAAGTGTGTTGAAAAAAATATATATAACTTGAGGAGTCCCTATAATTGGGAGCACAATTTGGTCCCCAAATTACAGAAATCAGGAGCAGCAGCAGAAGACATATATGTCCCCAGGCTGTGGTACTACAACAGACTGCGTCTTCTGGCAGAGCAGACTGAAGCCAGGTCATCACTTTCTGTTCTTCCTTGCAGCCTTCACGGCTCCCTGCAGTGTTCCCTCCACGCCTCCCTGCACGCCTCCTTGCAGGCTGTGGCTCTGGTGGTGGAATTGTGGCAGGAGGAGGAAGAGGAGAAGGAGAAGGATGGGCGAGATCACATAAATGGGTGGTCTCAGTCAGCTGGCCCCTCACCGCCTTCTGAAGGGCCATAGAAAAAATCCCCTCACAGAGGATACGTTGGCTCTCCTCAACATTTTGTAGCCTAGTGGCTAGATAACAGCCATAGGCCTCTTCAGGGTTGTGGGGGCTCTCATGATTTCACTTCCCACCCTTATTATTCTCAGGGATTCCTCCTATGCCTGACTCACCTTCCTGGGCCTTTTCGATCTACTGCAGAGGGCATGCACCTGTGACTGGGTGCTGCCACTGGGCCCAGACACCTCCTGCCTGCCACTTGGCCTGGCCTCCCTCTGGCTGCCACTCACCCCTGCTTCCTCCTGGCTGCCACACTCCAGAGCCTCATCCTGGCTGAAGTCATTCTGTGTATAAAAAAGGGACATAGTTTTAGTTTTTGGTTCATCAATCACACACAATTTTCAGCTCATGACTGTTGCAAATTGAATGTTAATAAATAGAAAAGACTCTCATTCTGACCCCTGCATTTTTCATTCCTGTCCCAATTATTTCAGGCCACTACTGTCTATTGATATGTAAATAACTTTTGATAGATCCTTAATTTGGGAATAATAACATCTAGTTCCCAACAATAATTATAGGACAATAAATATGTATCAAAATACTATACCTGGCTATAGATATTCAGATCCGTGTCTTCCAGGTCAGGTAGCTCCTCATCATCCTCTGCTGGGGTGGAGGGAAGGGTGGAGGGAAGGCTGGAGGGAAGGCTGGAAAGTGATTCCCTGACTTCTAGCTGGTCGTCCAGAAAACGCAGTCTATTGTAGTACCACAGCCTGGGTACATGCACTTTTGCTGCTGCTGCTCCTGATGTCCGTGATTTGAGGATTTTATTGTACTCCTTTTTATACATATTCCTCAAGTTATTTATTTTTTTATTCACCATCTCATAGTTTGCCTCGGGGATCATTGTCTGCATAAATTCGACAAATTTGTCCATTCTTGCCCTCCTTGCGTCCCGGTTATGGTATAAATTGTGTGTTAGCTCACATAAATTCCGCATCTCCCTGTACTTGTCTATGAAAGCTGACATGATTAGAGGGTCTTTAAACTTCTGCATATTTGCTGCAAGATAAAACACAAGACAAAAACACTAAGTCAGCCTAAACTGTCCTAATCTTATCCCAATATAGGCCTCAATCATGAAGCAGTATAGGCCCCTGATGCCCCAAGTTTCAATTTTACCTTTGTTTATGACGTTCGGCACTTCCGGTCCTCCTTACTCCGCACACAGAATGTAGTTACGACACATGCGTGTTAGCATTATATACACTGCGCATGCGTGAAACTTCGCCCGCGTCGCCCACCCCTGATGTTCTTTCTAGTATATTCCCCGCCCTTTCTCTTTGGGCGTACAGTGGGAGACAACATGGCGGAGACACAGCAGGTGCGTGTTATTTTAAGTACCGACAAGGAAAGCCCGGAAACGTCCCGATCCAGGAGAAGATACAAGGCCAGTAATATGTCCTTTGCAGAAATGTCAGAGATGGTGGAGATCTTGCGAAGTAGAGATTATGATGGGAAACATGGTCCATACAAGAACCCTAATCTCAGAAAGGCCAAAATAATGAGCAAAGTGGTGAGGAGTCTGTACCATAAATTTGGGGTCCAGAGATGCAAGGAGCAGTTGAGAAAAAGGTGGTCTGACCTGAAGCTGAGCGAGCCAGAGCAGTACAGGAAGATCAAAAAAATGCTAGCTGTGACAGGAGTGACTTTGGGTCGGTGGTTTGTGGGACTAATGTGTGCTGTGCCATGCTGTTGGACTATTTGCTGTGATGGTTTGGGGTGGGACTGTATTTTATTGTCTATTGTGGCTGTCTTAACTATTATGGGATGTGCAATTGTGTTTTGCTCTGAGGAAAAAGGGAGGGGGGAATCCTCCAACCCCCCTGCTGATAAGACTTTGAGAAGTTTGAACACACCTGACCTATGTGGCCATTGTCATTGGACAGTTTGACCCACCCTGTTTTCCAAGGGTGGGAGGGATGTGTTTTTGAGGAGAGATATCTGTGTGTCCATGTGTGATAATAAAAGCAGTTTTTTTTTACCCTATACTGGGTGTTGTGTCTGTGGACTGAGGGTCTGAAAGAAGCTTGGAGGGTGCTGGTTCTGGACAGAGGAAGCATTGACGGTGTACCTAGATCTGTTTGAGGACACACTAGCAAAAAGTAAGTATTTCTCCTGTGTTATTAATAATTTGATTATTATTACTTGCATGTTGTTCCATGTGCTTTTATTGACTGGTTGGACATTTTAAAATGGCAACTTTCAGGTTAGTGGCCAAAGTATAATAGTTTGTCCACAAAATACGATGTTTTGTGCAGATAAACCACATTTGGTTATGCCTATTTGTATTAAAACAACATTTAGAACATTGTTGTCTAGATGTGTTTGTAACTAGAATGTGAAATGCAAACTTGATTCAGTGTAAACGAGAAGACACTCAGCAGCTGTTTACACATCTGGACTCTGGAGCACTAGTGATGGACACCAGAACAACCTTTTTAGGGTGTCACACACAGGTGCTCCAGTGGATGCTTGGGGTGTCTCCATGTGTGAAACTTGGTCAAAAAAAGGTAATTATTCCAGCTTTGGAAAAATAAAAAATCATGTCTTCATCTTGGAACTCTGCCAAAACAGACAATTGTACCCCAATTCCAAGCAATGTTTCATATTCCTATTTCTGCCCTCAAATATCTGTGTGCTAAGTATACCTTTTGGTTCATTCTCATAGGGGAGCGAAGACTCGGAGGACACCACTCAGAGGAGCCCAGGAACCCCACACCTCCTAAAGAAGGGGACCAGAGAGAACCCCAACCTCAGGATGTGGAGGAAGAAGAGGTGGAGGAAGAAGAAGCGGAGGAAGGAGAGGTGGAGGAAGGAGAGGTGGAGGAAGTGTGCAAAATTGTCACCACAACAGGTCAGTGTCTGTCACTACAGATTCAGGGAATAGATGCATGCCTGCATATTTATAAGACATTTTTTTTACTTTTTGTTTTTAGGTGATGTGCTGCTTGTTGAAGAACAATCTCCTCCTTTCTCAAGGGGTAGAGCACAAATCATAATCCAGGACCTCATGGTTATGAGTAGGGATGAGCTTCGAGTTTGAGTCCAACTCATGTTCGACTCGAACATTGCCTGTTCACCCGTTCCCAGAACAGCGAACAATTTGGGGTGTTTGCGGCAAATTCTAAAAGCCGCCGGAACACCCTGTAAAAGTCTATGGGAGAAATCTAAAGTGCTAATTTTAAAGGCTTATATGCAAGTTATTGTCATAAAAAGTGTTTGGGGACCCTGGTCCTGCCCCAGGGGTCCCGGGTCCTGCCCCAGGGGACATGTATCAATGCAAAACAAAGTTTTAAAAACGGTCGTTTTTTCGGGAGCAGTGATTTTAATAATGCTTAAAGTGAAACAATAAAAGTTAAATATTCCTTTAAATTTCGTACCTAGGGGGTGTGTATAGTATGCCTGTAAAGTAGCGCTTGTTTCCCATGCTTAAAACTGTCCCTGCACAAAGTGTCATTTCCGAAGGAAAAAAAGTCATTTAAAAGTACTCGCGGCTATAATGAATTGTCGGCTCCCGGCAATACAGAGAAAAGTCATTGAAAGTCATTAATAAAAAAAAAAATGCGTGGGGGTCCCCCCAAATTCAATTACCAGGCCCTTCAGGTCTGGTATGGATATTAAGGGGAACTGGGTCAAACTTTAAAAAGATTACGTGGGGTTCCCCCCAAATATCCATACCAGACCCTTTATCCGAGCACACAAACTGGCAGGCCGCAGGAAAAGAGGGGGGACAAGAGAGTGCCCTCCCTCCTGAACCGTACCAGGCCACATGCCCTTAACATGGGGAGGATGCTTTGGGGGTCTGTGACCCCTCAAAGCACCATGTCCCCATGTTGATGGGGACAAGGGCCTCATCCCCACAACCCTTGCCCGGTGGTTGTGGGGGTCTGCAGGTGGGGGGGCTTATCGGAATCTGGAAGACCCCTTTAACAAAGGGGACCCCCAGATCCTGGCCCCCCTATGTGAATTGGTAAGGGGTACATTGTACTCCTACCATTTCACAAAGAAAGTGTAAAAAAACAAAAAAAAACACACAGACACCGTTGGGATAAGTCCTTTATTAAAAATGTAGCACACGGACCCTTTTCTCCTGCCTACCTTCTCCTTGCAGGGATAAAGGCACACCGTGCCACGTGCCCGGATCCTCCTGGTTTAAGAGGTTGAGCGGTGTTCTTACAATTTTGGGTCCTGCAGCGAGTTACCTCCTTCCATTGGTTCTCGTCCCTAGAGTATAGGAAAAAGTCTGTGTTCTTCCTCCCAAAGAAAGCCAATTTCCAAACAGTGTTTAAACTCCAAACAGACAAGTTTATTTTATCTTGCTTGAAACAGATTTGGGAATAGGTTGAAGATAGAGACAAAGTAGGTAGAGGGACAGGTTCAGGCACGCGACACCCAACTACCCTATTCTTCACTCAAGCCTGAGTATGAATTGCTCACCCGGATAGATCCCTCTCACAGTTATAACAGCTGAAGTGAAACACGAACAGTTCCTTTAAGTTAGTTCCCTTCACGGACAAATCTAAGTAATTCTCTGCCACAGAATCCTTTAGTTACTGAGTTAGAACTTTGAAACTCCCATAGATTATTAGAGACCATAGGTGTCAATGGTACACGCTACAGGAGCTATACTGTAACTCAGGAATCCTTCCCTCTGATAGGTAACCAGGCCTTCACCATGAATTCCTTCACTGATCCATCGGACAGGTCCTCCCCCGGTTTCTTCTCCTTCAGAGCGAGCCACCCATACATGGGTTCCCTGGGACTCCAGTGTGTTGGTTGTAGACCCAGTTGAAGGTACTGGGCCTACCTGGAATGTTGTAGCCTCGAGCTAAAGGTGCCAGAGACTCCTCAACCAGTTCATGCACTCCCCGGCCAGCAAGGCCATAGGGCGCGACTTCACCACCAGGGGTCCTTGGAATCCCCCTGGCACTCCACCCCCATGGGGCACACTCTCCCACACTTCAGGCGTCTGCCCTTTATATACCTTTCCCGGCATGCACAGCAGGCAGAACCCGCCCACCACACGGTAGCCGAGAGAGGACACCAAATCATACCACAACGCCACCAGCGGTTCAACCCAAGACCTAGGCAACAGCGCCAAGTCAGGCCCAGGGGAACTATACACCAGGCAACAACATGGCAGAGCAGAGTCCATATTAAACAGAATTGTAGAATCTGAGCCATACTATTGCCCAGACTGCCCCTAAATTTACAGGATAGCGACCCCATTTTTGGGAGTCCCGCTACACATACCCCCCCCCCTAGAAAAGCCACTGTCCCCAGTGGCTGGAAGAGATCAGAAAGACCCCTCAATCCTGAGTGGGTTCCAGTCTTTTCCAACTATATACAACAACATTTTTGGGGAATAGCAGAGGAAGAAGAGAAAGAACATGGAAAAACAGATACATTACATTTAGTATAAAACACATAGCTTGACAAATTACAATCCCTCCCCTCCTAACATATCTACTCCACCCATTCTCCGATAGAGTTGATTGCAGGTCACCTGCAGAGGGAAAGAAGAAAAAAAACACAATATACAATTCTAAGATTATGCAGAAAAGAACCATCTCCCCAAGAAGAGATGATTATCCTCTGATATATATATATATATATATATTCGTTTGCATGGCTAAGCCCAGCCTTATGCGGCGTACACACAATCGTTTTTCATGCCATTTTTTAAACCGACGTTTTTCTCGTCGTTTTTTTCATGTTTCCTCTCAAGCCTGTCTTGCGTACACACGATCATTTTAAAAAATGTTCAAGCAAAGCGCAGTGGCATACAACACGTACGACAGCACTATAAAGGGGAAGTTTCGTTCTAATGACGCCACCCTTTGGGACGCTTTTGATAATTTCGTGTTACCGCGTGTTAGTAAAAGTTTGGTGAGAGACGATTTTTCAGTCTTCGTGCTTTGAAGATCGTTTTGTGGAGTTCAGTTTGTGCCTGTGGTTTCGTATCTGTCTTGCAGTGCTTGTAGTCAGTTCATATCTGTTTATTCAGTGTGTTCTTGTCTGCTCGTTCCTGTTTTTCAGCTTGTTCTTCATAGGCCTTGCTGTTCTTCCGTTCGTTCTTCTAGTTCGTTCTGAGCTGCCGACCGTTATCTAGCCATGTTGCGGCTACGTACTCGTCGTAGAGTTTGTGCTGTAGTTGGTGCCGGGGTTCATGCTGTATCCCAACTCCAGGCCATGAACAGGGTGAGGAGGAGTTCATGGACCAAGAATTGGTTGCTCCAGCGGCACCAGTTCTGTCATATGCCTTTGTTGCGGGAGATCAGGGAGAATAATCCTGAGGACTACAGGAATTTTCTCAGGATGTCTGACCCCGTATTTCAGCATCTGTTGGCTTTGGTGTCCCCCTACATTACCAGGCAGGACACAGTTATGCGTGAAGCAATCAGTGCTGAGCAGAGGCTCATTGCCACGTTGCGATACCTGGCGACTGGGAGAAGCCTGCAGGACCTAAAGTTCTCCACAGGCATATCCCCCCAGGCTCTGGGTATCATTATACCAGAGACGTGCTCTGCCATCCTTCAAGTTTTGCAGGAGGACTATATTAAGGTAAGTGGTCTTATTTCAAACCTCACATTGTATGTATTTCTTTGTTAATATTTTTTTTGGGGTTTATTAGCAGTCCCTAATTCCCATGATTCTTAGCTGCAGGGAATGTCCCCTTTCTCCACATGGTTATTGATTTTTGGGAATGTTTTTATTAGGCCTACATTTAAATTTGCCTTACCTAACCTCTACAGCATGCTATCCTGGGGCCATACCCACCTTGCCTAGTCATTTCCATGTATTTTATTCTATGCTCCATCGTAGTGCTTTACCCTAAACGCACCCTAAAGTTTGCCTAGGAGTGTTACATTTTTTTAAACTTCATACAGAGTGCTACAGCCTTCATTTGTGATCTCCCCAACTAATCTTCAACCCCCCCAGTTTTTATTTTGGGTTTGTTTTTGGTTTGTTGTTGCTTACTAATAATGTTTTAATTTTTTGGTTTCTCCCAATGTTGGCCATGAATGGTTTTCTTAAATCTGCTTTCAATGTTTCTGTCTCAAAGTATTAATTTATTTTTAATTTAATTCCACAGTTCCCTTCTACGCCACATGAATGGCAGAATGTGGCATCTGAGTTTGCCCAACGATGGAACTTTCCGAACTGTGGAGGGGCCATCGACGGCAAACATGTTTGGGTCGTCCCACCACCCCATTCGGGATCCTTTTATTATAATTATAAGGGGTTCCACAGCATCGTCATGATGGCAGTGGTGTCGGCCACCTACGAATTCCTCTATGTGGACGTTGGCAAGAATGGCAGGATGTCTGATGGAGGAGTCTTTGCACAGACGGAGTTTGGGGAACGGCTCCTTTTGGATCAGCTGGCCTTGCCACCAGCGGAGCAGAATGTGGAGGGACTCCCATTTGTCTTTGTGGCAGATGAGGCGTTTGGCCTGGGTCCCCATTTGATGAGGCCATTCCCGCAACGCACCCTCACCCCTGAGAGGAGGGTGTTCAACTATCGGCTGGCCAGAGCAAGAAGGGTGGTGGAAAATGCCTTTGGCATCATGGCCAGCCGATTCCGCCTATTCCTCACCTCCATCCACCTTGCCCCTTACAAATGGAACCATGTTGTAATGGCTTGTTGTGTGCTCCATAATTTTCTCAGGGTGCATTCAACCAATTATATGACTTTGAGTGGGCCTGAAGCCTCATTATTGGAATCTGAAAATTTAGTGGCCCTGGAAGCTGGCCGTCCAGGCTTGGCCCCCCAAACCGGACGTGAGGTCCGTCAACAATATGTCGATTATTTTGTGGGTAGGGGGGCCATTGATATGCCTGATGAATTTTAACATTATTATTTCTAAAAATAAAACCTTTTTTTGAGAAAATATTGTTTTGGTGCTTTCATTTAATATTCCTTTAGGTTTCTCGTAGGTTTACCTAGTGCACTTGTAGTGCCATGTGTATTTTGCATTCTTAATTAGCCTTCATTGTCAGTGTAAACACAAAACATTGATTAGTTCACTTTGCACAACATTTACATAATGAAGCCACAAATTCTTGGTAAGTAAATACCTTTTTTAAAAATTTTTTTAGGAAACTTCCTTTTAAATGTAGATGTCATAAAAATATTTTTGGGGTTAAAACGCATGAACAGCCATGCATAAAACAAAAATCTAAAAATATATTGTGAAAATGTAAACATGTACTAATCATTAAAGCTTAAAAGAAAAACAAACCTGCCAAAACACAGCAAGTTCAACGTTCTTTTGTGTTAAAACATTATACACGCCCAAGCACAGCCATGATATTTTGTAGCCTTTCCTCAACCCACTTGGTATTTTGCCTGATCTCTATCAAGTCTCCCTTTATTTTTCAAGGTCATGACAGCAGACCATGAGGTATTGGATCAGGATCTGGGCACTGTGATATGTAAACTTTTCGGGGTCTCCGGCCAGAACTGCACCTAAATAAAAAAAAATCATGTAGTATAGAATATGTAGGCCTACATCTATTAACCTGCATCTGTCTGGTTTGACATTGACCTGTTGTGGTGCCACTTTCCACTTCCACAACTTCACGTTCCTCTCCATCATGTGGTTCTGGGGGTATTGTTAAAGATGTTGGATTTATAGGCTCATCTGACGTAGCTTTTTGAAGCCCTATGGAGATTGCAATAAAAGGTATAGTTTCATTTGTAACTAATAATTTTTTGCCAACAAAAAAACGTGAAAAATAAATTTGTAAAGATTATTTGGAAGTGTGGTCCATTTTTAAATGTACCCCCAGTGACAACCAGAACACATGATTGGATACATAGCCAAAACCAGAGCATATACTTTTTGAAACAAAGTTTGACACATTGTAACACCCCAAAGTATATACACAGGATCACCTGTGTGTGACACCCTAAAAATTTAGGGGTTTTGTCCCACACTTGTACTACTGCGTTCAGATGTTTAATCAGCTGCTGAGTATTCTCTCCCTTAACATTACAATGCATACCCTTTTTTTTTTTTTTATTGTCATTTGGATTATAAAAATAAAGCAACTTGTTTACCAAATTTGCTCCCCAAAAAAAATTTTGAATTTGGGTGTTCACACTGGATGATCCAAAAACATCGTTTTAGGAACTGTACGGAGAAAGAGGTTTACTACGTCCGTTTACTGTGCGGACGAACATGAAAGTTGGTATCTTTCACTGTACTATATCAAAGTCAAATATACACAACTTAATACAAGTAATAATCTTTAGCAGGGAAAATTAAGAAAAAGTACTTACTTTTTCCTAAAACTTTCTTGATTCTTTTGTATTGGTCGGGCTCCCGCAACTTCAGATCAGACCATCGTTTTCTGAGCTGTTCCTTCGTTCTGCACACCCCAAATTTTTGGTGAAGAGTTTTGACCACTTTGCCCATAATTTTTGTCTTGACAAGATTAGGCCTTTTATACGGCCCATGCTTGGCATCATAATCCTCCCTCCTCAAAATGGTGACCATCTCCACCATTTCCTCGAATGACATGTTGGATGCCTTATATCTCCTGGATCGGGATTTGGGCTCCTCTGGAATTTCCTCCTCTGTAGAGGTAATCTCAGCCACCTGTGTCTCCGCCATGTTGTTAAGCACTACAACGAGTGAGAAGGGGTGGGGAAAGTACAAAATCGAACGTCAGGGGCGGGGAAAGCGTGCAGAGTTTCACGCATGCGCAGTGTATATCAAGTGAAGATCCATGTGTCGAAAATACGTTCATTTGGCATATGTATTTTCTTGTTTCTTGATTTTACAGAGAGAATGAATAGTTTCAAAAACCCAGAGTTTATGGGGGAGTTCATTGATAAATGGAAAGAACTCCCTATCCTTTGGCAGACAAAAAGTGGTGGAAATAAAAATAAAGTGGCCAGGACAGCAGCACTGGAGAGCCTGCTTGCATTTGTGCAAACACAGATACCCACAACAACTCTCCAAGATGTGAAAACCAAAATTGCTACCATCAGGGGGACATACAGGACCCAGAGGAATATGGTCCTGAAGTCCCAGAGGTCAGGTGCTGCAGCAGATAAGGTTTATAAACCCAATCTGTGGTACTACAGCAAGTTATCTTTCCTGGATGACCAGCTGGAAGTGCGGGAATCTCTGTCCACCCTTCCCCCCAGAGGTCAATCCAGCCTTCCTTGTAGCCAGCCCTCCAGCCTTCCTTGCAGCCAGCCCTCCAGCCTTCCTTGCAGCCAGCCCTCCAGCCTTCCTAGCAACCCTGCTCTGGCTTCCTCTAAGGATCAAGATGAGGTCCTTGAGGAGGCAGATTTGGATATATGGAGCCAGGTAAAGTATTGATATCTACATTTATATGTTACAAAAGTGATGATTTTAAATTGATGTTAGTATTGTTAGGTATTTAATGTTATAAAAAATTAGGATTTAAAGAGCAAGATACAGTAGTGGTCAAATTTGATGTGGACAAGGCAACAATATCAGGAGGCGGAATCTATGCAAATTTAATAACTTTTGACATTCAATTAAAAAATGTCTGGAGGTGAACAATGTGTGTGATTGATGGTGGCAAAAAATAATGTCCCTTTCTTTTTTTACAGCCAGAGCAGAGCCAGGAAGAGGGTGATGTTGGGGACCAGGAGGAGGCAGGGCCCAGTGGCACACAGGAGGAGGCTGGGCCCAGCACAAGAGCCCAGATGCCTCCCCTGATAATGAAACAACGAGGGCCAAGGAGAGCTAGGCAGGTGGAGGAGGAAACAAGAGCCTTCCTAAAAGAGGCTACTGTGGCCCTCAGAGAGGCACCCTCTGCTGAGGAGGGCTTTGCCGCAGTCCTGGCCCATAAATTAGGCCAAATGGACTTGCGGCAAAAGCTATATGGTGAGAACCTTCTGCTGAAGGTCATTAACAAGGGGTTGCTCGGTGAACTGACCAAGTTCACCGACATCACTGAGGTTGTCCCTACTCCTCCACCTCCTCCTCCTCCTCCTACTACTCCTCCTGCCACCTCCTCTCCTCCTGATCCCCAGCCTCCGAGGAAGCAAGCAACATAGGCTGCAGGGAAGGCTGCAGAGAAGGCTGGAGAGAAGGCTACAAGGAAGAGGAAAAAATAATGCCTGCTGTAGTACCACAGACTGGGGACATATATGACTTATCTGCTGCTGTTCCTGACTTCTGGGAGTTCAAGCCAAGATTGGGCTCCTTTTTTTTTTTTTTAAATAGTTTGGTTTTGACATCTTGGATGGTTGTTGTGGGGTCCAAAGGATGCACAAATGCAAGCAGGCTCTCCAGTGCTGCCTTCCCCTTTAATTTGTAATGTACCTAAATAAAGGATTCTTTTTTTTGGCTTCAAATACTTGACTATGTGATTTGTATTTCAAAAGAGAGTTTGCTAGGGAGTAGGCAGGGACATTTCAAATAATATTATTGTTATTAACAAGGGACACCACCCTCCTTGAGGCAAAATGAGACAAATTTTGAAGGTTGGTGTGGTAACTTTACACACCAATAATTTAAGCAAAATCAAAAAAAAAAAAAAAAAGCCTACATATATCAAAGAAGCCCAAAAAAATAATAAAGCTAACTTAATTACTAAAATAAAAAAAATAAAAAACACAAAAAATATAAATAAAAATAATTGTGATCTTTACATATATTTATGAATTTATGAGGGAGATGTGGCTTCAAAAGAATATTTTACAATCATTAGATCAATTAGGAATTACTTAAGAAACAAGTTTGGCATAACTCTCAATGTCATTAGCAAAAGAAGGTAATTATTTAAGCATTATCAAAAGAAGAACGGAATGCACAGCATTAAAACGATGCTATTAATTCCACCGTGACGAATGTGCCATCTCCATTTCCAACGCTAGCTTTACCAAAACGTGCGCTCCCGTCTCATACTTGATTCTGAGCATGCGCGTTTTTTTTCTTCTCGTGAAAGCATACACACTATCGTTTTTTATGTCGTTAAAAAAAACGACATGAAAAACGACGTGAAAAAATAGAGCATGTTCGAAATTTTTAATGGCCATTTTTCACAAAAAAAAGGAGCCCAATCTTGGCTTGAACTCCCAGAAGTCAGGAACAGCAGCAGATAAGTCATATATGTCCCCAGTTAAAAATGCTCTGGAGCATACACATGATCGGTTTTAATGCCCATTTTTAAAAATGGCATTTTTAACGGCATGAAAAACGATCGTGTGTATGGGGCATAACTGAGATCTTCTGCAAAACACCACCACCTAGTGGCAACTCAAGTCATCACACCCCCCATGCTGCGCATGGGCACACGTACTTCACATGAACTTTCCATCTTGACCAGGACGGTTCTCACTTTGGCCCTAACTGTACTACCCCACTGTTCAGTTAAAAGAAACATTTATTTTCTTTGCGGAGCTGAGGGGAAAGAGAGAAAAAAAACACAACGGCTCCCCCACTCCTTCAGTCAAGTAGATTTTCCTGCAGCAAAGGGCAAAGTTACAAGTGAGTTCAGGGCAGGCCATTCCTGTGAAACGGAAAAATAATGAAAAAAAAAAACACAAGTTCCATTTCACAAGTAATACTGAGGATCCGGGAGAACAAGAGTCTTCCATTTGTCTATCTAGGGTCTCTATAGAGTACACAGTATCCTCTCTCTCTCTACAGCAAATTACCACACGGTCCGCATGGATGTACCAACCATAAGACCAGTCCCTACGGCACCCCTTGAAACGATCTGCCATGACCGCTGAACATTTTAAATACCTGCGGCCTCGGGGCACTTCCAGATGGTCCCAGACTAAATCCGCATACCACCGTTCCCTGTAGGCCTCAACTTCAAAAAGTAGTTATTTGGGAACATAGGGGTATTCCCAACCATAGTCGGTGGCAACCTTTTTGTTGAGGAGCCGCTGCAAACGGGCTAAGGGTGGCATGGTAGCCCGATCTCCCGCTCCAGGAAGAACAATGGCGTCCGGAGACCTTGATAACGAAGCGGGCTCCAGTTGTGGCAGAGGTGGCCGCAACAGCGGACTTCCCTCTGTAACAGCAGGCAAAGCAGGTGTGGGAATGGCCTCTTCCTTTGAAGCAGGAGCTTCCACTCTAGGTGGAGCCCATTGGTAACATCCCCCTTAAGCTGCGGGGTGAGGTCACGGGAACTTTGTCACATCCCTTCTTGATGAAGACCTCATCAATCTCGTGGTCATCCCCCACATCCGATGATGAATTTAAATCAGAGGTGTCATATTCCTCCGCCGGCAGGTAATTTGCGGTGGACACAGACACATTGTCCCCAAAAATGGAAGGTTTCCGGGGGCTGGTGGTCCACGCATCCCCAGTGGTGTGGGGTATGGGCTTCCTTCCCTTTCCCGGCAAACACAATGTCACAGTTCCCTCAGCTTCCTTACCGTCCCCTGACGTGGATCTCCTGGAGGTCCCTCCGGCTGGAAGATCCGGTTCAAGCAGGCGCTGGGGCTGGCTTCGACCGCGGCTGTGGGAGGCCTTTACATAGCCCACCTTTTGCTTGGCAGGCGGAATGGAGGTTTCGGTGGTGGCGGAAGCAGCATCCACTCCGGTACCCGCCGATGCCTCATTGGCCACATCCGTAGCAGTTATGCGGTGTGCAGGGGCTCAACTGCGGGAGTACAAGTTTCCTCCTCAGAAGTAAAGATACCCACAAGGTAGTTGACCCGGTAGATATATAAACAAAAAAGTCAGTGCTACTACCCATACAGCGACAGAAAGCAGAGCTCCCAGGTGCTCGATCCACAGTCGCTGGCTGAGTAGAAGTAAATGAAGAAAAGATGATCCGCACTCCGGTTGTTGCTCTAAAAAATTTGATGTATTTATTGACAAGCCACAGTAGACAAACGCAAATAGGAAAGGTTGACGCGTTTCAGCCTATAAGGCCTTAGTCATAACCACATTACAGACATGAAACTTGTGAAATAAATAGTAGCTCTGAGGATCACTGGCTCCACCCATTAATTGTCTAAATTGACTGCAGGCAATTATCCAAAAGGGGAATCAGCTGAAATACATGTTGGGTGATCCATGTGTAAGCCACTATTTTTCACACACCCTATAGTGATAATATGTACATGTATGCACGCAGCCACGCATGCGCACACACATATAAATTAAAATATACCAATGAATTCAAAAAACATTAAATACAAAGATAAAAATAATAATCCAGGTATGTGAAAAAAGGGGGCACCAGAGGAGGAAAAGAAAAAAAGAAAGAAAAAGAGGGGAGACTCCGGGGAAAGGCATTCTTAATGTAAGTGCAAGTCCAGATCCCACCTCAGGTTTAACCCCCGAGGCGATCTAGTTTTTAATCTAAAAATCCACCATGCTTCTCTCCCCAAAAGTCTTCTCTCCCTGTCACCTCCTCTGGGCGAGTGAGACAACCGTTCTATTCCTCTAAAACGAAAAGAGGAAAGATCGCCCTGATAACATTCCCTAAAGTGACGTGTTGCATTCAAAATATTTCTGGCGTTTAAATTATTTGTGTCACAATAGTGTTCCCCTATACGGGTTCTCAAGGGACGTGTGGTACAGCCTACATATTGGAGGCTGCATGAAATGCAGGTGATCAGGTAAATTACATAATTTGCGCCACAGTTGATATATTGCTGTATAGTAAACTCTTCATCTGTAGCTGTGGCAACAAATGTTTTACCCAGATCACACAAATTACAATACCTACAGGTTTTTATATTGCAGGGATAACTTCCAGGATAGGAAAGCCAGGTAGGTTGGCATTGTTTGGATGAGAATAGACTAGGTGATAGTGCAGTCCCCAGTGTGGGCGAACGTCGGCTAGAAAAAAGGCAACCTGCTTGCAAAATCCCATTTAAATCTTTGTCTGTATACAATATTGGCAGATTCTTTTTTATTATCCTGACTATTTGATTATATTCTTGGGAAAATGTAGTTACAAATGTAATAGGTTTACCTGTTTTTCTGTTACTAGAATCGTGAGGTTGATGAGGTTTACTCTTATTTTTATTTTTATACTCCCTCTTGGTTTTAGGCTTATCTGACAGTAATTCCTCTCTATTCATTTTCAAAACCCTTTCCAGTCCTTGGTATATAACAGATTCCTAATAACCTCGGTCCAATAAGCGCTGATGAATGACCTTACATTCTAGTTCAAAGGTTGAGCTTGTTGAGCAATTGCGTTTGGCTCGAATAAACTCCCCATAGGGGATGGCATTGATGGTATGGGATGGATGACAACTAGCTGCAAAGAGTGTAGTGTTACCAGAGCATGGTTTCCTATAGGTGCATGTAGAAACATCACCCGTAGTTCGATCTCCCTTTAGGGTGATGTCTAAAAAGTTGATACTGGAAACACCATGCTCAATCGAAAAATGTAGATTTAGCTGATTGACATTAAGGAATTTCCAAAATTCGTTTAATCCCATAATGTCACCATCCCACACCATCACGAGGTCATCAATATAGCGACCATACCATACAATCTGCCTGGCAAAAGGGTTGCTGGGAGAGAACAAAACTTGTTCCTCCCACCAACCCATGTAGAGATTCACCATGGACGGTGAAAATCTAGCACCCATCGACGCCCCACAGCGCTGGACATAATATAGTTGACCCGGTAGACCTGGGGTTTCTCGGTGGGCTGGTCTACCTCGAAGAGAAACTCTTCACAGGACGCACACCTTCCAAAGGCCCGCAGTTGAGGGACAGAGCATACCCAGGGCCTCTGCATCTCGGCAGACGTAGAGAGCGAAACGACCCCTAGGCTCTAGCCGGATCCCTGTATCCGCCAGGGGGGCAGTGAGAGGAGCAATGTCCATGGTTGAGATGGGTTGGAACATGTAGCAGTAATCCATGGGGCGGCAGCCATATTGCTTCTCCTCCAAAGATCCAGCTCGTACTGTCCCTTTGGCGCCAATGCCACGTGCAAAACCCAAGTTGGTGGGGGCTCTTCCCCTTTTACTCATTCCGCACGTAGCTCGCAGGCTTTTCTATGTTTGAGGCACGCCCACGAACTACGCAGTTAGCAAAGTCCAGTACAGGCCTTTACCTCCATTTTGCACAGGAATGATGCAGTTCAAATTCTCCTAATGGCCGATTTTCACAGCACACATGGGGAGAGAAAAAAACACAGTCCAATTTCCAGGGGGTAGCTGCAAATAATCCCGGACTCGAGCCCCCACGTGTAGTCCACGGACCCTTTTCTCCTGCCTACCTTCTCCTTGCAGGGATAAATGCACACCAAATCATACCACAACGCCACCTGCGGTTCAACCCGAGACCTGGGCAACAGCGCCACCTCAGGCCCAGGGGAACTATACACCAGGCAACAACATGGCAGAGCAGAGTCCATATTAAACAGAATTGTAGAATCTGAGCCATACTATTGCCCAGACTGCCCCTAAATTTATAGCATAGCAACCCCATTTTTGGGGGTCCCGCTACAAAATAAAAAAAATAAAAATAAAAAACCTGAAGGGTCTGGTATGGATATTTGGGGGGAACCCCACGTCATTTTTTTTTTATTTGACGCAGGGTTCCCCTTAATATCCATACCAGACCTGAAGGGCCTGGTAATTGAATTTGGGGGGACCCCCACGCATTTTTTTTATTTTTTATCAATGACTTTTGTCTGTATTGCCGGGAGCCGACAATTCATTATAGCCGCGAGTACTTCTAAATTACTTTTTTTCCTTCAGAAATTACACTTTGTGCAGGGACAGTTCTAAGCACGGGAAACAAGCGCTACTTTACAGGCATACTATACACACCCCCTAGGTACGAAATTTAAAGGAATATTTCACTTATATTGGTTCACTTTAAGCATTATTAAAATAACTGCTCCCGAAAAAACGTCCGTTTTTAAAACTTTTTTTTGCATTGATACATGTCCCCTGGGGCCGGACCCGGGTCCCCAAACACTTATTATGAAAATAACTTGCATATAAGCCTTTAAAATTAGCACTTTAAATTTTTCATGTTCGAGTCCCATAGACTTTAACGGTGTTCGGATGTTCGAACAAATTTATTGCCTGTTCACATGTTCTGATGCAAACCCAACTGGGGGTGTTCGGCTCATCCCTAGTTATGAGTCGTGAAATAGACATTATAAGGCACAAACTCAATTGTTTTGACCAACAAATTAAGAACATGATTGATGTTTTGGGGAGAGTCTAAAGATCTTTGTAATGCCACCATTTTACGTTTTTGTGGACTAATTTCAATTTTTTTTGTGTAATTTAACAAGCCAAATTTTGAAGATGCATACAGTGTGTCAACATGTGCTATCTGCCATCAGGGGAAATCAGTGTACGTGTTTTGAGGGTGCCACCACTGCCTCGCAACTCAAGTCGGTGAGAGGAAGGGTTTGCACCCCCAAAACACGTCCATTGATCTCCCATGATGGCAGGTAGCACATGTTGACATTTGGCATGGGATCAGGAGGAAAATCCCCATTTTGATGCACAATTTGTGTGCATCTTCAAAATTTGGCTTGTTCGGGGGTGACATCACCCCATCTGATGAAGGCAACAGCAACACATTTTTTAAACACTATATAATGTCTGTTATTGCCTTCAGTTTTACAAAGGTTGAACTTTGTAAGTTCCATAGTTTTATATGATTTATTGTTTGAAACATGCCTGTTTATTCAAAACCCAAAAAAATATTTTTAAAAGTTTTTTAAAAAATGGTTTGAATTTTCACAGAAATTTTATAACGCACATGTGAAAGTGCACAGAGTAAAAATATTTTTCTACTCAACAATGTGCAGCTTCTTCTTTCGAAGCTAAATACCAGTTTTAAAATTAAGTTGTTGTTTACAGTGACAATGGTGGTTATTTATTAAAGACAAATCCACTTGGCAGTTAAAGTGCACTAGGAGAACCTGGGAGACAGATAAAAGAAACACAAGCAATAAGGAAAAATATAGATTTTCACAGAAATTATTATTATTTATTTTTTAAATCAGAGATTGTCTGGCATAGCAATGGCCCCCCTACCCGTAAAACACTCTACATATTTCTTCCGCACTTCACGGGTGCTTTGGGGGGCAAAGCCAGTACGGACAGTATCCAGGCCCATCAGGGGATTGTCTGAAAGTCCGGCCTCATGCCCAACTGTGGCCAAATAATTTGGTGCATTTCTCCTTAAATAGTTGTGCAGTATGCATTAGCTGAAAACTATATGATTCGGTTTATAGTCCGCCATATGTATAGGGGTAAGGAACAGGCGGAACCGGCTGGCCATTATCCCGAAGGCATTCTCAACAACCCTTCGGGCTCTGGCCAGCCGGTAATTAAAAACCCTCCTCTCCGGGGTGAGGGTCCTCAGGGGGAATGGCCTCATCAGGTGTGGTTCCAGCCTGAAAGCTTCATCCGCGATAAAAAAAAAAAAACGGAAGGCCCTCAACGTTGTCTTCATCAGGTGACAGTGCCAGGCCACCACTCTGGAGACGTAGGGCAAATTCTGTGCGAACACTCCACGATCGGACATCCGGCCATTCTTACCGACCTCCACATACATAAATTCATACTGTGCCGACACCACCGCCATTTACACAATACTATTAAAACCTTTATAGTTATAATAATACGACCCAGAATGGGGCGGTGGCACTATGCGGACGTGCTTCCCATCCATTGCCCCTCCGCAGTTGGGGAAGCCCCACCAGTGTGCAAACTGGGATGCCACATTCTGCCATTCCTGTGGCATTGAAGGAAACTGTGGAGTCAAACCAGAAAAATAAATTAGTACTTTTGCACATAACATTGCAAGCAGATTACACGAAAACCTTCTTGGCCAACATCAATATAACATTTATTTAAAGGAGTATTTAAAAACAAAAATAGAAGGCCCACTTATCAGATTCCTCACCCCCTCTGATGGCCCATTGGAATTTTTTTTTTTGGGGGGGGTTCTAGATGAGTTTGGGGCCCTCCATAAAAAGCCTCTGCCACTCTGTCTGAATTTAATGAGAACAAAAACATTTGTACACATTTTAGGGGGGGGGGGAAGTTCTAGATGAGTTTGGGGCCCTCCAAAAAAAGCCTCTGCCACTCTGTCTGAATTTAATGAGAACAAAAACATTTCTACACATTTTAGGGGGTGTTTAGGGTGAAGCACTACAATGGAGCTGACAAAATACATTGGGAAGTGACTAGGCTAGGTGTGTATGGGCCCAGGATAGCATGCTGGAGAGGTTAGTGAAGGCAAAAATGCATGTAGACCAAAAAAGGAACATTAAAAGCTTACAGCATGCATGAGGACAAAGGAGACATTCACAGCATATTACAATTATGGTAATTAGGGAAGGATTAAAGAAATAAAATACATTAACAAGCATTTAATACATAGAATGTGATGTTAAAGGAGAAAACTTACCTTAATATAGTCCTTCTGTAGAACTTGAATTATGGCAGAACAGGTTCCTTTGATAATGATCCACAGAGCCTGGGGGGAGATGCCTGTCGTGAACTTGAGGTCCTGCAGACTTCTCCCCATCGCCAGGTATCTCAATGTGGCGACTAGCCTCTGCTCGGCAGTGATGGCTTGGCGCATCACAGTGTCCTGCCTCATGATATAGGGGGACAGCAAATCCAACAGACAGTGAAAAACGGGGTGCGTCATCCGGAGATAATTCCTGTAGTCATCAGGATTATTCTCCTGGATTTCCAGCAGCAGAGCATATGAGAGAATTGGTTCAGCTGGAGCAACCAATTCTTGGTCCATGAACTCCTCCTCACCCTGTTCATAGACTGAGCTTGGGTTAAAGTATTAACCCCAACACCAAGCCCATACGCAGCACGAACTCTACGATGAGAACGTACTTCCAACATGGCTAGAAACCGGTCGGCTGGTCAGAACGAACTAAACAGAACGCACTGAGAAACAGAAAGTCCTATGAAGAATGACCTGAAAAACAGAAACGAGCAGACAAGAACGCACTGAAAAACAGATATGACCTGACTACATGCCCTGAAAGACAGATACGAACCCACAAGCACCAACTGAACAGCAGAAAATGATCTGAAAAGCACGGAGACTGAAAAACGCGAATTGGCTATCACCAAACTTTTACTAACAAGCAGTAACACAAAATTAGCAAAAGCAGCCCAAAGGGTGGCACCGTTGGATTTGAACTTCCAATTTATAGTGCCGTCGTACGTGTTGTACGTCACCGCGTTTTGGACGGTCGGAATTTGGTCTAACAGTGTGTATGCAAGACAGCTTGAACGGAATTCCGACAGAAAATTCCATCGGATTTTATCCCATCGGAAATTCCGATCCTGTGTACAGGCATTAGTCTTTGCATTGTGTGTCTGTGTGTGCCACACTAAGCATGGACAACAGAAAGAGGAGAAGAAAACTGTCTGAGGACCTAAGAACCAAAATTGTGGAAAAATATCAACAATCTCAAGGTCACAAGTCCATCTCCAGAGATCTAGATTTGCCTTTGTCCACAGTGCGCAACATTATCAAGAAGTTTGCAACTCATGGCACTGTAGCTAATCTCTCTGGGCGTGGACGGAAGAGAAAAATCGATGAAAGGTTGCAACACAGGATAGTCCGGATGGTGGATAAGCAGCCCCAAACAAGTTCCAAAGAAATTCAAGCTGTCTTGCAGGCTCAGGGAGCATCAGTGTCAGCGCAAACTATCCGTCGACATTTAAATGAAATGAAACGCTATGGCAGGAGACCCAGGAGGACTCCACTGCTGACACAGAGACATAAAAAAGCAAGACTACAGTTTGCTAAAATGTACTTGAGTAAGCCAAAATCCTTCTGGGAAAACGTCTTGTGGACAGATGAGACCAAGATAGAGCTTTTTGGTAAAGCACATCATTCTACTGTTTACCGAAAACGGAATGAGGCCTACAAAGAAAAGAACACAGTACCTACTGTGAAATATGGTGGAGGTTCAATGATGTTTTGGGGTTGTTTTGCTGCCTCTGGAACTGGGTGCCTTGAATGTGTGCAAGGCATCATGAAATCTGAGGATTACCAAAGGATTTTGGGTCGCACTGTAGAGCCCAGTGTTAGAAAGCTGGGTTTGCGTCTGAGATCTTGGGTCTTCCAGCAGGACAATGACCCCAAACATACGTCAAAAAGCACCCAGAAATGGATGACAACAAAGCACTGGAGAGTTCTAAAGTGGCCAGCAATGAGTCCAGATCTAAATCCCATTGGACACCTGTGGAAAGATCTTAAAATTGCTGTTGGGGAAAGGCGCCCTTCCAATAAGAGAGACCTGGAGCAGTTTGCAAAGGAAGAGTGGTCCAAAATTCCGGGTGAGACTTGTAAGAAGCTTATTGATGGTTATAGGAAGCGACTGATTTCAGTTATTTTTCCAAAGGGTGTGCAACCAAATATTAAGTTAAGGGTGCCAAGAATTTTGACCAGCCCATTTTTGGAGTTTTGTGTGACATTATGTCCAATTTGCTTTTTTTCCAATACACACAAAGGGAATAAACATGTGTATAGCAAAACATGTGTTACTGCAATACTTTTCTGTGAGAAATACTTGATTTTCTGGAAAAATTTCTGTTGTGCCAACAATTTTGGCCATGACTGTAAGTTTTACAATTAAAGGGAATCATTGAACCTAAAAAAAAAATAGCAAGCATGATGGCCTAGCCATTTTGTCTCTCTCCATGATGGTCATATGACTATGACTGCTGGTGACACTAAATTTTGCAGAATTAATCAATCTCAATAACTTAGTAATGTGACAGTGACATATTGCAAAAGGGCCAGATCCTAAATGTAGGGTTACTCATTTAGGCTCTGGTAACGGTATTGTTCCTATGTAATAAATGAATCATTAGGGCAAACAAAGCACTAGAAAGCTAAAAACTGCTTTAGAAACACTGGACAAAAAACACTAATGTTTTAGCATTTTTTGCTGGCAATTAGCAGTGTTTAGCTTAGTGTGTAAGCTATGTTTAGTAGCTTCAGCTTTAAGGAGCGGAGCTGCTGACATCCTTAACAGCCAGTGAATAACTGGCTGTTAAAAAGTGGGCTTGGAAGCTGGCCGCTGCATCCTTAATAATGGATGAGTTTGTTGCCCGCTGACAGTAAAATAAACATTGCCAACAATATTAAAAAAATGGTGTGGCCCCCTAATCCATACCAGGCCCTTTGGGCCACATGTCCTCAACATGGAGAATGCTTTGGGGCAGGGGCTCTCTGCCCCCCAAAGCTGCTTGTCCCCATGTTGATGGGGACAAGGGCCTCTTCCCCACAACCCTGGCTGGTGGTTCTGGGAGTCTGCGGGCGGGGGCTTATCAGAATCTGGAAGCCCCTTTAACAAAGTGGCCCCCAGATCCCACCCCCCATGTTAACCACTTCCCGCCCGCCAGCCATCATATGACGTCCTGGATTTGAGCGGGGATATCTGAATAATGCCTGCAGCTACAGGCATCATTCAGATATCGTCTTTTAGAGCTGGCGATTCCCTACACAATAAGAATGATCATAGTGGCTGTTCCACCACTTGATCGCTCTTACGGGAGGCGAGAGGGGACGACCCCTCCTCCCGCCACCAACCGCCGGTGCTTCTACCGCTACGATCGGTGATTCGGAGACAGGATCCGCCGGCCCCGAATGTTTGTCATTGGTCCGCTGGAGTCTCTATGATCGTCAGAGGCCGGGCGTGATGTTATGACGTCACGCCCGGCCTCTGCATTCCAAAAAATGGCGCCGCCTCGGCTGCGAAGCCAGGATCGTTTTTTTTATTATTTACAGCTTCCCAGCCTAGAGGTGAGATTTGGGGTCTTATTGACCCCATATCTCATTGTAAAGAGGACCTGTCATGCCATATTCCTATTACAAGGGATGTTTACATTCTTGGTAAGGAATAAAAGTGATCAAGTTTTTTTTTTTTTTTAAAGTGTCAAACTAAAATAAATAAAGTACAATTAACAATAATTTTTTTTTTTAAAGCTCCCCTATCCCTGTGTGCTCGCATGCAGAAGCGAACGCATACGTAAGTCCCACCCACAAATAAAAACGGTGTTCAAACCACACGTGAGGTATCGTCGTGAACATTAGAGCGAGAGCAATAATTTTGGCCCTAGACCTCTGTAACTCAAAACATGTAACCAGTAAAAAAAAATTAAAGCGTCGCCTATGTGGATATTTAAGTAGCGAAGTTTGGCGCCATTCCACGAGCGCGTGCAATTTTGAAGCGTGACATGTTGGGTATCTATTGTGGTAGTGTGGTACCCCACCAGTGTAGTGACCCAGAATTCTCAACTAGACGGGTTGAGGGGCTCCAGGGAGTTTATAATGTACAGAGGAAACTGGCATTTTAGTTTCCTCATTCTTTAATAAAGTCCACTTTGGGACCTGGAGCCCAGGGATTTCTTAGAGATCCGGGTGGGATGAAATCCCCAGTCCTGGGTCCAGATTTTGAGATTTACCAGCACACTGACTGGTCAGGTGTGTGCTGGCCTATTTGTAGACACCTGACCATGGTTCTGGGCTCCACCCTCCCGAGGAGTCCAGGCTTGCAAGGGAGAACCCAGAGTGTGCAGGTGTCCACTGAAGTAGCTAGAGAGTGCAAGCTGCACTGTGAAACCCAGAGACCTGAGTCTGAGGTTGCTGACAGGAGTCAGGAGGGCTCCATGCGGGAGCCTGAGCAGTGGTGCTGCTGCTGAAGAGAGCCAGGCGGCTCTGTATTTTCATTTGCACTTTTGCATGTGTGAGCCAGGAGGCTGAACATACTACCATTTAATGTTGATGGTGAAAACCCCCTGCGAGGGAAACCACATTTGTTTTCATTTCTGGAACTTTGTTTGATTCTTTTTAATAAAAGTGTGCCAACAAGCCCTCAAAAGGAAACATTTGTGTGGGACTGTTCTCGCTAGCGGGTGCTACACTTGAGCTAACAACCCCCAAACATTACACTATTTACTCAGCGTAACTTCATCTTTCACATTATGCAAAAACATAGGGCTAACTTTAGGTATAAAGAGAAAAACCCCCGCGCTAGCTGGGTAACGGCCAGTGATGAGACAAAGGGAAGGGGGAGGGGGATGGGACACTGCAGCAATCACCGAGGGGTCTGATCCAAATAGACAGTGATAGATAAAGTATAAGTGATGGTGGCTGTGCTGTGATTAAACTAACGTGAAGGGAGTGGGAGGAGGGCCTGTAGGCCGATCTGGTGAAAACTAAAGGGATGGCCAATCTAGTGAGAGCCAAACAAATGCAATGAACGTAGTGACATCAAATATACAACATAAACCTCAAAAAGTGCATGAACTGTATGGATATCACATAGGTGCAAAGGTGAACACTTTGCACCTTTAAGTGTTCAAATGTCTTTAAGTGTTCACCTTTGCACCTATGTGATATTCATATAGTTCATGCACTTTTTGAGGTTTATGTTGTATAGGGCTAACTTTACTGCTTTGTTTTTTTAAAGCACAAAACATTTTTCTTCCCAAAAAAACGTGTTTGAAAAATTGATGCGCAAATACCATGCAAGATAAAAAGTTGCAACGACCGCCATTGTATTCTCTAGGATCTTTGCTAAAAAAAAAACATATATAATGTTTGGGGGTTCTATGTAATTTTCTAGCAAAAAAATTATGATTTTTACATGTAGGAGATAAATGTCAAAATTGGCCTGGGTGGCAAGTGGTTAATGAGTATGGGGTACCCCTAATCCATATTAAGCCCTTTGGGCCACATGCCCTCAACATGGAGATTGCTTTGGGGCAGGGGGGCTCTGCCCCCCAAAGCTGCTTGTCCCCATGTAACAGAGTGGCCCCCAGATCCCACTCCCCCTGTGAATGAGTGTGGGGGTACATAGTACCACTACTCATTCACCCAAACACAATTTTTTGACATGTCCTTTATTAAAAACTAAAAAAAAATGTCCCCGCTGTAGAGCCATTGTCAATCACAACGCCCCCTGCTACCGCAAACTTGAAAAAAGCATAAAAAGGCCTTAGGTCTGAAAGTTCTTAAATAACTACAGGGTGGGACCACCCACTGATGTCACCGTGTGGCACTACTCCCTTATAATATCACTGACTGAGGGCATGGCTAATCACTGGTTGTTAAGGACGTTGGTGGCTTCCCCTTAAAAGTAAAAACCTTTTTTCTGCTGCTCCAGAACGTGCTGGCAGAGGGGTTTTTTCTGCCACTAAACTCTCCAGCCAAAAAACACTGGAGAGTTGTTTTTTGGCTGGAGCATTAACACATAGGATAACATGCAGAAGAGTTTAGAGGCAGTTAAAAAAATATTCTCACGCCCCAAAACAGCAACTGTCAAAAAAGCCCAAATTGTATGAGGCCTTAAAGGGGTTGTAAAGGTTCGTGTTTTTTCACCTTAATGCATCCTATGCATTAAGGTGAAAAAACACCTGCCAATCACGTGCCCCCCAGCCCCTCATTTTACTTACCTGAGCCCGTTCACCTGCTCAGTGCGTCCCCGGCATCCTATTCTCCACGGAGTCCTGATTGATTGGATAGAGTGATAGCAGCGCAGCCATTGGCTCCCGCTGCTGTCAATCAAATCCAATGACGTGGGTGCTGGGAGGAGGGGCCGAGTCATACACTCGGCGTCTATGGACTTTAAAGTGGTTGTAAAGTCAAATTTTTTATTTTATTTTTAATAACAAACATGTCATACTTACCTGCTCTGTGCAGTGGTTTTTCACAGGGCAGCCTGGATCCTCCTCTTCCCAGGTCCCTCTTTGCTGCTCCTAGCCCCTCCCTTCTGTTGAGTGCCCACACAGCAAGCAGCTTGCTATGGGGACACCCGAGCCGAGCTGCAGCTCCGGGTGTCCATTCGCTCCGCCCTCCTATTGACCAGTAAAACAGATGGGCCAATAGGAACATGGGCAGTAGAGAGAGTTGGTGGCAAGCTTCAATAATATCAGAAATTGTCAGAGCTTTGTGTATCAAAATGGTCTGGCATTCGGCTGAAAAACAGGCTTTTAGAAGCCACTGTTGACAACTCTGGGTGCCTGTAGGTTACTTTTGCAGGAGTTTTTTTGGGGGAGTTTATGGTGGTCTCTTTAAACAGAAAAGGAGGAGATGCAGGGTGATCCAAGCTCTACTGCACTGAACAGTGTTATCTCACACTAAAAGCTTGCTTGCAGGAAGAGAGAGCAGTAAGATTACCTCTTCAGTGATTTAATACTCTTGACTCTCCAATCAGCAGGCTGCAGTCTAGTCAATGACAAAGTGGCACTGCTTAAGGGGAAATAAAAGTGTATTTCTAGCAAACGTTTATTTTTCAAATATTACAGTGTCGCAATAAAATAATGTGATATCCACATTTTACAACAATTACTTTTCCATAACTTTCTAACTTTAATAAATATCAAGATCTCTTTAACATATAATTAAAAAAAAAAAATCAACAAAAAACTATACATTCCTTTAATTGCAAGACAGAAAACTGAGATTGCTGACTTGTCTATGCACTCTAGCAAGGCTGGAGCTGAACATTGTAAGTAGCTGTCAATCTTGAGTTTAATTTAAATATTTGGAGGTCTTTTAGACCCCGAATTTCACCTCTTCCCTCCACTACAGCTAGTCAAGCACAGATCATGCTTCAGCAGCTGCTTATTTGGCCACAGTAGATGAGGAATGACAGTTTTGAACCCAGAAGTGACTAATGCTTGTAGCTTCTGGGCATATTCATAGCAAAGGAGACTGGGGAGCCCAGAATCCTGAAGTATGTTACAGCCAGATAAACTGAATAGCCCAGAAGCCAGGTTGGATGACAGGGGGTAGGGGTTGGGGGATTGAGCATCAGCTTTACACTGCAATAAAACTTATCAGACAGCTCTGGAGCCACCTGTATTACTGTTACTAAAAAGCCAAGAATTCGCTGAAAGCAACAGTACCAAGATCATGGCTGAGCTTGTTTTGACCAATAATAGTTACGCAACAGAAACATTTACAGAAAAAGAGGAGGTTAATACTAGTCTAAGATTAGTGGTATGTCTGTGTAGCCATAGCAAAGACCACATTGCCAGTAGCATAATCAATATGGAGTTCTAGCATCAGTTTTTCTACTCCTGTATTTTGAACTCTTCTGCCTCGACCTGACTCTGGAATACTGGGCCAGAGTCAGGTCGAGGCAGAAGAGGCAGCCCTAGGCCTAAGCCTTGAGTGCTGTTCTGTTGAGCTCAATGTGGATCTATATATCTTACAGATATATTACACAGGGAGATTGGGGTTCTCCCTCACAACCAGGGGCACTACTCATCAATTCTGTCATGGCAAACTATATATTTCTTTCATCCTCATTATTGTGGTATTTGCTGGTTTCTTTTCCTCACAATACCATCTGCTGCTGGCTGTCTGTGATTTGAATATACTGAAAAAAACATCCGCTCATGGATATGGTGGATAAATCATTGTACAGGTCATCCCACATGCAGCAGTTCACTTTAACTCACTGCTATATTTCTGATACTATAATTTCAAACATAATGACATATCTGTTATGGTTTGTCATCTTCATTAGCCATGCTATGATGCTTCCGCACACCAGAGAAAAATCTATCCTTTCCTGCTTCAGACATCTGGCAGAATCCACTGCGGATCAGATTTAAGGCTGGTTGGGTTTATGAGTCAAGAATCCCCAACTATGTGAGATCACTGACCTAATAAGGAAGCATATATCCTTACTGGTTATATGCTAATAGGGGGTTGTAGTTCTTCCATATGAGGGTAAGATGCATACCAGGGAACTTGATGTTTCACTTCTCTGGCTGAGCGGGTGGGGGTCGTTATCACTCTTTTTTTATACTGAACTGGTAAAAAAATTAAAAAATTCAATAGAGAAAATATTGGGGTCCACATTTTGTATTGGTGGAGCAAATGTTCAATTACCCATTTTTCTCTCTACATGACACTGAGTATTAAATAGTATGGACAATAAATTATGAGTAAAACTGAATAATAAAAAAAAAATCTAAATATGTATTACATGTCAAAAGAGTAATTATGTTATAATAATTTTGCGGAATTCTTATGGCAATGCGTCCTATAGTTTCCCACACCTTGGAGGATACTGTACTGTACTAACTACATGGGAATTTTAGAGATACAGTAAACACTTCACCCTGCACACTCCTCTTAACAATCATATATCACTTCCCAGCACCATCTGACAGCTGAGTGTAGTGAGATTTCTTTATGTGCTCTAGGTAATCAGGACTGTTTATTACAAAGATATACTGGTACCCTGTTCCATTTACCTCTGAAACTGGAAGTTCTTATCAGGAAGCATGTTTACAGTTAATCCAAGAATAAATAATTTGGAAAAGACCTGTGATAGCAGTTGTATTTGAGATAACTCTTATCTTCCTCATCCTTTGATTTAAGAGCTGAATTGTAAAGTGGATTACATGTGATCATAACAAAAGGTTGACTAAATGTGCATCATCTGTACACAGACTGATATTTTCAAATTTTTTCCCAATAATTTGCCAAAACATTTGCCAAAACAAATAATGTGATGCAGTGAACATCAAAACTATTTTGCAAAAAAAAGGTATCATACATGCAAACTTCACCCTGATCAGGGATAAAATCGATAACCAGTTTTCTGACTTAAATAGTGAGGAAGGCAGCATGTCCTATGATTAGTCTGTCAATGTCCACCATATAAGGAAATAGAAAAGAGAACTTGGTGCATAAACTGCACAGTAAACCCCTCATGGACTTGTAAGGTAGACTAGTATGTATATAAAAAACATATTTGTATTGACACCATAAAAGCAAATGAGGTAAAAAATCTTGTTCCAGAACTCCCTGATTTTTGGGCATTCCCACCATACATGTAACATTGAGCCCATCATATGGCATCCCCTGAAGCACTGGGGGGAGGAGGAGGGTAACATGGTAGCAAGTCTAGTTGGGACCAGGTACCATCTTGTGAGAACCTTGAGATTTGCTTTGATCAAAAAGCGATACCTTTTAAATGATCTAGGGGAAGATCTGTTCCAGTCCTCCAACTCCCAGTGGTCCTGTAGATCACTCTCCCATGCCAGCATATATGGGAGTTTATTGGAGTTTGTTGCCAGTGATTTAGAGTGAGTAGATAATTGATATGCGCCCTCTCTGCTCCATAGCCTGGCCGCACCATAGCTCATATGCCGTAAGGTTTGTTGGGGGGATAGGTTTGCTCATCCAGATCTTATGCAAAAAGTGGGAAATTTGAAAGTATCTGAATTTCTCAGTGGTCGGCATTTTGAGTTTTCTAATGCAGTGGTTTAGTGAAATTGGACCTAGTGAGGTTAAAAAGTGGCCAATGCAGTACAGTCCTTTATCTAGCCACCATTTGAAGGCCTTGATATCTTTGCCTGGGGTAAACTGAGGGTTGTTAAAAATATGAGCCAATGGTTGTATCCCAGAGACCAGAGAAGTAAGATTACAGAGTTTATCCCACAGGGATATTGAGCGTGATAACGTCGGAGACATAAGTGGGGGGCAGTGTTTCGGCGAGCTCCAAAATAAATAGTCCAGTGTGAAGGTATATACCGCTTGTCTCTCAATCTGCACCCAATCCAGTTTCTCTAAGCAAGAGTATATAGTTGACAGTTGTGCTAATCAGACCGTCTGGTAGTACCATAGTAGGTTTGGGAGCCCCAGAACTCCCCGGGTTCTGAGGTTGAAAAGGACTTGTATTGAAAGGCGGTGCGCTGTCTTTCCCCATATATAGACAATTATCTTGCTTTGAAAGTTCCGAATGTAGATCCTTCCAATATGAATTAGAAGGGATTGTAGGAGATAGAGTAATCAGGGTAGGAGAGTCATCTTTAATTGAGTTGACTCTGCCCACCCAAGACAGTTCGTGTTGTGCCCATGTTCGGAGGTCAGAATCCAATTTCTTGAAAATGGGGGGATAGTTGGCTGCATATCTATCCTAGAGGTGAGGTTAATCCCTAAGTAACGGATGGTCGAGTCACTCCATTTAAAGTCGAACAAGTTTTTCATTGGCTCCATCACAGTGGATGGAATAAAAACATTTAAGGCCTGGGAATTAGAGAGATTCATATGCAGGCCTGAGACCTTAGCAAAATCATCCAGCAGTTTGCAGATATTAGGAAGAGAAGTGACCGGGGAAGTAAAGAAGAGGAGCCGATCATCTGCAAACAGTGTACATTTATGTGTCTGAGGGCCACATTAAACCCCTTTGATATCTGGGTGTACTCGGATAGCAATCGCCAGTGTTTCAACTACTATAGCAAAAATTAAGGGTTAAAGTGGGCAACCTTGTCGAGTGCCCCAAGCTATCTTAATGGGATCTGAGTAATAGCCATGGAGTCGGATCCGAGCCTCTGGAGTGGAATGAAGGGCGCCCAATAACTTCCCTAGAGTTCTGACCAAAACCCCACCGGCTCATAACAGAAAAAAGATATGACCAAGAGACTGAGTCAAAGGCTTTTTGCAGATCGATTGAGAGCAGCATACCCTCTTTCCTAGGGCTCCTGTCCCAACCAGATTGTAGAAGGGACATAATATCGATCACTCTCCTAATTTGGTCCAGGCCTTGTCTGCCAGGGATAAAACAAACTTTATCCTTATGGACATAAAGGCTAATAAAGGAAGCTATACGATTCGCTAATATCTTGGTCAGAATCTTCATGTTGTTATTTATCAAAGGTCTTTATTTGGTTTAGGGATCACAGATATATAGGTGGAATTTAGATGTCTATCGAATGGCTCGCCTTTTCTTTTAGAATTAAAGAACTTTGCTAGATTGGGGGCAAGAGTAGGTGCAAAGATTTTATAATATGGTGCGGAGAACCCATCCGGACCTGTTGCTATGTCCCATTTAAGGTCTGATATGACTTGCATCACTTCTTCTTCCCTGATGGGGGTTTCTAAGCTATCCCGATGGTGAGCCTCTATTACTGGGAGTGGTAGGCTTTGTATAAATGATTTTAGATGGGATGGGTCCCCTTCTGATCCTGCACTGTATCATTTCTTGTAATACTCATGAAAGGATTGCTTTATACGTAGGGGGTTTAGTGTTGAGGTACGGCCCGCCATCCGGATTTTCAGTAATTAATATGTACGTGGCCTGGGAAAGAGCTTAGGGGCTAGCATGGGACCAATTTTGTCTTGTTGATGGTAGAATTTCACCCCACTCCAGCGAATGCTCTTTTCCGCTTTGGCCGTAAGTGTCAGGGATCAGGTGGGAGACTGAGTTGGCCTCTCTTATATCTCCTGTCCTGGCTCCACTGAAGGTGAGACAGAGGAAGCCGAAGGACAAGAGGGACACGAGTGCCTGAAGAGAAAAGTCTTGGGTGGACTGCTTGTCAGGGTTCAGTGATCTGGAGTAAACTGCGATGTGCAGAGCAGGAACAGGAAACAGGCAGGCAGGTAACCGGGGGTTGACAGTAACCAGGAACTTAAACAGGAGCAGGGTCTCAGGGATAGCCAGGTTCATCAGCAGGTGGGCAGCGAGGTACCAAAGCATGAACAGAGCCAGAGTCAGGAACGGAGCCGTGTCAGAGATGAGCAGCAGTACAGGAACAGAACACAGAGCCAAGGTCAAGAGCAAGCCAGGTCTTTAAACTGGGAGAGCACACAGGATCAAAACAGGATTCAATAACACAGCTGAAGATCAGTCGGCAACGTATAGGAGACAGGACTCCCTTTAAATAAGCCATCTGGCGCCAAGAGGCATTAAGCCCGTGCGCATGCACACACGCGATTGCGGACTCCTGCGCGCATGCGCGCGCCTGTTCGCCATTCTATGGCAAACTCTATGCGCTTGTGCACATCTATGCACCAGACACCTCACAGAGATTCCCTGACAGTAAGAGCCATATTAAAAGAGAGACGAGCCTCATCTAGCTGGGATATAGGGACCTTAGCTGGGTCTCGTTTATGTTGGGTGAGTAAAAAATAATTCTTTCTCAAGTCTCTCAATGTCAACGAGTCTCTCCTTTTTAATTTGAGAGGCAATCTGAATGAGCTTCCCACTAATTGTCACTTTATGTGCAGCCCAGAGAGTCTCCGCAGAAATCCCTTCTGCTTTATTAAGGAGAAAGTATTATTTTTTGGCATTCTCTAATTCTATCACTCTAATGGGGTCAATCAACAAATCGATTTGTTGATTCTCCAGTGAGATAGGTCTGGCTTTTTAAGACTTCTGCGAAATGAGAAGACAACCATGGAGTGATCTGACCATACGGGGTGTTTAATGTAGGATTTAAATGCTAGTGAGATATGGATGATAGAGAGGAAGATGTGATCAATCCTGGCATATGATTGATGTGGGCTCGAGAAATTAGCATAGTCCCACTTGGGATTAATTTCTCTCCAAATGTCAGCAAGGCCCTGCTGAAAGATAAACTTAGCAATTTTAGAGCTACTTTTAGTATAAAGGGTGATTTGAGAACTCAGAGGTCTACTTTTGTGGATTACAGTGCCTCCCACCAGTGGAGCTAGAGTCTGGGACAGTTTGTGTAAAAAAAAAAATTTGGCCCGATTAGGTGCATAATAAGAGACATACGAGTATAATTGGTCATTAAGGACCCCTTTCACTAATATGAACCTGCCTTCCAGGTCTCTGTGCTCCAACTGTGGTGTACATTTTCAGTTCTTAGACAATAGAATAGCCACCCCCCTAGTTTTGTCTTCTGCATTTGCAAGGAGGAACATAGGGAAGCCTGCGTGAAGAAAGAAAGGACTGTACCGCCTTGGGAAGTGTGTTTATTGTAGCAGGACTATATCTATTTTTTGTGAGGGATAGGATTGGAAGACTTTTTGGCGTTTTACTGGTGAAGTCAACCCCTGGGTATTGTGAGAAACAACACTCAGGGGGGAGAAGGAACTGATTCAAAGGCCATGGAGCATGAGGGATGGGAAACCATCCAATCCACTGTCACTTACCCATGTGTTCTGTGGAAACCAATGTGGAACACTAGACCAGATGAACAGCAGGACCCCCGAAAGGGCATTCATGGAAGGTGGCGTCTGAGGTTTGGCTGAAAGAGAAAAATAATTAGAACTAGAAGAGAAAGAGAAAATAGAAGAGTACAAGTAGCCCAATAAGAACCTGGTGGAGCAGGAGGACACAATTTCCTTCCTGTTAACAAAAGAACAATTTGTTTCATCCATCTTATTACAGGATGAAATCTCACCATGAACACATGGTATAGCCATATCCACAGGGTAGGTAGAGGTGCAGGGTGGCTGCCCCAGTTGCAGCGCACCTCCAAACTAAAACCATAAAAACAGTTAGAACTTGAATAGACTGAAACTCACAGTATAACAAATTATATGATCCTTTAATGGAGCAGGTAAGGGAGGAGAGAGGGAAGGGATATGGGAATTGGGGAGTAGGGAGCAGGAAAACTCAGGAGGGGAAGGGGAAGGGACAGGAAGGGTGCTGTGGGGCTTGAGGCACAGTAAAAGTCAGGCAAAAATCAGTCTGTGTTTCATGAGGGCTCACAGCCAAAAGTTGTAAGTAGACTTTGCGTCCTGATCATCGACCGGGACACCCGGGATAGACTCACATGAGCCTATGAGGTCCTCCCGGGTAAACCAGCGGGCAACCAACATCCGAGACAGAGTCTCCCGAGAGATAAGTGATAATAATATAAAACTGACAGGTTGTTTTCTGTCTAAATAAAGTCAACATCAATTCAAAAAGAATAAAGGAAAAACTGAGATCAAAATTGAAAAGCAGTCATAAGGGTGAGGTACCCCCTGAACAACAATTTGGATTATCCAGGAATTGAATGTGTCGAAGAGGCAGAACAGAATCAAGGAGGTCTGCATTCCTTGGAGCGCTTGTACTTGAGCTTGTTCCACACTGTGGTTAATGGGGCTTGTGGGAGTTGGATGTTTGGTGGCCCACGATTGGGAACTTGCGGAGGTCGGGGCAGAATCTTGTGAGATCAATTTCAGATTCAGAAACAATCGTTCTCCTTCCGGAAAGCTTGAGAAAGAGTAGGTTTTGCTTTTAAAGGTGAATTTAAGTGCAAATGGGAAGGCCCACCAGTATTTGATGACTTTTTGTGTCAGGACTGCCAGGAGTGGTTTCAGAGATCTTCGCCTTTGAATCATAGATGGTGGAAGATCAGCAAATATTTGAATGGTATGTCCTTAGCAGGTCAGTGGGGATTGTGAATGAGATTTTTTCATAATTTCCTCCTTAACTTCATAAAAATTGTTTTTGTCCACCACATCTCTTGGTAGACCATTCTTCCGAGGGGGTCCCAGAGCTCTGTCTGCCCTGTCCAGCTCCAGTCTATGCAGAGGAATGTAAGGAATAAGGTCCTTAATGAGATCTTGGACTGCTGCCGGGATGTCAGCAATGATATCAGGTCTGAAATAGTATCTCTTCGACCTATTCTCCAGGTCATCAATCCTGGAGAGTGCAGTGTCAAGCTATTCTTGTAGTACATGAATGTGATCTGTGTTCTGGTTAGCCCTTTAGAGTGTGGCATCCAGTTTGTGCTCAATGGCTTCCATTCTGGCTCCTAAGTTTTGAAAATTAGCCCTGATGTCCCCTGTGATTTTTGCAGCCTTTTGGGCCAGGCCTCTGTCCAGTAATTCTGACAGTTTAAAAAATAGATCTGCAGTGTTCAGGTGCAGATCCTAGACTTGGCCCCCTTGGGACAATATCATTGTCAGGGCAAGTAGAAGTGACCCCCAGTGGAGACAGCATGCAGTCCTCTATGGTGTGCCCAATGAGCGATTCTGTGGAGGCTGGGGATGGAGCCACGATCTGGTGATTACATGCACCAGGGGAATCAGCTGCAGTGGAAATGGTATCATGGCTTGTCCCTGTTTTGCGTGGCCTTCCTCCATCGGGACAAGTGACTGGGCCGCTGTCGCCATCTTGGAAACCGTTGGGACGGAGCTGGAGTAAAACTATGTCCGCGGGCTGAGTCCGCGGACATATGCTGCCGCTGCTCGTGATTCTCCTGCGAGTCGCAGTCTGCTGTGGGGTGCGCCGGGTGGCTGGAGCAGTGCGGAGCTCCCAGCTTAAGCGGTCATCTTGGGTGCTGCCACACATGCACCTCCCAGCTGATTGTTTTCTATGCAGAGCTGCGCCTGATTTTTCACTCTCCAGTTTTAGTAAATCAATCCCTATGTATTGCTGTTCTGGTGGTAACTAATTTTATTTTATGCTTTATTTATACAATTCACAGAAAGAGGGGATAGAATAAAAGTACAATCCAAGACAATGCATTACATAAAAAGCAAGTACAGTCTCAATACAGTTAGCACTAAGCATGCAGTGGGTGGGAGGCACAGCTTGGATAATATTTGAAAACTATAGAAACTATGACATAGACATAATATCGCAGAACATCCACGCCCAGTGTGAGTTGTATTAATGTGGATTCTATTTTTTGACAGTGTGGATTGGGTTTTTAATAATTATTGAGGATATTCAAAAAGAGGAAATGGGAAAGAAAAGAAAGAAGAAAAAAAGAAGAAGGAAAAAAAAGCCAGGTCCAGACTGCTCTGAAACATCTCCTGACTGGCTCCACCAGTGTCATAACTCAAAATGTTTGATTTACAATAACTTTTAATTCCAGGAACATTGGTCATCAGGACTATTGGAGAGAGTAAATCTTCCTAATGGGGGATGCAGAATACAATAAAAAACTGCCAGTGGTTCTAATTTCTCACCACCAAAAAATTAAATACAAGGTTGCCTTTAGTTTTACTTTAACAATGTTGGTGCAGTTATACCGTGTCAGTCACAGTATTATGAAAACTGATCAATCTCACATCGCACAAATACAGCAGTGGCCTCATATGATACAGCTTGACTCTCAAAGATATTTACAGAGTGTCTACAAGGCAAATACAGTGCTGAAGCTTTTAACCTAAAGTGTTACCAAATGTTTTAATAATGTTTTCCAACTCATTTCCTACATTTCTACTGCAGACTTGTTGAAACTCCCAAATCCCTTTTTGATGGGTAGTAAAAGAAAAAAAAATCATGTGGTGAACATCTGATTTATATATTTGTTAAAATTAGCATGTAGGAAATATAAGAAGAAATCCAAAATGGACACTTTTTATTAATCAGATTTGTATGTGGAACACTTGTTTCTAATTTTAGCAATCCTACCTGCACACCAGGGAAGACATTCTGACACATGTCAAGAAACAGAAACTTTCACCAGTTAACCTGCACTTCAATAGAATCTTCGTCAGTAATATTATTTCCTAAATCTCTGTTTCTGTTCATCTGCCCTCTGGGAGTTGTTAATTTGTTTCTTAAATGAACTAAATGGCCTCCAAGACAAGAGAAATTATTACAGGATAACAATATCAATGCTATTTTAAAATAACAAAGTAATGCTACAATAAATTAATCGTGGGTCGATAAAAAAAAAAAAAAAAACATTAAATATGGAATTTGGGTTTATTATAGTACTAATTAAGCAGTTTGATTATTTATGTTCATAAACAAGTGATAATAATTACCACCCAGTCTGCCCAATGTCAACTGAATAGCATAACAAACTATATGTCTAGTAGAGCTTGTACCTCATTCTACATATTTTGTTTTTTCTTACAGTGGTAAATATTTTTGGATGTCCACTATTTTATCCAACAACACCATGATGATGCTGGTGATGTCCTCTCATTTTTCCCTCCCTTTATAATAGATTCATTTAGTAAACAAGAATTAAAAGTCATTAAAAAAATGTACATTTCACTAAGAATGTTTTTTTAATTTAAAGTGAACCAGTGACTAGGTTATGTACATTCAAGTATTTACATATAAATAACAAGCACTAAATGAGTTTTAAAACAAGCCCTCATTTTCCTCTGTAGCTGCAGGCTCCATGGAGCAATTCAACCTAAAATGTAAAATCAGAAACACTGCCTGCCTCACTCTATTTTGCACCTTGGCACAATTACACTGGTTGTAGTGCCCCTTGTCTGTTAAATCCTATTATTAGTTTATACTTTTATGGAGAACAGAATATGGAGAATGCAGAGTGCATAGGCCAGAGAAGATGTGCATGTTCCTCAAGCTAACAGTCTTACAGCCAAGTAAATTATTTTGCCATTTTATCATAACATTGCAGTCAATATTTATTACCTTGTAGTAAAGTATACTATTTAAGTGGAACTGAAGTTCCGCTGTAAAACAGTGAGCAGGCAGGCTTTTATTGCAGAAAAGACATGCAATGTCTCTTCTGCAATAAATCGCTACTACCTGCTTGCTTCTTCTGTGGCGCTGTGAACTGAACTGCACATGAACAGTTCAGCCTACAGTGCTGGCCTGGTCTCTGAGTGGCAGGATGACTAGCCCCTTTAGTTCTGCTTTAAAATATTCTGCTTATTTGTGCCGATTGTGCTTCATTGATCAATTGATTTTCCCCATTTCACGGGTACAGTGGACTGGAGGTGTATTGAATTGTAGACAGTGCCAAAGAGAGGAGGAAAGTCAAGAGACCCAGGTTTAGGGAAGCACTGGGAAATAGTATTCAAATTAGCAAGACCACCAAAGTATCAAAAATAGAATTTATTAATGAAATATAGATATTATAGAAAAACAACCCAAAATAGAAAAAATTCCTCCACCTTACACCATCTAAAATGACAACATTGTCAATTATCTAAAACCGTCTATGCATACTTCCACACGTCATGTCATATCATATCAAATAATGGATAAAGTGGGTGAAAATGGAACTGGATGTGGTGACAGGATGGCACTATCAGTATTAACGGCCAATCTGTGGCAACCAATGGCAATAGGAGACTGGGATAACTGAAGAGCTACAAACTGTGGGGGGATCAATTGATCATCATGCTGACAGTCAGTTGGAAACGGTCTGCATGTTGGAGGGACATAACAAGTATCGGTGACCAATAAAAATGTTCCAAACAATGGGATAAGTAAATGTGGAGACAGTGAATGATGTATGTCAACGACAGGGACAACAACCGATGTGTATTCCCATGGGTGGCTGTCACGTACCTGGATCGTGAGCCTGACGTGTAGAGGAGAGCCTCTCTTGCCGCACCGGCTTGCGGGCCCCTGAGGTTGAGACAGCAGCCATGGAAGCACGGTGATGCAGGAGTGCCTAGGATCAGTCCAGTATCGGTGTGGCTGGATGCTCGTAGCTGGAGATGCAGCAGGCAAACCAGTTGGCTGGGTAGATCAGAGCGGTGGCAGACTGGATCGCAGATGAAAGCAGGAACTGGTGTGATTTGCAAAGCAGAACTGCAGCAGACTGGAGGAACAGGTGCAGAGTCAGGCAGGCCGGGTCGGAGACGTACTGGCGGATCAGGCAGAGCAGCAGGCAGAGGAGAAGTCCAAAACAAGCTGAAGTCAGGGTATCAAGCAGACAAGGATAGTGAGAGCAAGCCGGGTCAAGGATCAGAAGTCAGCACAAATAATGGGTTTCAGGACACACAGAAGCTGCAGACCAAACAGCAAGGAGTCTTTGGTGCACTCAGTTTAAATAACCCCTTTGGCATCAATGTTGGTGACAGGCGCACATGTGCATGCGCCGACGCACCGTGAATGTGCGTGTCTGCCATGCGATTACTATTGCACGGCCATGCCTTCCCTGACAGTGGCTGTGCATGAACAGGCAGAGTAGGATCAAGTCCTATATGGACAGGAGCGGCAAAGAGAACAACATGATTGGTGGCATATTTACGTATCCAAGGAACAGTGGAGGGGCTGCAAGAATCCAAAAGAAGCATGTATCCAGTGGAGTGGAAAGCTCATCCTCCTCTCTAACAATCTCCTCGTGGCTGACCACCTTCTGTAGCTAAATAGCATGGATGGATACCACACACACGTGTCTAGAAACCGCTTCGGTAATGCTAAGGCATGCACCGCTGAATGTTCCCGGGCACTGTCTTACAATCCCTGATCCGACGATCAGACAATCAAATCCACACCACTCCAACCACCGTGAACGGGAAGCAGGGAGATGCAACAGATGGTGTCAGACGCACTGAGGCGTGGCGTCAACGCATTTTGCTGGGAGACCCCAGCTTTGTCAGGACAGTGAACTGGAGGTGCACTGGCCTAACATCTTTCCAACAGGCTTAAATTTGGAACTATATTCCCACAAAAGAATACTTGTACTGTAAATGAAAAATACAGTTGTCCACTTACCTTATTTTGCTTTATTTGCACTGTGTACACTGTGTCAATGAGGGGTAGGAACCCCCTTTAAGGCATGAAAATGAACAACATGAAAGAGATCAAAGATCACCATGCAGTGCCCCCTCCCCTTTTTTTTAACCACTTGAAGACCAGGCTTTTTCTGGCACTTTTTGTTCACATGTAACAGTTTGTTATTTTTGCGTTGTATACACTCCATTACTTTCCCATTCCTGCTGTCTTTGTCCTAGGAGCCTGTAGATGCTGCTGTCTTTACATCCCTTTGGCGGGTCCCAAATCTTTTGCATGACAGCCACCTGCCAGTTCACTGGCTGTGCTGCACTCAGCTCTCCTCTGTTCAAAGCTCAAGCAGAACTGTATTTACTTGAATGTAAGTGTTAACTTATGTTGTGCAATAAATGGATACATGCTTTTATTAACATGTACGCTGTGGCCACTTTAATGTTTTCTGCATACCCTAGAGAATAAATTGGTGGGTTTTGCAATTTTTTTCTCTCTAGTTTTTATTTATCTTTATTTAAAAAAAAATCAATACATAACCCATTTTTTTTTATAAAATGTAAAAGATGATGTTAAGCCGAGTAAACGGATACCAAACAACTGTGAATGCCCGAGCAGGGGCAACAAACAATGTAAATTTTGCAATCCATAGGCGATGCTTTAAAAGCATTTACAGGTCACTTTATATCTACAGAGGAGGTCTAGTGCTAGAATTACTGCCCATGATCTGACCTCACCTGTGTGGAATGATCACTGTTTGTGTGCGTGTGGGACCATCGCAAGCATTCACCTTTGTATGCTAGCATTGGGGGGTGGGGCACTTAATTTTTAATTTATTTTAAATATTAATTTATTTTATTTATTTTTACAGTGTTGCTTTCATTTTTTCATTTATTTTTTTATCACTTTTATTGCTGTCACAATGACACAATGTAAACATTATTGTGACAGCAATATTCACATGACAGGTACTCTTTATGGAGGGATCTGAGGTCAATTAGATCCCAAATCCCTCCTCGGCACTTGAAAACACTTAAAAAGACAAGATCAGCGTTTTTGAACACTTTAGATTTTCAAAAAATAGCGCTGTTGACAGCAAGGTAAACCAGAAGTGATGTCATGTCATCGCTTCTGGGCTACTATAGCAGAGACCCAATCAAAGCCAATTCTGTGTTCGTATGGGTCTCCGGCCAGCCGAAGGACAAGCTGGATGGAAGAGCCCGAGAGCCGCAGAAACTTTCATCTTCCCAGTTGCTTGTAATAGCATGGAGTGGCTAGTTAGCCACTCCGATTGCTATCACAAGAGAGCCATCCGTCAGCTCTAAAAAACGGTACCAAGGTGATGCTGCTGGCATCACTCCGGTACAACCACTTAAACCAGGTACGCTATTTGGTGGCAAGTGGTTAAAGAAATATCTAGCAAGGCCCCAATAAAAAGTAAAGATGGCATGAAAAAAACAAATGTCACTGTAAAAATATAAACTTAGCTTTTCTTAAAAGGTATTTTCAATTAGATATTTGGCATTCACTTTCCTTCACAATTTTTTAATGTCTGGTGAGTAATTGGTCATTTTTACGAGTTCGGTTCAGGTGTCCATCATGAAAGCAGAACAACTGCTACTGCATTCTGACTGTCTGCACTGAGTTCTGGCCAGTGTAAGTAGCATGTAGGATAGTGTCCAGGGATAATAATGCAATAATGAAAAATCTAGCTTTTCACAGAAATGTTTTTATTTTATGTTTTCAAAAACAAATTGACATTGTCTGGCATAGCAATGGCCCCCCTACCCGTAAAACACTCTACATATTTCTCCCGCACTTCACGGGTGCTTTGGGGGGCAAGGCCAGTACGGACAGCATCCAGGCCCATCAGGGGATTATCTGAAAGTCCGGCCTCAGGCCCAACTGTGGCCAGATAATTCGGTGCATTTCTCCTTAAAAAGTTGTGCAGTATGCAGCAGCTGAAAACGATATGATTCAGTTTTTAGTCCACCATATGTATAGAGGTAAGGAACAGGCAGAATCGGCTGGCCATTATCCCGAAGGCATTCTCAACAACCCTTCGGGCTCTGGCCAGCCGGTAATTAAAAACCCTCCACTCCGGGGTGAGGGTCCTCAGGGGGAATGGCCACATCAGGTGTGGTCCCAGCCTGAAAGCCTCATCAGCGATAAAAACAAGCAGAAGGCCCTCAATGTTGTCTTTCATCAGGTGGCAGTGCCAGGCCACCACTCTGGAGACGTTGAGCAAATTCTGTCTGTGCGAACACTCCACCATCGGACATCCGGCCAGTCTTCCCCACGTCCACATACAGAAATTCATACTGTGCCGACATCACCGCCATTAACACAATACTATTAAAACCTTTATAATTATAATAGTATGACCCTGAATGGGGTGGTGGTACTATACGGATGTGCTTCCCATCTATTGCTCCTCCGCAGTTGGGGAAGTCCCACCGCTGGGCAAACTGGGATGCCGCATTCTGCCATTCCTGTGGCGTTGAAGGAAACTGTGGAGTCAAACCAGAAAAATTAATTTGTACTTTTGCATATAACATAGCAAGCAGATTACACAAAAACATTCTTGGCAAACATCAGTATAACATTTATTTAAAGGAGTATTTAAAGACAAAAATAGAAGGCCCAATTATCAGATTCCTCACCCCCTCTGATGGCCCATTGTAAAAAAAAATAGGGGGGTTCTAGATGAGTTTGGGGCCCTCCAAAAAAATCCTCTGCCACGCTGTCTGAATTTAATGAGAACAAAAACATTTGTACACATTTTATAGGGGTTCTAGATGAGTTTGGGGCCCTCCAAAAAAAGCCTCTGCCACTCTGCCTGAATTTAATGAGAACAAAAACATTTGTACACATTTCAGGGGGGGGGGTTCTAGAAGAGTTTGGGGCCCTCCAAAAAAATCCTCTGCCACTCTGCCTGAATTTAATGAGAACAAAAACATTTGTACACATTTTGGGGGGGGGGGGAACACTACAATGGAGCTGACAAAATACATTGGTAAGTTACTAGGCTAGGTGTGTATGTGCCCGGGATAGCATGCTGGAGAGGTTAGTGAAGGCAAAAATGCATGTAGGCCAAAAAAGGAGCATTAAAACCTTACAGCATGCATGAGGACAAAGGGGACATTCACAGCATATTGCAATCATGGTAATTAGGCATTGAGCAGCCAAATCTTCCGGGGCTGAAGTGGTTAAACAATGTCCAGAAACGCAAAGGTAGGCTCTGTGATGGAACTCCTCTGGTTCAACTGGGTGTCCTGCAGCCGCTTAGGAAGACTTGCCATCTTCCTCAGAGCAAGGCTGGTATCAGACACCAATGATATAATATACTATTACTTTACATCCTTTAAATAAAGTGTTGTGGGTAATGCACTAGGCATTTTCTCCCTTTTTGCTTTGTTTTGTTTGTACAAGGTGGAGATTCCCCAGACTTAAAAGGGCAGCATCTTCTATATTATCCAGTCTATAGCGCAGTGGCTTTTTTGATTTTAAGAAACTTGTTCAACTTTTCTGGGAGTTCTTAGCACTACGGTGTCATGTTCCTTTTTCTTCTGACTGGGGTTCAGCAGTGCACAGTACAGGGGACTCAGGAGGGCACAGTAATGGGGATCAGGAGGGCAAAGAACATGGGGGGCAGGAGTTTATGGTACTTGGGTGTCAAGAGGGCAGAGTACTGAGGGTCAGGAGTGCACAGTACAGAGGGTCAGATTGGCACAATACTGGGGGTTAGGAGGGCACACTATTGGGGGTCATAATGCACAGTACATTGGGCCTGGGGAGCACAATACTGGTGGTAACGGGGGGGGGGGGATACAGTACAGCCAGTCAGGAGGAAATGGTTCAAGAGGGTCAGGAGGGCACTGCAGCAGAATTCAGCAAGCGTTGCCACCCTCAGAAAGTGTCTGTCAATACATATTACTGACAGGATCACAAGGTATGATATCATTAAAATGTAATTATACCTTGAAAATGTACATTTTTTACATTCAAGGAAAATATGAAACATATTTGGATGTGTTAGTAGTAAACATACTTTAACACATCTATGTTTTTTTCAACACCTCAAACATATGAGTAGAGTCTCTTCTATGTTTTTACAACCAGAAAAAATGGTTTTAATATGGCACAATCTGCCACCACATTTGCTGTTGGTAAACAAAAACTGTTGTGTTCTGTCTGCTTAACTTATAGAATTTGTAAAGCTTGTCTGGATATGAAATGCATGTAACTTCACACAAAGGAATCTGAACAGTTTACTGCGGTAGCAAAGTCCTGTGATTAATTACCTCCAAATAATTTATTAGTCTTGTTTAAGCAACAATGATAGCATTTCCGCTAGAGGTTCAGCTCACAGTTGTGAAACATCAAGTCTCAGTATAAACACTTACTAAGCTGCTTGGACTACAGAAGAGAGCAAAGTTCACAGATCACCTATTAAAAGTCCAATAAAAGTGATTTTTAGACCAAACAGATCAGGCAGATGATTTTCATCTTCCCAGTAACCAGACATGAGGGCTAGCCTTTTAGTCAGGTGATGATAACATGGATTAGAAGAATCAGAATTTAAAACTTTGGCTGAGATGATTCAGTTCTTCCGAAGGTGACAGCAGATTCTGGGAATGTAACTTTCTCAGTAATGCAGCCCTTTAAATCAACTTCAACCTTATCATTCCAAGTAGTATAGTAATGGTGAAAAATTCAGCACACATGGAACATGCAAAATACTTTTACAAAATGTTCATGCAAAGGTTTATTTAACAAACTATTGTAAGAAACCTTTTAGCCTTACTTAAAAAACTGAAGCCAGAAGATATCAATTTGCAAATATTGTGGAACTTCATTCTCTCAATCTACATTGACTATTTTAAATGTTTATGCTGCTAGCATTAGTAAATAGATAGGAAGGTGTATTATATTTTCTTTTTTTTACATTTCTTCATTATTTCCTAGTTTCCATGCCTAGGCAAATGATGTCATACATCCCAGGGGTCTTCAGAAGGGTAGGAGGGGATTTCTCAGCTAAGCACACCCTGTTGCCTTCATGGCTGAGGTAAGGGCAGATGGATTACAGGAAGTAAATGCTACATGAATCATTTGAGGAAAAAAAATTATAATAATAAAAACCATACTGAGTTCAACCTCAATATGCAAAAGTATAGTGTACCCAGCAAAATAGCCTGACATGTGTAACAATTAAGGAAAATAACTTTATTGAACAACTAGAACCTAGAGCATACAAAAACCCACTAACTAATAAAATCATAACTGGCCAATTATTAAAGACCCAACCATGCCAGCTGCGGGGAAATTGTGTAAGCACACTCCCCCCCAAAAAAGGTGAAACAAAATTGTGTAATTCAAAATGTTCAAATGTTTACCCAAGTAAGAGGCACAGTCTATGTGAACTAAGTTACAAACCTAAAGCCTCTCCTCCATATTGATGTTTAAGATTAGATGATTATATGTAACTGAATGTTATTCATAATTCCTGGAAAGATCCTTTGGTAAGATGTGTTCCGGGACCAGTGGCGGTGCGTCCATAGTGGGCACAGGAGCGCCACCCACTCTCTCCCCTGCACCCATCACTCAAGTCAACAATACAAGGATTCATGCATTGCATGAATCTCTGTATTGTCACCGGGCACAGTGGCAACAGTTGATGGCACAGTGGCGACAATTGATGGCACAGTGGTGACAATTGATGGCACAGTGGCTGCATTTGATGGCATGGCACAGTGGCAACAATTGATGGGCACAGTGGCAACAATTGATGGCACAGTGGCGACGATTGATGGCACAGTGGCTGCATTTGATGGCACAGTGGCGACAATTGATGGGCACAGTGGCTGCGTTTGATAGCACAGTGGCAACAATTGATGGGCACAGTGGTGACAATTGATGACACAGTGGCTGCGTTTGATGGCACAGTGGCGACAATTGATGTCACAGTGGTGACAATTGATGGGCACAGTGGCTGCGTTTGATGGCACAGTGGCGAAAATTGATGGCACAGTGGCGACAATTGATAGGCACAGTGGTGACAATTGATGGCACAGTAGCGACAATTGATGGGCACAGTGGCTGCATTTGATGGCACAGTGGTGACAATTGATGGCACAGTGGTGACAATTAATGGGCACAGTGGCTGCGTTTGATGGCACAGTGGCGACAATTGATGGCACAGTGGCGACAATTGATGGGCACAGTAGTTGCGTTTGATGGCACAGTGGCAACAATTGATGGCACAGTGGCGACAATTGATGGCACAGTGGCGACAGTTGATAGGCACAGTGGCTGCATTTGATGGGCACAGTGGCGGCAATTGATGGGCACAGTAGCTGTGTTTGATGGGCACAGTGAGGCTGCAATTGATGTTTTTTTTTTTTTTTCGTTTGTTTGCGCCAGCCGCCACTGTCCGGGACCAATTTGTGGCTGTATGTCCTTCAAAGTTTATTAAGGAATCCTCTAAAGGAATATAGAGTGAGACCAACTCAAATATATACAGTGTTGATGGAACACTACATGTGGCTGAATGGCATTTGAAGCCTGTGAGGGTTTTCTTTAATGAAATGTGTTGTGAAACCAACTCCCATAAAAGTAGCGTGGAGTCTTATGGCATATATATCAAGCATCAAGCATAACTGGAAAACTCCCAAGAGGAGGTGCCCATATAATCATGTATAGCCTTCATATAGCTTGCAGCGTGGCACCCTATAACCTCCCTTTGTTGGCAACTAGATCCACATAAGAAAGTTCATCCAACTGTGTAGTATGTAACTCATAACTGCTCATTGTGGAAGCCATCAGTTTTGATCAGGAAAAGTTTCCAAGCCATATAACACTCAAATAGATACTTAGCCATCCATGTGGGTCTTGGAATGTCCAAGCTGTTCTTATAGAAAGTGATGGTCTATAGGTCCATATCCAGAAGAGCCTTGGTCCCTTAAATGGATGGAGGAGATAGGGGAGGAGGTATCCCAAAAGATGTCATCATGGGAGCAAGGCTGGAAGTCTGACTGGTTTCGCCGGTCACGCCGGCTGCTTCAGAGGCAAATATCACCCATGCTGGGGTGCATGGGTGACAATTACTAAGAACTAAACTAACAGCACACCAAAAACACAATGTTAAAGATTTCCTATTTTCCTATTTTCTTATTTTCTTAAATCTGTATAGTCAGGCAGCCTATTCCAAATAAATAATAGAATAGGCTGCCTGACTAAACAGATTTAATAGATTATTTGGATACACATATTACATTGTTTTGGTAACAGTAAAGGTGCATGTACAATCAGCTTGTGACTTACAGTATATGGTCAGCTTAATGAGCTCCAACTTTTCACATTCAGGATCTGCATCTCATTATGGCTTTCAAAAGAAGGGAAACAACACCAGTGGGTTTACAGTGCATTCCAATGAACTTGATAAAATTGTGGTGTTCATACCTTTGGCCTGTAGATGTCAATGTTTACAGTTGTTACATGTATAATACAGTATTTTCTATGCTATGTACAAGTTAGCTCCAGTTATTGTTCATGTTATGATATACTCAGAAGCCTGCATGTGTTTTATGGAAGAATGAATGTATTAAATAAACACTCTGTAACTACTCTACCTCCCAGAATACAAAACACAGCAAAATATCATAATACAGTATTAGCATAGGTATACATTTAAAAATTAAGGATCATGGATAAATTACACTAGACACATGGGTGAAATGTGTTATTTGCACACCATAGATTACTTACATTTGAGCCTAGGACTGGGATTGATTTCTGAAACAGGTGCATCCAAGCTACTACCTCCTGTACAAAGCCTGGCGAGCCTCAAGGACACAACACTCAGCCTGGAAAGTTCCTGAAAACCTTCATGTAATCAATGCAAAAAAGGGAGAAAGGCTGGTGAACAATAGTAAAAAAAAAACGAGTTTCAGCCATCAGGCCTTAATCATGGGGATCATAAACCATGATTAAGGCCTGATGGCTGAAACACGTTTGTTTGTTTTTTTAGATTGTTGTTCACATGCTATAGTAAAACTATATTTTAGCCAACTTCCATGGCACCAGCCTTTCTCCCTTTTTTGCATGGGATTGATTTCTACAGCCAACATACAACAGAAACTTTAAAATGATCAAAATCTATGCAGTGCAGAGGTCTGTCTAATTGGATGCAAATTAAAAATGTTAAACAATTTGCCAGTTTAACGTTGTTCTTTTACTTGGTAACTATAGTTCATGAACATAAGAATAGATGGGGATATGAACTGACCAGTAACCAACCTAATATGCTTATTTTTCCTGGATAGCCAATCTATAGTTACTAACCCAATCTGACTATAAATCTGATGCTTTTCCTATCTATCACCTGTAAAGAAGATGCCAAAATAACTACCCAACCTCGCAGAAACCGGGTTAGCCCATTCAGCTGGAGAAAACTGTTTTTTTTTCTGAAAGACTATCATAGCCTCACTTTTAAATGTGTTAACCTAAAATGAACGTATAGCCAAAATTTTGTTTAATTTTCAAGTTGACACCCTCTATTTGTCATGGTGACCAACTTTCACTGAGACAGAAAGCACAGGGAGACTGAAATTTCACAGTTGTCACCAGGACATGAGGTTAGAGTATATCTTCTATTAGGGCACTTGTTGCTGTGACAGCTGTCAATGAGGGAAATATCTCTTTCTCACTTTGGAGAGATTTTCTCACTTTCTTTTGTATCTCCAGGGCAGAAAGTGAGGGGAAATCTCCCCAATGTTACAAAAACAGTAGAACATAAACTGACAAGAGTTTTAACTTTTTCCCACTCATCCAAAACTGAAAAACAAATTTGACTTTACATAGAATATAAATCCCAACTCTGGACCACTTTTTCAGTTTTGGTCAAAGTGTGGACAAATTAACCACTTCCGGACCGCCACAACGACTATATACGTCGGCACTTTGAAGAGAGTTATCTTTGTTATGGCAGCAGCTAGCCGCCATAACCCAGGAATCCTCGTCTTCAGCCGGTGGTCCGTTTACGATAATGGTGGTCTTTGCAGCTTATTTGCCGTGAGATCAATGTTATCGGCGGTGGAAGAAGGCCCCCCTCCCGCCACTCTCCCGTGCCCTCCGCTTCTTACCGGAGCTGTCGGCAGCGGTGGAGGCGATCGGGTCCTTCCTGTGGCTGGGTAGGGAGATGAGTGAAGGGAAGATGGCCCCCACCCGTCTCCATACCATAGCAGGGCGAACGCGACGTCAAAACGTCACTTCCGCCCATACCTCTTAAAGGGGCCTTTTTATTTTTTTTCAAATTACATTTTTTTTTTATTGCATTTTAGTGTAAATATGAGATCTGAGGTCTTTTTGACCCCAGATCTCATATTTAGGAGGACCTGTCATTCTTTTTTTTCCTATTACAAGGGATGTTTACATTCCTTGTAATAGGAATAAAAGTGACACAATTTTTTTTTAAAAGAACAGTGTAAAAAAAAAAGGTAAAATAAATAAGAAAAAAAAAATTAAAACGCGCCCGTCCCGTCAAGCGCGCGTGTAAAAGCGAACGCGTACGTGAGCAGCGCCCGCAAATGGAAACGATGTTCAAACCACACATGTGAAGTATCGCCGCAATCAGTAGAGCAAGAGCAATAATTCTAGCCCTAGACCTACTCTTTAACTCAAAACATGCAACCTGTAGAATTTTTTAAACGTCGCCTATGGAGATTTTTAAGGGTAAAAGTTTGTCGCCATGTTGGGTATCAATTTACTCGGCATAGCATTATCTTTAACAATATAAAAAAAATTGGGCTCACTTTACTGTTGTCTTATTTTTTAATTCAAAAAAGTGTATTTTTCCCAAAAAAGTGCGCTTGTAAGACCGCTGCGAAAATACGGTGTGACATAAAGTATTGCAACGACCGACATTTTATTCTCTAGGGTATTAGAAAAAAACATTTTATAATAAGTAACAAGTCATTTTCTAGCAAAACAAAAATGTTTTTAACTTGTAAACAACAAATCTCAGAAAGAGGCTCGGTCCTTAAGTGGTTAAGGATTTTTCTGTCTGCACTCCTTATTGTAAGTTTACTACTCAGAGTCATTGCTAGTCTATTTGACAAGTTTCAGACAGAACAGAAAGTAAGGCTAAGCCTTCACACTATATGTCTATTTGACTTGGTTAAGACAGATCAGGAAGTGAGAAGAAATCTCCCCAATGAGGACACATGCATCAATATACAAAACACATTTTCTACTAGCGCACAGGGGTTACAATCATTGTCACAGTTTTATTGCAGTCTATGTCCCAATGATGGATATTTCTTCTTGTTCTCTGTCCACAAACAGCATTTAGAACCTGAGAGAAGTTCTAATGTTTCTCCCAATCTGAAAAAAAAAATCTGGAATTGGACTTTAATCACTTCCCACCTGGCCACTGTACATATACGGCCGGGTGGGTGCTCTCTCTTTCTGAGTGGACGTTCCCGAACGTCCCTCAGAAGGAGCGGGGTTGCGGGGGGCGCGCGCGCATGCGCGCGATCCTGATGCGCGCGTGTCCCGCGGACACGCCGCATCTCGAGACAGCAGGAGGGCACTGTGATTTGCCCTCCTGATCGGCATGATGGCTGTGTCTAATCACAGCCATCGTGATGTAAACAAAGAGGGGGGGGCTGGCATTTGTGAGGGGATCGCGCCGCCACATGCCCACGCAGCGGCGCGATCCTGATCTGCCTGTGCACCCCAGAGACCGAAATGGTGTGCACGTCAGGAGGGCCATGTGATTGGCCCTCCTGATGACATGACGGCTGTCCAATCACAGCCGTCATGTAATGTAAACACAGAGCAGTTGTAACTGCTCTCATCTCTTCCTCTCCTCACACAGAGCCTGTCAATGAGGAGAGGAAGAGACAATCTGTGCTGCAGCTGGGAGATCAGTGAGTTTTTAGCTGTTTGTCTGCTGTTTACCCACTGATCACCCAGCTAGTGTCCCCAAAACCCAGTGTCCCCAAAACCCAGTGTCCCCAAAACAGTGAAAACACCTGTCATACCAGTAAACATCTGCCCGCCAACATCTGGCACAGCTGCCCGCCAACAACTGGCACAGCTGCCCGCCAACATCTGACCGCCAACAGCTGCCCGTCAACATCTGGCACATCTGCCTGCCAACATCTGACCGCCAGCATCTGACTGCCAACAGCTGGCACATCTGCCCGCCAACATCTGCCCTGCCAACATCTGGCACATCTGACCCCCAACATCTGGCAGTAAACATCTGCCCGCCAACAGCTGCCACATCTGCCCGCCAACAGCTGCCACATCTGCCACATCTGCCCGCCAACAGCTGCCACATCTGCCCGCCAACATCTGACCGCCAACAGCTGCCCGCCAACATCTGGCACATCTGCCCGCCAACATCTGACCGCCAGCATCTGACCACCAACAGCTGCCCGCCAACAGCTGGCACATCTGCCCGCCAACATCTGCCCTGCCAACATCTGGCACATCTGACCCCCAACATCTGGCAGTAAACATCTGCCCGCCAACAGCTGCCACATCTGCCCACCAACAGCTGCCACATCTGCCACATCTGCCCGCCAACATCTGCCACATTTGCCCGCCAACATCTGCCACATCTGCCCGCCAACATCTGCCACAGCTGCCCGCCAACAGCTGCCCGCCAACAGATGGCACATCTGCCCGCCAACATCTATACGCCAACAGCTGCCCGCCAACATCTGTCACATCTGCCCACATGGCTAAATGATTCTATAGCAGTGAGGAGGCTCTCCAGATACTCCAGGATATGTCGGAGGAGAGTGGCGGGGAACTCTCTCTGTCAGAATCGGATAGTGAATATTATCCAGAGGAAAGTATTGGCTCTGAAATAAAAACTGAGGATAGAATCCTAACAAGTGAGATCAGGAGTTATGAGCAGGCGCAGACATCCACGAGCAGCGCAGCACTCCAGGACATCCACCAGCAGGCATCCACCAGCAGCGCATGACTCCATGATGATATGCAGGCATCCACCAGCAGCGCAGCACGCCAGGATAGGCAGGTATCCACCAGCAGCACAGCACGCCAGGATAGGCAGGCATCCACCAGCAGTTCTGCAACTTCCCTAGAGGATAGGCCAAATGCTAGCAACGGGGCGTCCCATCAACAACGAGGCAGGGCCCATACTAGCCTCCCTGATCTTCTACTGTATCCAACATGGCTGTCCGATACGTCAGCAGAACCTGTCATTCCCCCTTTTACAGCCCAGCCAGGCCCTCAGATACAGTCGGAAAATACTACCCCGATTTATTATTTTGACTTATTTTTTACTGATGATATTTTAACCTACATTGTGGAGCAGTGTAATCTATACGCCAGTCAACATATTGCCAACAATCCAAATTCTTCCTATGCCCGTCCTTTTGTTTGGAAACCCCTCACCGTGGAAGAATTTAAAATTTTCCTTGGCCTAACCCTCAACATGGGGCTAACAAAAAAAAATGAACTCCATTCCTACTGGTCTACCCGACCTATCTACCACATGCCAATCTATTCGTCTTTTATGAAAATAACCCATTACGAGATGATAATGAGGTTTCTACACTTCAACGACAATGCCCAATGCCTCCCTCGAAATCATCCCAATTATGATAAACTATTCCAAATTCGGCCCCTAATCAATTTTTTTTTGCGCCAGCTTCAAACAGATGTTTACCCCTGATGTAAATATATGTGTAGATGAATCATTAGTACACTTCACAGGAAGACTTGGAATAAAGCAAAAGAGCCAGACGTGGGGTAAAATTTTATAAGGCATGTGACAGGGCCACGGGTTACACATATGATTTTATAATTTATGAGGGAAAAGACAGACAGCTAAACCCCCCTGGATGCCCTACCTACATGGGAACAAGTGGCAAAATTGTCTGGCAGCTGATTGAACCATTACTTGGGAAAGGTTACCATTAATACGTAGACAATTTCTATACAAGTCTCCCACTTTTTCTCCATCTGTACCAAAAGAAAACTGTGGCTTGTGGGACAGCACGGACCGACTGTAAAGGCTTCCCACAGGGATTGGTTGCCAAGAAATTGAAACAGGGGGAAATGGCCAGTATGCGGCCTGAAGAGGTCCTAGCATTGAAGTGGCGAGATAAAAAAAGAGATGTCTACATCCTTTCCACAATGCATGATGACACCTTGGTGGAACTGCAGAGAAGAAGAGGCCCTGTCCAGAAGCCAAAATGTGTGCATGACTATAATCTTTACATGGGGGGGTGGATATGAACGACCAGATGATGCAGCCCTACTTGGCCAAAAGGAAATCACTGTTATGGTACAAAAAAGTTGCCATTTATTTGATGCAACTAGCCCTGTTCAATTCTTATATAATTTTTTCTAAGTGTACCCAAAGTTCCCTAACCTATCTAAAATTCCAAGAAGACGTGATCGAAGCCCTTCTCTATCCCCATGGCCAAGCCCCTCAACTAATTCGCTCCGGTGCAGTAGCCAGAATCCACGAAAGGAACTTTTCCGAAATCCTCCCTCTTACCCAAACAGGTCGCAAACCACAAAAAAAGTGTTCAAGTAGAGGAATTTGTCGTGACACCCGATATTACTGTCCCCAATGTCCCTCCCAGCCAGGCCTTTGTATTGGAAAGTGCTTTCAGAGCTATCATACTTTACTAAACTATTAGTAAAGTAAAGATTATTTTTTTCCAGTTTCCACCATCTGCCATTTCTTTGAATGACCCGGACTGTTTTCGACTATGTCTCTGCCAACCATGTTTCTGCCTTCAACGTGAATTGACCTCGGCCTGTTAAATGACCATGCTTTTTGCCTGCCTCCTAAACTGATCATTTGAGTACAGCACAGGGGTTTCACATATTTGAGGGGCTCCAGAAAAGAGTTTCCAAGTGGAGAAAATGTTTTTCTCCGGGTTTTGGTTTTCTCGGATTAGAGTCTGGAGACTCGGAGGCTTTGTAGAGATTTGGGTGGGAAGAAGCCTCTACCCCTGTCCTTAGGTCTTACCTGACCAAGGCCTAAATGTTATAGTTCTGCCACCTGAACTGGCCATGCCTCTACCTGCCACCTGAACTGGCCATGCCTTTGCCTGCCACCTGAACTGGCCATGCCTTTGCCTGCCACCTGAACTGGCCATGCCTTTGCCTGCCACCTGAACTGGCCATGCCTCTGCCTGTTACCTGAACTGCCTGCTAAACCATGGACCATGTTCATACGTTTCCATATCTCTGTCTGCTGCCTGGACAATTCCTGGACATTTCCTTTGGCTGTCTGGACCAATGCTTTGACTGCTCTGGAACAGTATTCCTGCCTGCTAAAACCATAGGTGAGCCTTTTTTTTGTATTACCTTTTGCTCAGCAGAATGTATTTTGGGGTGTAATTCTTGGTGTGTACATGCTATGTGTTAGAAGCCTGAAGGTGCTACTTGCATTTTAAGCCTCTGTATGTGGCCAGGCTGTGGAAAAGTCTCACACATGGGGTATCACCATACTCAGGACGAGTAGCAAAATGTATTTTGGGGTGTTATTTTTGCTATGTACATACTATGTGTTAGAAAGATCTTCTAAATTGACAACTTTGTGAAGAAAAAAAAAACATATATTTCTTAATTTTCCAAGGCATTGTGGGAAAAAAATTGCAACTTCAAAAAATTCATGATGCCTCTTACTAAATACCTCAGACTGTCTTCTTTCCAAAAAGGGGTCATTTGGGGGGTATTTGTACTGTCCTGACATTTTAGGGCCTCAAGAAATGATATAGGCCATCAGTGCATTAGGATTGATCAATTTGCAATAATGCGTAGCTTAGTTTGTAGACTCTATAACTTTCACACAAACCAATTATCATACACGTATCAGTTTTTTTTTTTACCAAAGACATGTAGCAGAATACATTTTGGCCTAAATTTGCGCCGAAATTCGATTTTTTGGATTTCTTTTAAAACAGAAACTAAAATGTATTTATTTTTTTTCAAAATATTCGCTCTTTTTTCGCTTATATCGCAAAAAAATTGAAAATGAAATTGTGAATAAATACCACCAAAAGAAATCTCTATTTGTGTGAACAAAATGATAAAAATGTCATTTGGGTACAGTGTAGCATGACTGAATAATTGTCATTCAGAGCACTGAAAGCTGAAAATTGGTCTGGGAAGGAAGGGGGTTTAAGTGCCCAGTATTGAAGTGGTTAAAGTGTAAGTTCACCTTTACAGAAAATCTGGAAGACAACCTCACACTGGACCCCCTCCCCATCCCACCCCCGGTCCCGCTGTACCAAACTGATGCAATCACCTGCTATCAAACATCGAAAAGCCGCTCACTGGTCCAGGGGTTTGAAACCTCTGTGGCTTAATCTGGTGTCCATATTGCTTAGCCAGTATGGACTACAGGGAATCTAATTGGCCAGCACCATCACATGGACGGTTCTGAGCAATCAGAAGCCACCTAGCTTATACTGTCAGTGCTGCGAGGGGAGGAAAGAAAGCTGCCAGGATTTAAAATCCCTGGATTGGTGAAGTACATTTTCAGTGTCTGACAGCGGGGGATTGTGGCAGTCTGTTACAGTGGGACCGGGGGATAGGGAGGGTGCCCTGTGTAAGGTCACCTTACAGATTTTCTATAATGGTGAACTAACACTTTAATTTCTGACATTTTGCACTTATTAATGAATGTAAAAATGCAAATAGTAGAAATGTCAAATAAGTGGAAGAAGTCAACACTGAATAAAAAAATAAAAAAACACTGATGTTGTTGTTTTTGACAGAATATTTTTCCAGAGTGTTAAAATTGAGCTCCGGAAGATATAAAATAATTAATTTAGGTCTGGATTCATTAAAATACAGCATCCTTAAATGTGTTGTTTTCTCATATAAGCAATGTAAGTACCTGCATTTGAGTCAGCCTCTTGGAGTCCCTGTACAGCAGAGCTCAGACTAAGGGTAGGAGAAGCATCACAAGGAACAAGTCAGTTGTTTTGCATTCCAAAGAACATGCTAATATAAGGACAGAGCAGAGTTAAATAGAAAGAAGCTTATCGGTTTGCTGCTTTTCCTTTCACCATCTAGTCACAGGGTCGTGGTGGGTGGAGACCTGCAGCAGAAAAGAATCAGGTCTCCTGGCCTTCCAGGGGGGGCTGTGCTTTAGGGCAAGGCTCTGTAAATCTGGACCAAAATATGAATCCTGTGGCAGGAAAAACAGCTCCTTTATATCTATATTTTATCAGCATATTTAGCTTTAGTTTTCCTGGAATTCAGCTATCAAACATGCCATATTCATACCTTAATAGTTACATTAACCACTTAAGCCCCGGACCAATATGCAGCATAAAGACCAGAGGTGATTTTACAATTTGGCACTGCGCTGCTTTAACTGGAAATTGCGCGGACATGCAATGTTGTACCCAAACGAAATTTACGTCCTTTTCTTCCCACAAATAGAGCTTTCTTTTAATGGTATTTGATTGCCTATGCGATTTTAATTTTTTGCGATATAAACGCAAAAACACCGAAAATTCTGAAAACAAAAGATATTTTCTACTTTTTGTTATAAGAAAAATCTAATAAACTCAATTTTAGTCATACATTTAGGCCAAAATTTATTCAGCCACATGTCTTTAGTTAAAAAAAATTCAATAAGCGTATATTTATTGGTTTGCGCAAAAGTTATAGCGTCTACAAACTAGGGTACATTTTCTGGAATTTACACAGCTTTTAATTTATGACTGCCTATCTCATTTCTTGAGGTGCTAAAATGGCAGGGCAATACAAACCCCCCCCCCAAATGACCCCATTTGGAAAGTAGACCCCCCAAGGAAAACTGCTGAGAGGCATGTTGAGCCCATTGAATATTTTTTTTTTGTGATTGAATAATGACAAAAAATAAATAAAAAATTTACAAAAAGTTGTCACTAAATGATATATTGCTCAAACATGCCATGGTTATATGTGGAATTGCACCCCAAAATAAATTTTGCTGCTTCTCTTCTATGGGGATACCACATGTGTGGGACATTTTGAGAGCCTAGCCGTGTACGGGGCCCCAAAAACCAAGCACCGCCTTCAAGATTTCTAAGGGCGCAAATTTTTGATTTCACTCCTCACTACCTATCATAGTTTCGAAGGCCATAAAATGCCAAAATAGCACAAAACCCCCCCCCAAATGACCCAATTTTGGAAAGTAGACACCCCAAGCTATTTGCTGAGAGGCATATTGAGTCCATGGAATATTTTATATTTTGCCACAAGTTGCGGGAATATGACAAACATTTTTTTTTTTGCACATAGTAGTCACTAAATGATATTTCTTTCTCGTACATCACGGGACACAGAGCGACATAGTCATTACTAATGGGTTATATAGATACCGTCAGGTGCTGGCACTGGCAACTTCCAAAACCGGAAGTACCCTCCCCTATATAAGCCCCTCCCATCCGGGAGCACCTCAGTTTTTTGCCAGTGTCTAAGGTGTTGGCCAAGAAGAAACATGTGTTTTTCACTGAGCTTGCGTACAGGTTCTTTTGGGCCTCAGTAAGCTATTCCGGATCCGACCAAAAAAGCTTCATAGCTAAACGGTCGGTACCCGGGCCTTGCAGAGAAGAGCAAGGTTTTGCCTGTAATGCTTCTCTTAGGAGAGCTGGACCCTGGGATCCAGAGCTCTGGTCATACCCACGACCAAGATGTTTTCTGTGCAGGGTGCTATACAGGTCCAGGGGAGTGGAATCCTTGGGAACCCGGTCCCTGAAGGTTTGATTACAATGCCTGCCGTGATAGGTGAAGTTTGGGCTTTTGTGGACCAAACAAAGTCCTGCGGCGGGGAACAGGTAAGTGGGGGCCCCCAGGAACTTGGTTCTATTGGGGGACCCCCAAGCCTAATTTGTCTTTCTGTCTGTTACCTAATGGTATTCCCGCAAAATTCTGTGCATGCCTGTAACTACTAAAAAAATGTAATAATTTTTAATGGTGGTCAAGAAAAAAAAAAATTTTTTTTATATATATATATTTAATATATTAGACTGCGGTACCTGTGTTTGTCCACTAGAGGCCGCTGTGGAATGTTTTCTTGTCATGTGGACTAGCTTCTTCTCAGCAGAGCAAAGTCCAGGCAGATGGTGAGTTCTCTTATAGGAAACTGCTTCCTCTGCCATGTTGCAGTGCTCGTCCATCCTCCGGCCTGCGACAAAGAGGGGCCCTGGCTCCTGTCCCTTGTTACCATATTTGAAATTAGCGCCGAAGGCGCACGTGCCCGCGCGCGTGCACGCGCCTCTATATATAGAGGTGAGGGGAAAGGGGGCGGAGCCTGGGGGATGACGCTCTGTGCGCGCCGCAGCGCTTCTGCGCATGTGCGGCCACCCAGCAGTTTGAAAAAACCACAATATTGTAGTGAGCTGGCTATGAAGTACAGAGACAGAGCTGGCAACATTTAAAGGCATACAGCAAGCGGTTGATACAGGCATCCCCTAGAAAGGCACATTAGTAGACACCAACTGTGATATAGCAGCAATTGTGCTAGACTATTCTCAGTAAAAGTGGTGTATTACGGCTGGAATACCTCAGCTTTAGGCTTAGGAATATGCCGTCCAGAAGCTCCGGAACTGAATCTTCCAGGAAGCGAAGGGGGTCTCATCGGGCTCGGAGGATCTTGGGCATACTCCTGCTGCACCAGTCTCCCCTGAAGTTCAGAGGTAAGTGACCGTAGAGACCCCGCAGGGGTACTTGGTACTGTGGCTGTCCTCAGTCACCTGCTCCTGTGTATGTAACAGAGGAGGTTTTTTCCTCAGCTCTGGGAGGATTAGAGAGAGATTGTCAACATTTATCGCTGCCTCCCTGTCAGGGAAAGCACGCCCGATCTCCGTCTCCTCCTTCAGAGTGCCTGTTAGCAGAGCAACAGTCCCATACAGGGATCGACCTGCCTGAAGGGGATCAGGATAAGGTTGATTCTGTTATAGAGGAATCAACAGTGGGGGAACCTTTTCTCAGCATCTCAAGCTGAAAGATTATGGGTTCAGTCTCTGACTAACATGGTCCGATCAGCATTTAAAAATGTACCTTGCGGAACCATCAACCACTACTGTATCCTCGTTGGGGTCGCTAGAAGCCCCCAGACTGTTTGTTCTTTTCCACTTCACCCTTTACTGAAAGGGCTCATTTACCAGGATTGGGAACGTCCTGAGAAAATATTTATTCCCCCAAGAGATTTCCGGTGGTCTATCCCATGGAGGATAAGTTCATCAAAAAAAAAAAAAAAATGGAAGGTCCCTACAATGGACGCAGCCATCTCTTGTATGTATAAATCACTGACATGTCCAGTGGATAATGTCCAAATGTTCAAGAACCCAATAGATAAAAGATTGGAGTCCTTATGAAAATCTGCTTGGTGATACAACCAGCAGTAGCAGCTATTGGGGTCTGCTAAGCAGTGAAGGATCAGTTGAAACAGGTCTTGAGGGACTTGACAGATCAGCAGGCTTTGCCCTAGCTGATCTACCTAGAGCCTTAGGCTTTGCGGTTGACGCCATAGAGGATTCAGTCCATCAGGCCTCCCGCCTTACGCTGTCTATAGTACATATGCGTAGGCTCCTATGGCTCAAAAACTGGTCTGCTGAAGCTCCCTGTAAAGAAGGGCTGGTTAGCGTCCCATTTCATGGTGAACGCTTATTCAGGGAAAACCTGGACAAATATATCCAGAAAATTTCCAGCGGTAAAAATACGCTCTTGCCGGTTAAAAGCAGAGTTAGAGGTCCCTCTTTAAGAGGCCTGCTTCTCCAGTCCCTGGGGCATCGGCTGTGTAACAGTTCCGACGGCCTCCTTGGTCAAATCCCGGGGGTAAAAAACAGGGACAGTAGCAGGGTAATGAGAAACCCTGGGTCAGGGGAGGTACAAAACCTCCCCCAAAGTTAAATTCATGAAGCCCCCACTCAGTCGGGTGGGGGGAGGACTCCAGTTGTTCGCAAGAGACCTGGCGGGACACGATCAAGACAGATAGGTGCTCTCCGCAGTAGGTTTGGGATACAGTTTGGAGTTAAAAGACTCTCCTCCTTCCCATTTTTGAGGTCAGACGTGCCAAGGGATCCCCGGAAGAGAGAGTCCCTCCTGTTGGCACTAGAACAACTATTGCTCCAAGGAGTAATTATGGAGGTTCCCCTGGAAGAATGAGGGTTCAGGTTTTACTCAAACCTCTTTACAGTCCCGAAGCAAACGCGGACGGGAGGCCCATATTAATTCTAAAAGGGCTATACAAATTCCTGTATATCAGGACTTTCCGATGGAGTCGATCCGATCGGTGGCCACTGCCCTACAAGGGGAGGATTGGTTAGCCACGATCGACATCAAAGATGCTTATTTGCACATTCCCATCTTTCCAGTCCACCAAAAATTTCTACGCTTTGCAGTAGAAGGGCGCCATTTTCAGTTCAGAGCCTTACCCTTCGGTTTGGCCACAGCACCACAAGTGTTTACAAAAATTCTGGCCCTTTATTGGCCAATCTAAGAACACAAGGTGTAATGATAATGGCATATCTGGATGACTTGTTGCTGATAGACCACTCAGTGAAAAAACTAGACGTGGTCGTTCACAAGACGATCAAGTATCTGGAATCTCACGGTTGGATTATCAACCGAGACAAGTCAGCCCTAAAAACCAGTCAAAAGTCTGGAATACTTGGGGCTAAGGTTGGATTCAGGCCAGAGAAAAATATTCTTGCCTCGAGGAAAGGTGTTGTCTTTGAAAGATTTGATCCACTTAGTGGGTACAAAAAAGACAGCCGTCCATACGCCTGTATATGAGGCTGCTGGGAAAAATGGTGGCATCATTCGAAGCAGTACCCTACGGTCAATTCCATTCAAGGAATTTGCAAGGGGCCATACTGTCAGCCTGGAACAAAAAAGTTCAGGCCCTAGACTTACAATGTCCTTGTCCCCTTCGGTTCGCAAGAGCCTCCGTTGGTGGTGAGTTCCCCAGAATCTGGAAAAAAGGAAATCCTTCAGTCCGATTTCTTGGAAGGTGGTCACTACAGATGCCAGCCTTATAGGCTGGGGAGCAGTACTGGAGCAATAGTCTCTCCAGGGCAGATGGTCGGATGCAGAAAAGGCCCTGCCCATCAATCTCTTAGAGATACGAGCAGCCCGGTATGCCCTAGTAGCATGGACATCCAAACTCCAAGGGTCCCCTGTCAGAATTCAATCAGACAATGCCACAGCAGTGGCATATATCAATCATCAGGGGGGCACCAGGAGTCGTGCAGCCCAGAGGGAAGTAAATTACATCCTGAAATGGGCAGGAAAAATATGTCCCAGCCATATCTGCGGTATTCATTCCAGGAGTGGAGAATTGGAAGGCGGACTTTCTAAGTCGCCAGCAATTAGGCCCAGAGGAAGGGTCCCTTCACCCCGAGGTTTTCTGGACAATATGTCAGCGGTGGGGAACATCGGATGTAGATCTTCTAGCATCCAGATTCAACGCAAAGGGGGATAGGTTTGTCTCTCGGACAAGGGATCCCCTAGCTTGCGGCTCGGATGCCCTAGTGTTCCCTGGGGATCAGTTCAAGCTGATATATGCATTCACACCGCCACAATGGTTACCTCGATTACTCCGCAGAATCAGGGTAGAAAAGAAACCAGTGATTCCGGTGGCTCCAGCGTGGCCCCGAAGAGCGTGGTACGCGGAGATTGTAAAATTTCAGTGGGGAGTCCTTGGACTCTCCCACGTCGTCCGGCTTTCGCAAGGACCGATATACCACCCTTCCTTACCAGCCCTAGGTTTGACGGCCTGGCTATTGAAGCCCACATTCTAAAAAAGAGAGGGCTCTCTAATGCTGTGGTATCTACCATGATCAATGCCAGGAAGCCGGTATCCAGGCAGATCTACTATAGAATCTGGAAGGCGTACATCGCGTGGTGTGAGGCCAAGAAATGGCATCCACATAAGTACGTAATAGGTAGGATTCTGGACTTCCTACAGTGGGCTGTAGATAGGAAGCTCGCCTTGAGTACTATCAAGGGTCAGATTTCGGCCTTGTCAATATTTTTTCAAAGGCCCTTGGCTTCGCATTCACTAGTCAAAGCCTTTATACAAGGAGTGATGCGTATTAGGCCTCCGGTTAATATTCCCATATGTCCATGGGATCTAAACTTGGTTCTGTCGGTTCTACAGAAACAACCATTTGAACCATTACAGCATATTTCCTTGGTGCTTCTCACCAGGAAATTGATTTTTCTAGTAGCCATTTGTTCGGCTAAAAGAGTATCGGAATTAGCAGCTATGTCCTGTAAGGAGCCATATCTGGTTATCCATAAGGACAGAGTAGTGTTACGTCCTCATCCAGCCTTTCTTCCTAAGGTGGTATCGAGGTTTCATTTGAACCGAGATGTGGTTCTTCCTTCTTTTTTCCCCAAACCTACTTCGGTAGAGGAAAAGTTATTGCATTCTTTGGATGTAGTAAGAGCAGTTAAAGCTTATCTAAAAGCCACTGCTCAGATTCGCAGAACGGATACTTTGTTTATTCTGCCGGAAGGCCCCAGAAAGGGTCAGGCAGCGTCAAAGTCTACTTTAGCCAAGTGGATTCGACAGGTCATTATGCAAGCTTATGGCTTGAGAAGGAGACCGCCTCCGTTCAAAGTTAGAGCGCACTCCACGAGAGCAGTTGGAACTTCATGGGCAGTGCATCACCAGGCCTCCCTGGCTCAAATCTGTAAGGCCGCAACATGGTCTTCGGTACACACGTTTACTAGGTCCTACCAGGTGGACGTTAGAAGTCAGGAGGATGTCGCCTTTGGGCGCAGTGTGTTGCAGGCCGCAAAAGATCCTCATGTCTGATAGCGCTCAGCTTATATATGGTGTATCCCCCCCCTCATTTGGCATTGCTTTAGGACATCCCATTAGTAATGACTATGTCGCTCTGTGTCCCGTGATGTACGAGAAAGAAAATAGGATTTTTATAACAGCTTACCTGTAAAATCCTTTTCTTGGGAGTACATCACGGGACACAGAGCTCCCGCCCCTCTTTAGGGACACTTATTGCTTTGCTACAAAACTGAGGTGCTCCCGGATGGGAGGGGCTTATATAGGGGAGGGTACTTCCGGTTTTGGAAGTTGCCAGTGCCAGCACCTGACGGTATCTATATAACCCATTAGTAATGACTATGTCGCTCTGTGTCCCGTGATGTACTCCCAAGAAAAGGATTTTACAGGTAAGCTGTTATAAAAATCCTATTATTGCTCACATATGCCATGGGCATATGTGAAATTACACCCCAAAATACATTCTGCTGCTTCTCCTGAGTACGGGGATACCACATGTGTGGGACTTTTTGGGAGCCTAGTCGCATACGGGACCCTGAAAACCAAGCACTGCCTTTAGAATTTCTAAGGGCATAAATTTTTGATTTCACTACTCACTACCTATCACTACCTATCACAGTTTTGAAAGCCATAAAATGCCAAGATGGCACAAAACACCCCCAAATGACCCCATTTTGGAAAGTAGACACCCCAAGCTATTTTCTGAGAGGCATGTTGAGCCCATTGAATATTTTTTTTGTCCCAAGTGATTGAATAATGAAAAAAAAAAAAAATGTACAAAAGGTTGTCACTAAATGATATATTGCTCAAACATGCCATGGTTATATGTGGAATTGCACCCCAAAATAAATTTTGCAGCTTCTCCTGAGTACAGGGATACCACATGTGTGGGACTTTTTGAGAGCCTAGCCGCGTACAGGGAGAGAAAATACCTCCCTTCATCCACCCACTTCTAATGATGGGCATACATGCACCATTTACGCATACACGCAGTCAGACTTTTCCACGGGCAAGCCTCCGTCGGAATTTTGACCGTATGTGCGCGGCATTAGGAGCAAAATCGCACCTCTGTCCCTGCTGCCCCCATGCTTCGGGCATATATGCTCTTTTTTTTTTAACTGTGGTGGTGAAATCACCTCCTACAGCGTTGGAGTCATGGCTTTATGTATCGTGGGAGCAAATGCTGTTGCTGTCAAGATAAATAAATCCGCGCTGCAACTGAATGGCGTACCTGCTAAGCAAATGATGGTTAACATTAAAACAAAGTAACATTACAGTATAACAGTAAGACCTTACCATACCATACCTGCAAAGAAAATACCAAAAAAAACTAGTAAAAAATAAAAAAAAATTTAACGCAACCTGTGCCTAAAATATATATATGCCGAAGCATGGGGGCATCCTCCCACAAAAAAGTTATGCCGCGTACACACGGTCGGACTTTTCCACGGGCAAGCCTCCGTCAGAATTTCGACCGTATGGAAGCGGCATAAAAGGTTATGCCGCGTACACACGGTCGGACTTTTCTACGGGCAAGCCTCCGTCGGAATTTCGACCGTATGTACGCGGCATTAGGAGCAAAATCGCTCCTCCGACCCTGCTGCCCCCATGCTTCGACATATATGCTCTTTTTTTTAACTGTGGTGGTGAAATCACCTCCTACAGCACTGGAGTCACGGCTTTATGTATCGTGGGAGCAAACGCTGTTGCTGTCAAGAAAAATAAATCCGCGCTGCAGCTGAATGGCGCACCTGAAAACAAAAAATTACATACCTGAAAAGTAAGCATGATAAAACATTGCAGAATAGAATACAGTAAAAAAGAGCAGAACAAAAGAGAGAGAATAGAGAGAGAGAGAGAGAGAGAGGGAACAATAAAACGACAACTATTTTTTGTTTTTTTATTTTATATTTTTTTTGTGTTTTTAATTTTTTACGTTTTTTTTTTGTTTTTTTTTACACTTTTTTTTGTAACTTCAACAACTGTAACGGTTCGGGTCTCTCAAAATGCAATGGCATCTTGGGAGACCCTGTGTAAGTGTGTCCTAGTCTGTGAAATGCTGTACCCTACGCTAAAACTTCACTTTTGTGTGGAAGCGTTCAAAACATTTAACAATGCACAGACCAGAGTGGACAAAAATAACGGGTGCCACACCTAAATCCGCGCTTGCTACAGACACAACATCTTTTTTGGAGGGCTCGTTGGGTAGGGGTACTCTCGAGGACATACGGAAAATGCCTCTCATGCAGCCGGCTTACTACATTTGGTTGGGGATGGTGAGGTGCAGAACCGCCTGGATACAGGAGGTCTGTGACTATCTCATCCTGGAATTTGAGGAAGGATAAAGTCCCGCCTGAAGCTCTGTATAGCATATGAGCGTTCAGCAAAGCCAATTGAAATAAGGATAGAGACACTTTTTTGTACCAGCGTCTCACCTTACGGGCAATGTGATACAGCGCTAACAACTGGTCGTTGAGGTCCACCCCTCCCATATTTTGGGTATATTTGTGGACACAGAGGGGTTTCTCCACAACACCAGTCGCCGTACGAATTTGGACTGTCGTGTCTGCGTGAAGGGAGGTAAGAAGGAAAACATTCTTATTATCCCTCCACTTCACAGCGAGCAAATTATTACACTTCAAGCAGGCTCTCTCCCCCAGCCTAAGACTGGAATCTACGAGCCCCTGGGGAAAGCCCCAGCAATTAGGTCGCACGGTGCCACGTGCTCCAATCTGATGATCAAACAAGTGACTAAACAGTGGCACGCTCATGTAATAATTGTCCACATACAAGTGGTACCCCTTTCCGAATAAGGGTGACACCAAGTTCCACACTATTTTGCCAGCGCTCCTTATGTAATCTGGGCAGTTCTCCAGCTCTACCTGACTATCTTTTCCCTCATAAACCGTAAAGCTCCATACATAGCCTGTTGCCCTGTCACAGAACTTATAGAGCTTGACCCCGTATCTGCCACGCTTGCTGGGAAGGTACTGTTTGAAAGACAAGCGGCCAGAAAATTTAATCAGGGACTCATCAACGCAGACAACTTGATCGGGAGTAACCAAGGCTACAAAACGTTTGTTGAAGTGGTTTATGAGGGGCTGAATTTTGTAGAGCCGATTCAATTCAGGGTCTCCACATGGACGACAAAGTTCATTGTCGTTGAACCACAAGATCTGATCATATCGTTTCCTGGACATGGAGACAGAGAACACGGGCATATGGTCAATTGGGCGCGTGGACCAATAGGCACGCAATGACAGGAATTTATGTGTGCCCATGTTGAGGGAAAGGCCTAGAAAGGTTTTAAATTCGGAAACCGTAATTGGTTTCCAATCGCTGGCAATGGAAGACAACTGGGGCTTAGCGACGATTTAATTGATCAGCATATAAATTACTCAAAACAGCGAAAAAAAATCAAGTGGCGTAAAATCAGCTGTTTCCACCTGAATACCGGGTTGGCCAGTGAATGGGGGAAGTACGGGTTCTGCAGAAGTGTTAGGAAAATTCTGCAGGAAGGGCACTATGGGCACGATGGGCCTGCCTTTGTCTTCTTCTTGGTGGCAGCGGGACACTACTTGTGCTTGCCACCTCGCCAGCTTGAACTGCACTTATGGGACTCGCCACGTCACCACGTGATACTGCAGTGCTGGATGTACGTCCAGGCTGTACTAGGCCGATGGTGCTTGCCAGTTCACCAGAAGGAATAGCTGCGCTAGTATTACTCTGCTCCATAATACGAGAACCCTGCGGTTCTTGCTCCTCAACAACATCAGAAGATCGGGGTCGGGTACGCCTGACCTTAGCAGGGACCTCATCATCTTCGTCGTCAGTGCTATCTGACATGGAGCCGCTGTCTTCTATGGGGATGTATTCTGAGCCTGAATCTGACAGATACGTGACCTCCTCTTCACTATCTGTCATGCTCAGAATCTCGTAGGCCTCTTTACTAGTGTACCTTCGATTTGCCATTTTGGGCTCTAAATTTAGTGGTACACTAGTAAGATTCACAGGTAAAAAAGCACCTGACTGTCAGCAAATGTATCAAACGCTACCAAAAAAAATGTTAGCGATCGCAAGGATCAGGCCTGTCTCTGCGAACGCTGCAGTTATGTGTGTTGTGTTTGGTAAGTGACAGTGATCGATCGATACTGCACTTGGGTGGGCTGGGCTGGGCTGGGAGGAGGGGCTAAACGCAGATGCTAGCAGGTATCTGGGATGATCCCGCTAACACTGCGTTTTTGGGAACCCTAAACCACTGGGGACGCTAGTATAGATCTGATCAGATACTATACCACTGAGGGAGGTGTATGCTTTGCGCGTGGGTGTTAGCATTGATGGCACTAGCCTGACGCTGCCTGGGGTGACGCAGACCCTCTCTGACGCTAAAACCTAATTGATATCACCCGCCAGACGATCAGGGGGTCAAACCTTTATTGGGTTATATACGGCGGGTGCCCTGATGTAATAAAAAGCAAACTAACCAACCAGTGTCACCCGTAACACTTATACGGTGATCACTGGTGAAAGGGTTAACTAGGGGCAATCCGGGGGTTAAAACCTTTATTAGGTAATATATGGGGGTACCTGACAATATATAAAAACCTGACGGGTAACCTAAATAACTAAATAACGAACTGGCTAACCAGTGTCACCAGTGACACTTATACGGTGATCACTGGTGAAAGGGTTAACTCTAGGGGCAATCAGGGGGTTAAGATAATATATGGGGGTACCTGATGCTATAAAAACCTGTTGTTGAACCTAAAAAAATAACTGGCTACCTAGGGGCACCACCGACACTAATACAGCGATCAGAAAAACGATTGCTTAGTGATGCTGGCAATAGGGGGTGAAAGGGTTACCTGGGGGGCGATCAAGGGGTTAAACCTTTACTGGGGGGGTTAGGGGGCTACCTTGGGCCTAAAGGGGCCTAAACCTAACTGCCCTGACACTTTTTACAGTCACAAATTACACTAAATGCAGTGATCAGTAAATAAATGATCACTGCAATCAGTGATACTGTGACTGGGGGTGCAGGGGGTGACCTGGGGGGTGATCTGGGGGTGACTGGGGGGTGAAATGTGTGCCTATGTGTACCTACGTGTTAGTGTAGTGTTGGTGCACTAACCTGATGTCTTTCCACGGCGCTCTAGACGAAAAGACCGCCGCATGGAGAGATGACATCACTTCCTCTGCCTGTGTTTACATTACACAGGCAGAGGAAGAATGTAATTCGCCGGGAGCGATCGCGAGGGGGTGGCCAGAAACCAACGGCTGCCCCCTCATCCCGGATCGCCGCTAAATGGAAAACGACCGCTTCATGTACCGGGGGGGTCCGAACGGACCCCCTACCCATGCAAAGGCAGTCACGTACAGGTACGTGATTGTGCCTGTCCGTGCCATTCTGCCGACGTATATGTACATGGGGCGGTCGTTAAGTGGTTAAAAAATACAAATAGATTAAATAATAATTAGTATGCAAGGTGCACTGAACAAATATGTTTTATAGAATTTACCACAGATTTCAGTCCGGCATTAGTAAAGAACTGGGAATAAATGCATTTAAAATTGATAATATTGCTATATTTTTACAACTGAGACTGAGTTATTTTAATGTCTGCGGTTACATTCATATTTATTTCCATTACAACTTAATTATGTTCAGAATTTCCAGTTCATACTTATGCAGAGCTCATTAGCAATATTTGCTTCCTAAATCCCTGCTACAAGAATGAAAAGATGTTTCAAAGTTGTGGGATTTGCACTTGACACAAATCACACCAAAGATGGACAAAATATGTCTGGCATCTTTATTACATGGATTATTATCAATTGAGAACATAGTTGACATTGCCAAATTAATTTCACTTAAGGCAGTAAAGTGGTCTTGAACTCTAGCACTGTAGGTGAAAAGCTGACATATTATCAGCTAAAGTATTCATGCCTTACTATTGCATTTCTTTAGAGCTGTTACAATTAAGCAACATGTCACATATAAATAACAAATGCTTCAGTTACCGGAATCGCTGTACAGAAAAAAATAAAATAAAATCAGTTGAGCTTAGGGTAGTTCTAAAAGTTAAACAATCAAACATATATATATATATATATTTTTTTTAACCAATGTAAAATATTTGAGCTAACATGCACATAAAGGACTGACTCATTAAAGACAACAATATAACTTTTCACTGCAATATATTGATTTGAAGCATTGCTACACCCAAGCACAATTTAAATCTAAATGAACGTCATAACATTAATGTAGTATAGTTTTATGACATCTACATCCCTTACTATGAAAAAATTTAAACTTCTGTTCTCCTTCCTCAAAACAATATCCATATAGACAGTTCACTTAAAAAGGAAGTAAACCCTTCTCTAGAAAAAAAAAGAGCCTGCAAGACAAAGGCATAATGAGCTAGTATGCATAGCATACTAGCTCATTATGTAGTACTTACCTGAGATCGAAGCCCCCACAGCGGTCCTCGTTCCTCTCCTCCACCGCCGCCATCTCACTTCCTTGTATCGCGGCTCCGACGCTGTGAATGGCCGGAGCCACGATGACCTCACTCCCGCGCATGCGCACGGGAGTCGGCAGTAACGGCATGATTGCCTTCACTAACGGCACGCTCAGTGCCCCTGCGCTGTTGTCTACGCATGTGCCGTAGACATCGGTGCCCGTTTTTGGGAAAATATCTCCTTAACCGTGTAGGAGATATTTCTTGCACCTACAGGTAAGCCTTAATCTAGGCTTACCTGTAGGTCTAAGTGGTTTGTAAGGGTTTATAACCACTTTAATAAAGTGAATCATTACTTTTGCAAGTGTATGTTCACTGTGTTTAGCAGATAATCCAAAACTGTGTTATTTAATATTATCAGTCATGGTTGGATGATGAAAAGGAAAGTAGGATTTTTAAAACAGCTTACCTGTAAAATCCTTTTCTTGGAGTACATCACGGGACACAGAGCAGCATAGTCATTACTATGTGGGTTATATAGAATTACCTTCAGGTGCTGGCACTGGCAACTTCCAAAACAGGAAGTACCCTCCCCTATATAAGCCCCTCCCATCCGGGAGTACCTCAGTTTTGTAGCAAAGCAATACGTGTCCCCAAAAGAGGGGTGGGAGCTCTGTGTCCCGTGATGTACTCCAAGAAAAGGATTTTACAGGTAAGCTGTTTTAAAAATCCTACTTTCTTGTTCATACATCACGGGACACAGAGCAGCATAGTCATTACTATGTGGGACGTCCCAAAGCAATGCCACATGAGGGGGGGGATACACCATACATAAGCTGGGCGCCATCAGGCATGAGGATCTTTTGCGGCCTGCAACACACTGCGCCCAAAGGCGACATCCTCCTGACTTCTAACGTCCACCTGGTAGAACCTAGTAAACGTGTGTACTGAAGACCATGTTGCGGCCTTACAAATTTGCGCCAGGGAGGCCTGGTGATGCACTGCCCATGAAGTTCCAACTGCTCTCGTGGAGTGCGCCCTAACTTTGAACGGAGGCGGTCTACTTCTCAAGCCATAGGCTTGTATTATGACCTGTCGAATCCACTTGGCTAAAGTAGATTTTGATGCTGCCTGACCCTTTCTGGGGCCTTCCGGCAGAACAAACAAAGAATCCGTTCTACGAATCTGAGCAGTGGCTTTTAGATAAGCTTTAACTGCTCTTACTACATCCAAAGAATGCAATAACTTTTCCTCTACCGAGCTTGGTTTGGGGAAAAAAGAAGGAAGAACCACATCCTGGTTCAAGTGAAACCTCGATACCACCTTAGGAAGAAAGGCTGGGTGAGGACGTAATACTACTCTGTCCTTATGGATAACCAGATATGGCTCTTTACAGGACATGGCGGCTAATTCCGACACTCTTCTAGCCGAGCATATGGCTACTAAAAATATCAATTTCCTGGTGAGTAGAACCAAGGAAATGTGCCGCAAAGTTTCAAATGGCTGCTTCTGCAGAACCGACAGAACCAAATTTAGATCCCATGGGCATATGGGAGCCTTAATCGGTGGAATAATACGAGTCACACCTTGCATAAAGGATTTGACAAGTGAATGCATAGCCAGGGGCCTTTGAAATAGTATTGACAAGGCCGAAACCTGGCCCTTGATAGTACTTAAGGCAAACTTCCTGTCTACAGCCCACTGCAGGAAGTCCAGAATTCTGCCTATAACATACTTACGTGGATGCCATTTTCTGGCCTCGCACCAAGTGATGTACGCCTTCCAAACTCTATAGTAGATCTGCCTGGATACAGGCTTCCTGGCATTGATTATAGTTGATACCACAGAGTTAGAGAGACCTCTCTTCTTTAGGATGTGGGATTCAATAGCCAGGCCGTTAAACTTAGAGTTAGTAAGGAAGGGTGGTATATCGGTCCTTGCGAAAGCAGGTCCGGACGACGTGGAAGGGTCCAAGGACTCCCCACAGACATTTTGATGATCTCCGCGTACCAGGCCCTTCGGGGCCACGCTGGAGCCACCAGAATCACTGGCTTCTTCTCCAACCTGACTCTGCGAAGGAGTCGAGGCAACAATTGTAGCGGAGGGAATGCATATATCAGTTTGAACTGATCCCAAGGGAACACCAGAGCATCCGAGCCGCAAGCGAGGGGATCCCTTGTCCGGGAGACAAATCTGTCCACCTTTGCGTTGAATCTGGATGCTAGCAGATCTACATCCGGTGTTCCCCACCGCTGACATATTGCTCGGAAGACCTCGGGATGAAGGGACCATTCCCCTGGGCATAACTGTTGGCGACTCAGAAAGTCCGCCTTCCAATTCTCCACCCCTGGAATGAAGACAGCTGATATACATGGGACATGCTTTTCTGCCCATTCCAGGATGTGACTTACTTCCCTCTGGGCTGCACGACTCCTGGTGCCTCCCTGATGATTGATATATGCCACTGCTGTGGCATTGTCTGATTGAATTCTGACAGGGGACCCTTGGAGTCTGGATGTCCAGGCTACTAGGGCGTACCGGGCTGCTCGTATCTCTAAGAGATTGATGGGCAGGATTTTTACTACATTTGACCATCTGCCCTGGAGAGACCATTGCTCCAGTACTGCCCCCCAGCCTATAAGACTGGCATCTGTAGTGACCACCTTCCAAGATATCGGGCTGAAGGGTTTTCCCTTCTGGAGATTCTGGGGGATCAACCACCAGCAGAGACTCTTCCGAACGGAAGGGGACAAAGCCATCGGGAAGTCTAGAGCCTGAACTTTTCCGTTCCAGGCTGACAATATGGCCCTTTGTAAATTCATTGAGTGGAATTGGGCGTATGGCACAGCTTCGAATGATGCTACCATCTTTCCTAGCAGCCTCATGCACAGGAGTATGGACGGCTGTCATTTTGCACAAAGCAGACGGACCAAGGCCCTCAAAGAGGATACCTTGTCTAGAGGTAAGAAAATCTTCCTCTGGTCTGAATCCAGCCGTAGCCCTAGATATACCAGGTGTTTCACTGGCTGTAGGGCTGACTTGTCCAGGTTGATGACCCAACCGTGAGACTCTAGATACTTGATTGTATCGACAATTACCACTTCTAGCTTGGCAACTGAGTGGTCCATCAACAACAGGTCGTCTAGGTATGCCATTATCGTTACACCCCATGTTCTTAGATCGGCCAACAGTGGGGCCAGAATTTTTGTGAACACTCGTGGTGCTGTGGCCAGACCGAATGGTAAGGCTCTGAACTGAAAATGGCGCCCTTCTACTGCAAAGCGTAGGAATTTTTGATGACCTGGAAAGATGGGAACATGCAAGTAAGCATCTTTGATGTCGATCGAGGCTAACCATTCCTCCCCTTGTAGGGCAGCGGTGACCGATCGGATCGACTCCATCCGGAAAGACCGGACGTTTAGAAATTTGTTTAGACTCTTTAGGTCCAATATGGGTCTTATGTCCCCGTTTGGCTTCGGGACTGTGAAAAGGTTTGAGTAGAAACCCAACCCCCACTCTTCCATAGGAACCTCCATAATTACTCCTTGGAGCAATAGTTGTTCTAACGCCAATAGGAGAGACCCTCTTTTCAGAGGGTCTCTTGGCATGCCTGACCACATAAAATGGGACGGAGGAGACTCTTTTAACTCCAACTTGTATCCCAGAGTTACTGCGGAGAGCACCCATCTGTCTTTGCTCGTCTCCCGCCAGGTCTCTGCGAACAACTGAAGTCTTCCCCCCACCCGTTTGAGTGGGGGCAGCCCTTCATAGGCTTGACTTGGAGGCTGGTTTAGTACCTCTTCGGATCCAGGGCTTTTTATTACCCTGTGGCTGTCCCTGATTTTTACCTCCTGAGTTTGACCGAGGAGGCCGTCGGAACTGCTTAGTAGCAGACGTCGCAGGGATAGGAGAGGTAGTCCTCTTAAAAGATGGACCCCTAGACCTCTTTTTACTCGGTAAGAGAGTACTTTTACCACTGGAAATCTTCTGGATATACTTATCCAGGTCTTCGCCAAAAAGGCGTTCCCCATGAAATGGGAAGCTAACTAAGAGCTTCTTACAGGGAGCTTCAGCAGACCAGTTTTTGAGCCACAGAAGCCTACGCATATGTACCAAAGACAGCGTGAGGCGGGAGGCCTGATGGATAGAATCCTTGATGGCGTCAACCGCAAAGCATAATGCTCTAGGCAGATCAGCCAGAGCCTGGGCCTGCTGGTCTGGCAAATCCCTCAGGACCATTTTCATTTGATCCTTTAAAGCTTGGCAGACCCCAATAGCTGCCACTGCTGGCTGTGTAACAGCCCCTGCTGTGGAAAAAGCAGATTTTAATAAAGATTCCAATTTTTTATCCACTGGATCTTTGAACATTTGAACATTATCTACTGGACATGTCAGTGATTTGTTCACAGAAGAGATGGCTGCATCCACCGTAGGAACATTCCATCTCTGGGTGAACTTTTCCTCCATGGGATAGATCACCGGAAACCTTTTAGGCGGAACAAATAGTTTATCAGGATGTTCCCAGTCCTGGTATATAAGTCCTTCCAATAATGGATGTATTGGAAAGGAGCAATTAACCTGGGGAGCTTTTAGCGACCCCAATGAGGAGACAGCAGTAGTTGATGGTTCAACAAGAGGCATTTTAAATGCAGATCGAACCATGTCAGTTAGGGTCTGGACCCACAATCTTTCAGTCTGTGATGCTGAAAATGGTTCATCTACTGTCGATTCCTCAAAAACAGAGCTAACCTCCTCCTGATCCCCTTCAGGTAGGTCGGTCCCTTCCTGGGACTGTTGCTCTGCCAACAGGCACTCTAATGGAGGTGATGGAGATCTGGCGCGCTTTCTTTCCTGTAGAGAAGAAGCGATCAATGCAGCCAATCTCTGCTCCAATCCCTCCAGAGTTGAGGAAAAAACCTCCTCTGTTATATATGCAGGAGCAGGTGGACTGAGGACAGCCGCAGTACCTGGCACTCCCGGGGGTTCCTTATGGGTATTAACCTCTGATTTCTCAGGGGAGGAGGGTGCAGATGACTGCTCCAGATCCTCAGAGCCCGATGGAGACCCCCTACACTTCCTGAGAGGTATATCTCGGAGTTTTTTAGGCGGCATATTCCTTAGTTCAAAGCTGAGGTATTCCAGCCGCAATACACCCCTTACTGAAATAGTCTAATGCAATTTGCTGCTATGTACATCAGTGGGTGTCTACTAATGCGTCTTTCTGGGGATGCCTGTATCAACCGCCCGCTGTAAGCCCCTATACCATGCTACCAGCTCCTTTTCATGCTCTGTGTCCATAGCAAGCAGCGTGGACTGAGTCCTTTTATCTTGCTGGGACGCCCGCACATGCGCAGAAGCGCTGGGCGCACAGAGCGCGTCATCCGCCAGGCTCCGCCCCCTTTTTTGAAGCTAAACCTTATAAAAGGAAAGCATGTGTGCGCGCGTGCGCGTGTGCACGTGTGCGCTCTTGGCGCCATGTTGGGAGAGGAGCCAGGGTCCCTGTTTCACCAGGACTCGGGGATGGAAGGAAACTACTTGGCAGCATGACAGAGGAATGCAGCTTCCCTGATAGAGAGCTCACTCATCTGCCTGGACTTTCACCATGGAAGGAATAGTCCCAAGAAAAAAGACGTTCCACAGCGGCCTCTAGTGGACAAACACAGGTACCGCACCTTTGTCTTTTTTTTTTTTTTTAAAACCTCCTTTATGAAAAAACATTTCCAGGTTTACAGTTTTTTTAAAACTTCCCTTATGAAAAAACATTTCTAGGATTTCTTAGGCATATACAGCTATTAGCGGGAATACCCTTTAGGTAACAGGCAGAAAAACATATTAGGCTTGGGGGTCCCCTCAATAGAACCAAGTTCCTGAGGGGCCCCCACTTACCTTTTCCCCGCCGCAGGACTTTGTTTGGTCCACAGAAGCCCAAACTTCACCTCTCATGGCAGGCATTGTACTAGACCTTCAGGGACCGGGTTCCCAAGGATTCCACTCCCCTGGACCTGTATAGCACCCTGCACAGATAGCCTCTTGGTTTTGGGTATGACCAGAGCTCTGGATCCCAGGGTCCAGCCCTCCTAAGAGAGGCATTACAGGCAAAACCCTGCTCTTCTCTGCAAGGCCCGGGTACCGACCGTTTAGCTATGAAGCTTTTTTGGTCGGATCCGGAATAGCTTGCTAAGGCCCAGAGAACCTGTACACAAGCCCAGATGAATACATGTTAACCTTGGCCAACACCTTAGACACTGGCAAAAAACTGAGGTACTCCCGGATGGGAGGGGCTTATATAGGGGAGGGTACTTCCTGTTTTGGAAGTTGCCAGTGCCAGCACCTGAAGGTAATTCTATATAACCCACATAGTAATGACTATGCTGCTCTGTGTCCCGTGATGTATGAACAAGAAACAATCTTTTAATAACTTAGTTCAGTGAACACTTTGTCAAGTAAACAGTCTATTTTACCTTAGTTAAACAATTCCAATTATTTAAAATTCCTACAGTATGTGTATACTGTCCCCTCTTTCTCAGCACATCATAGTTGAGTAGGTCTGGGCCAAGTAAGAGAAGTCAGCTACCATGATGCAATAGGAGTCGCCCCCCCTTTGGCTTTATGTAAACTGTGTGTATGTTCTGTCAATCAGCATCATTTAGTAGGAGTGACACAGAAACATCATTTTAGTATACTGGACTGCATATCAGATGCTCTAGAATTGCCAGGAAAATAGGATGAACCCAATAGATCATCGTTTTGTTTTCTTTATCCTCTGCAATTTAGAGACATGAGTTTACTTCTTTTTCACGTCAGTTTTCATGCGTGTTTCAGTGAGTTTTTATCCACGTTGACAATGACATCAGTTTTCATGTGTGTCAGTTATGTGCCCTGTTCACACCACAGTATCGATGTCACCTCAGATTTTCTCCATGCAGATAACTGAAAATGCATTGCAGATTCCTGCACAGAAAAAATATGCACATGATACCAATGTTGTGGTGTGAACAGGGCACATAGAGCATCATTTTTTTTCTGCCCTTGCAGAATGCGTGCAGAAAAACTAACGTCTCTGCACATGGTGAGAACGAGGCCTAAAAGATTTTTTCTATATTCTCCATTGTTTACTGTGCCTCTAAAGTCCGACCCTGGGTCACCTTCTGGGACCCTTTTCTGAAATCTAAAAATGTCCCAGTTTTAGGGAGAAACCATAATAAAAAAGCAAAAGAGATAGAGAAGACAGTGTGGACAAATACAAATCATAATAATGTATCTATAACACACAGGAAAGCATTACAATCATTACAAGAAAACCCCAATATAATAATAAAGCCAGCAGATAAGGGAAATAATTTGGTTATCCTAAACTATAACGACTACGAAAAGATGTGCCTACAGATTTTAAACAACAAAGAATGGTATAAACCCATTTCCAAAATAATGATAGATATTTATTATGCTGAATATAGGAACATTATAAATGAGGAATTCTGGGAGAACATCATAGATAAGAACACATGGGAGTTTTTAAATGTGAAAGAACAGAAAATACCAACTTTCTACGCCCTAACCAAGGTGCACAAATCTCTGACCAATCCACCTGGACGTCCTATAATTTCTAGTTGCGGTAGCCTGACTAAAAATGCAAGCTACATGATACACAATTATTTAACCCCACATGTGAGATCTTTGTTCTCCTACGTAAAGGACATGATCAACCTCCTTAAAATAATTAAAGGAATGTATATTCCAGCTGGTAGCTATTGAATTGAAATTTCTACAACACCATCCCCCTCGATAATGGTATACGAGTTACAGCTAACCATTTACAATAATGTGGCCCCACTTCTCAAATACATAATGAGTTTGTGTTGAACCTGCTCAGGTTTATACTTATGTGTAATTTATTTATGTTTGGTTTCTCCCACTACCTCCAGGTGCAGGGGGTTGCTATGGGCACTCGTTGTGCCCCATCGTATGCCAACCTGTACCTGTAACATCATAAACAAATACTGGCCTTTATTAATAGCAAATCTGATAGCTTCTTAATATATTAAAACATGACCAGAGATTACTTATGGACAATCAAAGTCCATCAAAGATCGCTTAGTCAAAAGTCATTACTTTATACCCAAAAAAACGACATCCTTACAAATAGTAATAATACTTTGCTTGTAACAAATGCGAGTATTGTCCACACATGTTAAATGGTCACAAAGTTATACTTCCCAGTAACCAAATGTGTTATATTAAACACTGTGTCACTTGCCAAGCACCGGGTATTGCATATCTAATGAAGTGCTTATGCGGATGTTTTTTTATTGGTAAAACAAAACTATCTATCTTCAAGAGAGTAAAAGATCATGTTTAACTATTCAAAAAGAGATTAATGGAAACCCCAATTAGTCGCCATGTAGGTCTATACCATAAATTTGATCTGCATATGATCAAATTTATGGCATTAGAACATGTTCCCCCTCATATTCGGGGAGCAGGAATCGATCAGACATTACCAGAAATATAATCATGATGGATTCATTCTTTAAAAGCCAAGTTTTTTTCCTAAGTATCTAAGTATCCTTTGGTTCACGGAGAAGTGAGATAAAATGATATTTAGCATATTTGGGTGCTTGTCTTTGTTCTTTCCCTTTTCTAGCCTGGACAATATGCATCTCCTGTGATCCCACTGAGCTCCAGTACTAGGTTGAATGATGGCAAATCAATTTTAAACCTCTTTTTGAAGTAGTAGATTACTTGGAGTAATATTTTTCTGATATTATGAATACTTATGTTGTATGTTTATTCAATAGAATGGCATAACTCACAATGGACAAACATATCCCCTGAAGAAGCCCAAAGGGCGAAATATGTCGGGATTTTGCCACTCATGCCAAACAGGAACTGTATGAAATGACCTTTTAAATGTTAACATATAGATTTTTGTGTACCGTTTTCTGACTATATTAACAATTCTTAATTACGTTCCTAATAAATAATGCATTTTATTATAACCGTTGTCTGTGTGATGTAAAGCACCTCAAAAGTCCCAAATATTATCTTGTACATTTTCTATCATACTTCATGTGATGCTCCAGTAACATTAAGGTTCATACAAAGCAAGTAAAGTTAAATAAGAATGAGTATTTATTAGTTAACATTGCATAGTTATATTAGAGGCTGAATATTCAGATTTATGAACTGTGACTGATTACCTTTAAGTTATGATTTTTTAAGTAGACTGAAGGTTTATTTTAAAATCATTGTATGTATTTGTTTCCAAGTCTGGGAGAATTTGTACATCAGGGCTTTAGAGAGGTAGATTTATCCATGAGAAAATTGTTGGGAAATACGAAAATACTTTGAAGAAATCATCAAAGTACTAGTAGCCCCTGAAATTCTTTCTGAGTGGTAACAGAGGTTTGCATGGTGTATTTTTCACAATAGTAAACAAATAGAAGGGGCTGGGCCTACTGACAAGGAGATATTCCAAGATGGAATATCCTCCTGCCTCCTAATGAGTATCTTAAGCTGCTGTAGGTGCTCAATATTAAGATTCTTTCACATGGGCATTCCAGTCAGATCTGCCTGTCAGTTTTTCAGGTGAATCTGAATAGAAGCTTTATGTTAATCTTTGGGCAGTGTGATGTAAGCGAACATGCATCCGTTTACATCCAATTACCTCAATAGTCCATCTAGGGGTAAAAAAAAAACGTGGGGAAGTTTTCCTTCCTTTTTGGATTTTCAGACCTTAATATAATGAATCTGAGGTAAAAGATGTAAATGGATGCAGGCTTTTTTTTTATCTTCCTGCCCACAGACCTACCCATGGTCCCATAAGCTCTGCATCTTGTGATGGAGATAAAAACTGAATGTACATGAATGTGTTTTTGTAAAAGAACCGTTATTGCAAGCAATGCTCAAAAAACTGTTTTCTTTCTTCTAAGGCCTCAAACACTGGACATTTAAAAGACACGCCATCGCTGCTTCCAGGAAAAAGCAGCGTTAAAAACATGCTGTTAGCGTTTTTGGGCGTTTTTTCGTGGTTTTTGGTGTTAGCGTTTTTTGGCTTTTTTTCTGTAAAAACACTCCCTATAATGTAATAATGCCTAAAAATGTGAAACGCGGATAAACGTAGCTAACAGTTTGTTACAGCGTTAAGATGTGTTTAGGGGTGTTTGTGGGCGTTTTTCATTTTTACAGCTCAACAGCCTCTGCTCCTCGACACACAGGCTGTCGTTTTATTCTACTGCCCCTAAACACTTATGCCTCCAAATGTCTCTGACAGTTTACGTGTGCATGGACACATAGGCTAACATGGAGGGGCGTTTAGAGGCAGTTAAAAAAAAACTCAGACGCCCCTAACAGCAGCTGAAAAAACGTCCTGTGTGCATGAGCCCTTATTAGCAGGCTGTTTATAATCAGCTCAATATTCATTAACAGTGAAGTCTTTTGATACGTAAAAAAGTTACATGTAGTGTTGATGAGGTGTTTGAGTATGAACATCATTAGAACAATTGTCATATTGTGCTGTTGGAACACAAGATAACATGAAGAGCAGAAACACCTTCCAGTCTCCATGGCAGATGACAGAATGATGAGATTGTAAAAGTAACATTTAGACACATGTGGTGTGATGGAGATAAAGGTTAGCTTAAGTGCTTTAGAATTATTTTGTGCTGAAATAACCAGATGATGGCTTATCAAAAGATTCTGAATGGTAAGCACTAGACAAGTGCTGGCTCACAGACATCACATAAAAAAAAAAACAACAAGCAATCCTTTACAAAGTATAGATACACTAAACAAAATCTCCAAATATTTGAAAGAGATACATTCAAGTTATAAGATGAAATGTATATGGAGTATGAAAGTACATAAGATCGATCTAACCTTTAGGGTCAAAACACCCATTGTATATGCCATGGTCAGCTTTTCCTAATGGACTTTGAACTTTCTATATGAGTGCAGCTGGACCTCCAAGTGAAATCTTCATGAATAAGTGGCGCCCTCTGAAGACGTGAGCCAATCACGAAACGCGTCAAGCGTGATCACGCGATCAATCACATCACGGGAACGATCGTCTACCCGGGACTCACGAACGGTTTGAATGTCGGGAACATTTCACATCTGAGTGAGCTGATGAATCTGCCCTGGTGATTTGCTGTATTTTTACTTATTTCTAGTAAGCATTTCTTGTATATGGGGGCAACTTTATTTTAACCAATAAAAGGGTTTTACACTATGTGAAGCTTCCCTTGTTTTACATGCCCGCACTGCTGCACGCATACACTTGCTTACTGGAGCCACTGGATATCCTGAGGGGAGCTGACGGAATACCTAGTGAGGAGCTTACAGGCGCATTACCATCCTATGTCTGGTGAGTAACTTACCTAAGGGGAGTGTGTCTACTATGACAGTGATGGAATTATGAATTAAGGTTACATTTTATTGACCAGCTGGAAGATTGAGTGTCGGATGAGTTGGTTTTTGTTATTTTTATGAGAGACTTTATTAACCGTGGATGATCACCGTATAATACCTCATTGGAATTTAACCCCTAAGAAAACTGGCTTCATTCATTTGATTATTAGCAACTGTTGGACTTTGGTGTAGTTTTTATTTATATATATTTTTTATTTTTGGACTCACTTGTTTGGTCTCTGTTGTCACCACATGGTGAATCATTGGGACCATTGAAAGTTTTTATGCTATCAACTGCAAGATATATCTGTATATCTTTGGTGGGATCATTATTTCCATTCAAGCGCTGTTAATGTTTTATTTTATTGAAACATATTTTCTTATATTTTTTGGACTCAGTTTATAACAGCAGCTATTTTGCAGGATACTTATATATACAGTATTTCCTTTGAGCGCTAGGATCAGATACACCTTGGTGACTATTCTGATACATTGATATACTATATTTGGGTTATTATTGTAATAATGTATCTGAGATGAACTTTTACTGTTTTACTTACTATTCCATGATTCTGATTTAATAAAGTAGTTGGGAATCATCATTCAATTTTTTTTTAGCTGTATTCACTTTGTAATTTAAATGTTTGCAACTATTCAATAGATCATTTGTGGAGGGCTTCATTTCCCAAAGGAATGCATCAGCTGAGCCTTATAATAAATTTGTACTCGATTTGCTGGAATTAATTTTGTCACATAATTTGTTTATGTTCCAAAGCTCCCATTGCCTCCAGGGGCAGGGGGTCGCAATGGGGACCAAATGTGCCCCCTCCTATGCAAACCTGTACCTGGGGGGATGGGAACAAAGTATTTTCTTTGATTAATCATTGCAGATCCATATTGACAAGATCTTAATCTGGAAAATATATATCAATGATATTTTCCTAATATGGACAGGTACAAGGGAGGAACTCAATGTATTCAATAAACATATTGGAACATAACGATTTCAACCTAAAATTTACATTGAATTGTGATCAGCATGCTATTGATTTCCATACAGTCAGTACCTAAGGGTCAAAAGGAATTGTACTAGACAAGTTGATTTTGAGAGAGAGGCAAGTGCCCTTTATTTACGGCTCCGGGACAGGGGTTATGGTAGGTCCTGCCTCAAAAAGGCGTATCATCGGGCCCAGGCACATGACAGAGCAATTGATCCATAAAAAGAATAAAACACAGCCCACTGCTACCACCAGACTAATTACCAGTTATTCGGGACACCACTCCAACACATTATGCAAATATTTACTTAGTCGGTCTTGATCTCTAAAACATCAATTAGTCCACAGTCACCATGTGGGTAAAATTCCATGGAAAAGCAGGAAATTTGGTACTGCGCCTTGTGACAGATGCAATTATTACACATTACTAATGCACGTCAGATCATTCTACCGAACGGTCAAACATGGAAGTGAGGCTATGCTAACTTTTCCAACTGTCAATCCATTGGAATCATTTATATCATACAATGTGACTGTGGCTCCTACTATGTAGGAAAAACAAAGAGACCCTTCTTCCACAGAATCAGGGATCATATATCCCTGATTAAAAAGAAGAAAATGGAGACCCCAATCAGCAGACACAGTGGGTTACAGCATGGGTTCGATCTATCCAAGGTCCATTTATTTGCTCTGGATCATATCCCTTCACATGAGAGAGGATGAGATATTGACAAAAAATAACTACAAAGTGAGGCCAGATGGATTTACAAGCTACTAAATATCCTGGCCTAAATGAAGCTTTGAGCTTCAAGCCTGTTTTATAATATAAAATAAGTCATTATTCACATTTGAATATCCTCTTCTCATTAATCCCATCCTTTTTGCTCTTAGCTGCTCCCTTTGTAACTTTCTTGCTTATTATGACACTTAGGTCAGTCTCATATATGTCTTGTTTCTGTAGTCTAACTTTGCATATCCAATTGACATAGATTCTAATAATGGCATTTATTGTGCACATGTATTTTTGAACATTTATAGTGTCGCTGTATGGAATTCGTGGAGGAGTATTTGGGGCAGTCTCCTGGTCCGCTTTACCTTGGGATCGTACAGATGCGTGGGGTGGTCCCCTCATGAGTGGACCTACGTTTATTTATGTTTTGGTCTTTCTGTTTAGGTGGGCACCATAATATACCCCTATTCTGTCCCCCAAACTCGTTCCCCTCTCCCTTTCTTGGTTGGGGAGGTCCCTCCTTCCCCACCCTGGATGTTCATCTGTGATAAGTGGGGTTTCTTAATTGGTCCCCATATTGGGCAGGTTGCCAGTCTGCAGCTGATTGAGGCTGCCCTGGCTTTCATAGATCCCTTAGGATCCGGTGGCCATCAGATGTGTCTTTCCCAGCTGGTGTCCATATCTGTGCTGGCTCCCTGGGTTTGCTCTCTTTTGAATGTCTGTACTAATCAGGGCATATTTTCTAAGATGGCGGTGGGGGACTTAAGTCGCATGGGTGTGATGTCACAACGCCGTGACATTCGCACATGCGCAATGGGGTCACCGTGTCCTTGATCCGTCGGTGACGTCAGACGCTGGTGGATTGTGGTGAGCATAAAGACAGGGCTGGATATAGAAACATCACAGTGCCTTTTGGGAGCAAAGGGATACCCTGTGGAGACACCATTTTCAGATTACCATTTAAGTAACCCTGGATATCTCTCTCTTGCATGTCTTGATGGTTGGACTATATTTATAGCTCTGCAGTATTGATTCAAATTGGATATCTTTCACTTTGCAGTTGGGACGTTTACCGGTTTTGTTAGTCTGAATTGTCTGGGGCTATTGCATTGGGAAATTGTGCATTTTCCTTACCGTTTGGAAGTCTAGATGTGAGATACATACACGCATGTGTCCTCCAAGCATTACCTGTTTTTTTGTGTTCCAGGTAATTAATATCTTTCCTGGACTACATATTAACATGTTGGTCATTCCACTATTAGAGATTTCCATTAGTAGGGTTCTCCTCTGCTCCACCCCATTATATATGTGATTTTTTTAGCGGTATGTCAGCAAGTTTTGTTCAGGAGGACTTTGCCTTCATTGCTGTTTTTTTATACCCAATATAGGAGTAATTAAACCTTTTTCCTGGTGCCCACCCTGCGATCCCTATTGTTTGGACCGGTTCTTGCCCTGCTGCTCCCCTCCTTCCTGAATAGACAGGACTCTGATTAGCTTATTGGTTACATACATGATAGGTGAGTATCACCGTCATTGCACATTATTTCATAAGAATCTCATTACTGTCTTCAGCTGACTATATTTTGATGTTATATGTATCTTCAATCTAGAACATGTAGGGTTATAAGATAATGGCTGATTAATATTCTCATTGTTTATTTTTAATATGTATGTTTTTCACAATAATTTGTGTTTTTGTATTGTTATTATCTTTGTTTTTTTGTATTTTCTTATAGCTAATATTGCTAACAAAACTGGTAACAAAAACCCAACAGGCGCTGTGATGTTTCTATATCCAGGTTTGTCTTTATGCTCACTGCAATCCACCAGCGTCTGATGTCACCAACGAATCAAGGACACGGTGACCCCATTGCGCATGTGCGAATGTCACGGCGTTGTGACGTCACACCCACATATTGTATATGTCTCATCCCTCCTGAAGAAGCATTTTGTGAAACATGTTGAGCCCACAGACATTTATATAGCTATATGTAGTTGTATGCGTTATTGCTGTCTATCATGTTGTGAGTGACCTTTGTATATAGATCACTGTTTGCTCAAGGGAACAAACATTTTAATTGATTTTTCTACAATGCAATAAAATATATATTTTTATATAATTATTGTTGTCTTTCATGTGGCACCATTAAAATCCCATTCTCTAAAATTCTCGATATTCACTTTAAACACCTAATCATGCACATGATGAAATAAATAAACATATAGGAATTTGCTTTTCACACAATTAGATACAAGCAAATCGTCACTCCATTTATTGAGTTAAAATTTTTACTCTTTAATAAATAAGCCTATATACCTTTGATATTGCAGTTCATATACAAATTTTCAAATGTCCCCTCTCATGGCCGCTCCCTGTTTTAAGTGTTCACTTAGCAAGGTAAAACTGTGTTCATTTTATTCATCCAATTGTGCAAAGTAAAATCTGTTTACAATATTCTTCTTTATATGATTGGGTATTCAAAGTAAAGATTCACTACTCTTTAAGTAAATTATGCCCTAGACTTGCAGTGAGAAAAATGAGCAGTGGAAAGCAGTTGTTGTGCATAACTGTCAACCAGTAATAGAGCTTGCATATAGAATGAGCAAAAATGGCTCTCCTGTATACATTTATATTTACAATCTATGAACAATAACAAGGTTTTTAAAACAGTAAGACAACTTTTACACTACTGCGACTTCAAAGTCACATAATTTTACCGCGATTTTGCAGCGTTTCGCGGCCGCGATTTTGCCACGATTTCAGGGAATGCCCGTGTAAGTGGCATCAAAATCAGACCAAAGTATTGCAGGGACTACTTTGAAGTAGGAACAACTTGAAGTCGTACTAATATGAATGGTTGTCATTGGAAATCATGGGAAACTACTTGTCATGCTACTTTGCCATCACAAATCGTGGGACAAGTCGTATAAGTGTGAAAGGGGCCTAATACTTACTGTTAACATAAAAAAATATATATATATCTCTTTTACATATGTATCTAATATAAATTAAATTGTTTATAGCTCCCCCTTTAATATTTGCAAATCAATAAATAAATCTGCTCATATATCACACAATATTGAAAAAACACAACTGTAATGCCGCGTACACACGATCATTTTTCCCGTCGAGAAAAACGACATTTTTCCCTTTGGACGAGAAAAACTATCGTCTGTGGGCTTTTTGTCGTTTTTCTCGACGGGAAAAACGGCATTAATCACGACGAGAAAAATTAGAACATGCTCTAATTTTTCTCGTCGTGATTCCCGTCGTTTTTTGCCGTGGCAGTTTTCCCATAGGGAAACACTGCCAGGGAGCCCACACACGGTCGTTTTTTTCGACCAAAAACAATGTAATTTAAAACGGCAGTGTGTGGGGGGAACAAGCTGTTCCTCGTTTTTCACATCGATTTTCTCAACGGTGTTTTCACCGTCGAAAAAATTGATCGTGTGTACGCGGCATAACAATACCAGAGCTTCCCTATAAGAAAATAAAACATATTCTATGCCCATTGGGAGTGCTCTTCTTACTAATCCAAAAAGTTATTTCTGAAACACAGATATCCCTTAGAAATATATCATTCAGCGGTATATATACTTCTAAAAGTGCATTCAGACCAAAAACTGATGTACAAATATTAGTGTGTGAACTAAAAAAAGAGACTTTACACTCCCTGATTTGTCTTTAAAAGTGAATTTATATTATGAGGAAATCTGTAAATCTCAAAATATCTGGTGTGAAACAGGTCAAAGGGATGGATTGAGATAATTGTGGGTAAAGTGAGTTTTTAAAAAAATTGTCTATTCTTTTGGACTATATCCCTCATAAAGCAAAGCAAATTGCCTTGCTGTTGGACATGAGAACTTAGGTACAGGAATAGGCATTACCTTGATGTTTATAAACTGTCGTTATTTGAGCTGCATTGTTTTTCTAATACATAATTAAAAAACAGCAATGCCTATAAACATTCCTGATACAAAGTTGATATACAACGAAGACAAATACTACATTTTTTGTAAGTAGGTCATTCAAAAGTTATTGTGTCTGGAACCATTCCCTATCTGTCATTGTTGTTAACTACATCTCTAAGACTGTCAGGTCTTTAAAAACATACGGATTCCCATTACAGCATCAGCAACCATTTCAAATCTAGCCCTCCTCAAAACCTCTTAGCTAGAACACTCACCTACTTGTAGCATGATAAATTAATTTTCTTTAGCCACCTCACTTAGGCTACTTAGTCTGGCTCCACTATGGCTGGGAGCTCTAATTAGATGCTATGCTACCAAAAGCTGTATCAGTAATGATGTCAGATGAACGGAGGTCACATGACAGTAGACTGCTTGAAGAGAAACATTGTAATGCTTGTACTCTGGTTTCTTTATAGCTAGTTTGCAATATATGTTAGCAGCCAATTGTTACTAGAACTACTGACCTTCTACATCAGCCTGTTAACACTTTTGAAATATGCAGATCAAACATTATATGTATTACAGTTTTCAGATAAAGTGATGATGCAAAGCTGCAATTGTATTAAAGAACTCCTGTATAAATATAAATGTTATATCTATCTATATATATATATATATATATATATATATATATATATATATATACTGCAATTTAATTATCTTAATATGGTAGTGTATCCACTTTTCTGTTTCATCATCCTGGGAAAACTGATAATATGCAAATTATCAGCTTTAACTGTTGATGTCTAACCAAGTAGCGTCTGCTCTGTCCTATCCATGTGTCAAAATAACTGACTGCTGTCTATTAAAGTATGGAATAGAGCAAGGAAATCTAAGTTAGGGTAACTTTGCCGTTACTGATATGCCTAAGATGAGTGGTCAAAGATGAGTGGCCACCTAAAAATCCATTCTGCCAAATATTTCTCTGTGTGCAAAAAAAATAAAAAATACTGTATTCAATCCAGCACATGAGCTACAGTATATAGGCATCGATATCCCTAGTGCAAGAATGTTCACAATAATGTAACCCTAGAAAGGGTTTTTTTAATTAGGAGGAGGCACAAAGCAATTAAATGACACTTTCAGATTTTATTATTTATAAATAATAAATACATTTGGGATATTTTCTATTTAAGCCAGCAGCTTTTTTTAATTTAACTTTTATTATGTGAATATGTAGGGGCCACGTAAACTAGCCAAATTGCCAGCACTCATATTTGAGGAATCATGGAAGAACCTGTTAGCACTGGACTGTTCTTTTGAGATGCGTACCCCACATTTTTGGTACCCATCTTAATGCTTATGTTTGATGGTGAAGGGCATAGAGACTGATATCAAAATACCATGTTGTGACACTCTTGGTAGACAAAAAACAACCCCTATGTTTGCTGTACTGAGTATTTTTGGGGGGCAAACAATCCACCCACCGGTCGGGTCACGGACGGCACCCACACCCTGGTCGGGTCACAGATGGCACCCCTCGGTCCACCGGCCGAGTCACGGGGGTCACAGCTGGCACCCCCACTCGGTCAGTAAGTCGGGGGCCACGCACTTACTCCATCTTGCGGGAAGCGCTCCCCCTGGTGGCCAATCCGATTGGATCCCCTTTCAGCCATTCGGGTTCCGGGCACCCGCAATTGCTCGTTACAGAAATCCCAGTTCTCCTAGGGCCGGGGAGACTGATTGTGTGTTCATACTATGTATGAACACCGATCAATCTCTTCCCCTAGTCAGTCCCATCCCCCCTACAGTTTGAGATTCATCTTTTAATCATTTTTCCCCTACAGTTAGAACACACAATAGGGAACCCAGTTAACCCCTTGTTTACCCCCTAGTGTTAACCCCTTCCCTGACAGTGTCATTTATACAGTAATCAGTGCATTTTTATAGCACTGACCGCTGTATACATGACACTGGTCCCAAAAATGTGTCAAAAGTGTTTGATTTGTCTGCCGCAATATCGCAGTCCCAATAAAAATCACAGATCGCCGCCCTTACTATTAAAAAAAATAAAATAATAAAAATGCCACAAATCTATTCCCTATTTTGTAGATGTTATAACTTTTGCGCAAACCTATCAATATACGCTTTTTGCGATTTTTATTACCAAAAATATGTAGAAGAATGGATATCGGCCTAAACTGAGAAAAAAATTGCTTTTTTTAAAAAAAATGGGGCTATTTGTTACAGCAAAAAAAAAAATGTTTTGTTTTTTTGAAAATTGTCACTATGTTTTTGTTTATATCGCAAAAAGTAAAAACCGCAGAGGTGATCAAATACCACGAAAAGAAAGCTCTATTTTTGGGAAAAAAAGGACGTCAATTTTGTTTAGGTACAACATCGCACAATTGATAGTTAAAGCAACGCAGTGCAGAATCACAAAAAATGCGCTGGTCATTGAGTAGCCAATTCTTCCAGGGCTGAAGTGGTTAAAGCCTATTAGAGCCTCTGGCTCTATCCACGTGCTTCAAAGGAAAAAAAAAACCCTGATTGGAATCAATGATCTACATGCAGGGATGCATGGATAGGGGGGGCAGCGCCCATGCGTCCCTAATGGACAGGTTGCCACAGCATTTCAGTAAGAATAAATGCATTTTATAGATTTAAAAAGTTTCAAAAAATTCAAACATTGTACCACAGGTCATAATTAACCTTAATCTCAAACATGAAGGATAAATGTCTTCATTATTTCCTGAGTAATATTGGGGGATTGTTAGCTCAGTGGTATTAGCTTTTTCAGTGAGTCCACATCAGTCTGAACTGTGGTTTTAAGACTTGCCAGACCACTTTTAGTAAACAAACATAAAACTCAACAGAAAACAACTGCCCATGCATGGGGTATTTGCTATCAAATAAAGCTAACAATGATAAGCCACCTGGCTCTCTCTTCAGCAGCACGGCCACTCGGGTCTCAACGTCAAACCTACTGGTTGGTTCCTGGTTTCCTAATGGGAGCTCATTATAAGGGCTGTGTGCCCCTGCTCTCGCAGCCTGCTGGTCTCCTACAAGACATGGACACTGGGTAGGAGATTTCTTTTCTCCCAAAGCACTTAGAAATCTCCAAACTCCAGAGCTCAATGCAGGAATACCAAAACCCAGAGAAAGCTGTAAAAACAGTCAAAAAAAGAGTCTCGCACTTTGCATTTGTGTGAATCCAATGTTCCCTTTTCTTTCTTTTACACAGTGACAGGGCCTCACACTCTCACACCTGGTACACCTAAAATACTGTACCTACTAATATCTGAAGATGTTTTCCTTCTCAAAATTGTACAATATACAGTTAGTTGTTCCAATTTTTATTTATTTTGTCCTTGAATAAACAAATGAATATCAAGAAATTAATATCACATAAAAACTGGTAAGTATTTAGTTATCTGTATCTGCAAGTGCTCAATAGGAGCATGAGAACTTCACAAAAGGATGTTTTTTATAGAAAAATCTGGTGATTTTCTGAATGGACTGTGATGTTATTCTATACTGTTATTTTCAATACAAACAGTGCTGAGAAAGTTTAATCTTTCAAATGCATAAAGTGTAACTCCACTTTCGTGGAAAAAATAGCAAATAAAGAAAAAAATAACAGATTTTTTTCAATTGCAACACACGCAGCGCTGATGAAATGCTGGTGCACACACAAAAAAGGGGGGTAGTGTCCAGTAAGTGATGTAGATATGTGCAAGCAAAAAATGCAAATTAATATAAATACCGTGTTTCCCCGAAAATAAGTCCGGGTCTTATATTAATTTTGGCAACCAAAAACACACTAGGGCTTATTTTCGGGGTAGGTCTTATAATGCCATGTGCTGTCTTCTCTCCCACCTGCCTGTCAGAAATCCCCTGTGGAACTGTGTAAAAGTGCTTGTAAATTCCTAAAATTCACAGCACCACATATTGCAAAATGTGTATGGCTGCGATCCAACTGTGCCACATACCTTCTTCTAGTGCTGGGCACATCTGTAACCCGCCGGAGCACTCTACCCCTCTTCGAGCACTGCAGAGGGAGGGGGGTCCGAGATCCCCCGATGACAGCTTGCAAAAGAGCAGAGCAGCATGACATCAGCTGAGTGTCGCTCAGCGCTTCCATGGCCCGCCGGAGACCTCTTCCCAGCTCTAAGGAATGCAGAGGGAGGGGGGCCCGAGATCCCCCCTGACAGCTTGCAGAAGAGCAGAAGAGCAGAGCAGCGTGACAACAGCTGAGCGCCGCTCAGCGCTTCCATGGCCCGCCAGAAGCCTCTTCCCAGCTCTAAGGAATGCAGAGGGAGGGGGCCCGAGATCCCACGCTGATAGGAGAGGAGAAGAGGAGAGCAGCGTGAGATCTGCGTGAGATCTGCTAAGAGCAGCGGGAGGTCAGCACTAGATCACATAAACACACACACACAGTCTACACTATATAACACTGTAATAGAGTGGACTCTAGTATTTCACCAGCACTTTAAACTAGGGCTTATTTTCGGGGTAGGGCTTATATTGCAGGCCTTCCCGAAAATCGGGGTAGGTCTTATTTTCAGGGTAGGTCTTATTTTTGGGGAAACCCGGTATACAATCAAATTAAATCTGCATCAGACTAAGGTGCATAAGTGCATAAACATGCATAATAAATAATGGTGATAAACAGTACAATCCTTAAATAATGACACACAAGTCCATATATAAGTATTCTTAGGTGCTTCAGTGCATATAAAAAAAGAGGGTAAAAATATTCCTCAGTGCTTCAGTGCATGTAGTAATCAATAACAGCCATCCTAGGGTGATGTTTAGTACAGTTCATACAGTAACACACGGCCCAGTGAGTGATCCAAAAGTCGTGCCAAGGTGTAGTCACACAGGTGCTCCCCTATGGTAATGGTGCTCACCTCAGAGCGTGTGACCTTGCAACTAAGCTTGGTCTGTGCACGCTTATGAACCACACCTGGGTTCTAATGGATAATCCTAGGTTCCTGGTCTCCTTGGTAAGTATCTCCAGACCATAAAATATATAAGAAAAAAATGGATGGTGCAAGTAACGTTTTACAAAATTTTATTTAAACAAAAGAAATCCCCTACCGGGGTACTCACACAGTATAGGTGCGGTAGTGCACCACTTTATAACAGGCCCGTAGCGAAATACAAGATTGGCATATGGTAAAAAGTCCTCCGCAGCCTCACACAGACTCTCCTGCCGTCCTGCCCCCTCCCCAGCGCGTATCGATACAGCGGGCATCGTATCTTCTTCAGGGGGAAATTTGATTGGACGGTGAGTTCGTCAATCTACCGTATTTTCCGCACTATAAGGCGCACCTAAGAGCCCTAAATTTTCTCAAAAATCGGCCGTGCGCCTTATAATCCGGTGCGCCTTATGTGTGCACTGAGTTCCAAAATCTGTAAAAATTTTGTTGTGCGACTTTGGTAAGCTTTCCGCTTGGTTGACTGTCGGACCATTCCCCGCTGACACAGGGATGTAATACGTACACTACATACGCTGGCAGCGATAAACCAGTCAGAGAACATTACGTAATATGTACAGTACGTTAGTAAGGTATCTGCTTTAACTGTTGTCCGAGCTTTTGTGAAAGCCGGCATCATTGCTGAACAGCCACCTGGCAACGCGACTGAAAAATAATGTGAGTGTATTGTTAAATAGTAGAATAAAGTTCAACTAAACTCACTGTTTTGCTTCCGTTACCTTTTTTTGTAGACCGTATGTTTTAGCATACGCCTTATAATACAAGGCGCCTTATGTATGGGTTAAGTACAGAAATAGACCCTGTAATTGAGACTGCACCTTATAATTCGGTGCGCCTTATAGTGTGGAAAATACGGTAATATAATGTGTCGGCGGCCATTTTGCCAACGTTCACGGACACTCTTCTCTTTACAGACTCTCCAACACAACTTGATCCAAATACTCAGCTAACCTTCCCTCTCCCTGATTACAGTCACCTGGGTCTGATCACTGAACCCAGTCTAGGGGTTTCTAATAATGCCAGGTAACTATGGAGATGAATATAATTTATTTATCCACAGACATTTTTGTAAAATGTTCTCCTTTAGCAAGGAGAAAGAGAAATAATGTATATTTTTCTCTACTGAAGAGGAGAAAATACAGGGGTAGGCTGTACACTTACTAATTACAGTGCATATTTTTTAGCACTAATCACTGTATTAGTGTCACTGGTCGCCAAAAAGTGTCAGTTATGCCGCGTACACACGATCATTATTCACGGCGGTTAAAAAAACGCAGTGAATAATGACATTTTAAACGAGGGAACAGCTTGTTCCCCACACACGGTCATTTTTCTCGTCATTTTTTAAAATGACGAGAAAAACGATCGTCTATGGGCTCCGCGGCAGTGTTTCCCTATGGGAAACACTGCCGCGGAAGAAATGTCAGGAAAAACGACGAGAAAAATTAGAACATGTTCTAATTTTTCTGGTCGTTTTTAATGCCGTTTTTCACGTCGTGAAAAATGACAAAAAGACCACACACGGTCGTTTTTCTTGTTGAAAACAAAAAATGACATTTTTCACGACGTGAAAAATGATCGTGTGTACGCGGCATTAGTGTCAGAATATTTGCTGCAATATTGAAGTCCCACTACAAGTCGATGGTCACCGCCATTACTAGTAAATAAATAAACAAATAAAAATATCCCTTAGTTTGTAGATGCACAAACCAATCAATATACGCTTATTGGGATTTTTTTACCCAAAAAATGTAGCAGAATACATATTGGCCCAAATTTATGAAGAAATTCGATTTTTTACATTTTTTTATTGGATGTTTTATAGCAGAAAGTAAACATGTTTTTTTTTTTTTTTTTTTCAGTATTGTCGGCCTTTTTTGTTTATAGCACAAAAAAACGTAAAATATGCAGAGGTGATCAAATACCACCAGCTCCATTTCTGGGAAAAAATCATAATTGTATTTCTTAATTGGGTACAGCGTCGCATGACAGCACAATTGTCAGTTAAAGTAATGCATTGCAGTATTGTAAAAAATGGCCTGGTCATGAAGGGGGGTAAATCTTCCAGAGGTCAAGTGGTTGAATAAAACATAGTGCTTTTGCATTAAATATTATTCAGTTAAGGTTTAAAATCTAGAAAAATACCGTATGAAGTATACATACTGTAAATGTAAAAAATCTTAAGCTAACCTACATACAGTACAAAAAAGTATAAAAACAATCTCCCGCGCTCGGGAGCTATAGGTAGGTGGTGCAGCCAACCAACCAACCATTTAGCCAACTTTGGCTAAAATGTGGAATGTCAGTGGTCTTGCTGCCCTCCTCGCAACATAGGGTATCCTTAAAACTGCAACATAAAAAGAGAAAAGGATGGCGCACCGACCTTGTGCATTACCAGATATATTTTATTATTAAAAAAGCTATAACAGCAATAGTCATACTCACAAACAAACGTAATAAAAAAGGCTTGTCGGTACATCGGCAAGTGGAACCGTGCCTCTAGACACCTGCAACCTGGACCAGATAGTGAGGGGGACAAGATGGCATTGCAAACCGGCCATGCTAATTTCCATAGCACTGGATTACTGCATTTGTTTTTTGTGGAGAGAATCCTTATCTACTTTTTTTTTTATGACTCCCACACTCTATCCACTTTCAAATTATCCCTGAAAACTCATCTCATCAGAGAGGCCTATCCTGCCCCCACCTAACAACTGTACATTTATTTTCTCCATCAGCCCACCCCACACAACTATTACCTTTTGCATCTCTTGACCCTCCCTCTAAGGCTGGGTTCACACTGGTACAACACGACTGTTGTACGACTGTCATCCTACTTTGCCCTGCTACATCTGTCCTATATCGGTCCTACTTTGGTCCTACTTCCATCCGACTTGAATGAACAAGATAAGATTTTGCTCCGACTTTGAGATAGTCTGACTTGTCTTTTTGATCAATCAAAACCATCCCAGTGTGACATGAATTCCTTTTCCTGCTGCTGTAATCACCATGTCGGATGTCACAAGACGGATGGTTAGGACAAGGATCCGACTTTGATCTGACTTCAATGACTTTCAATATGCTGAAGTAGGACCAAAGTCAGACCAAAGTCAGACCAAAGTAGTGCAGGAACCTTTTTTCAAAGTCGGACCGAATTGTGTCGGACCAGTTAAGACGGCTTTCATATGGAATAATTGATTTGTACACGTCATGCGACATTAGCTACCAGTGTGAACCCGGCCTTAGATTGTAAACTCTAATGAGCAGGGCCCTCTGATTCCTCCTGTATGAAATGTTATTGTAATTGTACTGTCTGCCCTCATGTTTTAAAGTGCTGGACAAACTGTTAGCACTATATAAATCCTGTATAATAATAATAATATGCAGACATTTTGGTAATATGATTCTAATTTTTATTTTTTTCTAGAAAGCAAGACCAAATTCATATTTTCTTAATTAATAATTCTTTGATTATATCTAATATACTGTAACATGCTTTTAGCTATTCTAATTAATCCTACATGCATCATGCTGATTACTTTAGTTCTGTTTAGCCCTTGGTGTGATAGTAACAGCTTTTGAATGAAACCTGGATAAAAGTTAACTCACAGACATTATAAAACAGCTTTTAAATTACTGAAGGTCATACCGGTAATTATGTTTATTCTTCAGAATTTGTTAGCAAGCAATGCCATTGATTTAACAAGCTACTTGCAAACATACTGAAAAGGTATTTTGATTTGTAATGATACATGTGGTTCATAACATGCAACACAAACAGGGGCACAGATCAACAGCTTTTAATAAACAGTAGAGAGGTCACCAACTGCTGTAAATCAAGAGAAAAGCAAACATTATGAGGTCATGTTTGAAATTCAGAGTGCTGTTATTTACATATCCACAAAAGCTGTGTCATTGGGAGACAAGATAGTAACATTTCTAAAAGTAAAGATATATATATATATATATATATATATATATATATATATATATACACACACACACACACTATATTTTCAAAAGTATTGGAACGCCTGCCTTTACGCGCACATGAACTTTCATGGCATCCTTGTCTTAGTCCGCAGAGTTCAATATTTGTGTGGTCAATCACTGATGTGGTCGAGAAGGCCTGGCTCACAGTCTTCCAAAGGTGTTCTATCAGAACCCTGTGCAGGCCAGCCAATTTCCTCCACCCCAAACTCACTCATCTATGTCTTTATGGAGCTTGCCTTGTCCACTGGTCCAAATCATTTGGTGGCGGGGGGGTTATGGTGTAGGATCATTTTCCAGGGGTTGGGCTTGGCCCCTTAGTTCCAGTGAAGGGAACTCTTAAGGCATCAACAAGACATTTTGGACAATTTCATGCTCCCAAGTTTGTGGGAACAGTTTGGGGATGGCCCGTTCTTGTTCCAACATGTTTGCACACCAGTACACAAAGCAAGGTCCATAAAGACATGGATGAGCAAGTTTGGGGTGGAGGAACTAGACTGGCCTGCACAGTGTCCTGACCTCAACACGATGGAACAACTTTGGGATTTCCTCTGGTGATTCCAATGGTTTTCACTCCCTTCCCCTTTCTCCTCGTATCACAACTTTTTTTCTTTCCATCCCATTTCCTTTTCCTTCTCCTTCTTACCATCTTTTCTCAGCTTTCTATTCCTTTTCTGTCAGATTTTTCTTCTCTTTTTCCAGTAGCTGTTTAATAATGGGTGCTGATGCTGAATATAAGAGTGATGGCCTATTGGCTTCACTATTGCACTCTCTCCACCATATAGTTGCACTATATCTTAGTTGATGGGCAGAGCCCATCCCCCTTTTATTTATTTTTTAATTCTACAAATCCTGAAGCTTTGAGCACAATGAGCACTAGTTCCACGGTTGCCTCATTGACTGAAGCCTCTTTTACAGTGTGTTCTTTTAATTCCTATTGCCTTTCTTCTTAACCATCTTTGTATGGACTATGTATCATGTACTTGTTCTCATGTTTTGCTCGTGCAAATTTAAGACATTTGCAATTCTTTCTTCAATGAAAACATTTGAAAAAAATAAAAAATTATTACAATTACTGTCTTGCCTTTTCTATATTTACGGTATTTATGCTAAGGGTATATATATATATGAAAACAATTACGTTAATTTATATTTTGCTCAGATGAGTGAAACACAGTTTTCTGTGCTTTGTTCTTTATAAATAAAACTTTAAGGTTTTAAACAGAAAAAAAATCTTAAAATATAATTGTATTATTTTGCTGATGAATTCATATGCGCTTTAGTATCATTTTGTACGAGTATAAGAAGATAGTGATAGTTGCTGAAAGTTTATTATTCAGTATTTAGGCTCACCACACTTGTCATCCAGCGCTCAGGCACCTACTTCTTATTAGGAGCCAATTACACTTATTAAAGTCTTTGCAGGTGGCACAAGTTAGATCATTCAGAGTCCTGGAAAAAAACAACGATTTACACACATCTTAATTAAACAGCCAACCATGCACAAACCCACCCAAACACATCAACCTTTTAATGTGAAGCCTTCATTGTTTTAGTAGCTGTCTTAAATAAAAACAGATGCATTTGTAAATACTTTCTGGTTACACAAATAAGATGTTTTATTGATGGCATATTTTGAATGGAAATAAGAATTTAATTGTTCTTCAAACTGAACTGTTGAGGAATTATAAAATGTTTGCATACTGTATATTCAAATGCAAGCTTTAATACAAATATTGAAGTTTCCAATGCACTTTTCAATTCACGGCAGGAGGCAAATGGGGCATCAGGAACATGAAGAAAGGTAAGCATAATCGGCAGGCATGGGCAGGTAAGCAAACTCTAGCGATGTCCTTGATGATGCCCTGGAGGAGGGGCGAAATGCATTGACAAATTTCCGGTCAACACTAAGAACCAGTGACGCTGCTTCCGGTTCTTGTGGAACGCACGCCGTTGTGAACCCGGAACACACTGACGCTCGGTTATCATTGAAGGCTTGTGAGTTTTCCCAATAACAGCGTATTGTTAATCTGTTCCTAAGCGGTATTTCACAAGTTGCTTTTTCTTTTTATTCCCCACATGGTCCTCTGATCTCTGCTGCTATTGAGCCAACTGTTGAATTTCACCGAACATTATTGGTCCTAGAAGTTGGATGTTGGGTGACTTTTATTTTATTTTAAAGCATTTTTATTTTTATTTTATTTTTTTCCCTTCCTTCTATATTACAACCACTGTTGCAAATGGGACATTATTTCTTTGATGTTGAAAACCATCTGTAGTACTGTGAATCACTCCTAGAGCTATTTGCCTGGTTGTTCAGTTCATTTAATGTTTTGCACAGTATATTTTCTGGTTTTACTTAGTTGATCACTTTTTAGTGGTAACATTTAGTATTACACCCACTGCATTTCTGGTGACACCAATCATTGGTGCATAATCTTTTCACTAATAGTGTGTACCATCATCCCGAAAGGTTTAGATGGTTGACATTCACACATACGTTTGTATTGAGCACATTTATATTCGCTAGCGCTGCATTTTATAATATTTTATCTCTCAAGGTGTTAGTGCCTTATGCTGTAGCAGCTGCGCATATAATAATTTCTTTTCACTTGTCATTTATTTTTGTATGTCTCCATAAGCGCGAGTTTTAGTTTTTGTTTATTTAAACTCTAGCTTTCCCCCATGTGTACAAAGAACAAATCCTGATTTATATAAATACTGTATATACTCGAGTATAAGCCAAGTTTTTTAGCACATTTTTTTGTGCTGAAAATGCCCCCCTCGGCTTATACTCAAGTCACATTTTTGAGCCTGATCTCCCGGACTTTGGGGACCTGGTACCAGCCAAACTTGGCACACATGTAGCATCACTCTTTCTCTACAAGTGTGCAAAGTTTGTTGTCCGGGAGACCTACAGCCGGGGAGCACCGATTTTTCAAACCCGGGCACCCCTTCCATAGACTCCCATGTTAAACGGTAATTTCTCCAGTGAATTTGAGGTACCGGCCAGTCGTAGGTTGTCTTCACCCGAATCTTGGCACACATGTAGCTCCATTTCTCCTCTACAAGTGTGCTAAGTTTTTTGTATGGGGGACCTACGGCCGGGGAGCAGCAATTTTTCAAAGTCGGGCACCCCTTCCATAGACTCCCATGTTAAACGTCAGTCTACTCATGGACATAGTGAGGCATGGGCACAGTGAGGCATGGGCACAGTGAGGTATGCACATGGACACAGTGAGGCAAAGTGAGGCACAGTGAGGCATGCAGATGGACACCCTAGGCTTATACTCGAGTCAATAAGTTTTCCCATTTTTTTGTGGTAAAATTAGGTGCCTCGGCTTATATTCGTGTCGGCTTATCCTCGAGTATATACGGTAGTCCTATAAATAGTTGTTTCAAAATATTTTAAAACTTTTTCATGCATAGGTAATAACCACATTAGTACATGAAGATTTCTATATCTGCTCACCACTCTCACTTCTCAACAGGCATCCTAGGGCTGTTTATTTCTTGTTGGACCTCTTACTTCACTGCAAATTCACCAGCCAATAAACATCTGAAACATCATCAATGCTACTGCTAGCCACAGACAATGTGATTTTTACCTCGGCTTCATATGGGGGGGGGGCTTAAGAGTAACATTTTTTAATAGCCAAAAAGGGGTACTTTAAAAAAAATAGTTTGGGAAAGCTGCCATGTGCTCTACTGATTAACGCAAATTTTTATTTTTAAAATTTGATATTTTCATGCAAAATTAGAAATTTAATAATACATATGCTTTAATGAGTCATAAATAAAAATACATGTCTTCTCACTTCTCTTTCTGTCCATTTGTATTTCTTTAATACAACTTTGTTGTTGTTTTAACACGTGTGTCATTTAGTTTAACAGTTTTATTACTTTCAGATTTAATTTCATGATAAACCTTCTCTTCTCAGCTTTGGAGTGAAAATGTGGACTGAAAGATTTGGAAGAATTTTGCAATTTATTTTTTTATTCTAGCTTTTAGTCAAATCTCAGTGATGTTTTTATATTTAAAAATTTGCATTGAAAATAATACTATTTATATAAAAATGTTTAAAAATTTAGTAGTGAAGAAATAATTCTATTTCTTGTACAGTTACCAAAATATTAACAAAGTAAAAATTACTCTTTCAATTTATAACTGATCTTTACTTTTTTAAAAGGTCCATCTGGGCAGTGCAGCTCACAAAACAATACAATACATACTATTTTATGGGGTTTTTGTGTTGCTTATGCCTACATATAATTAAATTGTGATAGCCTGAACTTTTATAATGGAATACACTATCTAATTTCGGTTTTGCAAACATTTTGCTTTAATAGATTTTATTATACCTGTGGCTGCTAATACAGCATAAAAGGTTGCATCTTTAGTATTGATTTTGGGTTTCATACTTTATCAATTTGTTATACAGAATGCCTGTCTGATGCCACTTAAAATTGTATTTGTGGGCAACATTATATTAAGTACAGTATATACTTTATGTGTAACCTTTGTTTTTATAAGAGAATAAATACATGTTTATTTAATTAACATGTTGGTTTAGTGAGTATCATTATTTATTTATACTGTATATACTATTGTTTTTATAAGTTGAGGTTCTATTGGTATCACTTTATAACGTTTAATTTCTTCTCATAATTTGTAGGCACTTGCCTTGATTTTAAATGTAAATTTCTCATTTTTATTAAAGTCATCATATCCTCTTTTCTCAGTATAAACATTTTTGTTGTGCGAGGTTGTCATATCAGAAGTTCCATGGACTGTCTGGATTGTGTGATGGAGGCAAGAGTGGTTTGTTAAAAGATAACCTGCATACCAGTTACACACTGAATTTATTAACTAAATAATGTCTGATACCCTTGGTGTGAAAGGTCTTCCATAAAACCAAATTCCTTTCTTCTGTTTCTGACCTAGCTGACCTCACTAAGCTACTCTTTAGCATGATGACACTAAACAACAGGTATCCCAATAGATGAAGTGAGCAACAGTAACACAATGTCACTTAGAGCCATGCATCAGTGAAGCATGTCTGAAGATTGACATTTAAAAAATACAAGCTAGTGTAAGAGGATTTCCAAGCTACGATCAGCTGTTTAATATGTCTTTCCACATTATTTTTATTTTTATTTTTTTAATAAACAAATTAATTATTTAATTTTACAAATTGTTAAAATACTCTCTGTGACTTAATAATAATGATTTAACATAATCACGTACCGTACAATATACATACATAAACACTTGTATTGCCTATGTAAACTCTGCTCTGTAGCTATCATATTTCACTAACAACAGAGTGCAGAATCCCTTTACTTTGATGCTGACTTTACATCCTACTGTATATATTCTTGTGAGATTACAGATAACCTTCAACAGGGATAGGTAGGAGGGAGATTGCTAACTTAACCTACAGGATCATAATACATCCATAATAGCTTTGAACAATTAAGGGTTTATTTTATAAAGGCCTCAGCATTTGCACAAAAGTCAGGAATACCGGTAATGTTTGTAATGTGTGAAATATCAGTTTCTACATCTTGCAGGGCAAATGTAACATTCCCTTGCATTCAGTCCTAAGAGAAAATAGTCTTAAGAATATTCCACCAGAAGAGTTGAAGAATGTTCAACCAGTATATAAAATAGCCTAAAATGATAGGCTAAGAACAGAAGAAGAAATAATATTAGGGGCATGGGGTGTATTGCACAAGGGGTGTAGTTACAAAAAAATAAAATACAGAGCTATATATTCTGTGAAACTGCATGTATATTTTATTTTGTGGGGCAAAAATAAATGCAATTGGCCTGTTTTTTCTGTAGTTCTAAAGCTTTTCATCTATAGAATGAATCAGGAAAATACAGCATTATGGCCACTAGCTGGAGCTGGCGAACGGTTAACCATTCTATTCCAGAATGTTTTTTTAACTCAAAAATATATCTTCTGTTGGTCTTCGCCTTCTAAATATCTCCAAATTCCTTTTTGTTTTTTTTGCTGCTATGATCCCACATCCTGTAAGCGGATGGCTGCCTTTGTTCTCCATAGTCCCACTATATGTAGGAACATTGCCACCCTCTCTTGCTAACTCCTGATATGGACTAGGGATTATGGGATGTGTAATGTGCACTGCTAGTTCCAAACGAATGAAAGTGAGGGGGGAAAAGGAGAGATCTGGGAGCTCCTTTCCTATTGCCTCCAATGCAGCCAATTAGACACAGATCGATCTAATCGGCTGCTTCACTGACCAGTAATCGGCAGTAAACACAAAGCTAAAACCAGTAGTGACAAAATCCTTGTCGCTTCGGATTTATGATGTGACACAGTGAGAGGAACAACATCAGTTCCTCTCTCTGTGTTCCCGGGGTGGGACCCCCTTCTGCCACTCTTAAAAGTAATCCAACGGCTCTTTAGCCACTTGGATTATATTACGGGCTTCAGAATCGCTAGCTGAAAAAAATTATACCTCACTGGTACGTCACTGAATGAGAAGCAGTTAACGTGAGTCATGCCGGTTTCTTCTATGTTTCTTTTTTTATGCCATTTGGGATTTAATAAACATATTGTGCAATAACGGTTGTGTTGTGGCTTTTGTATTCCCTGGCATGAGTCACACAGATCCAGACTTATGAGTGGGCAATCTAACCTTTGTGGTAGGGTGGAGATATGGATTTATTAAAAGCGCATTTTAACTCATCTATATATTTTGTAAACGTTTTAACTTTTGCGCAAACCAATCCATAAACGGCCATTGCAATTTTTTTTTACCAAAATTATGTAGAAGAATACGTATCGGCCTAAACTGAGGAAAAAAACATTTTTTATATATATTTTTTGGGGATATTTATTATAGCAAAAAGTAAAAAATATTGCATTTTTTTCAAAATTGTCGCTCTATTTTTGTTTATAGCGCAAAAAAAAAAAAACACAGAGGTGATCAGATACCACCAAAAGAAAGTTCTATTAGTGGGAAAAAAAGGACGTTAGTTTTGTTTGGGAGCCACGTCGCACGACCGCGCAATTCTCAGTTAAAGCGACGCAGTGCCGAATCGTAAAAAGGGGCCTGGTCTTTATGCTGCATATTGGTCCGGGCTTAAGTGGTTAAAGGAACCCAGGATTTGAGCCATCAAGGTGATCACCCTCTTGGATCCCTGATACCATGCTACAGCAGAAGGTGCTGCAGAAGATCCTCTTGGTGGATAGAGGATTCTCTCACATGCTTATCATACCTTTGATCCATAAATCACTGAAAGGACAAGCATTGGTTACAGTGGCTGCCTAAGCAAAGTTTTTTTTACTTTTTTTTAACAAAACACATTGGACAGCCTGGCTGCTGACAGGGCAACTGGCCAGTGCTTGAACAGTATGGAATTGAGCTGTTGTGACAGAGAGGTGGATATGCCTGCCACCTGTCACAGTTGACTAGTTTAATTTAGCAAAAATGTGCCAACCCTAGAGAAACAATAATTATAAAGCCCCTGCAGCTTTTCTTTGTAACCTGGTCCTCAAAAATTATACTTTGCACAATTAACAGCTCATTCTGCCATAAAAAGGCCTGCCAGCATTATCAGTTCTTGCTATCTTTACTAGACTGCCACCATTACCATCTCCTGCCGCTGCTGTTAGCCTGTCACCATTACCAGCTCCTGCCATCGCTTCTGGCTTTTCACAATTACTAGCTCTTGCCACAATTACCGGTTCTGGCCACTTCTACTAGCCTACCACAACATCCATCTCCTGCCACCTCTGCTTGCCTGTCATCATTACCTTATCCTACTGCAGCTGCTGGCCTGCCACCAGATGTTCCTGACATCTTTTCCAGCCTGCCACCATTACCAGCTTCCACCTCTGTTGGCCTGCTACTATTATCATTTTCTGCCAATATTTCTTACACCTGCCACCTATGCTGGCCTGCAACCATTACCAGCTCCTGTTACTTCTACTGGCCTGCTAACATTATCAACTCATGAAACCTCTGCTTGCCTTCCAGTTACCAACTCCATCGTCCTCTTCTGTCCTATTATTCTGCTCTGATACTGTAAACATGCCCTACATAGTTTTTCCAAATCTGCGCATCAGAAGCAAATGTTTTATTTTCTGCAGGGTAAATCTTGTTTTGTGCCTCAAAGTCTGCAGCTTACTCCGATAAGGCACTGTTTCCGCAGCTGGACCTCAGCTGCAAAATTGATAATATATGCTATAAGGTAACTATCAGTACAATACAGTATTTATGGCTTTTATGGCTCTGATATAACACACTCTAATTTTTAATTATTCATATTCTTCCTGGTCTCTTAAAATTGCAGCCTGTTAAAAAGGCTTATATACTGTGCAGTGAGTCTGTACAATATGTATGGCTATTGTCTCAGAAGTAATATGCTCTAATTTTTTATAACAGAGTTAAAAATGCCTGGTCTCTACCTCCTGAAATTAGTGCCTAATTCAAAGACTTACATACTGTATAGTGAGTCTGTGCAATAATTCTGGCTTTTGTCTCTGAAATAATACATTACAATTTTTGTTTTATAAAAAAACTGTTGGGTCTCTCCCTCTTAAATTGTGGCCTAGTAAAAAGGTTTACATACGCACTAAGTCTGTAAAATATTTCTGGTTTTTGTCCCTGAAATAGTACACTCTATTTTTTCTTTACAAAGGAGTTTGTTGGCAGAATCAGAAAATAGGTTTACATCCAATGTACAATAAAACAGGTTGTCAAATGTAAGCATGTTGCATTGTACAAATGGTATAAAATGAAGATTTCAAGATAAAACCTGCCTGGTCTCTCCCTCTGAATATGCTGCCTTATAAAAATGCTGTGCATTGGGTCTGCACTATGGTATAAATATAAAGGAAAAGGGTTCTCTGTACTATATGCCCACATCCTCAAATACATGTAAAACAGAAAAATTCTTGTAGCAATGGATTTTTTTGGGCATATAGAAAATGGTACTACAAAGTATATTCATAAAATCATAAAGTCTATTATACAAATATAAAAAATTGTATATAGCACCATATTTTGTGTTTGCAAAGTGAAGTTCACAAATCTTATTTCATTTCAAAAATCCTCATGCTGACTCGTGTTTTGAATACTTCAAACATCTTCATCAGGAGTGCATTGTGAACAGTATCCATATAGAAAAACCCAGTAGTGTAAAATCAAAAGTTTCTATACAGTTTGCTGGAGTGGAAATTCTCAAATTCAGAAGGGGACAGCCAAGGGACATGAAGATAGTTGTCCAAAAAGAGCAAAATACTCATGCAAGAATTCAAATCAGTTATGATCTAGAGTCCAATCCTGCCATCCATAGAGGGGATGCAACAGCATGCCCAGATCCTTGACCACAACAGCAATATACCGTATGTATTCCAACTTTCCAAGTTAGTAAAATCGTATATATTCTCACAACTACTTTGTGTATCCAGGTGGATTATATCACTTTTTTCAGGACAAATTGGGCTTTCGTTTGATGGTAAATGGTAATAGATATTTAATGGGTTTTTTTTCATTATCAAAGGAAAAATGGCCCAAAATAGTAAAAAAAAAAAAAAATGTATTTTAAAATGTAGCTGTATATTTCTTGCTACTACCATAACCATCCACCAAAGAAAAACCCTAAATAAATTCTCCAGCTCCTGATGATTGCAGTGATACCACATATATGTATATTAGTTTGTACCCATAGTACAGCCCAAAAACAATAGTGCACATTTTTTTTTAATCCTACCCAAAACATTTTGACACTGACACTGATACAAATTTTAAAAATAATCCTGTAAAAAAAAAAGCACTGACCCTGACCTTGACCTTTGACCTTGACCCAAACACTAACCCTGACCCTAGCTGGCCTAGATCAAACCTTGATCTGGGTATTTTTTTGTATTTTATTTCTTTTAATTATTATTTTATTTTACACACGCGCCTTTTATTTCTCTGCAGGAAGAGAGAGATACAATGTATCTCTCTCCTTCATTTACACAGAGAGAAAACATGGGGGCAGGCTTTTCACGGTGACTGATCATTGTGATAGCTAATCAGAGACTATCCCAGTGACCAGGTGACATGGAATCGGGAGTCCCGGGTCACGATTCTTAGTACAGGGCCTGGGGCTCTCAGTGAGACCCGGGTCTCTGTGCTGGGAGTTAGAATAAAAAGTGATGAGCGCAACTACCTACATGAAATATATAAACTGTGCAAATATGCAAATGTGCAAACACAATAAACAAAATCCAATGCACTAAAGATGTGCAAAAGTGCCAATGAATAGCAAAAGTTCATGTGCAAATATATGTGCAAAAAAGTTATTTTATAAAATGTAAAGGTGTGTGTTCAAACATATGATCTTCTATGAGTCTTCTTATAAGACAGATTTTCCCAGATCTTAGTGCTCTCAGAGCGCTTATCTCAATTCTGATGAAATATCGCCTTAGTGGGTGTCCTGACTTCTCAGGGATCTGGTCCTGGTTGTCCTCCCTTTCAACTGCTCTCCTCAATGGTATAAATGGTTCTGTAAATCACTGCGGTATCCGTGGGGTTCCGTGGGAGAATGTCTCAACATGAGAGTGAAGATAAACAAAAATAGCCCCCCAGCACAAAGAGAGATACGCAAACATGCAGCCCCATGGAAAAAAGCCCAGTACAGTGGAGCTGCATATTTGCGTACCCTCAGCGTGAAGGGATTAATAATCAAGAATCCAAATAAATTCTGGTCTGGAGTTTAATTCTGTCATCCACAAAGTGGATTTAACAGCATGTCAAAATCTTTAAAGAGGTTGTAAACCCTCATGTATCCCTAGTGAAGTGAATAGCCTCAGGTGATACACAGAGATGAATCAAATCTTCCTGCATACGTTTTATGTGTATATCTACTATCTTCCCCTTTTTGCACCCTTTGAAAAGTGCTGATCATGTTAAAAATCTTTCTTCACCTTTCAGCAGTACATAGGGGTGGGTGGGGAGTTTGCACTTACACTGTTTGAGAGATGATTGGAGGAAAGGGACACACCCCCTTCACATAGGCAGAGGAACGAAGAAACATGCAGAGCTGTATTCTGAATAGGCAAGCTCCCTGCTTATCTCCCTCTAAGCTTCCTCCCCGACACAAATTCTGAGCTCATGTTATCTCATGTGTCTGAAAACTTTCCAGTAGTGACTCATGCTGGTTTCAGAGGGAACGAAGCACTATAGAGAAATGACACTTAGAGCTTTGGCGAGAGATAACTAAACACTATATTACAGATATATGTACTTAGTAACATTTTTATGATGGGGTGAAAAATGAGAGTCACAAAAGGACTCAATTCAAAGCAAAGACTCCACCCTCCCTCATTATGCTCCACATGGTTAATGTCCAATACAAAGACGTCTTTAAATGTTGTTGAATCCTCAAGGGGGGAGTCAGTACAATATTTCTGGCTCTTGACTCTGAAATAGAGCCTTTTAATTTTCATTTCATGATAAAACTTGCCTTGTCTCTCCTGCTTAAATTTCAGCCTATTAAAACTGTCTACATAGTGTGCATAGAGTATCTACAATAGTCTTGCATTTTTTTCTGTGAAATAATACACTATCATTTTAATTTTTAAACCTGCCTGGTCTCTGCCTCTAAAAATGTGGCCTATTAAAGCCGCTTACATAGTGTTCATGGAGTCTCTACAATATTTCTAGATTTTCTTTGAAATAGTACACTCTAATTTAGATTTTTTTAATTAAAACCTGTCTGGTCTCTCCCTTTGAAACTGCAGCCTACTAAATCTGTTTGCTATTATGCAAGGAGTCTGTACAATATATCTTGCTTTTTGCTGTGAAATACGAGGGGGTCTTCAAAAAGTTTCCACACTTTTATATTTTTATTGGAAACAGGTGGGACAGGAGGAGTAGTAATTGGTTGTTTCTGAGAGTGTCATGTGACTAGTCTGTCTGGCAAGCTGGCTGACTTTGCAGTTTAGTATATGAGTTGTCACGCTTGTATTTACAAAGTGCATAAACTTTTCAAAGAACCCTCGTAATAAGCTCTAATTTTGATTTCCTGATTAAAATCTGTTTTGTTTACTACCTCCAATGGTCAATTCAAGACTACAACTGCTGGAAAAAAAACAGTGTTAGCAGCCAAAACTACCAGAAAAAGCATATTTTCTTATTTGAAATAATTAGATTGGAGTGTTAATTCTGCATCATGAAATACAAGCATTAATGAAAAAATAAATAAAAAATCACTAATCCAAAATATGTATGCCAGAAAACATTGTCGCTGATACTGTTTGTGAAAATAGTATTGTTCCATAACAGCTTAAAAGGCATCTCCCAAGGAAATAATTGAAAGGAATGGTGTTTTTCCCATATTATCCTCCACGTTTCATAAAAAAAAAAACCCTATTCCCAATATACAGACATTTAAAAAAAATTTTTTTGAATTGGTACGTGTCTGTCATGGCAATGCCCAGTGACCTATGTTCTTTGTTTTAAATCTCCTACCCCCATAGACTTTAGTTGGGTTCGGGTTAAAGTTTGACATTTTCTGACTTTATAATGGGCTCCACATACATTCAGCCAGTGACAAGGTAACTTTTTCTTTTTTGCTTTTAACTGTTGGGTTATTAAAATGTGAGCATTGTCAGTGCAAATAGTACTGTAGAAACCTTGTAATGTATTTGCATTTAATTTCTTCTTTTATTTAATACCAACATTTTGTATAACATTTTATAGACAGCAATAAACTACCTACATCTGCCCAACAACAACAGATATAAAAAGATATAAAAACATTAACAATATAGACTTTTTTCTAACTTTTTCTAAATTTCTGCATAATACAAGAATAACATTTGCTAACTGGGCTGGTCTTTTAAAGGAATTATGGCCTCTTCAGATAATGTAGGTACCTAGCAGTCCTAAAGTTTTAAACATTCTTTCATATCTGTTTTACCACTTCCTACCTGCAATCTCCATATAAACAGTCTCTGGCACAATGTCTAATTTCAAGAATAAGATAAAGCTGAACTAAACCCTTCTATCCATGAAAGACTGTGCCATCTTTCATTCTATTTAAATCTGCAGTTGTTATGGTGCTGCACACGTGATCAGTCCTCAAATGACACTAACCATTTGAGGACTTGAAAGGGCAGTTGAAAGCTGACACTGGCAGCTGTGACAGTTATCACAGAGGCATGTATTGAAAGTAAATACACATTACACATGCGCTACCAGTAGGGTGACCACATTTCCAAACTGCCATTCAGGGACCCCCCCCCCCAAAAAAAAATAAGATGATTTGTGACATATTTTTTTGCAGATTTTTGGAACAGGGGCGTATGAAATCAGCGGGCCCGTGTGCAAGATCAAAAGTGGGCCCTAGGCATCAAGAAGAACAACAGAGTGGTCAGGGGGGCCGCAGAGTAGTCAGAGGGGCAGTGGGATGGACAGGGGGACAGTGGGATGGACAGTGGGATAGACAGAGGTACAGTGGGATGGACAGAGGGACCGTGGGATGGACAGGGGGACAGTGGGATGGACAAGGGGACCGTGGGATGGACAGGGGGACGAGGGATGAACAGGGGGACAATGGAATGGACAGAGACAGTGGGATGGACAGGGGGACCGTGGGATGAACAGGGGGACAGTGGGATGGATAGAGGGACAGTGGGATGGACAGGGGGACAGTGGGATGGGCAGGGGGATGGATAGAGGGACAATGGGATGGATAGAGGGACAGTGGGATGGAGAGAGGGACAGTGGGATGGACAGAGGGACCGTGGGATGGACAGAGGGACAGTGGGATGGACAGGGGAGACCGGAGAACAGCACAGGGGGGACCGGAGAACAGCACAGGGGGGGCCCGGAGAACAGCACAGGGGGGGACTGTAGAACAGCACAGGGGGGACTGAAGAAGAGCACAGGTGGGACCAGAGGACAGCAGGGGGTTGGAGAATGGGGGGTGGGGTGTGGGAAAAGAAGTTGCTGGGGAAGATCACAGAGGGGCCAGGAGAGCGTTGAGGAACCTGTGGGCAGCAGAAGGAAACTGGATAGGAGGGGCGGCATATAGAGGAACTGATGCCCTCCATGTTCTTCTTGCAGCCACTGAATGCCCGCTTTTCCTCCTTTACCTCCTGCAGGCATTGAGTGGCTGCAAGAAGAACATAGAGGGCATCAGTTCCTCTATATGTGGCCCTCCTATCCAGGTTTAGAGGGAAGCTGCATGGGCCCCCTGGAGTATGAGGCTGGGTTGCAATGGCGACCCCTGTAATTACACCGCTGCAGTGGAGTAACTAAAAAAATTCTGGCAGGTTGAAGGAGCAATGAATGGAATGGTGGGAAGATTCTGAGGCTGTGATAGTTGCAGATGAACCACTACTGAGAGAATTGCTTAGTATACAGAGGGGTTAAGAAGACTAGTAGGTGAAACTGTGGAACATGAAAGGCTGAGGGTGAAGGAGGAGGGGGGAGGGGGCTGCTGCAGTGAGAGGCAAACAAGTAGTGGGAGAGAAGAGACAGTGAGCAGCTGAACAGGACTGGGTGTGAGGAGTTATCATGTGGGCAGGGATGGAGGAAACATCTTCAGCTCTGAGGGGTTCATGCTGGGACCTGTAGTTCTTCACTTTTGGGGGGGGGTCACATCCCCAAAAAGTGAAGGATTACAAGTCCCAGCATGAACTCTGCCCTGATATCTAAGGATGTGTCCTCCTTCCATTCAGGGTGTAATCTGTCAGTGTCCTCTCCTGCTGAACCGTTATCTGCCGACCCTTATCTGCTTTCTTTGCACAGTACACTGAGAGGCTTGCTCGCTCCAGGCTGACACACACACTCAAGTTTCTGAGAAGTGCTGAACTCTGGCTGTTGGGGGGGAGAGCTGACAGGATTTTAACCCAGATGGATCTGTAATGTTGGTCAGTCAGTGCTTTGCATGTTACTTGCCTTTCTACCATCTCTCTGTTTTGTCTGTGCACTGCAGTCTGTCTCAGATGTTTCTTCTGCATGCCGCTGCCTGGCTGGACTCACGACACAAACATACAGGGAGGAGGTGGGTGGAGCCAAACAGAAGGCGCGGAGTAGCAAGTTAAATCTCCTCCGCTGTGATAGGTCTCTGCCTCTCTCCTGCTCTGACGTCACTGGTTGCTACACACCAAGCAAGCGGCAGGTAGCAACCAGTTTGGGCACTGAGCCAGCGGCGGTGGTAAATAAAGTAAAAAGGGGTCTCACTCTCTGCCAGCTAGGGGTCCACCACAGGCTGAAACAGTGAGAGACAGAGACAATGCAAAGGCTATTTTAGGGGGCATTAGATCAGCCCAGGGCAATTCCGGGACACTGTATTGTCCCGGAACGAGGGTGCCCGGGACACGGGACACAAATATGAATTAAGGGACAATCCCGGGCAATCCGGGACACGTGGTCACCCTAGCTACCAGGCAGAGTGTGAATGAAAATACTGCAAAAGCACAACAGTTAAATCTGTGGTTTATTCGTTCGCACCATGATGCAGGGCACAAAAAAAAAAACAATTGTGTCCTGTTCACACCACACCTTGCAGATTTGTTCTGCGCAGGAATCTGCAACATGTATGCAGTTTTCTGCACAGAAAAAAACTGACATGACATTTACATTGGTGTGAACACGCATGAAAACGAATGTCAACATACATGAAAACCGATGCAAACTGATGTAAAACTGATGTCTCAGCAAGTGAAATCTGCACTGTTTTCTCTTCAGTTCCCATCAGTTTTTATGCACGTATGGTGTGAACAAGCCCTAATAATCATTCTCTCCTTTGATAGCCAGCAGTTGACACATCACATGGCTCCTGGCTTTTAATGCCAGCTGTCACTGACAGCCAGGGTCCTCACTTATAATCTAGAGCCAATCAGAAAGGTTAGTAGTTATCTGTTTGTAGTAATCACATGCCAGATGGAGGCTCCATTGAGAAAAAAATGCCTTCTGTCTGCAAGTAAACACTGCCACCTTCAAACTGCTGTGTTCATCTGCAGTGCTATATATTTAATAGTGTACTGTATCTGTGCACATCTGTCAGTCTATAATACAAACATAGCATTTTTTTTTAAATAAAACAATGAACTAACTAAAAACCTTATATGTCCCTAAAATATGTAAAACATTTATTTAGGTCTTATTATTGTTAAAATTAAACTATAGGCAAAATAAACAATGACAATCTATCACTAGTATGTTGATCCTGCTGGTAAGTCTGTTGTTTTGCATCTTTCTTAAACCACTACCAGTCAAGGCCAACTGATATTTTTTACATATTGTACTTGTTAAAAATCAGCATTTTTTTTCTAGAAAATTACTTAGAACACCAACATAAAATATCGTCTGAAAGCAGAGGCCATGGAACATTAAATGTTAGCTGTTGCAATTGTTTATGTTGCATGATATTTGCGCAGTCATTTGTCAAATGCCAATTTTTTCAGGAAAAATATACACTTGTAAATAGATACTAAAAATGCCAAACTTTACATGCCCGCCCCTGAAATGGGACAAACTACGGTACCTTAAAATCTCCATAGGCGATGCTTCAAAAGACTTTACAGGTTACCAGTGAGAAGGTTTGGGAAATTACTGCGCTAAACCAATCATGTGTGAAGCTGGTAACACTAAAACAAACAAACAAAGTCAAGAAAATATGTGAAAACACAGTGTAGCGCTAAGAATTTTTAAAGAAAACAGTGCATTGAAAATGTATAAACATAAAAAAGGAAGTATGTAAACAAAATAGTTATATATACAAAAAATTGATAATGATAAAGTCCAATGACTGGAACCAGTGGAAACATAAATTTGCCGCTCTAGTGAGCTCCTTAAAGCAAATGTCCACAAATGTGGAGGACTTAGGATCCACTCCTGGGATGACACTTTGAATGTTGGAGAAAAGTGTGACTGGCCTTAAAGGCACCAGGGATAGTATATCTTCCACCAAGGAAAAGTAGATGTATACTCTTACCGGACAAAGTGGACTCACATGCCAGCGGCAGTGGGTTAATCAAGCTTGTATCGGCCAAAGCCTGGGACTCAATACTACTCAGAGCTGGATGGAACAGGAACCCGATTGAGGATCGATCCAGAGATGGAAGGTAGGTAGAAGGATGCTCTCACCAGGACCAACGTGTAGAGGATGGGAAACAAAAAAGCTCTATATGGTGCAGGTCAAAAAGGGGGATTTATTGTAAAAAAGTACATACCGGTACTTCAAATGACAGATGTGTACAAAATTGTGATCACAAGTTAAAAAGCAATGTGGGAAGCGATAAAATGCAAGCCCTTTTGCCGCTGGCATGTGAGTCCACTTCGTCCGGTAATGCCTTGTACACACGATCAGAAGTTCCGATTAAAAAAGTCTGATGGAATTTTTTCATCGGATATTCCGAACGTGTGTCGGCCCCATCAGACTTTTTTCCGTCAGAGTTTAGAAATAGAACATGTTTTTTTTTTATGATGGAAATTCCGATTGTCTGTGTGGAGCTCCGACGGAGAAAAAAAAAACACGCATGCTCAGAATCAAGTCGACGCATGCTCAGAAGCATTGAACTTCATTTTTCTTGGCTCGTCGTAGTGTTTTACTGCACCGCGTTTTGGACGGTCAGAATTTGGTCTGACAGTGTGTATTCAAGACAGCTTGAAGGGAATTCCTACGGAAAATTCCATCGGATTTTATCCCATCGGAAATTCTGATCGTGTGTACAGGGCATAAGAGTATACATCTACTTTTTCTTCTTTTGCATCCTTATACCTACCATCCATCTCTGGATCTATCCTCAATCGGATTCCTGTTCCATCCAGCTCTGAGTAGTATTGAGTCCCAGACTTTGGCCGATACAAGCTTGATTAACCCACTGCCACTGGCATGTGAGTCCACTTTGTCCGGTAAGAGTATACATCTACTTTTCCTTGGTGGAAGATATACTATCCCTGGTGCCTTTAAGGCCAGTCACACTTTTCTCCAACATTCAACATTCAAAGTGTCATCCCAAGAGTGGATCCTAAGTCCTTCACATTTGTGGACATTTGCTTTAAGGAGCTCACTAGAGCGGCAATTTTATGTTTCCAATGGTTCCAGTCATTGGACTTTATCATTATCAATTTTTTGTATACATTACTATTTTGTTTACATACTTCCTTCTTTATGTTTATACATTTTCAATGCACTGTATACTAGTTGTTCTCTTGAAAGTTCTTAGCTCTGTTTTCACATATTTACAGGTTACCAGTTTTGAGTTAAACAGGAAGTCTGGTGCTAGAAGTACTGCACTCATTCTGATGTTCACATGTATGATGCAATCACTGTTTACATATTCGTGCAGGATCTATATGAGGTTTGAGGTTTTTGCATTTACACGTGAGCACGGGGGGGGGATATTTTTTTTACACTGCATTGACATACTCTTTATTGATAGATCTGACGTCTTTTAGACCCCTGATTTCTCCTCTGCCCTCCAAGAAAGCTGAACAAACTGAGATCAATCTGATTGGCTGCCTGTCTGGCCGGTACAGGCCGGTAAGCAATACATGTCACTTTCAGCTTTATTTGTCACAGAGGAAGGGCTATGAGCTATGTCTGCAGCTGACCCGACTGAGTGTAATGGTCCCAGGCTCCCCAGTGGAATGGCAGCTGGAGGGGTTCCTTTCCATGCCGTGTAAAAGAGATCAGGCAGCTAACTGTATAGCCACTCAGATCCCTTTTATATGAAAGCCCCATTGCAGGATGCAAAATTTGATACCACCCGGCAATGGACAGGGGTGCTTACATTGGTTGACTTTTATTTATATATCTACAGCCTTTATAACAAAGGAAAAAAAAATATTGCTGGTTAAAAAAAGTGTTTGCCTGAATTAGATTTGATATTGTTAGTCACTACGCTATCCAGAGGTTTACAATGCTGCTGTCAAAGGGTAACTACTCCTTCATGAATACAGTGGAGTGAACGTTTCCACTAGACTTGTGAACAACGGAAAAATTTGTTTAGTTTCGGTTTGTTTCTTTTCGGTCCTGTTGATTTGTAATCGTTCGTAATTTTGCTAGACGGGATTTTTCGTGTTCGGACTAATTCGTATTTTCGCAAGCGACATTTTTCGTTGAATCGGAATGATTCGTATTAATGTAAGCCTTACTTTTCGTTGATTTATAATTCGTACTTGCGGTAGAGTACATTGTTTTTCGTTGATTCTGGACACAACTCCTACTTTCGTAACTTTTTTTGGGTTTGTTGATTCGTAATTTTCCGTGTCTCTCTCACAACAACGCTGCCTATTATGCCTAATGTGCTTCGAATTGATTTGTACTTTTCTAAATACATAGCGGTTATTTGTAACGATTCGAAATCTCGTATTTTACTTTAGTTTTTTACATGCTGCTATAGCCTCCGCCCCTGTACACCATTTTGAGAGGGAGTTCAGCACGGTGAGGGAGAAGCAGAGAGCAGAGCAGACTGTTATTGTGCTTCAAATGGATTCGTACATTCGTAACTTTTTTCATAATGAATTATGCCAAAGACATTCGGGCATTTGCTATTTGCGATATAATTTATTTTGGATTCGGTTTTATTCGTAATTGCTTTGTTCGGAAATTCGAATGCTTCCGAATGTCCGAAAGTTGCTAAATTCGGACGAATTTCGATTAGTTACGAAACGAATTGCACAAGCCTAGTTTCCACCCTAAGACAGAAAGTGTGTTACTGAATGGATCACGTGGTGAAAATAGGAAGGAAAATTGCCTAAAAAATAAAATTAATGCCACCAAACCTAAGGAAAAAAAGACATTAAAAGTAGCAGTACACAAATAATGCTCAAAAGAAATACATATGATCAAATATAATAAAAAAAAAAAAATCTAAAACAGAAAGAACATTTCATGAACTAAACTAGCTATAAATAAATAATTTAAAAAATATATATATTTTTAATGATCTATACAATTTATAAATTCCTCTGTCAAGACTATCAGCTAGAGATACCAGCTTTTGCAATGATCAGTCATACCCTATACGTACAACTTTCTCATAAAATGCAAGAGCAGTATTGTGGGGGTGATGTATATCAGTATTGCTTACTTAAATTCCTGAAACATTTTGTAAAAGAATTGAGCTGGACCCCACTGTCCACAATGTCATCCCAACCATATCCGAAGTTCTGCAAAACAGTGTTTTTTTTCTGAAATCTAGTCCATTTATGTTAACGGGTCTGGCACAGTTTTAGGAAAATAAGCACTGTAGGTTAGTTATGTTTCGGTAAAATGTTACTCATGCAGTCTGGCTGAAAGCAGCTATGATGTACAGATTACAATGATTTAGGAAGACATTTTGTCTTTTAGAAACAGAACATCATGTATCTAGTTTGTGTAGCAATGTTACAATCTGGCCCTGATTCATCAACCTGTAATGGCACGTACAGTAAGGTCTGCTAAGTAGTAATGAGTGAAGCTAAAAATTACCTGCAATAATATTGAATATAAGCTTACTTTGGGTGCTTTAAAGTGTTTTTGAAACCAAAAACGAAGTTAAATTCTTTAATTTATTTGGCATTGGCTCTATGATCTATAATTAAAATAATCCAAATTAAAATCTTCCTACTTTGTTAACACTACCCACAGGGTGGTCTTTCTGTGTATCATTGTTGAGCCAGCGTGTGCCCATAGCTGTAAATTGAGGCTCATGTGCTTAAAGCATTGGAATTCTTTGTAGGTTCCTATGGAGGAAAATAAGGTGCTGGATTCAGTGACATCTTTACTAGTTTTCATCCCCCAACCTTTGTGCTCAGAGTTACCAATCACATAATTGCTATGAATAAAGTGATGGAAATAAATTTTTTGAAATAAGATTTCTGCGGTTTATCAGTTTAGGAGGTTTGAGGGAGGTATTCATTGTTCAGTAGACTAAGGGTTAACATTGAACCATGTTTTTAACTGTATAGTTTTTTTACATGTAATAAATACCTTTTATATTATTATTTTTTGTTGTGTTATCAGTACCTAGAAAAGTCTAAATCAACATTCCTATTCCTGGTGACCATTTATGGGTTAAACGGCATTAGCAGCCTACACCCTATGCTCATCCGGCCCTTTTTTTATGCCATGACTAATTGGTAAACAAAAATAATCAATATGACTTACCATAACAAGACACAAAGAGGTTGATTTACTATAACTGGAGAGTGCAAAATCTGGTGCAGCTCTGAATAGAAACCAATCAGCTTCCAGTTTTTTTTTTGCCAAAGCTTAATTGAACAAGCTGAAGTTAGAAGCTGATTGGCTACCATGCACAGCTGCACTAGATTTTTTACTCTCCAGCTTTAGTAAATCAACCCCAAAGTGCCACAAAGTTTATACAATGAGCTGTAGTATAAAATATATATTTGTTGTTTCCTTTTCCTCAACAAAAATGGTGATTCTGTCACATGCATTGGATTGTTTAAAAAAAAGTCAGCTGGTATATTCTCATCAAACTCTTCATCTTTGTCAGGCAAAGAGGTAATGTCTGCTTTGACAGTCCAAAAATTTCATGAGCTTTGATCTACTTGGCCTTAATGCGATCACCACAACAAAGTAAGCTGGATAAAAGACATTTTGCTTTGGCATCCACATCAATCCTCTTTAGATCTAGAGTTCCATTTGGTTTGAGTGAAACAACATTTTTAACCAAAGCAGTGCCATAGCAAGATCATTCCATTGGTATACACATCTGTGGTAATATAAAAAGGCTGTCCTGCCTTTGATTCAGAAGATATGATCGCTTGAAAGTGTTTCACTTACAGCCTTGCCATCCCTGCCCTCATGTTTGCTTAAAGTAGTCAATTGGTGGAACTGTAATCTTGAGGTAATGTTCAGTGACAGCGTAATGCTCAAATTCTTTTGTAAATATTATTCCTATAATATTCATTGGTGGCATGACCTTATGAACAAAAAAATATTATTAAATAATAATAATGGAATAGATTAAAAAAGTTAATATGTAAATAGTAGAAAAACATTAAAACATAAAAAATAGTCGTGGATGGTGGGAAAATGGCTGGGTCTGGACCAATGTTTGTCTCTCAGCAAACAATCAAAGCTTAGGTCTCTGCCCCTTCTATCTTGTTTAACCACTTTGCGCCCGTCATACGACTAATGACGGCCGCAAAGTGGTTCTATAATGCCGGGAGGCCGTCATTATACGGCCTCCGCTCCTCCGGCCACTGGGGGGCACGTGCCCGGCGCATCACTGAGATGCCGATGCGCGTGCCTGGCGGCCGCGATGTCCGCCAGGTACCTGCGATCGGCTGGTACACAGACAAGGACATGGATCTGTGTGTGTAAACACACAGATCCATGTCCTGTCAGGGAGAGAGGAGACTGATGTTGTGTCCCTTGTACATAGGGACACAGATCGGTCTCCTCCCCCAGTCAGTCCCCTCCCCCCACAGTAGCAATCACACATTAGGGAACATATTAACCCCTTCCTCGCCCCCTAGTGTTAACCCCTTCCCTGCCAGTCACATTTATACAGTAATCAGTGCAGTTTTATAGCACTAATCGCTGTATAAATGTGAATGGTCCCAAAAATGTGTCAAAAGTGTCCGGTGTGTCCGCCGCAATATCGCAGTCCTGACAAAAATCGCAGATCGCCGCCATTACTAGTGAAAAAAAAAAAAACAGAATTCTATCCCCTATTTTGTAGACGCTATAACTTTTGCGCAAACCAATCACTATACGCTTATTGGGATTTTTTTAACCAAAAATATGTAGAAGAATACGTATCGGCCTAAACTGAGGAAAAAATAGTTTTAAAAAAAAAAATTGGGATATTTATTATAGCAAAAATCCAAAAATATTGTGTTTTTTTTTAAAATTGTCGCTCTTCTTTGGTTTATAGCGCAAAAATAAAAACCGCAGAGGTGATCAAATACCACCAAAAGAAAGCTCTATTTATGGGAAAAAAGGACGTCAATTTTGTTTGCGAGCCACGCCGCACGACCGCGCAATTGTCATTCAAAGCGACGCAGTGCCGAAAGCTGAAATTTCGCCTGAGCAGGAAGGGGGTTTATGTGCCCAGTAAGCAAGGGGTTAAAGACTGTTGACTTCTCACTCTGCATAATAAGACCTAATCTGTGTCACAGATCAGTAGTAAATTATATCTACTTTTAGAACTCACCTGTTTGTTTATATTGCACCTACAGGAGAAGTTCCCACCCATTATTTATCTGCACTCAGACCAACATCTGTTGCCTGAGCCTTAGATACATTTTCTAGTCCCAGTCCATGTTATTTCTTGCATTGCTTTCCTCTCAATTTTTCTGACTTAAAGAAGAGTTCCAGTCTGAAAAAAAACTTAAAGTCAGCAGCTACAAATACTGCAGCTGCTGACTTTTAATATAAGGACACTTACCTGTCCAGGGATCCCGCAATGTCGCCACCCCAGCCGATTCATCAAAAAGCTTTGGGTGCAGGCGCCAGCATCTGTAGTAAGGGAAACAGGAAGTGAAGCCTTAATACAGGTGGAACATATAACATGTTCTGAAAGGTGAACTTATCCTGTAAAGTGGTTGTAAATGTTTTTTTGTTTTTTTTTAAATAACAAAACATGCCTATACTTACCTGCTTTGTGCAATGGTTTTGCACAGAGCAGCCCTGATCCTCTTCTTCTGGGGTTCCCTGCCAGTGTCCCAGGCCCCTCCCACGTCCATTGAAACAGGCAGGACTCGGCCCCACCCCCCACTCCCTTGTCACAGTTTTTGATTGACAGAAGCAGGAGCCTCCTGCTGCTATCAATCTGTCCAATAAGGAGAATGACAGCAGCTGGAGCCACTATGCTTAGATATTTATCTACAGTATCTCTCTCTCTCTCTCTCTATATATATATATATATATATATTTATATATTTTTTTTTGCTTGTTATTAACCACTTCAATACCGGGCTTTCTTACCACATCAATACGGGGCCTATTCTGGCACTTCTCTCCTACATGTACAAATCATCATTCTTTTGCTAGAAAATTACTCAGAACCCCAAAACATTATATATGTTTTTTTAGAAGACACCCTAGGAAATAAAATGACGGTCATTGCAACTTTTTTTCTTGCACAGTATTTGCGCATAAATAATTTTTCAAACGCCTTTTTTTTGGGAAAAAAAATGGTTTCATGAATTAAAAAATAACAAAACAGTAAAGTTAGCCCAATTTTTGGGGAAAATATGAAAGATGATGTTACGCCGAGTAAATAGATACCTAAAATGTCACGCATTAAAATTGCGCACACTCATGGAATGGCGCCAAACTTCAGTACTTAAAAATATCCATAGGCGACGCTTTATTTTATTTTTTTACAGTTTACCAGGTTAGAGTTACAGAGGAGGTCAAGTGCTAGAATTGTTGCACACGCTCTAACGCACGCGGCGATACCTCACATATGTGGTTTGAACGGCGTTTACATATGTGGGCGGGACTTACGTGTGCGTACGCTTCTGATCGTGAGCTACCGGGGACAGTGGCGTTTTAATTTTTTTTATTTTTTTTTTACTTATTTTATTTTATTTTACACTTATTTTACTTTTTTTTTTTTTAGATCCTATTTATTCCTATTACAAGGAATGTAAACATCCCTTGTAATAGGAATGTGTGTGACAGGTCCTCTTTATTGGGAGATGCGGGGTCAATAAGACCCCACATCTGTCCTCCAGGCTGGAAAGCATGAGATCGTGAATTTTTTTCACTGATCTCATAATTACTAGCCGCAATGGCGGCTTTGTTTACATCTGAGGACCCGGGCGTGACGTCATTACATCGCGCCCGGGCCTCCGACGATCATAGAGATGACTGGTGACCATCTGGTCACCAGTCATCTCTATGCTCATCACGTGACCCACCACCGGCACCGGACGATTCTCTCCGGGTCCCCGATGGCACGGGAGAGCCCGGAGAAGCACCGGATGGCGGCGGGAGAGGGGGGATGTCCACTCCCACCGCCTATAAGAACGATCAAGCGGCGGAACCGCCGCTATGATCATTCTTATGGTGCGCAGAATCGACGGCACAACAAAAGGATATCTGAATGATGCCTCTAGCTGCAGTCATCATCCAGATATCCCCCTACAAAGCCAGGATGTCATATGACGTCCACCCAGGATGGGAGATCCCATCTGTGGACATCATATGACTATGGGCGGTAGGGAAGTGGTTAAATCATTTATTTCAATGTTCAGTGATGTTTCTTGTTTTCTTTCTGGGCTTTATAAAGACTTCTAATGCCACAGCCAAGCTTTTTCTACTTTTCTTACTAGCTACAGCGATGTGTTGGAACTGTAGAGAGTTGTAACTTTTTGGGGTAAAATTCCTATATATATTCCAAAGAAGAATTGACTTTACAAACCTATAACACTTTAGGGGCATATTTAAAAAGCAACAACATTCGCCAAGTGCAGATGAACCTTCCAGGTACATGCTTTTAAATGAATAATTCACCAAGTGAATGTTTGGTGAAAGTTTCATTCACTGCTTTATAAATTTTCCCGTTTTCTTCTAAACTAAGGCTACTAATAATTCTGGGGCTAGTCCATCTTTGGAAGGTTATTGCCATTACATTTTTAGCCAAACACATATCATGCACAGCAGCTATCTATTAAGCATAAACAATGCAAATGGCAGTGGACTTATTCAACAATCTTGTGAGAGCCAATGCTTGGAAAAAGTGTAATGACAGGGCAAAATAAAAAATAAAAATAAATTGGTACATCTTTGGCATGACAACACAGCTCTGAATCCTCAAGCAAAGTGGTGTCAGCCCCACCTACTTCATTCCTTAGTAATAGATTAGGAGAAACACAGACCTTATTCTCCTCATCTCCATTACCCCTCCTTGTGCACAGACAGACAGGGAGCACAGGAAGTTAATGACTCAAAATATTCCTGGCAAAATCAATATTTTTTTTTTGCATTTGTTAGACAGATGTAAGAAAACATTTATAGCTGTATGTTTAGCAAACCAAAGGGAACAAAAAAGATGAGTTCATCGTTAGGGTTTACATATACTTTAACCACTTGCCTACTGGGCACTTTTACCCCCTTCCTGCCCAGGCCAACCTTCAGCTTTCAGCGCTGTTGGACTTTAAATGACAATTGCGTGGTCATGCAATACTGTACACAAATGTATATACTTTTTTTTTTACATAGTTAGTCAGGTTGAAAAAGGACACAAGTCCATCCAGTTCAACCATAAAAAAATTAAATAATAATATCATACAATCCCATATACCTAATTCTATACCCACAGTTGATCCAGAGGAAGGCGAAAAACCCCAGCAGAACACGATCCAATTTGCTACAGCAGGGGAAAAAATTCCTTCCTGATCCCCCGAGAGGCAATCAGATATTCCCCGGATCAACTTTAACTATAAATGTATAGTTACACAAATAGAGCTTTCTTTTTGTAGTAATCAGCATAGCATAAGGACCCCACTATAGTGATATGGGGTCATATGTTTTAGCTTGAACCCACTGGTTAAAGGAATTGACTAGTATAAAACAAGGGTTTGTATTTTGCATACACTAGCAGTTTTACAAAAGCATGCATATTTGCAAGAGCAGCATATTTTGCAGATGTGCACAGTCTATATGGAGCCCTTGTGATGTTAGAGTGTCTGGTGTCCTTTCCTGTGTATTGTCTAACCAGACATGGAAACAGGGAAGTAAACCTTGTGATTATAAGTAATGGAGGCAGGTGATTATGTTTTAGATTACTCATGGCAGCCATGTTTAAGGGGTTGGCTTTTTGATGTGTAATGACGTGTAAATGATGGGATTTCTAAACTAGGAACTAGTAATTGGACTTTGAAGGCATACAATATAGATGAGGATAAAAAACTAGAGGTTTATTGGTATACAAAAAATTGAATTATATCAGTTATTATGATGTCAAATGTATTCCCCTGTATCAACCACGCCCACTCTTCCATGTTGTTGATTGGTTGGAAGTGTCCCTATATAACTTGTATCCCCGCCCTTTATTAAACCAGATAACATTTGGATACAACCACTGTCTCGTCTTTTTCCTGTGTCCAACCAAAGTTATCTCTTCAGTACTGAATGGGTTTTGTAAGTGTGGTAGTTGCTGTGATTATACCAAGGTAGTCTTTGTCAGGTATATGGGAATACCGTTGGAACCCCTACAGTAATGGAGGCACTGCTGGGATGTTTGAATTCAGGATGGGTGATGAGATAAGGTATTATTCACCTGTGGTGAGGTTTTCTTGCCTCAGCTCTGATAAAACCGTAGTCTTTTAAATGAAAATAAAAAAGGGGGAGGGAGACCATGCTGTAGACGTGGCTTTTGGGAAGCCTGGCTTTGTTGAGCCTAGAAGTTTAAGACGTAACGTTACGCCACCTCTTTACGAGAAGGAGGGGATAAGAGTGTCAGTACTGAGACTGATACAAAGGTTTAATAAGGCAATTACTACCGGGACCCACACACTTTTGCTAATCTCGCTTCTTCCTTTCTGTCGCATTGCGTAGGAGTTTTAAGGAAATGTATTTGTTGTGTGGGATGCAGTCCTCTTTCCACTGTGTTTTGTTGTTCAGGAAAAGGGACAAATTAAATTAGAGTAAAGTAAATGTCCAGGTATTTGGTGAGTATTTATGCATATTCATTATAAGTTTGCTAAAGGTTTCTTTGAAGAGAAAATGGTATAGTATGTGAATATGATATGATGTCTCCCCTTTGCCAGTATTTTGTTTATAGAGCGTTAGAATTATAGGTGCTTGATTCTGCTTGGAAGATGTGTAATTTGTTTGGAATACATGTTTTGTTAACATGTTCTGGTAACTCTGTAAAAAAGGAATGTTATGTAAGGTAATGGAGTGTTCGGACAATGCCCCATGATGCGATGAGAATAGTAAGTTAGAGGTAAAAGTGTTTTAAATAAAATATCCTACCTGTAGAGGGTTAAGTAAGTGATGTTTAGAAGGTCAAGAGAGATTTGAGTTATTTGGTAATGAAAGGTCTCCATCATACAAGCTGATTTCAGACCAATTTTACGGAGAAACTGACACAAGAAAAAAAAAAGTGAAGGAAAGTATGTTTAAAAAGCAGAAGTCAGCAGCAGATCAGTCAAAAGAGTATTTTGATATTAAAAGGGGACGTTTTGCATACCGGGCTCTACAGTTTGCTGTAGCAAAATGCAGAGATATTACATTTTCATCTTATTGATGATGAGGTATCTTTGAGAAATTGAATTGATTTTTAAAGGAATAGTGAGATAGGAGGTTCTGGGCAGTTAAGGAAATTAACGCAGAAACAGTTTTTGTTTAAAATACGGAAAGTAAAGTGTCATGGGCCAGGGTTTAAAGTTTGGATTATCAGTATGTTGTTAAAATAAGGATTTTTGTGTAATTGTACCCTGTTTATTTGTTTGTTTGTTGTTTGTTGATGTTATTGAGGTTACAATGGGTCGGTACAGGTGGGGAGGTTAGAACCACTGTTGAAAGCACCCCACCTCCTGCAGGGAATGGCCCCTGGTGCTGGGGTCTCGTGAGATTTTTGCGAGATTACGGTACCAGAGATTCACAGAAATACTGAGATGTTGGTTTATTGGGCGGTGATAAAATTGACGCTGCTGGGTGCGCTGACGGGGGGACATGGTTACTGGTATGGGGGGTCTAGATGGGATAGAGGGAAGTCAAGAAATCTTCCTCCTTCCCCCTCGAATCCCCCCGGGTTCCCTGTTAGCTCCCCGATTCTCCACCTCTGAGCTGGTGAGTCTGGGGGTGTGAGTTCTGACACAGATTGCCGGTGGAGCACTGAGATCGCAGCTTCATGGACTGGCCGTTTCTGTGTCGGTCATTGAGGGTTCTCAGTGGGTGGAGGTCATCGGTGGGAGAACGTGTTCAAACACTTCTCCCCCGATTGTCTCTGTTTTGTACACTGTTTTGTACACTGTGATCAGTGGCGATCCTTGGGTTCGCTGCTGTGGCATAGTTTCATAGACGGACACCCAGGTAAGGGAAAGTTGTTGTTAATAGAGAGAAATGCTTAATTTTATGTGTATGTAAATGTTTGTCTTGTCTTGGAATTCCAATTTAGAGTATAAGTTGTTTTTTCTTCTGAATACAGATGGATTGTTGGGTGGTTGATATGTGTCCTATGATCCTGCCAAGGAGGATTTTAATAAGGAGGGTGGGCAGGTGAGAGGGACAGAGTAGAGTACTCATCTGTGTGTGGTGCTTTAGGAGGATGGACTCGCAGATTTGGACAAGGACAAGTTACTCCTATCCAAAGTATTGTTTAGCACAATACACAGAGGTACATGTCCGCTTGCTGTTTTACTTCGGGTGGAAAAGGGGATCAAACCACCAACCAGGTTTTCACCAACGTTTTTGCACAGAGTATATATTTGTATTCCATATTCAGCAAGTCAGAAAGATTTGCTGGACTGGAGATTTTAAGGAGGATTTTAATTGAGAAAAGTTATCTATATAGATTTAAAATATGTTATATATGTTGTTTGTAAAATGTTGCAACTATTTGTCAGTCTATTCATAAAATGTGTTGGGCACATAGGCCCATGCCCACTGCATAAGTTAAATGGGAACATTAAAGGGGGAGTGTGACACGTCACAGGTAAATTACATGTATGCGCTGGTACCAAATGTGTTTGTTTTTTTGGGGGAAATCTGATCAGATACAAATTTTTAAGAGTAGCATTTTCAATGTATACATAGGGTGTTTTTGATTGTTACAGTTGGGCTCTGTTTTCCACTGTTGCAGCCCCAAGGTCGCACGATTTTCAGTGCAATTTTGCGGTGTGATTTTGTGCGACCAGTGAAAACCGTGTGGGGACAGGTAGCACTGAGGTCGGAACAGAGTGGCGCAAGAGCCTTTTTCCGGAATCACTGCGATTTGGATCACACCGGTTAGAACGGGGAGCCATGATGTCTGTTTTTAAGGACTGTTTTAGTTCTGTAAGTTGTTTATTCTTGCATTATTGAAATTAAAAGGTGTTTTTTCGGTATCAGCAGGTGTGCTATAGATCGAATTGATATAATTTCCCTGGGTTCCGAGGTTCTCAGTAAATGACATTATGCTGTTATAGGGAAACGGAGCCTAGGGTGGTGTTTTATGTAGGAAGAAATATGTTATGAAAAAAATAGATCGTACGTGTGAGGGGAAATTGATTCCAATGAGCACATCTGTTGATGTCGACAAAAGAGGAAAAATGGGAGTTCTGCATTGTATAGGGACATTACCTGTTACAGAGCAAAGGAATGATCATTAATACATAAGGGTTAATTGCGTTTAAGATGTTTTAACGTTGATTGGGAATTTCAAAATGTTTTATTTTGTCATATTGGTTAATACAGGTTTATTTCTGATTAAGAGTCCACAATTTGAAAGTATTCCAGACGCTATGCCAGATGAATTGTGGTTGGTACAGAAAGAGGAAGTGATCTTAGGGTTGTGTAATCCTCTGCAATAGAGGAAAATAAAAGGTGTTTAGGAAGCTTTAAAGGTAAATGATGGATGTATGGCATGGCCAGATGAATGTGGAGTGAGAAGGTGGTTGTATTGTGTTTAATGAACGCACAGGGTATTATTTTGATTTGTAGAATATTTTAAGTGTTTGTTTAGAATGTACACAATGGGTTGTCTTATATTGTGTTCAGGCCCATGTTATATTTTCCCCTAAAAGTTTGGGGTTAAATTAAAAATTGATAAAGGGATTTTGGTAACAGAAGGGTGAAATTTTGGAAAAATGTTTAAAGAGTTACGGAAATTAAGTAGCCAGGATCTGAATACGTTGCTGCATGTATTGAGTCCATGAGGTACTAAAATGTGATGGGAAAGTTTGTTTGAATAACATATCTCATTATTCCATAGTAATACACACGCATCCAACTCCTGACGATTGGCAAAAGGCCATGAAATGCATAGAGTGTCCATCCAGCGATGCCAAGCCACGCTTGCTGCAATAACCTCAATTTATTATTTTCTTTGTTTGTATTTATTATGTGAATTATGTATGCATCATATATGTTTAAATTATATATACTCTTTATCTGCTATGAATTTTACTGTTTGTCACATATCATGATTTAGTGATCAATTCCCTTATCAATAAATGTATTATGATTATATCAACTTTTGTTGAATTTTATGACTGTATTTTTACATCATAAATGCCTGATTATATTGCTTAATTATGTTTACTTATATCACTACCATGAATCACCCCTAGGGGTTTGTGACACTCAGGTTATTTTCATGCTACGAACCTATTATTACAAACACCCACAGGCCTCACTCAAAGTCCCAACCCAACCCCTTTTTGGTTCTCCATATACATATATATTTAGGGATGGAGGCTTGTCGGTGTAGAGTTTCAGGATGGGACAGGTCACCCCCCTTATCCAATTGTTTGAATAACAGTCGGAATGACTATTCTGGATATTTACCTTTTGAATTTCCAGAGTGTCAATCGTGAAGTGTTAATGATGTAATGTTGTTTATCCATAAATGTTTTGTTTGTTGCTGATAATCAGATATATTTGCAAAGGTGGGAGGCCTTGGTTTCGGTAAAATGTTCTGTTCTGAGTCCCTCGGGTCCATTTGAGTCCCGGGGATAGAAGAAACTCAAGGTGTTTAAGTTTTGCTGAAGTTCTGCTATAATACTGGATTTAAAAAAGGTGTTTAGTTAGATATGTTAAATCTATATAATGAAGACCTTTGCTGAGAAACATTTTTATTCCTGTATGTTTTACTTATGTTTGAGTCAATGAAGAATATTATTCTTAATTAATTAATTAATTAATTAATTATTATTCTTAATGGTTAAGGCCTGAATTGATCAGGTAGGTTCTGTGATTGTTCATGTCAGATGAGGAGTATCCGGACCAGCCAGGCAGAATTTACCCACAGCCCCATGCACCTGAAGAAATGCCCACCCCATTCATCCCCTGCCCCTTTCATACCCTGTCCCATACCAAATCCTGATGAAGAGATGACTACAGCTTTTACATGGAAATCTTCTTTGTTCATCTTTGTCGTTCAAACACCATAGGAGGTGCTCAGATGATTACAGACGGACTCCTGTTGGAAAGTGTTCCTGTTAAAGATACCTTGAGGGCTAGCCAGATGACGCACACCCAAGGTCTACAAAATTCCAGTGAGCATCACAAGAGAGATCCAGATGTGCCAGCCCGAAAACCCAAGTCTAGCCCAATGCATCAGTTCCAGTTTGTCTGTGGATATCAAGTTCTGTCCTTACAAGGAGGCAGTGTCTGGGGTAGAGAATTCATGTCTGTACATATGAATGATCACAGAACTGAACCAAAGGTTTTGGGAAAGGTTGAGGAGAATGAGAATTATAATGTGGACATTTCCTTTGCATTGCCTTTTCCCTCCTTCCTACAATTTAATGGACATTTGGAAGCCATACAAGAGACTTTTTTTTGTATTTTATTGGGACTATTTTTTGTTTTTGGCCCTAAGGCTATCATGCCCCTCCCACTTGCTTTTATGGACTGTCACGACCAATCCCGTTCCCCTTTTGTATTTCATGGACAATTACTATGCAGCTGAGATTATGTGTTTGTTGTTTTCTGTTTTTACATTTTTACATGCTCAATGTGGTGATAAATGTTTGGTGTGGTGGTCCGGGTGAGGCTCGGGGGCACACTGGGATTGTTGTTGTAGTATGCCCAGGACGTGCTTGAACATTTTAGTGTGTGGGATGTTTTGAAACTGCAGCTGTTAGATAATGTATGGAGGGATGCTGGCATGAGCACTGTACTATATATATGTATTGGTTCACGTGTCATGCGCCAGCCTCTGTGTTTTGGGGGGAGCCCTTAAGGTTATACGTGGCCCACCCGATAACATCACTAATAACACACTCAGTAGACATAAAGGGAATGTGTATTCAGAGTCTGAGGGAACTTTACTGTGTTTGACACCTTGGATCGTGCCCTGAATCACACTATATATGCTTTCATGCATACCGCTGAACCCCATACTGAGAGGGCAAGGGTACTCTTACAGCTTGCCCTTGCAGGATTCTCTGAAGGTACCCAATGGGTCCTTGGTAGACAGCCACTAGCCTTGGGCAACAGCACGTACATTTGTTGTGGAGGGACATGCCATCCATGGATTCCGAGTGATCCTAAGGGATAGTGTTACTTGGCCTCATTGGTTCCGATAATGGGAATTGTCGGGGACAGTGAGGGCCGTCATTTGCTCAGGGCTGGTATGCATCCTAAATGCCCCCTCAAACACCATTATGCCAGGTCATTGTTTTTGGAAAAGGACATGGCCTGGGCATGGTTCCCTACAGGAACCAAAGGGGGCATTGATGTTATGAAAAGGCTAAATGATTACTTGGGAATCTCCTGGGCAATGTAGGATGGTTTGGTTTCAAATGGTATTATTCCTGTGTGCCTGTGTATATCACAATGCGGAAATATCAGTCACCGCCGTGACTGAAAGAGGGGATTGTAGTAATCAGCATAGCATAAGGACCCCACTATAGTGATATGGGGTCATATATTTTAGCTTGAACTCACTGGTTAAAGGAATTGACTAGTATAAAACAAGAGTTTGTATTTTGCATACACTAGCAGTTTTACAAAAGCATGCATATTTGCAAGAGCGGCATATTTTGCAGATGTGCACAGTCTATATGGAGCCCTCGTGATGTTAGAGTGTCTGGTGTCCTTTCCTGTGTACTGTCTAACCAGACATGGAAACAGGGAAGTAAACCTTGTGATTATAAGTAATGGAGGCAGGTGATTATGTTTTAGATGACTCATGGCAGCCATGTTTAAGGGGTTGGCTATTTGATGTGTAATGACGTGTAATGACGTGTAAATGATGTAAAATGTACTCCCCTGTATCCATATATACAGGTCCTTCTCAAAAAATTAGCATATTGTGATAAAGTTCATTATTTTCTGTAATGTACTGATAAACATTAGACTTTCATATATTTTAGATTCATTACACACAACTGCAGTAGTTCAAGCCTTTTCTTGTTTTAATATTGATGATTTTGGCATACAGCTCATGACAACCCAAAATTCCTATCTCAAAAAATTAGCATATTTCATCCGACCAATAAAAGAAAAGTGTTTTTAATACAAAAAAAGTCAACCTTAAAATAATTATGTTCAGTTATGCACTCAATACTTGGTCGGGAATCCTTTTGCAGAAATGACTGCTTCAATGCGGCGTGGCATGGAGGCAACCAGCCTGTGGCACTGCTGAGGTGTTATGGAGGCCCAGGATGCTTCGATAGCGGCCTTAAGCTCATCCAGAGTGTTGGGTCTTGCGTCTCTCAACTTTCTCTTCCCAATATCCCACAGATTCTCTATGGGGTTCAGGTCAGGAGAGTTGGCAGGCCAATTGAGCACAGTAATACCATGGTCAGTAAACCATTTACCAGTGGTTTTGGCACTGTGAGCAGGTGCCAGGTCATGCTGAAAAATGAAATCTTCATCTCCATAAAGCTTTTCAGCAGATGGAAGCATGAAGTGCTCCAAAATCTCCTGATAGCTAGCTGCATTGACCCTGCTCTTGATAAAACACAGTGGACCAACACCAGCAGCTGACATGGCACCCCAGACCATCACTGACTGTGGGTACTTGACACTGGACTTCAGGCATTTTGGCATTTCCCTCTCCCCAGTCTTCCTCCAGACTCTGGCACCTTGATTTCTGAATGACATACAAAATTTGCTTTCATCCGAAAAAAGCACTTTGGACCACTGAGCAACAGTCCAGTGCTGCTTCTCTGTAGCCCAGGTCAGGCGCTTCTGCCGCTGTTTCTGGTTCAAAAGTGGCTTGACCTGGGGAATGCGGCACCTGTAGCCCATTTCCTGCACACGCCTGTTCACGGTGGCTCTGGATGTTTCTACTCCAGACTCAGTCCACTGCTTCCGCAGGTCCTCCAAGGTCTGGAATCGGTCCTTCTCCACAATCTTCTTCAGGGTCCGGTCACCTCTTCTCGTTGTGCAGCGTTTTCTGCCACACTTTTTCCTTCCCACAGACTTCCCACTGAGGTGCCTTGATACAGCACTCTGGGAACAGCCTATTCGTTCAGAAATTTCTTTCTGTGTCTTACCCTCTTGCTTGAGGGTGTCAATGATGGCCTTCTGGACAGCAGTCAGGTCGGCAGTCTTACCCATGATTGCGGTTTTGAGTAATGAACCAGGCTGGGAGTTTTTAAAAGCCTCAGGAATCTTTTGCAGGTGTTTAAAGTTAATTAGTTGATTCAGATGATTAGGTTAATAGCTCGTTTAGAGAACCTTTTCATGATATGCAAATTTTTTGAGATAGGAATTTTGGGTTGTCATGAGCTGTATGCCAAAATCATCAATATTAAAACAAGAAAAGGCTTGAACTACTTCAGTTGTGTGTAATGAATCTAAAATATATGAAAGTCTAATGTTTATCAGTACATTACAGAAAATAATGAACTTTATCACAATATGCAAATTTTTTGAGAAGGACCTGTAAGTGTCCCTATATAACTTGTATCCCCGCCCTTTATTAAACCAGATAACATTTGGATACAACCACTGTCTCGTCTTTTTCCTGTGTCCAACCGAAGTTATCTCTTCAGTACTGAACGGGTTTTGTAAGTGTGGTAATTGCTGTGATTATACCAAGGTGGTCTTTGTCAGGTATATGGGAATACCGTTGGAACCCCTACACTTTTGGTGGTATTTAATCACCACTGAGTTTTTAAATTTTTTGCTAAATAAGAGATTATTTTGAACATTTTTAAAAAAAATTTAAACTTTTTTATAGTTTGTTATAAAATGTTGTAAACAGGTAATTTTTCTCCTTCACTAATGTGCGCTGATGGGTACTGATAATATGCACTGATAGGCACTGATTAGGCCACACTGATGGGCCATGATAGGCTGCACTGATGGGCACTGATGAGGCGGCACTGGTTTGCACTAATGAGGAGGCACTGGTGGGCACTGATGAGGCTGCACTGATAGGCAGGACTGTTGGGCACTAATAGGTGGCACTGATGGCCAATGGTAGGCAGCACTGATAGGTGACACTGATGAGCAGGCAGTGATGGGCACTGATTCGTAGCACTGGTGGGCACAGATTGGCAGCACTGGTGGGACTGCACTGATAATCATGACACTGACAATCAGTGCCCTGATTATCAGTGTACATGTCCTTTTTATAGAAGCTGGTTATTGGCTCTCTTCTCCTCACCTCATGCTGTCAGCTTGAGGAAAGGAGTGTCGATAAGCGACTTCTATTTACATCCCTGATCAGCTGTGATTGGATACAGCTGATTACATGGTAATAAGGATTGTCTCTTTACCTCAATCTGTGATCAGAAGTGTCCTCCAGATACTGTGACCACAGAGCGCGCCGCATACGTCACATATCCCAGGGGGCAAAGTCTTTCACTGAGAAAGGAGGAGGGGGCAGGGTTAGGCAGCACATCATCGGGAAGTCACCAGCTGAACCCAGAAGAGCCGTCAGTTTCCCGATTACTTCACTGAAGAGATAGTGATGTGGGACCGAGCGGTGGCAGAAAAGAAGCAGTTAAAAAAAAATGGGGGAGAAGGGTGGAGATCCACTTTAAGTGAAAAGAAAAATGAAGGAATAAGGAGATAAGTTGAGCTTGCAAACTCTGTTAGAGATCATCACAAGGAGAAACAATAATGATTGGGGCAGGCTTCTTAAGCGGTCTGACCGATTGTCCTTCTCAGGTATGGTCAGCCAATGTGAAGCCCAAAAATCCTCATCTAATCTAAGAAAAACAGTTGAAATGGAATGACTGTAATCTCGTGTTTGGTGAGCTTTACACCTGTACATTTTTACTTTGATTGAAAACTTCCCTAAAGCCAAATTCTATTTTTTTTTTATAGCAATAACAATTTACACAGAACTTTTCATATTGTACATTCACATCATCCCCTGCCCTCAAGATCCCAATTTCACATGCATACATACCTACTGTAAATAACATAATTAAAGGGAAAAGTAGGGCCAAAACTCTTTTGTCTTTACTTCTCCAGTGGGTCACAGGAGTGCAGTTAGTTCTGCACTCCAGGGACCCGTTTTCAGCTGACAGCAGGCTAAAGTTACTCAGCCGGTCCAGGCTCCGGAGAGATCCTGACTTTAATGTCGGGTTCCACCCAGCTCACCACTTAGAGCCTGAGCCTGCTGCTTCTGCCCCTCCACAGCCCAGCACTCCAGTGAGTGCTGGAGGGGCAAAGCAGAGAGCCAGTGACTGACAGTCATCAGCTCTCTGCTCACTGGAGACTGAGAACTGAGCGATTAGTGATCTTTGATTGCTCCGTTGTTCTCAGTCTTAGAGCCATTGGAGGACAGATGCAGCATCGGTCCGAGGGTGCACTCAACACCTAGGAGAGTATGTAGGTTTGTTTTTTTATTTCCAGCACTTCTCTTTTAACCTTCTTTGGAGTGTGGGAGGAAACAGGAAGGAACCCACACAAGCAGGAGCTGGGATGAAAATGAAGGTATATACACAAACAAACACACAACAGGCAAATTCCATCCAGATAATGTCCTCCTGACTGGGTTTCAAACAGGCAACCTCAGTGTTGCAAAAAGTGCTAACCACTAACTCACTATTTTTACAATCTAACCTATTTAGTAAAAAATGTATGAATCCTGTGAGAAAGCTGGGTGAATCCTGTGTGAAAGTCTTTATAAATAGACCACTATACAAGCTAATATAGTCTCCCAATAATTAATTTAGTAATGACTTTAACCACTTAACGACCGCCCACTGTAAAAATACGTCGGCAGAATGGCACCGACAGGCAGAATCACGTATATCTACGTGACTGCCTTTGTATAGTTGGGGGGTCCGATCGGACCCCCATTCTTTACAGTGAGCGTCCGTTATTCGTTTGGGAGCGATCAGGGAAGAGGGGACGGCCGTTCGATTCCGGCCACCCCCTCTCGATCGCTCCCGGCGAATGAGAGAGCTTCCCTACCTGTGTAATGTTTACACAGGCAGAGGAAGTGATGTCATCTCTCCTGCGCGCTCACATATACCGAGCGCCGTACAGGAGAAGATGCAGGTTAGTGCACAAAACACTACACTGACACCAGGACACATAGGCACATAAATCGCCCCCCCAGGCCCCCCTAGATCACCCCCCAGTCACAGTGTCACTGATTGTAGTGACCATTTATTTACTGATCACTGCAATCAGTGACATTTGTGACTGTAAAAGTGTCACTAAAGTTAGTTTTAGGTCCAGTGTAGCCCCCTAACCCCCCCTAATAAAGGTTTAACCCCCTGATCGCCCCCCAGGTAACCCTTTCACCCCCTAGCACCGCCGTCGCTAAGTGATCATTTTTTCTGATTGCTGTCTTAGCGTCGTGATGCCGATCGGTAGCCAGTTATTTTTTTTAGGTTCGCCGCAGGTTTTTATAGCGTCGGGTACCCCCATATATTACCTAATAAAGGTTTAACCCCCTTGATCACCCCCCAGATAACCCTTTCACCCCCTATCACCACTGTCGCTAAGCGATCATTTTTCTGATCGCTGTCTTAGCGTCGGTGATGCCAATCGGTAGCCAGTTATTTTTTTTAGGTTCGCCGCAGGTTTTTATAGCATCAGGTACCCCCATATATTACCTAACAAAGGTTTAACCCCCTTGATCGCCCCCCAGGTAACCCTTTCACCCCCTATTGCCACTGTCGCTAAGCGATCGTTTTTCTGATCGCTGTCTTAGCGTTGGTGATGCCGATCGGTAGCCAGTAATTTTTTTTAGGTTCGCCGCAGGTTTTTATAGCGTCGGGTACCCCCATATATTACCTAATAAAGGTTTAACCCCCTTGATCACCCCCAGGTAACCCTTTCACCCCCTATCACCACTGTCGCTAAGCGATAGTTTTTCTGATCGCTGTCTTAGTGTCGGTGATGCCGATCAGTAGCCAATAATTTTTTTTAGGTTCGCCGCAGGTTTTTATAGCGTCAGGTACCCCCATATATTATCTAATAAAGGTTTAACCCCCTTGATCGCCCCCCAGGTAACCCTTTCACCCCCTATCACCACTGTTGCTAAGCGATTGTTTTTCTGAACGCTGTCTTAGTGTTGGTGATGCCGATCGGTAACCAATAATTTTTTTTAGGTTCGCCGCAGGTTTTTATAGCGTCAGGTACTCCCATATATTATCTAATAAAGGTTTAACCCCCTTGATCGCCCCCAGGTAACCCTTTCACCCCCTATCACCACTGTCGCTAAGCGATCGTTTTTCTGATCGCTGTCTTAGTGTCGGTGATGCCGATAGGTAGCCAGTAAAAATTTTTTAGGTTCGCCGTCAGGTTTTTATATAGCGTCAGGTACCCCCATATATTACCTAATAAAGGTTTTAACCCCCTAATTGCCCCTAGTTAACCCTTTCACCAGTAATCACCATATAAGTGTTACGGGTGACGCTGGTTAGTTAGTTTGCTTTTTATAGTGTGAGGTCACCCGCCGTATATAACCCAATAAAGGTTTAACCCCCTGATCACCCGGCGGGTGATATCAATTATGTTTTAGCGTCAGAGAGGGTCTGCGTCACACCCCAGGCAGCGTCAGGTTAGTGCCAGTAACGCTAACACCCACGCGTGAAGCATACACCCCCCTTAGTGGTATAGTATCTGAACAGATCAATATCTGATCTGATCAGATCTATACTAGCGTCCCCAGCAGTTTAGGGTTCCCAAAAACGCAGTGTTAGCGGGATCAGCCCAGATACCTGCTAGCACCTGCGTTTTGCCCCTCCGTCCAGCCCAGGCCACCCAAGTGCAGTATCGATCGATCACTGTCACTTGCAAAACACAACACACATAACTGCAGCGTTCGCAGAGACAGGCCTGATCCCTGCGACTCCAGTGCTGTAGGAGGTGATTTCACCAGCACAGTTAAAAAAAAAAGCATATATGCCGAAGCATTGGGGCAGCAGGGGCGGAGGAGCGATTTTGCTCCTAATGCCGCGTACATACGGTCGAAATTCCGACGGAGGCTTGCCCGTGGAAAAGTCTGACCATGTGTACGCGGCATAACTTTTGCGGGAAGATGCCCCCATGCTTCGGCATATATAAATGGTGCATGTATGCCCATCATTAGAAGTGGGTGGATGAAGGGCGGTATTCTAATGGTGGGCATACCCACCGATCAATCTTTTTTTTTCGTTCAGCCAACAGGCTGCATGAAAAAAAAGATTACAATACATGTCCAACAAGGACCAGCAACGTACTGGTATGTTGCTGGAATTTGAATGTTTATACCAGAATGATGCCTGCGGGTTTAGGTATCATCTTGGTATCATTCTTTTCAGCCAGCGGCCGGCTTTCATGTAAAAGCAATCCTAGTGGCTAATTAGCCTCTGGACTGCTTTTACAAGCAGTGGGAGGGAATGTCCCCCCCGGATATAAAAAGCGCGATTGGGAAATTGGGAAAGCATTTTATCACACCGATCTTGGTGTGGTCAGATGCTTTGAGGGCAGAGGAAAGATCTAGGGTCCAATAGACCCCAGTTTTTTCAAAAAAAGAGTACCTGTCACTACCTATTGCTATCATAAGGGATATTTACATTCCCTGAGATAACAATAAAAATGATAAAAAATTAATAAATATGGAAGCAACAGTTTAAAAATAAAATAAAAAAGCAAAATTAATAATAAATAAAAAAAAGCACCCCTGTCCTGCCCTGCTCCTGCCCAATGGCGAATGCAAGCGTCGGTCTGGCGTCATATGTAAACGGCAATTGCACCATGCATGTGAGGTATCACCGTGAAGGTCAGATCGAGGGCAGTAATTTTAGCAGTAGACCTCCTCTGTAAATCTAACGGCGTAACCTGTAAAGGCTTTTAAAGGCTTTTAAAAATGTATGTAGTTTGTCGCCAATGCGCGTTTGTGCGAAATTTTAAAGCTTGTCGTGTTTGGTATCTATGTACTCGGCCTAAGATCATCTTTTTTATTTCATCAAACATTTGGGCAATATAGTGTGTTTTAGTGCATTAAAATTAAAAAAAGTGTATTTTTTCCCAAAAAAATGCGTTTGAAAAATCGCTGCGCAAATACTGTGTAGAAAAAAAAAATTCAACACCCACCATTTTAATCTGTAGGGCCTTTGCTTTAAAAATATATATAATGTTTGGGGGTTCAACATAATTTTCTTGCGAAAAAAAATATGTTTTCATGTAAACAAAAAGTGTCAAAAAGGGCTTTGTCTTCAAGTGGTTAGAAGAGTGGATGTAAGCTTCCTAATGTTGTGTATAAAATGGCAGAACAGTTCAAAACCCCCCCAAATGACCCCATTTTGGAAAGTGGACACCCCAAGCTATATACTGAGAGGCATGTTAAGTCCATGGAATATTTTATATGTTGACACAAGTTGCGGAAAAAAGACAATTTATTTTATTTTTATTTATTTTTTGCACAAAGTTGTCTCTAAATGATATATTGCTCAAACATGTCATGGGCATATGTGGAATTACACCCCAAAATACATTCTGTTGCTTCTCCTGAGTACGGGGATACCACATGTGTGAGACTTTTTGGGAGCCTAGCCACGTACGGGACGCCAAAACCAAGCACCGCCTTCAGGCTTTCTAAGGGTGTAAATTTTTTATTTCACTTCTCACTGCCTATCACAGTTTCGGAGGCCATGGAATGCCCAGATGGCACAAACCCCCCCCCCCCCCAAATGACCCCATTTTGGAAAGTAGACACCCCAAGCTATTTGCTGAGAGGTATATTGAGTATTTTGCAGATCTCGCTTTTTGTCACAGAGTTTTGAAAATTGAAAAAAAATAAAATAAAATTTTCTTTCTTCATTTTCAAAAACAAATGAGAGCTGTAAAATACTCACCATGCCTCTCAGCAAATAGCTTGGGGTGTCTACTTTCCAAAATGGGGTCATTTGGGGGGTTTTGTGCTATTTTGGCATTTTATGGCCTTCGAAACTGTGATAGGTAGTGAGGAGTGAAATCAAAAATTTGTGCCTAGAAATCCTGAAGGCGGTGCTTGGTTTTCGGGGTCCCGTACGCGGCTAGGCTCCCAAAAAGTCCCACACATGTGGTATCCCCGTACTCAGGAGAAGCAGCAAAATGTATTTTGGGGTGTAATTCCATATATAACCATGGCGTGTGTGAGCAATATGTCATTTAGTGACAACTTTTTGTATTTTTTTTTATTTTTTTTGTCATTATTCAATCACTTGGGACAAAAAAAAAATATTCAATGGGCTCAACAGGCCTCTCAGCAATTTCCTTGGGGTGTCTACTTTCTAGAATGGGGTCATTTGGGGGGGTTTTGTGCTATTTTGGCATTTTATGGCCTTCGAAACTGTGATAGGTAGTGAGGAGTGAAATCAAAAATTTGTGCCCTTAGAAATCCTGAAGGCGGTGCTTGGTTTTCGGGGGCCCGTACGCGGCTAGGCTCCCAAAAAGTCCCACACATGTGGTATTCCCGTACTCAGGAGAAGCACCAGAATGTATTTTGGGGTGTAATTCCACAGATAACCATGGCATGTGTGAGCAATATATCATTTAGTGACAACTTTTTGGAATTTTTTTTTTTTGTTTTTTTTTTAGTCATTATTCAATCACTTGAGACAAAAAAAAAAATATTCAATGGGCTCAACATGCCTCTCAGCAATTTCCTTGGGGTGTCTACTTTCCGAAATTGGGTCATTTGGGGGGGTTTTGTACTGCCCTGCCATTTTAGCACCTCAAGAAATGAGATAGGCAGTCATAAATTAAAAGCTGTGTAAATTCCAGAAAATGTACCCTAGTTTGTAGACGCTATAACTTTTGCGCAAACCAATAAATATACGCTTATTGACATTTTTTTTTACTAAAGACATGTGGCTGAATACATTTTGGCCTAAATGTATGACTAAAATTGAGTTTATTCGATTTTTCTTATAACAAAAAGTAGAAAATATCATTTTTTTTCAAAATTTTCGGTCTTTTTCCATTTATATCGCAAAAAATAAACATCGCAGAGGCAATCAAATACCATTAAAAGAAAGCTCTATTTGTGGGAAGAAAAGGACGCAAATTTTGTTTCGGTACAACATTGCATGTCTGCACAATTTACAGTTAAAGCAGCGCAGTGCAAAATTCTGAAAACAGCTCTGGTCCTTTAGCTACAAAATGGTCCGGGGCTTAAGTGGTTAATAATATTCTATAAAAAAATAAAACATATTGAAAAATATTTGTCAGTTCCATTTATATATGTATTCTTTAAATTGTTGCGCAAATTGTCAGCATTATATAAATATGTGTAATAAACTATTAAATACTTTATTTACATTATTTATTCCATCAGTTGACAACTGCAGATGAAGACATCAATTGCATACTGATTTTTTTTTTTTTCTCAAAAACATTAATCCCCAGCCCAGATCATGTTTCAAAGAAAACAAGTAAACAGCTTAATACAAACTTCTCTGCAATTTATTAATGTTTGTGACCAGGCAGAAAAGTTTAATGAGGTCCTTCACAATAGAGGTTGCCAGTTGCTGCAGAACACTGGCAGAGAATGTGTGTGGTCTTTAGGTGACTGTGTTGAGACCACCAACTTTATTTAACTCTGGTCCCTAAGGCGTAATCATGCCCTTGCTGACCACACAGGTGAGAAAAAAATTTTTCTCACTTGCATACAAAGGCTAAACTATCAGGATGCTGATCATCAGTAGGATATTATTAAGAATCTGCTTTATTTTATGCATTGGTAGACTTGTTCACTACAATGTAGAACACCTTCATGCTTTTAACAGTTACTGTTACTGCCACCCAGGCACAGCAGATGAAGGGATAAGTGATGTTTATTACATAGTAACTTGACAAAAGCACCGCCATGCTTCATGCCGATAGGGCATAAACGTGAACTGTCAGACAACATAATGAACTAATAGGGACTTTGAATGTAGTTTCCAAAGCACCCAGGGAGCCTAATTCAGCTGTGCATATGTGGATCACTCTACATAAATGGAGATAAAGTGCTAGACAGATAATATAATAAATTATTTTAGAGAGAAAAACAGCAGCAAAGCTAACAATCTTCATTTTATTTTCATGTGTGCTTTGGCAGTGAAATTTCAGCTGCCTTTTGTCAATATATAAAACATGTGGAGACCAGATGCTTGTACGTGTTGTGGCATTACAGGACCTGAGTTAACTTAACAATAATCTGAGGACAGCGGGTGTGAACTTGAGCTGGGCCAACACCTCATCAGACCACATGGCTAATTGATTTCAAAATTAGACTTGGTATTTCTAAACAATAATCTTAAAAGGCAGCAATAAAATACATCAGAATCCTTTGAGCTAGCCAAGCTTTCATCCAAATAGCTTATTACAAAGAACTGGCACACCTGAACTTTGGCATACACAAATAAATCCCAAAACGGCAAATGGAAACCACATTTGGCACTTTAAGGTTTGTCAAGAGAAGTTTGTAGTTATAAACGAGTTAAGTTTTTGTTTTTTTGTCTTTAAGCAGCAGGAAATAATTAATTGAATCTGTTTTATTGTGACACCTGTGACTTATACAATAAAACAAGGCACTAGGCTCCTGATGGAGTGTTTCCAGTTTATGTTACTGGAACAGGAGCTAGGCAAGTGTTGGAGATGTACTATGCTCTTGTCAGTGATATCCCTTTGAACTATGAACTGTTGATCTGTGGCATTAAGGACCAAAGAGATTTAGATTAGACATTTGTGTTGGTTAGAATAAACTAGAGGCAACCATTTAAGAAATGTATGGAATCTAGTGGAGAAGACACAGAGGTGCCACATGAATAGGAGCTGACAGTTGAAAGCATGTCCCATGCACACAATATTGTGTGTGCCCTAAGAATGAGCAGTGTAGGAAATTTATCACAGTGATTTCACAGATCTGACACTTGGAATGGCCCTGGTGATGGTAGAAAAAATTGTGATATTAATCTGAGGTCCAATTAGCATGTAATGCAGTAAAGTGAGTGTGCATTACATAACTGGGGTTACCTAACAACAGTTGGCCAGTGTCATTGACAGACTGCAGACTGCACACTCACACATATTTAGTTGTCATGTTTACTCACTGCATATCCTCACCTTACTGTATCAATATAATATCAAGTATATATACAGTATATGTAAACACGAGGCTATGTGCATAATTCTTATATTGTAAATAAGTAAGTAAATATTAAAATAACAAGTTAAGCTGGGTATACACTGCAATTTTTCAGTTCAACCAAGTAGGTTAAACGGAAAAAAAACCTGTTAGATTGCTGTACGAACACAAGCGATGTTGGTGTTGCGATCTCCCTCACTGTGCTATTGTATTCTGACAAGGGAACTTCCCTGCACCAGAATACACTGATCAATGCTCACAGGCATTGGCTGCAAGTGCTGATCGGATGCTGGTTTGACCAGCTTCTGTCAGACAGAGAGCTGTACATACTGACTGAAAGTCATCCAGTTCCTGCTGACCCGGTGATTTTTAGACATGTGTACCCAGCTTAATTCAAAATTATGTTATTCACCTATGGGCTGCCAAGTGTGATAATTTCCAGAAGGCTAGTGTTTTGTTGAACATAACATAAAAACATGCATAAAAATTCACTTTATGGTAAACTGCATAAAACACAAAGCAGCTCTCAACTTATAAGCAAGGACTGTGCTGCTGTAGCTGACCTCTTTTCAGAACTGTGATGCTATTGCTGATCTCTTTCGAGTTTTCTGTCTGCTTTTAGTTTTAGTACTTTTTTAGTCACTGACTTGGTACAAGCATGCAGCAAGTGAAGTCAGATATCTGAACTCCTGATAGATATACTTCTGGGTCAGCAACTCAGAAACCGAAAATCATAGGTGTTCTGTCACATTAGCAACCATGGAAGGTCAGCAGGTTTGCTGCTACTTTTAAAATTTAACATCTAAACAGTCCGTCGGATTTCCAAATACTGTATTTAAGCATATAAGCTCAGTTTTGTGTTGAAAATAACTGAAATCTAAAACTCTGGTGGGTGTAACAAGGTGTCCGCTTGCCCCTTCTCACTCTATCATTACTGTGCAGGAGTGTGGGGTGTAGCAAGATGGCGGCGACGAAACGTCACTTTAAGACCAATCTGTGATGGGGAGCCGACATTATCTGACGGTTTCACTGGTCTGTATTGTCGCAAATCGTTTGGAACGCATCGCGCATGCGCAGTGCAAAATTTCTCGGCGCAACGTCATTTCCGGAGCATTCTGTGATAGGGAGCGGAATATGACAATACACCGGCTTTGGTAGCTGCAGCTTGACATTGCATGCTATTGCATGCTAATCTGTCAACTACTAGGACCCCCAGATCTTTCTCCATCCTTGATTCCCCCAGCGGTTCTCCCCCTAGTGAGTAGTTTGCATTTATATAATTGAGAGAGAACAGAAAGGGCGGGACTTTAAATGAAGCTTGTGTGGGAAAAGGGTCTAATTGTTTTTAGTAATGAACATATTTTCAGACAGATACATGAATATACATAACATTAAGTACCTACTAGGTTAAATGTTAATAGACTACTCCATAATAAGGATAGAAAAGTATGAATGATTAAAAATTATCCACTTTTATTATATAAAAAAAAAAGTAATGTATGGCACACAAGGTCCACACAGCAATGAACAGGGATAAACAGCAATATACAGACAAATCATTTTTTTTTAGTAATGCATTATATAGATGCTGGTTATGACACATAGTTGACACGATATCTGTTGGCTCTACACGTTTCCCAACTTTAAGTCGCTCATCAAGAGAAAAACGTGTATTGTGTCTCTGCAATGACAAAATACTAATTTTAAAATTAGTCTAGGGCATTCACACATTGGAGGACTGTGAGCACAAGGTCAGTCTGCATTTATGTTTTTTGCCCCAAGTGCATTACTTTACATTTTTCAACAGTAAACCTAATTTTCCATGTATTTGCCCACTCCATTTTTAGGCCTTTCTGTAAAATTTTTTTTTTTTTTTTTTTCCTTGTCAAAATATTTTGTTGATTGGTCAACAAGTAAATACAAGCAGTTGTAATAAATAATACAACAGTAAACAAATCATGTTTAGGCCCCATGCACACAGGGCGTTTTTACAGCTGCTAACAGCAGCGTTAGATGTTTTTTTTACAGCTGCAAAACGCCCATCCATGTTATTCTATCGTGTCATGCACACAGAGCTTTTATGAGCTCCAAGTGGCATAGGCGTTTTCCAGCTGCAAAAAAAACCCAATTCCAGTGCGTTCTGGAGCTCCAGGTTTGAGCTGCAAAAACGCCCAACGCGCATTAACAAGCGAAAACGCGCAAAAACGCAATGAAAACACGCAAAAACGCCGCGATTTGCGTTTTTGAGCTCCAGGATTTTTTTTTGTTTTAAAAAGGTCAAAAAATGTTTACAAAACATGGACAGGCGTTTTTAAGCTGTAAAAAACACGGCTGTAAAAACGTCCTGTGTGCATGGGGCCTTTACATAAATGGTAGAATTTTAAGGTCCACTAAGTAGCTACTGTTAGGTAGGTTATTTGACCATTACAGAAAAGAAAAGTAAATTAGTTAATAGAACTACCATTGAAATAATGCTACCATATAGAGTATTAGCTTGGACCAGAGCTGTTCAAATTTGTTAAATAGAATAATACTTCATTACTGTTCAGTAAAAGAATAAAAAATAGAGCCAAAGAGGAAAAATATATATATATAAAAGAAAAGAACACACAGAAAAAGGGATACACAAGAAAAGAAAGAATAGAATAGTGAGGAGAATAGAGAAGAAAGTGCAGGAGTCCACTGGATTAGCTCAGATCGTATGGCTTCCTGTCTGAGGGTGTAAAAAGCATTATAATATTCACAACAGAAAGTAGGGTAGCACCAAGGCTCTGAACGTTTGGGTTTGGGATTGCAAATCACTTTTATCTGAGTAGGGTTGACAGCTACCATGGCATAAGAATTGTGTTATCACAGAGTGGTGATAAGTGGTATTTGATCCAAGGATTCCAGGTTTTTTCGAAAGCTGGAATTTGATCTCTTTCTATTGCTAGCATTTTGGCATGAGACGTGAAAACGTTTAGTCTGGATTCAGTCTCGGGTACCTCTAGGTCGGGGGTCCTCCACGCCTTTGCGATTGTTTGCTCGCAGTGAGGAGTTCCTTAAGGAGTTTAAATTGTCTATAAGTAATACAGTCCAGTTTTAGATTGAGCAAGGCTGTGGCTGGGTCAGGTTGCACATTAAGATTAAACATTCTGGAGGCAACTCCAAATATTTTCTTCCAATATATCTGTGCCAATGGGCAGGACCACCATATGTGCAAGTGGGTGCCCGGGTCAAGGCAGCTTCGAAAGCATTGCGCCGTTTGGTTTGGCGTAAATTTGGCCAACCTGGAAGGGACGAGGTACCAACGAGTTAAAACCTTATAGTTGGTTTCTACCGCCAGGATATTTGGAGAGGAAGATTTTGTTGCGGACCAAATTTTAGACCAGTCAGCCATATCAAATGTTCTATCCAGGTCCTCCTCCCATTTACGGGCATATGGGGGTTTATCAAGACCAGGGTAAGTTGAAATTTGGGAGTATAAAGAAGATATCATACCTCTTGAGTGGGGATCCTTCAGACAGGCTGATTCAAAGTGTGTGGTATGTGGCGGGGAGGTAGTAGTACTTAGTAATGGTGCGTAGAAATTTTTGATCTGGAGATATCTAAAGAGTTCGGAATTTGGTAAATTATGGGTGTCGCAAAGGGTAGGAAATGTGAGGAAGGATGTAGAAGATATTAGGTTACTAAGCCGTGTAATGTTCAGAGAGGTCCAAGCCTTGAATGATTTGGGAAAGACCCATGCTGGGTAGAACGAGGGGTTTTTGGAGAATGATAATAAAGGGTTGTGGGGAGATTGCAGTTGGTGTTTGAATTTGAGTTTGTCCCATAAAGATAGAAAATATTTGGTGATGGGGTTACGCAAAGTTTTGCGTTCCTTGGGGAGGAGCCATAACACATTGGAGATGGAGAGTGGGTCACATTCTGCGGCTTCTATTATAACCCATAAGGGTATTTCATGAGTAGCAAGATATTTAGAAAGGCTGGCAATGTGTGCAGCTCTATAATACTTTGCAAAGTTCGGAAAACCAAGACCTCCTCTGAGTTTTGGTAAATGTAACGTATGAAGTGAAATATGGGGTTTAGTGGAGCCCCACACAAAGGTTGTTGTCCTTTTTTGAAGTAGTCTAAGGTAATAAGATGGGATTGAGATTGGCAAAACTCTAAAAAGGTAAAGTAGTTTTGGGAGAATTGTCATTCTGATTGCATTCATTTTGCCAATCCAAAAACTGAGATTGAGCTATTTATCCCATCCTCTATATCATTTGTGAATAAATTTAATAGAATTGGTCCCAAGACAGAACCTTGAGGTACCCCACTTACCACTTCAGACCAGTCGGAGTATACGTTATTTATCACTACCCTTTGGACATGCTCCTGTAACCATTTTTTTTACCCAAGAACAAACCTTATGGTCCACGTCTGCGGACCTCAGCTTGTAGATTAAGTGCTTATGGGGGACTGTTTTGAATGCCTTTGCAAAATCCAGGTACACTAAATCCACAGGCCTTCCCCTGTCTAGATGGCAGCTCACTTCCTCATAGAATGTTAACAGATTGGTCTGGCAAGAACGACCTTTCGTAAACCAATGCTGATAACTACTTATGATATTTGTTTCCTCAGTAAACTTTTGGATATAGTCCCTTATCATCCCCTCCAATAATTTACCAACAATTGATGTTAGGCTGACTGGTCTATAGTTTCCAGGGATTTGTCTCTGTCCTTTTTTTAATATTTGTACCACTTTGTCTTTTCTCCAATCAGCAGGTACAAATCCTGTCAGTATGCTTATCAGGAACAATGGTCTGGCTATAACCTGACTGAGTTCTCTGAGGACTCTTGGGTGTAAGCCACCTGATCCTGGTGATTTCTTTGTATTAGGTTTATCTAGTCTTTCCTTCACTCCGGCCTCTGTTAGCCATGAGGGCATGCCCTGTGATGTGTCACTAACAGTACTGTCGCGGTCAATACACCCCTCCGTTTCCTGTGTAAAAACTGAGGAGAAGAAGGCATTTAATACAGTTGCCTTCTCTGTGTCATCTTTAACCATCCTCCCATCCTCGTCTTTTATCTGGGAAATGTGCACGGATTTTGCCTTTTTACTGTTAAAGCGGAGTTCCACCCATATAAAAGTCAGCAGCTATAAAAAGTTTAGCTGCTGACTTTTAATAATCAGACATTCACCTGTCCCATGGTCCAGCGATGCGGGCAAACAAAGCCTCACTACTCTCACCCTTTTCTTCTCTGCGCCGACATCATGACTGTGGGTGCCCGGCTGTGGCTGCAATTGGCCAGGAAATCTTCTGGGACCTGTGACGTGTCCCAGAAGATTGCACGGAGGGAGGGGGAGAGGTGAACTTCCTTCTGGTGACGCGGAGCACCGAGAGAAAGTGGGAGCTGGATAGCCCTAAAAAGAGGGTATGCCCTCCCCCCCCAAAAAAAATGACATGCCAAATGTGGCATGTCAGGGGGTCACTGTCACTTAAAGCAGAAGTTCCATTTTTGGGTGGAACTCCGCTTTAATGTATTTAAAAAATGTATTTATTTTTTTTTACTCTCCTCCGCTAAATATCTCTTGTAGACTTTATTAGCCACCTTGATTGCGTTCTTACACTTCATATTGCATTCCTTGTGTTGGATTGCTCTCAGTGACCAATCCCCTTTATATTGTTTAAAGGACCATTTTTTTCTCTTTAATGAGGCTTTTTACATTATGGTTTAGCCACCCAGGTTTCACCTTCACGCTTCTATATTTATTGCCCATTGGAATGCACTGTGTGATAACTTTGTTTAATATGCTTCTAAAGCATTCCCATTTTTCTTCCATGTTCAAGGTATCTAGGATTTGGTCCCAATTGATCTCATGTAGTAATGACCGCAGTTCAGAAAAAATGGCTCGTTTGAAATTTAGTGTTCTAGTGCTTCCCTTGTGCTTCTTTTTTTATGTTTTACATTAAATGTGATCATCCTGTGATCGCTAGATCCCAAGTTGTTCTGTATTTCCACATCTGAGATCAGACTAGGATGGTTCATAATTAATAAATGGAGCAGGGCATTCTTTCTAGTTGGGGAATCCTCCAATTGGGACATGAGGTTGTCCTGTAAGACATTCATGAAATTACGGGCCTTCTCTAAAAGGTTTTCTATTAGAGGTTGGCCTGCTCATAACCTTTAGCTTAAAGTGTACATATGTTGTTCAGCGCTAAACGGCCGGTGGAACGCATGCCACCATGGAGGTGGGAGAGCAAGTGATTCCAGACAAGCCTGCAGCCCCAGCATTGCACTATGGAAGCATTTTGTTTGTGTTACATGTCCTAACCTTAAAGACTCCGAGGAAGTGGTATCGTACATGCTCCTGTCCATTGATATGCCTGCAGGCATTATCCTGCACAAGCGCATCTGACTATCTTTTTAAATAAAGAGGTCAACTAGGTCTGGTAAGCACAATCTATATCCCGTGCACTTTGTGTGTCGTATCAAATATTTTGTTTGGTGAAGGAATATATATCGCACGATTGGAGAAGTTATTCTTTCCTCTCTCAGCAAGATTGTTTTGTATCACTGGACTATAAGCACTCTATGCAAGTTTGCAAAGTTGGCACTATAATTTATGTTTTTTTGTGTGATGATTGATCCATTCACTGATTAATCTCTGGAATTCATCACTCCACATAATATTGTTGGTGTATTTTCACTAGATTAATTTTTCACAGTTGTTTTTTACTGTCTGTGTTCCCGTGGGGAAGATTCAGGTTCTCTATTTGTCCCAATGACCATTGTCCCTGGTACAGAAATTATAGGTAATCCAAAATGTTAGAATTGTCACAAGAGCAAGTGTTGTGTTGATGGGGAATCCTGTTTTGGCAGAAAAATTATTTTCCAATACAGATATAAATACTACACAAATACATGTAACTACTGTAATTCTAAGAATCAAACACCAGAGGATCAAACAGGCTAATTCTAATGCCACAGAGGAGCAGGTCTTAGAGTAGGAGGTAAGCGAATGTTAGTGCCCCAGAGGAGCATATTCCAGTAGAAATGTACAATTGTTTAGTGGTGAGGGTGGGTGGTTTAAATCTTTGTCCTGGTAACTGTTTCTTTTGTAAACACTGTCAATAAAGAAGTCAGGTGATTGCTGTTTTAAGGTTGGCAATAAAGGGAGATCCAGAAAATTACAAATGTGTCCTCTGATATGGATTTCTGGCACCATTTTACAGGATTCTGGACCTGATTAGACAAAAAGCTCCTACAAGTTTGCATCAGCCATCTTTAAGACGCAAGCATGTTGTTGCTTTATAATATTAATATCTATTAATATTTAATATTCAATATTTTAATATCTCAACGATATATGATATGGGTTAAATAAGAGCTCTTTGGACAAGATTTGAAAGCTTCAATATAATAAGCATTTATTAAAGAATTGTTATTAGTCTATCTAATACACCGCAAACATTACAGTCTTTAGGCAAGGGAGTAAATATTAGTTTCAAACACAAAGTATGTAAATATTAGTATTAGGTTACAATACAGAGTATATACATCACATTACAAATAGACAGACAAACATATGACAATGCAAGCATACTGTAAGTGCTGGGAGATGGTCTGATAATTACCTATGATGAATTCTGGGCCCAGGTTCCCTCATCTCTCTCCTCTCTACTGCTTGGGGTGGTCCTTTTATGGAGCCCTCTCCCATTGACTGAAACAGGGAGGCTACGATTGGTTGCTGTTATCTCTCTCCTCCCTCCTGCCGTTATATTAATTTCCCACACTAGCCCACTTTTTACTGGAATTGAGTGATAATTGGATTTGAAGATAATTTAATTAGACCGGAGGTCGTTAACTTCCCTTGAATGGGGCACTTAGCTATGCATGGAACTAGCCATGGCCAATTACCCCTTAAATGGATATTGGTTCGTTAACAGGGGAGAATACACACGCCTTTATCTAGCAAATAAAGGTGGTGTCGCATAGATTAGAAGTTCCAGCTGTTATCTCTTCCTTGTTCCCTCGTCAGACCATACGACTCCTCAACACTTGTCACCCCGCATTCATGCATATACAATAAGAGGACAGGTAATTAGATTGTCCTCAAGCCCAGCTTGTCAGCCAAGTTAACCCTTACAGATACAGATACCCACATTTCATACTCTAAATTATATATACATATATGTTACAGATATTCCCAGTTTACAATGTAAATTATTCATAAACATTCCTCATAAGGCAACAATGTTATAAATCTCAAGATGTAAATCATGGTGAGGCCTTTAAGTTGGACATGAAGCAGAGTCGTGTTTTGCTAGAAAAAGAGTTACTCTCCCTATCATAAGTGTACAGGCTGAGGATAGGGAGCTTCCAAGTGTTGGAAAAGCAGCAGATATCTGAACAGTGGTTTGACGTGATTGTAGCCGTATTAGTGCAATTGTGACAGAGATAATTGAGTACTGTCCGTGATACTTTTTTTATTTGCACTAACATACAATTTTTCAGGACAAGCTTTCGGGGTATGTCCCCTTCTTCAAGGTCCAGAGATTTTTTATTTTTTTCTTGTTTTGTTTTAACATTCTGCTGAAAAATTTGTGAATCAGTACTGCTTGGACCTTGAAGAAGGGGACATACCCCAAAAGCTTGTCCTGAAAAATAGTTTGTTAGTGCAAATAAAAAAAGTATCACGGACAGTACTCAATTTTCTCTGAATAGTGGTTTAAAAGCAATGAACAAAAAAGAGGGACAGAGACTTAGACTTAGCTTCCTTGTTTTCAGGAGTAAAAGAAGTGGAGACATGTATCCCAAAACATGTATGTACTGTTTTACTTTGCAGTAGGGGTATAACTTGTAGATCTCCATTACTGAGGGGTAGGGATGAGCTTTGAATTCGAGTCGAACCCATGTTTGACTCGAACATCGGCTGTTCGACCGTTCGTCGAATTTCGAACATTATAGGCCGTTCGCACCAAATTCGAGTGGCGCGTCATGGCCCATAATTCACTGCGGCATCGCAGTGCATGGCTGGCTGATGATTGGCCAAGCATGCACTATGACCCGCATGCTTGGCCAATCACAGCGCCATAGGTACAGAGAGCCGTAATTGGCAAAAGCCAGGGTGGCTTTGGCCAATCATGGCTCAGAGGAGTAGGCACATGCCCCACACTATATAAGGCTGCCGGCTTGGCGGCCTTGTGTAGTGTGTTGGCGTTGGTTAAAGGAAAGAGACAGTGTAATTTGATTTGAGTTAGATAGAGCAGGCAGGCGTAGGTAGGTGTAGAGAATATATATGCATCCTAGGTGTTGTATATATATTTACACACTGTATTCAGTTTAGCTAGATCCGTTCCTGTTATTCTCTATACTGACAGGCAGGCAGGTGATTGTGCTAGCTGCTGTGTTTCAAGTAGTGTACTGTGTCCTTTGCACAGTGTGCATCAAAAGCTTAAGTGAATACAATTGCTGGTGTTCAGATACAAATACAGGCAGGAAGCTGCAGTATTTTGCTTTAGTGTCCTTTGCACAGTGTGCACCAAAAGCTTACCTCAATACAATTGTTGGTGTTCTGATACAAATACAGGCAGGGAGCTGCAGTATTTTGCTTCAGTGTCCCTTGCACAGTTTGCACCAAAAGCTTACCTCAATACAATTGCTGGTGTTCTGATACAAATACAGGCAGGGAGCTGCAGTATTTTGCTTTAGTGTCCTTTGCACAGTGTGCACCTAAAGCTTACCTCAATACAATTGCTGGTGTTCTGATACAAATACAGGCAGGGAGCTGCAGTATATTGCTTTAGTGTCCATTGCACAGTGTGCACCTATAGCTTACCGCAATACAATTGCTGGTGTTCTCATACAAATACCACAGGCAGGGAGCTGCAAGTATTTTCAGTTAGTGTACTGTGTCCTCTGCACATTGTGCACCTAAAACTAACTGAAGAAAATTGCTGGTGTTCTCATACTAATACCACAGCAGGCAGTTGATTCTGCTAGCTGCAGTATAATCAGTATAGATATATATATATATATACATCCCACCTTTGTGCAGCTACATCTCACTGCAGGCCATTAGTATGTCTGGAAGGCAAACAAGGAGAGGCAGACAGTCACGAGCCAATAAAAGAGGGCAAGCAGGCTCTGTGTCTAGAGACAACAGTGCTGGTCGTGGACACGGTGCATCCTCATCAGCACGCGGCCGTGGAGCACGCTTGTCCTTCTTTTCGGCAGCTGGCCATGTTGAGCCGCAACATGCCGAAGATTTGGTAGAGTGGATGACCAAGCCGTCCTCATCCTCCTCATCCTCTCTCACCCAGGCTCAGGGTACTTTGTCTGGCAAAGCAGCTGCCAAAGCGGCCTCTTCACTCAGCTCAGTGGCATCAGTCACTCCTTCCCTAGCCCCACCATGTCCTCCTGAGGAGTCCCCCGAAATGTTTGACCACAGTGTTGGGTACATGCTCCAGGAGGATGCCCAGCGTTTTGAAGGCTCCGATGATGGTACCCAGCTAGAGGAAGGCAGTAGAGAGGGGGTGTCCAACAGGGACAGCAATCTGGCAGTCATGTTCCCCCAGCTGCAGCATACTGCCAGATTTGCTCCAGTGATGAGGAGGGAGGGGATGATAAGGTCACTGACTCCACGTGGGTGCCTGATAGGAGATAGGAGGAGGAGGAGGAGGCGGAGGCACGTCTCCTACTAGGCAGGATGCCCTCCAGGGGCCAGCTTAAGGGCAGCCAACCGACTGCATCACACCGCAGTGTTCCACATGTTCAGGGCGCTGCTGTCTCTGCGCGTTATTCCAAAAGTTCTTTGGTGTGGGCCTTTTTTGAGACGTGTGCAGCAGATCGCACCATTGCTATTTGCAACATATGTCTGAAGCGTATCTCGTGTGGCCAAAACATTAGCCGCTTGGGCACCATGTGCTTGACCAGACATATGTCAACCTGCCATGCAGTCCGTTGGCAAGCATACAAAAAAGATCCAGAACAAAGCGGACCTCTCCTTGCTCCTCATCAGCTGGGATCTCCAACCCCACTATACCTTCAGTCCTCCCTGAAACCTGCACTGAGAGGAATGAAGGTGTAGAATTAGGTGTGTCACAGCCAAGTACGGGCAATCTGCTATCGGTACACCGACGTCAGATTGTACCAGGCAAATTTCCCTGCCCCAGCTGCTGCACCGCCGAAAGAAGTTCGCTCCCAGCCATCCACATGCCCAGCGGTTGAATGCTAGCTTGGCTAAATTGCTAGCACTTCAACTGCTGCCTTTTCAGTTGGTAGACTCTGCCCCCTTTCGTGAGTTTGTGGAATGTGCGGTTCCTCAGTGGCAGGTTTCCAAACGCCACTTTTTCTCACGGAAGTAGATTCCGGCTCTCTACCGGCATGTGGAAGGCAATGTCTTGGCCTCACTGGACAGGGCGGTCAGCAGTAAGGTGCATATTGCCGCAGGCATGGACAGGGACATTACCTATCTTTCACAGCGCATTGGGTGACTCTGCTGGCAGCTGGGAAGGATGCAGGACATGGTGCAGTAGTGTTGGAGGTTATTCCGCCACCACGCCTCCAAAATTCTACTACTGGTGATTGTGACACACCTCTCTCCTCCACCCCCTCCTCTTCTTCCTCCTCCATGGCCTCTTCCTGTGCTTTGTCCTTGGAACCAGTGGTGCTCTGTAGGCGTTCAAGGGGCAACACAAGTACGCAGGCAAAAAGATGCCATGCGGTACTTGAGCTGGTGTGCTTGGGGGACAGGAGCCACACTGGGGCAGAGATTCTGTCAGCTCTACAGGGGCAGGCTCAGAGGTGGTTGACGCCATGCCAGCTTAAGCCCGGAAAGGTGGTTTGCAACAATGGCACCAACCTCCTCTCCGCCCTCCAACAGGGACAACTGAACCATGTGTCCTATTTGGCTCACGTCCCTAACTTGGTGGTGCAGCGGTTCTTGGGCAGGTACCTAGGCTTACAGGAGGTCCTGAAGCAGGCCAGGAATTTCCGCCAGTCATAAAATGCCAGTGCTCGGCTGGCTGACCTGCAAAAGGAATACAACCTGCCCAAGAACCGCCTAATCTGGGACATGCCCACCAGGTGGAACTCTACGTTGGCCATGCTGCAGCGTCAGGGGAGCTTGGATTATTTTCCCCACGCCAGTGGGCCATGATCAGGGATGCATGCACTGTCCTGGTACCATTTGAGGAGGCCACGAGGATGGTGAGCAGTGACAGTGCATGCATCAGTGAAACTGTCCCTCTTGTCCACCTGTTGGAGCACACTCTGCGTGGAATAATGGACAGGGCACTTGAGGCAGAACAGAGGGAGGAAGAGGAGGACTTCCTTACCTCTCAAGGCCCCCTTTATCCAGACAGTGTTCCTGCTGGCCTGCCTATCACACAGGAAGAGGAGGAGGAGGAGGAGGATTGTGTCAGCATGGAGGTGGAGCCTAGCACTCAGCTTCAGCAGCAGTCTTCAAGAGATCAATTACAGTGCCAAGACACCCATGGACTTGTACGTGGCTGGGAGTAGGTGGCTGCGGATCATGTCCTCCTGGGTGACCCAGAGGACTCCGGACCAAATGCCTCAGCAAACCTACACTGCATGGCCTCCCTGATCCTGCAAAGCCTGCTGAAGGATCCTCGTATTCGTGCTATCAAGGAGAGGGATCATTACTGGCTGGCAACCCTCCTTGATCCACGTTGCAAGGGTAAGGTTGCGGACCTTATCTTGCCGTCGCAGAGGAAGCAGAGGATGAAGCATCTTCGGGAGGCCTTGCAGAAAGGTCTGTGCAACGCATTCCCAGAGACTGGGAGGTTACAAATTCCTGGTCCTGGACAACGTGTTGCTGAGGCTTCGGTCAGTCAAATAAGGAGCGGTGGAGACAGACAATTTTTTAGTCCGCAGCCCCAAGGTATGATCGGTTCCAGCAACCATCGCCAGCGTCTGGTTTACATGGTGCAGGAATACCTAGGGGCAAAATCAGACTTGGACACCTTTCCCATCGAAAATCCTCTGGGTTACTGGGTCTTGAGGATGGATCACTGGCCAGAGCTGGCACAGTATGCAATTGTGCTACTGGCCTGTCCTGCATCCAGCGTTCTTTCGGAACGCACATTCAGTGCTACTGGAGGCTTTGTAACAGATCACAGGGTGCGCCTGTCCACCAACTCGTTCGATCGACTGACCTTCATAAAAATTAATCAGTCTTGGATCACCACCAGCTACCAAGCACCTGATGCTGATGTAACAGAATAATTTTCTTTGAAATGTCATATCCCTTCAAGACTGCCTATGCTAATGCAGAGTGACTATCCTGTTATGCTGAGTGACTATCCTCTTCCTCCTCAATAATCATGCTGATAGCATGTAAGAACATTTTTGTTTCTGGGCACCGCCACCAGTGGCTAAGGCCCAATTTTTCAGCCCCTGTTTAACAAGGGCGTGTAATTACAATTTTTAATGCAATACTTTGCAGCAGGGCTCATTCCTGCGCTCCAACTAGAGTATCTGTAAGGGGTTGCAGTGTTGTGGCACCAGCACCAGTGCCTAAGGCCCAATTTTTCTGCCCCTGTTTAACAGGGGCGTGTAATTAAAATTTTTGATGCAATACTTCGCAGCAGGGCTCATTGCTGCGCTCCAACTACAGTATCTGTGAGGGGTTGCAGTGTTGTGGCACCAGTGCCTAAGGCCCAATTTTTCTGCCCAGTAACCATGCCATTTTTCTCAATGATTTTCATCCATATTACTGGGACCAGACATTACATTAAAGCCGCAAGCAGTTTTAAATTACTTTTTTTCCTTTAGAAATGTCATTTTGTGCAGGGACAGTTCTAAACACGGGAAACACGTGCCACTTCACAGGTATACTATAGACACCCCCCAGGTACGATATTTAAAGGAATATTTAACTTTTTTTTTTCACTTTATGCATCATTAACCCCTTTCTTACCGGGCCATAGTCATATGACGCCGGCAGGAACCCTTCCTCCCTCCGGGTGGGCGTCATATGATGTCTTTTCTTCCCGCTCGTGACCTGGTGCGCGTGCCCGGTGGCTGCAATGTCTGCCGGGCACACGCGATTGCCCGCGATCACGGCAGGAGTGTGGATCGGTGTGTGTAAACACACCGATCCACCTCCTGTCAGAGGTGAGGAGACCGATGTGTGTTCCCAGTACAGAGGAACACACATCGGTCTCCTCCCCTTGTGAGTCCCCGCCCCCTACAGTTAGAATCACTCAATAGGGAACATATTAACCCCTTCAGCGCCCCCTAGTGTAGTTTTATAGCACTAATCACTGTATAAATGTAAATGGTCCCAAAAAGTGTCAAAAGTGTCCGATGTGTCCGCCGCAATGTCACGGTCACAATAAAAATCGCAGATCGCCGCCATTACTAGTAAAAAAAAAAAAAAAAATGCCATAAATCTATTCCCTATCTTGTAGATGCTATAACTTTTGCGCAAACCAATTAATATACGCTTATTGCGATTTTTTTTTTACCAAAAATATGTAGAAGCATACATATCGGTCTAAACTGAGGAAAAAAATTGTTTTTTAAAAAAAATTATGTGATATTTATTAATTCAAAAAGTTAAAAATATTGTGTTTTTTTCAAAATTGTCGCTCTCCTTTTGTTTATAGCGCAAAAAATAAAAACCGCAGAGATGATCAAATACCACCAAACGAAAGCTGTATTTTGTGGGGGAAAAAAAACAAAGATTTTGTGGGGGAAAAAAAACAAAGATGAAAACTAAAAATTGGTCTGGGCAGGAAGGGGGTGAAAATGCCCTGTATGGAAGTGGTTAAAATCACTGCTCCCGAAAAAACGGCCGTTTTTTGCATTGATACATGTACCCTGGGGCAGGACCCGGGTCCCCAAACCCTTTTAACTTACATATTAGCCTTCATAATTAGCACTTTTGATTTCGAACGTTCGAGTCCCATACACTTTAATAGGGTTCTAAAGTTTGCGCGAACTTTCGGTCCGTTCGCAGGTTCTGGTGCGAACCGAACCGGGGGGTGTTCGGCTCATCCCTACTGAGGGGAACAAGGCTGCAGAAAAGTGATTATATACTACAGTTTTCTACATTTTCCTCTTACTGATAAAAGGTGTCTTGACAAGAATTTGACAAGAACTACTGTGTTGTGTTACATCACTCTTCTGGCATGGCTTCTGAGCACCTACTAGGTACAAGCAGGTTCAAGCTAAATCTAATATGCCAGAGGAGGAGGTTGGAAGGAGGAAGGGCTAAGTACATATTTTGTACTCCTTTTTATGTCATAGCAAATAGCCAAACTTCTTTGTATTCTTCTATTTTTTTTTATTTTAGATTTGTACATATTTCAATGCACTGGATGCCTAGAGATATTAAAATAAAAAAAATAATAAGCAGCTTCTGGTACTAACTAAGAATGTATACCTCTAGCGAGATTTTGGCATTGTGATACCAGTGTCTGTGTGTTCAATCATAATATCACTGCTATTGGTGTGGGATTTCATTGTGTGCCTGTGCACTCTGTTCTGTAAAATTGCAGTGGTTGTCTACCAGTGAACAGATTGGCTACTCTGATTGCATGCAGATTAGAGTTGGTGTAGCGAGTCACTTTAAGTGTCCATCCTTGAGATAACATTTTAGAGCACACAACTGTTTGCAAATTCTTTTATTTCACATCAAGATAGTTTGGTCACTTTTTCAAAAATTGCAGTCATGTGATGTTAGGGTCTGTACCTGTTCCTAAAATCAATACATTGATCAAAATCAAGACATGTTTTAAATGTTTTGTACACATAGTTGATTTTCCATTATATCTTTTAGATTAGTTATTTTTTTAACTTATCTTGTTGTTTCCAAAAATAGGGAGGACAATAGCTTCATGGGAGAAAAATGTCTGGATTTTTGGCTGGGTAAATGAATGAGCATGGGATAGAGATGAAGCACAGTCTCCCATCCCACATTATCTTAAAAGAACTGGGAATAATGGAGTCATTGACCTAGTGGATAACCAACCACATAGACTGAGTTAATTTCCCTTGCCAACAAAGTGCCTCAAACACCAAACTAAAAGTACTTAAAGAGAGAAAAAAAATTCCCTGTGCTAAACTCAAAGTAGTCTATATGCTATATGATATTTGCATCTTGGTTCTAATGAAGAAAAATATTTACTAAGGCCATATATTTTCTCAAATCCTGCTTGTTTACACATGCAGCAATACCCTGTGTTTAACCACCTCCATTTCTGACATTTCTCTTATACATAAAGAGTCAGCATTTTTTTGCTAGAAAATTACTTAGACCCCCCCCCCCCCAAGCATTATATAGATTTTTAAGCAGAGGCCCTGGAAAATAAAATGTTTGTTATTGCAATTTTTATATTGCACAATATTTACACAGCAGTTTATTAAATGCAAATGCAAATTTAATGAATTTTAGTGCATACAAACATAATATAATACCCAATTTTTGGTGAAAAAAATATGATTTTAAGCTGAATAAATAGATACCTAACATGTCATGCTTTAAAATTGCACATGGCCTTGCACTGGTGACAAACTACAGCACATTTAAATTATCTATATGCAATGCTTTAAAAGCCTTTACAGATTACCAGTTTAGAGTTAAACAGGAGGTCTGGTGCTAGAATTATTGCTCTCACTCATATTCATGGCGATACCTCACATGTGTTGTGCGATCACCTTTTATATTTACGTGCAGGACCTACAGGCATGGTCACATTTGCAGGTGAGCATAAGGGAAAGGGGGTTCTTTAATTTTTTTTTTCATTATTTATTTATTGATCAAATGTTTTTTTTTTTTTACACCATTTCTTTTAGAGCCCATTCACACAGGGGCAACACGACTTCCAGCGCGATTTTATTAGGCAACTCAGACATGACTTGAGAATGAATCACAGCACGACCTGGAGCTACTTACAAGGCAACTTCAAGTTGCCTGCAGGACAGGAGACATTCCAGTGGCCAATCAAACAAGAATCAGCTCTGTGGGAGGGAGGGGGGAGGGAGAGGTTTGCCTTAGAAATTTATTTTCTCTTCCTGGAGACAGTGGAGAGTTGCTCCTATTAAGACAGGGATCCGACTTCAGAGGCAACTCCCATTGAAATCAATGGGTACAGATCGCCTAGAAGTCGGATTGAAGTAGTACAGGGACCTTTTTTGAAGTCGGAGCGACTGCAGTAGTGTACATTAAGACGGCTCCATTAACTTACATTGATTTCCTCAGCCAGCGCGACTTGAGGCAACTAGGGGCGACCTGGGGCGATTTGAAGTTGGATCCAAAGTTGCCCCTGTGTGAATGGGCTCTTATTTTTGTATTGAACTTTATTGCTATCCCAAGGCATAAACAACATCGCTTGTGATAGCATGAGCCTTGAAAGGTCCTGTTTATGGAGAGATCTGGGGTCTATCCTCAAAAGCAGCCGTTCAAACTGTGATTGTTTTGATCAGCTGCTTTACGATCCAGTTACAGCTTGTAAACAACTAACCAGAAGTGATGAAATCCACATCGCGTTCCACATAGGTGTGCGCAGGGGGTGTGCCAGGTTTGCCTGGGCACACCCTAATTACTACATGCAGTGCCGATTCCTTCCTACTGCCCAGGCTTCCCCCATGTTAGCTCCCCCACCCCGCAGTGCTGCTGGCTTCCCCCCTCTCCCCCTGATTGCTGCAGGGGCTGTTTCAGGATGGAGAGTGGGGGAAGGAGCTAGAAAATATGTCATTTACCAGTGCCTTCCTTTTCTAAGTGAACACAGTCACTCTCTGTGTTCATTCATAACAGAAGCTTTGTAAACTTACTATGCTTCAGTTTGTGAATGAACAGGAAGCCGCTCAGCACAGAGCGCGTCTCATTCATTCACTGCCCTGTGCAGCTGAGGCTGAAGAGAAATACATGTGTTTGACAGGGATGAGCCGAACACCCCCCTGTTCGGTTCGCACCAGAACCTGCGAACAGACAGAATGTTCGCGTGAACTTTAGAACCCTATTAAATACAATGGACTCGAACGTTCGAAATCTAAAGTGCTAATTATAAAGGCTAATATGCAAGTTATTGTCCTAAAAAGTGTTTGGGGACCCGGGTTCTGCCCCAGGGGACATGTATCAATGCAAAAAAAAGTTTTAAAAATTGAAGTTTTTACGGGAGCAGTGATTTTAATAATGCTTAAAATGAAAAAATAAAAGTGAAATATTCCTTTAAATTTCCTACCTGGGGGGTGTGTATAATATGCATGTAAAGTCGCGCTTGTTTCCCGTGCTTAGAACTGTCCCTGCACAAAATGTCATTTTTGAAGGAAAAAAAGTCATTTAAAACTCACTCGCGGCTATTAATGAATTGTCGGCTCCCGGCAATAGAAAAGTCATTGATAAAAAAAAAGCGTGGGGGTCCCCCCAAATTCAATTACCAGGCTCTTCAGGTCTGGTATAAATATTAAGGGGAACCCCGCCGCAAATAAAAAAAAAATGCGTGCGGTTCCCCCAAATATCCATACCAGGCCCTTCAGATCTGGCATGGATTTTAAGGGGAACTCCACCCCAAATTTAAAAAAAAATGGCGTAGAGTCCCCCCAAAAATCCATACCAGGCCCTTATCCGAGCACGCAACCTGGCAGGCCGCAGGAAAAGAGGGGGGACGAGAGAACGCCCCCCTCCTGAACCGTACCAGGCCACATGCCTTCAACATGGGGAGGATGTTGATGGGGACAAGGGCCTCATCCCCACAACCCTTGCCCGGTGGTTGTGGGGGTCTGCGGGCAGGGGGCTTATCGGAATCTGGAAGACCCCTTTAACAAAGGGGACCCCCAGATCCCGCCCCCCATGTGAATTGGTAAGGGGTACATTGTACCTCTACCATTTCATGAGAAACTCCGATCGTGGTATGAAGCCTCTGACAGAGGCTTCATACCACGTGATCAGCTGTGACCAATCACAGCTGATCATCGCGTGAACCAAGAAGTGCTGATAAACGGCTCTCCTCGGTTCATGCTGACAGGGAGAGCCAATCGGCGGCTCTCCCTGTCAGAGGGGGGTCTGTGCTGATAATCAGCACATTGATTATCACCACAGCCCCAGAAAAATGTGGCAATCAGTTAAAAGTATATGCCCATCACATGCCAGCCTGTGCCCCTATATAAAGCCTGTCAGTGCCCATATCTGTGCAGATCAGTGCCCACAACATTGCCCAAAAAGTGCCAATCAGTACCCCATCAGTAATGCCTGTCAGTGCCCCATCAAAGTGCCAATCAGAGCCACTCAGAAAAGCCTGTCAGTGGCTCCTCATCAGTGCTTCCTATCCAGTGCCACCTATCAGTGCCCATCAGTGCCCACCAGTGCAGCCTATCAATATCCATCAATGCCACCTATCAGTGCCCATCAGTGCTGCCTATCAGTGCCGCCCATCAGTGCCCATCAGTTTTTTTTTTTCAAAATTTTCGCTCTTCTTTCATTTAGAGCGCAAAAAATTTAAACCGCAGAGGTGATCAAATACCACCAAAAGAAAGCTCTATTTGTTGGAAGAAAATTATAAAAATTTCATTTGGGTACAGTGTAGCATGACTGCGCAATTGTCATTTAAAGTGCGACAGCGCTGAAAGATAAAAATTGTCCTGGGCAGGAAGGGGGGGAAGTGCCCGGTATGGAAGTGGTTAAAATCCATGCCAGATCTGAAGGGCCTGGTATGGATATTTGGGGGGAACCGCACGCATTTTTTTTTTTATTTGCAGCGGGGTTCCCCTTAATATCTATTCCAGACCTGAAGGGCCTGGTAATTGAATTTGGGGGGACCCCCACGCTTTTTTTTTCTTTTTTATCAATGACTTTTCTATGTATTGCCGGGAGCCGACAATTCATTAATAGCCGCGAGTGAGTTTTAAATGACTTTTTTTCTTTCAGAAATTACATTTTGTGCAGGGACAGTTCTAAGCACGGGAAACAAGCACCACTTTACATGCATATTATACACACCCCCCAGGTACGAAATTTAAAGGAATATTTCACTTTTATTGTATCATTTTAAGCATTATTAAAATCACTGCTCCCAAAAAACGGTCGTTTTTAAAACTTTTTTTGCATTGATACATGTCCCCTGGGGCAGGACCCGGGTCCCCAAACACTTTTTATGACAATAACTTGCATATAAGCCTTTATAATTAGCACTTTAGATTTCGTTTACAAAAGTTTATTGGAAAAAAATAGATAAGGCAGTTACAAACAAATAGTGCATGTAAGGTTATGACAAATATAAGGCAGTAGATATTGTAAGATACAGCGTTGATTGTATGGATACAGCATATAGAATATATTCTCTATGTATGTGGATGTGAGATGCAGGAAGAGGAGAGGAAGGTGTAATGATTAGGGGGGGGGGGGCAGAGGGGGACAAGTGTGTTTTTTTTTTTTTGGGTTATCCGATGGGGATCTGGTCTATGATAGGGATATCCCAATAGGACCATTTTAGTACGTATATGTGTAACGAGTCGTTTAGGGTATGGAAGATTTTTTCTGAGAGTTTGAGCAACTCCATTCTGTCGAGTACTTGGGACCAGAGTAGTGTTTGTGATTTCCAATTAAGGGCTACCATCCATTGAATGGAGCTGCATAGAGAGTGGAGCAGTCTTAGGCAAGGTTTGGGGATGTTAGGGTGTTTACCATAAAGGAGACATAATTGAGGAGATGGGGAGATAGTGTGACCAGAGGAATCTCTAAACCTATCCAGAGCTGTGAGCCAAATCCTGTTCACTTGCGGGCAGCTCCAGAAAATATGAAGGATCGTTCCTTGTTCAGGGCAGCCTCTAAAACAGAAGGGGGAGATAGAGGGGTAGAAGGAATGTAGCTTGGTAGGAGAAAGGTACCATCTAGTGAAGAGTTTTAAAGGAGTTTCTCTAAAAGCAATTGCTTTATTGCTTAGGCGAAGGTTATTCGACATGGTGTTCCACTCCTCAACTGAGATGGAGATATCAAGGTCGGATTCCCAACTGAGCATTGGGTTGGATTTGTCTTGTAGTGTAGAGTTGTTGAGGTATTGGTAGAAACTGGAGATGAGACCTCTGTCTCTGGGGGAAAAGATACATATTTTTTCAAAAAGGGTGTTAGAGGTATCTGTTGAGAGCGCATAATACTTAAGAAAGAAGGATTTAATTAGTTCATATTGTACCCGTTCGGATAAGGGTAGGTTAAATTTTTCCTGTAAGGTTGGAAATGTAATGAATTTCCATTTGGATTGTAGGGATTTTAGTGTGGTCAAGTTATTCATTAACCAAGGTGAGAGAGGAGATCTGTCTCTAAAGGCAGTACCGAGTCTAACATCACCTACATATGATGCCAGGGGTGGGGGAGAGGAGGAAAGAGTGAATGTATCTTTGATTTTAAGCCAGAATTGGTAAAGGTGTGCAACTATGATATTGTGTTTAGTGAGGTTTCGATATAGGATTAAATTGGACCACTGGATACCCTGCAGGTGATATGGTAATATGGATGAGGATTCAAATCTGAGCCATGGAATGTCTGAGTTCTGAGTATACCACTGGCACATTTGAGAAAGCTTTGTTGCGATAAAATAAAGCCAGACGTTAGGAAGGCCCAAACCACCTTTTGGCTGAGGTCTATGTGCAAGGATATAACTATGTCTGGGTTTTTTATCTGCCCAGATAAACTTGTTTATTTGTCTTTGAATACGAGTTATTTTAGATTTGGGGATGTTTATGGGGAGGGCTCTAAAGTAGTATAGAAGTTTGGGTATTATAGACATTTTAACTGCGCATATTCTTCCGAGAAAAGAGATGTGGTAAGAGGACCAAGTTTTAAGTAGGGAGGAGATGTGATTCAAGAGGGGAATATAGTTAAATTTATATAGAAGGTTGTGGGAGTGTGAGATATGGACTCCTAGATATTTAAATGACTTTGGGCACCAAGTGAAATGGAAGTTATTTTGTAGCAGAGTTTGGAGATCTTGAGGAATATTAATTGAGAGGGCTGAGCATTTATTGGTATTAATTTTAAGACCTGAAATTTTGTGGAATTGGTCGAGTGTTTTTAAAAGTATGGGGATGGATGTGAGAGGTTCTGTAAGAAACACTAGGGCATCGTCTGCATAAAGACTAATTTTGTATTCATCCTGTAGTTTGGGGTAGCCTTTGATATCGTTATTGTATCTAATGGATAGAGCTAAGGGTTCTAAGGCTAAGGCAAATAATAATGGGGATAGGGGGCAGCCCTGTCTTGTGCCTCTGCCTAATGGGAAAAAGTCTGAATTGTTTCCTGGGATTTTTATACGTGTTTGTGGGGAATGATAGAGGGCATTAAAGCCCTGAAGGAATTCGTTAGGGATACCAAATTTAGGGAGAAGGGTGTTGAGGTATGGCCAACTAACGCTATCAAATGCCTTATGGATGTCCAGGCTAAGGAGGCAGACTCGGCTAGAATGTAGATTGGCGTCTTGAATTATATTGGTGACAAGTCTTATGTTATCTACAATCTGACGACCTGGAATGAATCCAGTTTGGTCGGGGTGGACTAGAGGGGAAATAACCTTAGCTAGTCTATCTGCGAGTAGCCTACCGAAGATTTTTATATCGTTATTTAGAACAGAAATGGGACGGAAGTTTTGAGGGAGGGTGTGGTCTTTGTGGGGTTTGGGGATGAGGGACATGTTGGCTAGTAGCATCTCATCAGGAAAGTGATTTCCTTCTAAGATGAAATTAAAGAGTTTAGTAAGGTGAGGGGATATGAGGGAGGAGAATTTTTTGTAGTAAGAAGATGTGTAGCCGTCTGGGCCTGGGGCTGTGGAGTTTTTGAGTGATTTGATAATATTGGTTATTTCAGCATCAGTACATGGTATTTTAAGAGAGTCAGCTTGTGGGTGGTTTAGGGAGGGGAGTTGTATATTTTCTAACCAGGTTTCCGAGTTTGGATCAGGGGGGCCACTGGGATTTGAGAGTAAGTTTTTGTAGTAGTTGGTGAATATCTTCAAGACCTCTTTTGGGTGTGTGACTATGTTACCCTTCGTGTCTCAGAGTTTATAATTGTGTTCGGGTCTGCAGTCCTGTTTAAGTTTTCTAGCAAACATGGTCGAGGTTGAGTTACTATGTAATAGGAATTTTGCTTTGGAAAACCTGAGGGATCTTTCTGTATTAGATGAAAGAATTAGGTCTAGAGCTTTCCTTTTAGATTGTATCTGTAAAGTGATATCCTGAGAGGGGGAGATTTGTAGTTTATTATATAGATGCTCTAGATCTTTGGTGAGGGATCTAATATCTGCGAGTCTCTCTCGATTTCTAGTAGCTGTTAGGTTAATCAAGTGACCGCGGATGACAGCCTTATGGGCGACCCACAGGGTTGTAGGAGAGGTTTCGTCATTTATGTTTTCATTGAAGTAATTTTCAATATGGTTGGTCACTGCCTGTGTGTTAGAGGCATTAGTAAGAAAGGAATCATTTAATCGCCAGTTGAAAGGTGAGGTGGAGAGGCCTATGCATGAAGTTTCCAGGGATGTGATATTGTGGTCAGACCATGGGCAGGGATGAATAAGAGCTTGAGAGGAATTGGCTAAGATGATGGGGGTGCAAAAGATGTAGTCAAGTCTGGCGTAACTATCATGGGGATGGGAGTAGTGTGTGTAGGATTTTACTCCTACATTATGAGCACGCCACGAGTCCACTAGTTGAAGTTTATTAATGGATCTGTTTATAGATTTCGAAAAGGCCTGTGAAGAGGGAGAGATCTTACTTCTGTCCAATGCTGGGTGGGCGGAGAGGTTGAAATCTCCGCCTACAATAAGATGAGGGGAGCTATAACGGTCCAGGGTTTCAAAGAAATGTGTGAAAAATGTTGATTGGGAGGTGTTAGGAGCATAAACAGATGCAATCGTAACTTCATGGTTGTTTATAGTGCCTTTAAGAATGATAAATCTGCTATTGTCGTCTTTGTGAACTGACTGAATGTCAAAAATGATTGAGTTGCGTATAAATATCGCCACTCCTCGTGTTTTGTTTTCAAAAGTAGTGTAGTGGAATTGATTGTAGGACTTATTAAAGTACTTAGGGCAGTTAGAGTCCGCAAAATGCGTCTCTTGTAGGAGAAGGATGTCTGCGCCCAATCTTTTGTAATGGAGAAAAGCCTTTTTCCTTTTATGGGGAGAGTTGAAACCCTGGACGTTATGGGATAATATTTTAAGACCCATTATATATTAGAATAGTGTAGCTATGACTAAGGGGGACCCCCTCTGTAGGGATATGGGGAGAAAGAAACCACTGTATATTGATCTCGTGTGAGTACCTTGTAAGGTGAATGGAGTTAAACCAATGTTTGTGCTGCAATACGTTGAGAATATATGGAAGTGAGCATAAGTCAAATGTTCCAGATGCTGTAAGAAAGTAAACTATAGTTTCAGACATAAGAATACTGTACCAAGAAGATATTAAAGCCTTAACATTTCCAAATTTTGAGTCTTTTCTAAAGTGTGCCCTAAGGGCCGTTAGAACTGAGAATACAAAGATAACATGTATAAACGTGGGGACAGAAGAAATTCTGTCACAAAAACAGTTAATTGAAAAATTGGTAGGACTAAAAGTCCTAATCCCGCTATACAAGCCTAGGGTCCCACCATATAATGGAGAGATCACCTGACCTGCCAGCAGGAGTGGGGGTCAATCTAGCGAAGACGGAAGCTCCAGGCCTATTGAAAAACAATATATTCTTTTTCTGTCCTTTTTCTTTCTATTCCTTACTCCTTTTTCCTAGCGGCTGAACCAGCCAGTTAGAAACTGAGAACATTTTCAAAAGATTAGTATGAACATATTCTGGGAGGAAAAAAGAAAAAAAAAGAAAAACAAAATTTCTTTCATACCCAAGCAAGCAGTATGGATTATGTGGATATTATAAAATGTTAATAGACATGTATAAGAACATATGAGTATAAAGGGCCAGGCAAATTCTGTCTTTTTGTGTGAAAGAAAAAAAAAAAAGGGAAAAAACTGAGCAATAATGTTCGTTCAGGTGTCGAATGAGAAGAAGAGCAGACAGCTGCCTGCATGAAGGGGGAGTCGCCATAAGTGGGGACTTTGCCAGGAGATATCCATGCTGAAGTACAGTACCTTATAATAGCCCAGGGATGGTAAAAGTATTATGAAAAGAAAAAAATGGACCTTCCTTCATCCCTCGATGTATCGGTCCAATCTTACTTGATGGTGTTCACTTGGCCTTGGAAAGGATGAGGTTCAAAGTGGTGTGTAGAGGGCTGTAGAGGGCTGAGAAAATTCCAGATCATGTTTCTATTGAGAGATGTGAAGAAGGCTGGTTTCTGTTAGTGAAAATGGTAGTGTCAAATCATGAGGTGGTGGTGCGGGGAGGCTGACTAGCTCACCTGATTCTAGTAAGCTTGAAAAAGTCTTCTTTGGTCTCTCTGATTTCTTCTAGTGGAGGGGGTAGACCAGATAGGAGAAGGTCTGGGAGTCGGTGGGGGGCGATTTGGGGGGTCTTGTTGAAGAAGGCCCAGTTTCACTAGCAGCTCCTTACCCTCTATAATATTATATACCGTGTAAGTCGTACCATTATGAGGGATAGAGAGATTAAATGGAAAACCCCATCGATATTTGATTCTTGCTGCTTGTAGTATATTAGTAACTTCTTTCATCCTACGCCTCCTGTCCAGCGTGGCTGGAGAAATATCAGGGTATATCTGCAGTCTTTTACCCTCAAAAGTGATATTAGGTGTGTTTCTGGAAGCGTGCATTATTTCCTCCTTAACGAGAAAGTCACGCATACACATAATTATGTCTCTGGGGGGCTTGTCTGGTGTGGGTTTGGGACGGAGAGCTCTGTGTATCCTGTCACACAGAAACTCTGTGGAGGATTTGCTAGGCAGGAGGTCCTGGAAGATCTTTGTGACTGCAGGCACCAAGTCTGTGACGGTTTCAGGAACTCCACGCAGTCTTATATTATGGCGCCTGTTTCTATTGTCTAAATCTTCGACTTGGGCCTGCATAAAGGCAAAGTTATCTGCAAGATTCTCATGGTCTTTTCTCAGATCATTGTGAGCCAGGGAGAGCTCATCATGTTTGGCCTCAAGTTTGTCTGTGCGGTTGCCTATGCTGGCTATCTCGAGTGAGAGGGCCGCAGTAGAATTATGTACTTCCTTTTCAATTTTTTCCACTAGCTTCTCAAAGATAGTGGTGAGGCTAGCATCTAGGTCTGCTTTAGTGAGGGGAGGATTGTACTCACTGTTCCCCTGGGAAGCTGTCGGGATGTGGTTAGCATGAGACGCATGTGTCTCGGTGCTGCTGCCGCCGCCATCTTGAGGAGTCTTGCAGGCTCTCTGTTCCATGTTCAGGAGAAGGTTGGTGAGGCACTTTTGAGAGCGCCGATATCGCAGTTTTTTGCCAAATGGCATGCACAGAGCTTTCCCACAGGGGTGCTGGGTGAAATAGCCGGGATTTAGCGCGAATTGCCCTGGGTAGCTGGCCTGGAAGGACCGGGTCTCACGGAGCACGGCTCAGGCACGTCCTTCCTGCATCGCGTCGCGCATGCGCCCCAGCACTTTAGATTTCTCCCATAGACTTTTCGAATTTGCCGCGAACACCCCAATTTGTTCGCTGTTCGGTGAACGGGCGAACAGGCAATGTTCGAGTCGAACATGAGTTCAACTCAAACTTGAAGCTCATCCCTAGTGTTTGAGCTTTGGGGTGCACACCCTAATGCAATAGGCTGCGCTCACCTATGGCGTTCCGGTTTCTAAGATCACAGAGGAGGAAGAACAATATAAGTTCCTCTCACTCTGTCTAGTGCATCTGATTCAAGAGGTTGTTTCAGTATCGGGCTCCCTGGTACTGTATGGTCACTCAATACACTTTTACTTTGAAGAGAATCACCAGTTTAAAAAAATGCTATCAGGATCATGGCTGCAGCTGCATGAACCTCTGTCTGTTTTCTCTTCATTACACAAATAGAAGCATCAATATGAAAATGATAGACTTATTTTCACAATAAAGTTTTACAGCATATGGTAGTCATTATTAATAGATAAGGAATATAGTAGGGTTCTGGTTAACATGTTGTCTTCAATTATTTAGCTACACCTTTTTTAAAGAAATGTTAACTAGAAAAAAATAAAAAAAGGTCTAAATTCTTTACAACGGTTAATGGTTCTTACTAAAAACAAAAATAACTTATGCACATTATTTCTATAATGTATTATGCAATATTGTAAGCTCTATTGGGCAAAGGTTTGAAGTGAATAGCTTAATGTATTTTGCTAAAGTACAGTGGAGAATGAAAAGAATAATAAAACTTAATAAACGAGTTATACTATTCATTTTAGCTACATGTTGTTGTGAAAAGAATACAGTGCAGTGTTCGTGTACATGTTATGTAACATTGTAATCTTACAATCTGACATCTGCTAGGCTATTGAAACATTTGAATTAGCAGCAGCATCCATCATATAGCAGATGATTGTGTCATCAGTCAATAAGATGACGTTGCTAAAAGGCTTGAGCCAATCACATGCCATTATTAAACAGATAATGTCAAGCTAAATGCACCTGCTTGACGACATGGTGTGGAACAAAATGGCAGATTAATGAAATCTTGCAGGTATCTGCTGAGTGTCAAAGATACTATTTAGTAATAGAGCCTAGGCTCACTCTCATTCATTTGTCAGTCATTGTAACTAAACCTTGTAATTTTTGCATGTACTTGATGTGTGCAATTTGGAAAGTCTGTTGGCAAGGAAAATCAGGTTAAAATGACAGAGTGAGAAATTAAGCAGAGGACTGATGTAATTAGCTACAACAATCAGTGCCCTAATTTCTGATTTATTGTTTCCTGTTTTCCTGCTGTATTCATACTTACGCATAATGTACATGCCTCTTATAGGTCAAGCAATTGTCTTATCAGTTCTGGCAAAGCAAGGGGTCAGAGTTAACAATATTTATTTAAACATGCAGGATGCTTCCCACTGCAATTAGGAAATAAGTATAACTAATGGGTCATTGGCTCTATTTCCTCAGTTATATATTTATAATGCTGAAAGTTGTGTACATTATAAATTTCTATGCTGTGTATTTTCAAACATCTTAAAGTATGTTACAGTTGCAGAACTACAATGCTACTGGATTGGATTTGCGCTGAAGAGGTAATCATGTGAAGCATGGGTGATAACAGGTTATAAAAAGACCAATACAGTCATAATAGGGATTTTTAAGGCTGAAATTCAAAATGATGGTGTTATTTTTTACTGTACAAGGAGAAACTTTCATGCCTGTTGTGTAATACATCATGGTGTAATTAAAACCCTCTATTAGAACACCTGTTTAACTGTGCATGAAAATTATATTTTGATTTGGCCTTTATTTTTCAAGGCATATGTTGAGAAGCTGTATTTATTTTAAGCTTCGCTTATTCTGTGCAGCACAAACTGTTCCTCTGATGGTAGCTTAGCTACTTATTAGTACCTCATTAGGCTGTTCAGCTTTTTAAAGTTTGGATGTTCTTCCTGGTGTAAAGCTGGTCGTAAACATCAGGAGACGGCAAATATGAAATGACTGCCAAGCACCGTTTTGGCTACAGGGTTATCAAATCAACGCCTTGTATTCTTTGAATCACAGATACATCTTATACTTCATACACGCATATGTGTTTTAGTGCAGAAAATCTAATTTGTTGCACTTTTGGTGTGATTTTACAGGAATGCACATCTTTCAATTACAAGGCACAAAAACTGTATTAAAAATTCATCTAAAACCCCTCCAGAACCCACACTGCATTAAAATTAGTTAATTGAGATGTGAATGTAGCCTAAAGTTATGTAATTTCCATAGTAAAGTAGATTCAGCCAGGGCCTAATCAGCCAAAGACTTTGTGTAGTGCACATACAGTATCTAACAAAAGTGAGTACACCCCTCATATTTTTGTAAATATTTTATTATATCTTTTCATGTGGCAACACTGAAGAAATGACACTTTGCTACTATGTAAAGTAGTGAGTGTACAGCTTGTACAGCTTGTATAACAGTGTAAATTTGCTGTCCCCTCAAAATAACTCAACACACAGCCATTAATGTCTCTACCACTGTACACCCCTAAGTGAAAATGTCCAAATTGGACCCAATTAGCCATTTTCCCTCCCTGGTGTCATGTGACTCGTTAGTGTTACAAGGTCTCAGGTGTGAATGAGGAGCAGGTGTTTTAAATTTGGTGTTATCGCTCTCACTCTCTTATACTGGTCACTGGAAGTTCAACATGGCACCTCATGGCAAAGAATTCTCAGAGGATCTGAAAAAAAGAATTGTTGCTCTACATAAAGATGGCCTAGGCTATAAGAAGTTCGCCAAGACCCTTAAACTGAGCTGCAGCATGGTGGCCAAGACCATACAGCAGTTTAACAGGACAGGTTCCACTCAGAACAGGCCTCGCCATGGTCGACCAAAGAAGTTGAGTGCACGTGCTCAGCATCATATCCAGAGGTTGTCTTTGGGAAATAGATGTAAGAGTGCTGCCAGCATTGCTGCAGAGGTTGAAGGGGTGGGGGGTCAGCCTGTCAGTGCTTAGACCATACGCTTCACACTACATCAAATTGGTCTGCATGGCTGTCATCCCAGAAGGAAGCCTCTTCTAAAGATGATGCACAAGAAAGCCTGCAAACAGTTTGCTGAAGACAAGCAGACTAAGGACATGGATTACTGGAACCATGTCATGTGGTTTGATGAGACCAAGATAAACGTATTTGGTTCAGATAGTTTCAAGCATGTGTGGTGGCAACCAGGTGAGAAGTACAAAGACAAGTGTATCTTGCCTGTCAAGAATTATGGTGGGCGTGTCATGGTCTGGGCTGCATCAGTGCTGCCAGAACTGGGAAGCTACAGCTCATTGAGGGAACCATAAATGCCAACATGTACTGTGACATACTGAAGCAGAGCATGATCCCCTCCCTTCGAGACTGGGCCACAGGGCAGTATTCCAACATGTTAACGACCCCAAACACACCTTCAAGATGACCACTGCCTTGCTAAAGAAGCTTAAGGTAAAGGTGATGGACTGGCCAAGCATGTCTCTAGACCTAAACCCTATTTAGCATATGCGGGGCATCCTCAAACAGAAGGTGGAGGAGCGCAAGCTCTCTAACATCCACCAACTCCGTGATGTCGTCATGGAGGAGTGAAAGAGGACTCCAGCGGTAACCTGTGAAGCTCTGGTGAACCAAATAAAAAGAAATAGCAAAGGAGGGGGCACCGACCTAGTGCATTACCAGTGGCAAGGTTTATTCATAAAATATAATGATAAAATTCATACTCACAAACGAGTTTTAAAATACAGCTTTAAAAACCCTCCAGCAGTTACGCGCAATGTCTCTATGCGCCTTCAACCTGGACCAGATGACCGGAGGTACCAGACAGCATCAATCGCGACTTACGCGTTATGAGAGCGTCCCCTCTTCCTCAGAGCCACAGCGATATATATATATATATATCATTATATTTTATGAATAAACCTTGCCACTGGTAATGCACTAGGTCGGTGCGCCCTCCTTTTTCTTTTTATTTGTTTCAGCCTCAAGAATACCCATTGTTCTGAGGAGGGCTGCAAGACTCTAGTCATCCCGAGCGCAGGAGATTGTTTGTCATCTTAAGCTCTGGTGAACTCCATGCCGAAGAGGGTTAAAGGGGTTGTAAAGGTACATGTTTTTTCACCTTAATGCATTCTATGCATTAAGGTGAAAAAACATCTGACAAATAGCGGCCCCCCAGTCCCCCCCCCATTTACTTACCTGAGCCCTCGGAAGTCCCACGTCGTGAACGTGCTAGCTTCTCGGCCAGGCTTCTCGGCTCATTCATTGGATGATTGATAGCAGCACAGCCATTGGCTCCTGCTGCTGTCAATCAAATCAATGATGCAGCATGCCGGGGGGCGGGGCCGAGTGATACAGTTGGAGGCTATAGCCACCGACAGTATCACTGTATCACGGGAGGGCGCCCACAAGCTATCCCCCTTGGCAGAGCGCTTCCCAGAAGGGGGTTAGCTGATGCGGGGAGGAGCCAAGACAGCCGCCGAGGGACCCCAGAAGACAAGGATCGTGGCCAATCTGTGCAAAACAAGCTGCACAGAGGAGGTAAGTATGATATGTTTTTTATTTTAAAAAAAGGAACCTTTACAACCCCTTTAAGGCAGTGCTGGAAAATAATGGTGGCCACACAAAATATTGACACTTGATGTTGTTATTAATGGTCTGTGTTTTAGGAAAAGTATGTGCTTGAACTATAAGGAACTCATTTATAATATTATTATTATTATTATTATTTTATAGTATTTATATGGCACTAACATATAGCGCTAACAGTTTATACAGTGATTTACAAAATGAGAGCAGTACACTTCAATTGAAATTTAATGCAATACAGTAGGAATCAGAGGGCCCTGCTCATTAGAGCTTACAATCTATAAAAGAGAGTGGATATCACTATTCACTCTCTGCTATAAACCACTAAGTTCCTCCACATCTCAATAAAATGTCAGCTGCAAAGTAGAGAATACAGTATGTAGGGATCTGCTGCCCTCTAGTGTCTAAATTAGTAAATGCCTGTAAATATAATATGTATGCACTTCCTGTCTCTTGGTTGTTGGCTTTGAAATCTTGGAAAGTGGTGGAGAGAGAGAGGGAAAGTCTCAGCCATACGTGTCCATGCTGCTTAACCCCAAGCCAGAAAGGACTATTATGCAAGTCATATGAGCTAATAGTTTAACCGCAGCTGCTGAGTGTATATCTAAATTCTTGTAACAGAGTATCTCTGCCCTATCTTTGTTATTAGTTCACATGCACAGGGCTAGAGAGCTAAGTCTGTGCTACTGTATGCATAGTGGTCACCATCGATTATACAGGTATTGGTAGGTGAACCTGTTTATTGCACTATAGTTTAAATGCAGCTCCTGGTATTATAGTTAACCCTGTCTGTTCTGGTCTGGGTTCTCAAGCTAGTTTTGGCTTAGGGGTCGATAACCAGCATAGTCTATAGCAAGGTTAGGAGTTAGGCTTCCGGTGCCCACGTCAGGATCATTAGCTTAAGTGTCCGGTTGCATGTCAGATTAGAAAATATTAGAAAGGGACTAAAGCACAGTTTAGATTTTTAGTTCCAGTGACACAGTTCCAGTGCCACACCACAGTTCACTGCTATGAGAAGCTCCATTCCAGGCTGATTGGACAATAGTTGCAGGATCTCCCTATAACCACAGATCTTGTCTTCAGGTCTCCAACACAAAGACAGACACCACATCATCCTCAGGGACCCTTTCAACTGGACTTTTCTGCAACATTCATCTGGAAGTCTCTCTATTAATAACTATATATACCTGTGTATATGTGCACAATTCCACCAGGACATCTATCTTGCCCTTTGCTGATAATACCTGTTTGTATATTGGATTTATGTACTATTAATAATCCCTTTCTTATATAAAGCTTGTATTATTTCTATACTGGTGTGCATCTATATACTTATAGTTAATGTTATATGCTGGTTGCAGTAGTTCTTACGCTACCAATTACTTTGTTTAGATTAGTGGCTATTTTCCCAGGAAGGGAACGCCTTCTGTTCACAGATGCCCTGCCCTGGGTGGAGGCACTGCCACCTTAATTTTTAAACCCACCCATCCACTGAGCAAAGGTTCTAGTTCTCTTATTTACCTACTGGTTTAGCGCACTATCCTGTTTAGGGGGGCCATTTCTCGTAGACCACCCCCCCTTCAAACAGGGTTACAAGTACATTACAGACATTTCTATGCTTTACGCAGCAGAGAGAAGTAGAGCCTCCTCTACGTTTTATGTATTTTTACTATTCTTTCATTCACAAGAATAGCGCCCTGTTGACTTTGGCATTCCAAAGCCAGTGGTCCTAGTTTATTTAATATATCCACATAAATTAAGCAAATATAAATTTTCCCTGTTTCCACAGTCCCTTGAGAGCACTACTGGGATCCTAAATACATCTTCAATGGTTGAAAGGTGGCATGGATTTACAGACATCTTAAAACGTATTAAAGAAGTTCCTTGGTCACAGCATACACTTTCAAGTTATAACAGCATCATTGTAATAACAAATATAAATAATCAATTATGATATAAGCTTACTTGAAAAATTCCCTTTCATGTTGTGAGTTCTGCCTGTCTCTTTTCCCAACTGGATTCCCTGCATTCTTTGCAGCATTCTCTCTGCTGTTTACTGTCAATTTCTAAGGCCCACATACCCCATGGTACATTGTGAATGAGAGCTGTGATTCCTGTACTGATTCTGCATCCTGAAACTCCAGCTCTCAGCATCTCGGTAGCTCAGAAGGCAGGCTCTGTGAAATGTGTGACACAGCAGCACCTGATTACAGAGCATAGCGAATGTCACAGAATTTAAGTAAGTAAATGTGTGGGGGATCTTCATAAAATAAGTTTACACGCTTTGAGATTACTCTGATTAATTGCAGTAGGCTAGAAATACTTGAAACCCCATGTGGAAATAAACATAAGGATTTTACATTTGACCACAGATATGCTTTAAAAAAGCATTGACACTTTAGTTACAGAAAGTTTTCCATAATCTCGAAAGCTATGCATGAATATGAGATGGAAATGTCTGACTACTAAAAGGTTGTTTCTAAAATGATCACAACATAAATGTATACGCTAGTTTTTGTATGCCCTGATCGTATACCTTAGATACTGGAATAGTTGCATTAGACAAAATAATTATTTCCCAGATGATTGATTCCCCCAGCCCCCACCCCTCCTCTCTGGTCAGGGGGTATCTACAGGGTCACTGAATACCCATAACCATACAGTCATTTCCTTATCTGGCTTAAATGACCTAATCACACAACAACCATTTTACTGATGCAGATTAGCCCAAATTCCTTACCCATTATTTTGCAATGAGCATCCGCTGATTCTTTCCCATGTGCATTAAACTGTACTCCAGGCAAATACCCAAGCTGAAATATATATATATATGACCTAAATACTCCTACCAGACAACACAGTCACATATTGCATACAACAAAAATATTTATCCCACAGGACCTTTAATGAGTCACACCTCAAACGTAATATATAAAAAATATGAAAAATTTATTAACAGACAATTTAAAGACATGATACAGAAATGTAATGAATGCAAATGTATATATATATATATATATATATATATATATATATATATATATATATATAATATTAAACTAGGATCAGAAAATAAAACTTTCTGTGGAACCTGTGCATTACTGCCTGGGTGTCAGACCGTTGTACGTTTCTCTCTCTTCCTCCAAGGGTGTGGGGTGACTTTCTTTTCCTTGCTGGATTTGACCATGCAGGTCTCCTGTTTGAGAGTTCAGGTTTATTTCTCTCATTCCCCACCCCTTCACAGCTCCCGGTGGAAGAATAAGTGGACCTCCTGGCAAACCTTTTTTGGTCGCTGTTATCATATATAGTTACATATTTAACTCAAATCCATTCCTTAGCCTCCCCATTACTTAGGTGAAGTGGGCTAATTACTTTGAAACCAACTATACTCTCCTGTGCCTCTCCTGAAGAAGCAAGATTTGTCTCATAAAACGCTTTGAGATTAGTAGCACAGTTGTTTCAGATTGTTGGTGGTCATCTTCATGGAAAGGATCCATGGAAAGGTTTCTTTTCCTAGTTGAATATTTTATATATATGTATATATGTAGCGGGGTATTGCCCTTTAATCCCCCAGAGACTACAGTACCCAGCGAGCAACGGAACACACAGGGTGCATTGCTCCGCGCAAGGACTGCTGGGGTGTGTTATTTAACTGAAGGGCGGGGCTGAATTCGGTCTCTTTTTGGACACCGCCCGCCCAGCAAGTGGAACTCTCGATCGAGCCTGCTGAGATACAAGGCCTGAAGCCTGGGCCTTTCTCCAAAGAGCCTTCCGCTCTCACTGAGGAACCCGAGGGACGTCTTTTCCTACTGTTGCTGTATCATCGCCAGGAGGACCGAAGACCCGGAGGTCGTGAGATCTGTGTATCGAGACACAGCAGCGGAAGATACGGACACGGACTGGTCCGGTTGGGTGAGAGAGCACCTGCTCAGAGAATTATATAGGATCTCTAGGCCCAATAACTGTTACCCGGGGTTATCATCAGTTGTTTGCCGCTGCACGCCGGAGAGACAGTGCATCGGAGTAACTTTAGAGATTTGTTCTTAATTCACCAAGTTATCCAAACTTCTTTTACCCTGTGGATTACAGTTTATTTCTTCAAAGGTGCACCACCGTTTGCTAGCGAAGATTTTCCCCTACAGAACTTCTACACAGTACAGTCAGGCCTGACTTAGCGTAGACATTTCTGGGTGCCATTTTGTCCACGAGGGAGGATAGCTGCAGCGGGGACCTTTAGTGTTATGCATAGTACTGTATATCTATCTGTTTGTTGAGATACTCTTTTATTCCAGGGCTCTGCACATGATATGTATACTATTGATTACATGCTTACCCAACAATCTGAGTAAAAGTGCAAGGGTTAAGTATACTGGTGTTTGTGTCATTTACTTTGCAGAATAGACGTTAAGGATAGCTATACACTATTGCTGTGTGTTTTATTATAGGATTGTGTCTCCATGAGTTGCAGGCCACACAGTCCTATCATCCCCTACTAACTATGCCAAGGGAGGTTAGGGCTAATTACCTGGGGTTGACAGCGGTGCACTACAGGGCCCAAAATTTATACCAGCAGCCCTCTTAGCTGGGGGTATCGCTACATATATATATATATATATATATATATATATATATATATACATATATACACACAGGTATATGTATATACATTGACGTTATATACATTTCTGTATCATGTCTTGTTTTTAAATATCTGTTAATACTTGTTTCATATTTTTTTATATATTACATTTTTTATGGTGTGACTCATTAAAAGTCCTGTGGGCTAAATATTTTTGTTGTATACATACTAATTGGGACCAAGACACTACCTCCACCCACCTCACACCAGCTCTTCTTTTTTCATTTTTTTTTTTTTTTTTACAGTCACATATTGGACCTCCCTGCAGACTAGACTGCTGTTAAACAATAAAGCTTATTCTAGAATTCCCCCTTAACCTATGATTGGACAATAAAAAACATTGAGTTTTTTTCTCTGTGCTCTAACCTCCTGTACACATATTCCCAATAGGCAGCTGAGTGCATATAAGTCCTTTCCTAGTTTAATTGCTGCTGTCAAGGAAATACAGGTGGCTGATACCTAATCAGAACGTATGCTTGTTCAATTGAAAGATACAATAAACTATGTTTTAATAAATAGCTTTCTATTTTTATTATACTGCTAAATATCTAACCATCTGACATATTAAGTATACACTACCGTCAGACCAGGATAACATGTAATAACGTAAGTGAATGTTTATCAGAGGGGTGGCGGCAGCATCATAAAAACAGTTCAGACTAAAATGAATGAAAGAATTCAGTTATTTAGAGGGTGACCTTTAAATCACCTTTATATGATCCTAGTTTCCATTCGAATGTAATACAATTGTGCACAAACGTGTACTTTATTGCTGACCGGGTTATGTTATGTCATCCCATTTATTGAAGATAATTCAAGCTCTTTGCCAACAGACTAACTTTTGTTCTGGCACAAAGACTTAAGAGCATGTCAAAAGTCGTCAGCTTGTAATTTAATTAGTACATCACAAACATAGAAGTCTTCATCATTAAGACATAAAATACCTTTAAAAAATCATTCCACTATTAAACATTGCCTTAATATTATGCTCTGCATTAACATGCACTGTGTTGGGAAGCTTATTCATTTAAATGGGCTGCCAATTGGTCACAATGGACCAAAAGTTGGGTTTGCACCTTTTTGGGTAACAAGCACATTACAGCCTGAGCTTATTCCTTTGGTGTGCCATTTTGTGTTGTAGTAACCACAATGCATAGATTAGGCCCTAAAAAAAAATTGGACACACGTACAGAGATTGCATAGTCAGTCTGTAATATGTATGGGGAGCCTAACACAGGCAATTCACAACATTATCTCAAGAGTAGACATGTGCAATTAGTTTTGTTCCAAATTTGTTTTTTAACCACTTCTCCACCAAGGACGTCATATGACGTTCTTGACTTTGAGGGGGGATATCTGAATGATGCCTGCAGCTACAGGCATCATTCAGATATCATTTTGTCATGCCGGCGATTCTGCGCACCATAAGAATGATCATAGCGGCAGTTCCGCCGCTTGATCGTACTTATAGGAGGCGGGAGGGCACATCCCCCCTCCCGCCACCATCCGGTGCTTTTCCGGGCTCTCCCGTGCCATCGGGGGGCTCGGAGAAGGAATCGGCCAGCGCCGGCTCACGACAATAGAGATTTCCGGTGACCAGATGGTCACCAGTCATCTCTATGACCGTCGGAGTCCCAGGCGCGACATTGTGACGTCACGCCCGATACCCGGAAGTAAACAAAGCCGCAATTGCGGCTGTCAGCATGAGATCGGTGAATTTTTTTTCACCGATCTCATGCTTTCCAGCCTGGAGGAGAGATGTGGGGTCTTATTGACCCTGCATCTCTCCATAAAGAGGACCTGTCACAATAATTCCTATTACAAGGGATATTTACATTCCTTGTAATAGGAATAAAAGTGATAACAAAAAAAGTGTCAAAATAAAAAAAAATCTGTAAAAAAAAAAAAAAAAAAAAAAAAAAAAGTAAAATGCCCCTGTCCCCGGTAGCTCGCGCTCAGAAGTGAACACGCATGTAAGTCCCGCCCACATATGTAAACGCCGTTCAAACCCCACATGTGAGGTATCGCCGAGTGCGGTAGAATGCGAGCAACAATTCTAGCACTAGACCTCCTCTGTAACTCGAAAATAGTAACCTGTAAAAAAATTAAAGCGTCGCCTATGGAGATTTTTAAGTACCGAAGTTTGGCGCCATTCCATGAGTTTGCGCAATTTTAAAGCGTGACATGTTAGGTATCTATTTACTCGGCGTAACGGCATCTTTCACATTATACAAAAAAATTGGGCTAACTTTACTGTTTTGTTATTTTTTAATTTGTGAAACCGTTTTTTTTCCCAAAAAAAGGAGTTTGAAAAATCATTGCGCAAATACCGTGCAAGATAAAAAGTTGCAATGACCGCCATTTTATTCCCTAGGATGTCTGCTAAATATATATATATATATATAATGTTTGGGGGTTCTGATTAATTTTCTAGCAAAAAAATATGATTTTTACATGAAGGAGAGAAGTGCCAGAATAAGCCCGGTGGAGAAGAGGTTAACGAATATTGACAAATTAGAATTCCGAATTTTCGAATTTCTGGAATTCCGAATTTCGAACTTTCGAATTTCCGAATTCCGAAATTTAGAATTTTAGAATTTCCGAATTTTCCGAATTCTGAATTTCAGAATTTACAGAATTTCCGAATTTCCGAAAAAAGCAAAAAAACTAACACATTTTTCGGCAGTACACATGTCTCCTCAAGAGCAACCTAGGCTACCTAGAGATAATGGCCTTCAATTCTTGCAGTTATACTGTTAATTTTTTAGCTTTCTGAGAAAATAATAGCATTAAGTTAAAATGAAGGAAATAACATATTTTGAGTTATAATTGCAGTTTTTTATATTTCATTGTTTTTTTTTTAAAGTAGAACAAATTCTAGAATAAACAAACACATTGACAGAGTGGAGTACATTTTTCAGATTGTCGACATAACAATACAGAGATATAGAAGGCATGGCCATAGCACATATCCATCATCTATTACAATTAGGGATGAGCTTCGAGTTCGAGTCGAACTCATTATGGGCCGTTCGTGCCAAATTCAAGTGGCGCGTCACGCCCCATAATTCACTGCAGAATCGCAGTGCATTACTGGCTGATGATTGGCCAAGCATGCGCTATGACCCGCATGCTTTGGCCAATAACAGCGCGGTAAGAACGGAGAGCCATAATTGGCCAAAGCCAGGGTGGCTTTGGCCAATTATGTCTCAGGGGTATTAGTACACTCCCCACACTATATAAGGCCGCCTGTGTGGCGGCCTTGTGAAGTGTGTTGCGGCGGTGAAAGAACGACAGAGAGAGAAAAAGAGATAGTGTCATCTTATTTGAGTTAGATAGAGCAGGCAGGCGAGTCAGTTAGCTGCAGTTACAGTGTGTAGAGGATATATATGCATCCTAGGTGTTGTATATATATATATATATATATATATATATATATATACACTGTATTCAGTTTAGCTAGGTCAATTCCTGTTATTCTCTTAATAATATACTGACAGGCAGGCAGGTGATTGTGCTAGCTGCAGTATTTTCATTTAGTGTACTGTGTCCTTTGCACAGTGTGCACCTAAAGCTACCTGAATACAATTGCTGGTGTTCTCCTACTAATACAGGCAGGGAGCTGCAGTATTTTCATTTCGTGTACTGTGTCCTTTTCACAGTGTGCACCTAAAGCTACCTGAATACAATTGCTGGTGTTCTCATACTAATACAGACAGGGAGCTGCAGTATTTTCATTTAGTGTACTGTGTCCTTTGCACACTGTGCACCTAAAGCTACCTGAATACAATTGCTGGTGTTCTCATACAAATACAGGCAGGGAGCTGCAGTATTTTCATTTAGTGTACTGTGTCCTTTGCACAGTGTTCACCTAAAGCTATCTGAATACCATTGCTGGTGTTCTCCTACTAATACAGGCAAAATGGGGGATAGGTGCTGAGGATGGTCTATAGAGTAAAAATTCCTGCATCCCATTGGCTAAATGTACGGAAAAAGGGGGGTTCCTCTTAGGGGACTTTGGAGGGAACTTTACTCTAGTAATAAATGCGTGGTACACAAATAGAAAGTACAAAGTTATCTTATTTCCACCAGGGTGGTGGTGGTGAGTAAGGATATCTTACAGGAGTAATAGGTTTGAACATAGGAAGGATGCTAACACAAAAACATACAATACATGAAATAATACAATCAGGAACACCATATAATTACAAAAAACATATAATGGTGAAAACCGACGCGTTTCGAAAAGTACAGTTATTTTCTTCTTCAAGGAGATGATTGTGTCAAACAGGCATATTTAGTATGTCTAAAAAATTAGAAAAGACATTAATGAACAAAAATTATACATAAAGGAGTAAGTGTATAGTGACATTGTTCATGTATTTAAAAGGCTGCTGACCATGTGTATAGACTTGGGGATCATAGGGTTGCATCCGTGGGGGAGGGATGGAAACATAAAATCACTGATGAGTACCGTCGGCAGGGGGTGTATATCTACCCTGTAAACCAACCCCCTCCCCCCACCCTAACGGTCCATCTATCAATATGTAAACGGAGGTGACCCTACTACCTAGCTCTTTCCAAACTCTCCCAGCATCAGGATTCAGTGCATGACAGCAAGCCTTCCTTTATTGGACCAGCCCACAGGTACAGTAACTACCACCCTATGGACCCAAGTGTGGTCTCTTTGTTTGACACACAGGGCCTTAGGTCACTTTGTATCGTTCCCTCATAATAGCAGACGCATATATATGTGTGTACCAATTTTTTTTGTTTTTCCACTCTGCAGTTTATACTCCACACACCGGTCTCCGACCTTACTTTCAGCGCTACGTGCCCCTTGTTGGGGAGCCTTCTCTCCGCTGGGGTTGGTGTGTGTGCACACCCTCCCGGGTGAACCCTGGGCACCGGACGCCGGTGGGACTTGGCTCGTCTGGAATAAGAGGTTTCTTCCCTGGTGTCTTTTGATTTGATTTTATGTTTCCATCCCTCCCCCACGGATGCAACCCTATGATCCCCAAGTCTATACACATGGTCAGCAGCCTTTTAAATACATGAACAATGTCACTATACACTTACTCCTTTATGTATAATTTTTGTTCATTAATGTCTTTTCTCATTTTTTAGACATACTAAATATGCCTGTTTGACACAATCATCTCCTTGAAGAAGAAAATAACTGTACTTTTCGAAACGCGTCGGTTTTCACCATTATATGTTTTTTGTAACTATATGGTGTTCCTGATTGTATTATTTCATGTATTGTATGTTTTTGTGTTAGCATCCTTCCTATGTTCAAACCTATTACTCCTGTAAGATATCCTTACTCACCACCACCACCCTGGTGGAAATAAAATAACTTTGTACTTTCTATTTGTGTACCACGCATTTACTACTAGAGTAAAGTTCCCTCCAAAGTCCCCTAAGAGGAACCCCCCTTTTTCCGTACTAATACAGGCAGGGAGCTGCAGTATTTTCATTTAGTGTACTGTGTCCTTTGCACAGTGTGCACCTAAAGCTACCTGAAGACAAATGAGCTGGGGGGGTACCCATGCTGATTTTCTCAATGATTTTCATCCATATTGCCGGGACCACACATTACATTAAAGCCGCAAGAAGTTTTGAATGACTTTTTTTTCTTTAGAAATTTAATTTTGTGCAGGGACAGTTATAAACACGGGAAACCACGTTCCACTTCACAGGCATACTATAGACACCCCCAGGTACGATATTTAAAGGAATATTTCACTTTTTTTTCCACTTTAATCATCATTAAAATCATTGCTCCCGAAAAAACTGCAGTTTTAAAAAAAAAAATTGCATTGATACATGTCCCCTGGGGCAGGACCCATGTCCCCTGGGGCAGGACCCGGGTCCCCAAACCCTTTTTAGGACAATAACTTGCATATTAGCCTTTAAAATTAGCACTTTTGATTTTTAATGTTCGAGTGCCATAGACTTTAACGGGGCTCGATAGTTCGCGCAAACTTTCGGTCCGTTCGCAGGTTCTGGTGCAAACCGAACCGGGGGTGTTCGGCTCATCCCTAATCACAATAACAGAACGTAAGGTGTGCGATATGTATATAAATACTAATGGGGTTGAACAATAGTCTCCCAGCCATGATCCGGAGTACCACTACGTGTAAAGAGTGGCAGAGATCCGGAGTCACAGGGAATCCCAAGATAATCTCAGAACTCACAGCCGTATGAGGCCCCATGTGTGGTCATCTGTAATGTATAAAAATTCTAGAAGAAGAAAGAAGTAATGGAGAGAAAGGAAAAGAGAAGAGGAGAGGAAAAGAATAGAGAAGAAAAAAAAAGGCACAAAAAAGAAAAAAAAGGAGAAATGAGGAGAGAGAGGGTCATCCTGGAGTTCCCTACGGAGTCAAGATGTAATCGATCCACGGGTCCCATATCTTGTTAAATTTCTTGGTGTTATTACAAAGTATATGGGTGAGTGTATCATTAATCATAATCCAATTACGTTTACTTTTAATCTGGTCAAGAGGAATTGCAGACTGTTTCCAGTGCCTAGCGATTGTGATTCTCGCCGCCAGCAATATATAATTAATCAATTTTACCGATTTTTTGGGTGTGTCAGAGAGCGGCTTCTGGAGATCTGCGAATGTTTACCCTCGTTACTGAGTTGATGAAGTTGAATATCCTGATCCAGAATCTAATTACGAGGGGGCATTGCCATCAAATATGGTGCATCGTTCCCAGCTGTCCACATCGTCGGAAGCAATTTGGTGAAGGATGCATCTTAGCTACCCTAGTTGGTACCAGGTATAATTGCAGTTTTTAACGTTAAAGCAGAGCTCCAGGCTCCTTCTGAAAAAATTTTAAGTCAGCAGATACAAATACTGTAGCTTCTGACTTTTAATATTAGGACACTTACCTGTCCATGAATCCAGCGGTGTCTTCACCCGAGCCAATTTTTTAATCTCTGGAGCAAGAAGGGCTCTGGAGCAAGAAAGGCTGGTGAATGGCTGCTGCATAGCCATAAATTTGGCCGAGTCTACGGTGAGAGAAGAAAAGGGCTTCAGGTGCACAGAGGTGCAAAAGTGTACCTGGGGAGTAAGTACCTTGAGCCCAGGAGTCAAGAGCTTGGGAAGTGCTGTTGTGAGCCTGGGGAAAGGGCTCAGTGGGCTGAGTGAGAAATCAGGGACTGTGGCTGCCAGGAATGCTGCAGAGAAACTGTCCAGGGGGAGTGCTGTGAACTGGGTATGGAAAGATGGCTGCAAAGAGAAAAAAACTGCTAGACCAATTGCTGGTGCTGTTCCATTTTCCTGTTGTTCTGGTGGTTCCAGAGTGTCCAAGTGTTCTAGCTGTTCCAAGGTTTTACTGCCATGTAATGCAATACATTGCTGTATTGGGACTAAAGAACTACTGGAGGCTACAATCATCATAAAACACCAAACCATCAGGGGTGGTAAGAGGCCACTGGACATTTGTTTCTGCTGATCTTATCTGGCCTTTGGGTATAGGACAGTGTATTACTAGAGCAGGGCAGGAGGATCCAAACAATCCAGTGGCACTTTCAGAGGTAGCGCTACAAATTTGACAGAGGTTTTAATTCTTTCCCAACCTAAAACCCACAAAAGTAGAAAAATACGTTTGGACTGGAATTGGAACTGGAATTAAACTATAATATGGTCTCTTTTACATATGTATATTTAAGAAAAATTAAATATACTATAAACATCCTTTTATTTCAGGTGGTGCTACAATTTCCATTTTGAGTGGAAATTGGTGTCTAAGATTATGCAGAAAATTTAAGCTTGGGTCAATCCTCACTGTAAAAAGGCGACAGGATCCTTATCATACCATCAGCAGCCTATAGTCTGCTGTAGTCTGTTTGCATTCTCATTCAATCTTTAGTCACAATGAGGACCCTATCAAGTGATTTCAAGTTACAGATAACTACTACATATATGCAGAAAATTGATTTAATGAAAAGACATTTCTGAATGTTGTAATGACCTGAAACAAACTTTGTAATTGAATGTTTCAAATCAATAATTTTGTTATGAAAGATGTTACATCTTCTTTACTTACCCTACGCATACATACATAGTATGTTCTTTTTCCGACTTGAAGACCCTATGACAGATAAATGCCAATTAAATTCATGTTGTCTTTAAAATGTGAAAGTAATATGACTGTCATTATTAGTTTTATTGTTAAATCAGGAACAAGTTGCTGTAGTCCAGCTGTGACCTGAGGGCAAAAAGTCTCTGTTTGCTGTCACCTTCTGACAGTTTCGACTGTTAATTACCTCAATCAAATACAGCACAAGCACCTCTGTGTCTGCCAGCTGGCAGCTAAACCTTAGAACCTGGCAGCTCCAGAAGATTTAGAACCTGCAACAAAGAATCTCTATGTAAACAGTTTATTATACCATACACAAGCACAACAGCAGACCCACATTAGTAATCAATGGCTCTGAATCTCTGCATGCATGTTATCTATTACTATTTACTTAGGCATGTTACTCTATCATGATTCGATGACCACTGGGGATGGCCTTTTTTCCTCTACTTTCTCTCTATTTCTTAATTAAATATTTATTCTATTTTGTCTGCCCCTGAATTATTAACATAATTCAGATTAACATCTGCTAGAACTGATATTGTGAACAGTGATGGTAATAATAATAATAATAATAATGATAATAATAATAATAATACTGTAGAGATAAAAGAAGCAAAGGCTTTATTTAAATTTAAAAAAAAACACGAACAAGTACATAAATTGATCTAAATGATGTTGCAGAGCAATTTTAATAAAGGAACATAGATTATGTTACACAGAAAGTCCATTATCTTAAGGTATAACTAAAAACATTTTCTTTCGTTTTAGACAGAATAGATAGGAATTAGAGCACTGGTCAGGTTTTCATTGTTGTTTGCCTTCTCTATTTGTCCCAATAACCATTATCCCTAATAAAGAGATTATGGGTAATCCAAAATGTTAACTTTGTCACCAGAACAAGTGTTCAGGGTAATCTACCAATGGGAACTCCTGTTGTTGGTAACATTCCCTTCACTTTGTAGAGAGTTCCCGCTGTGCCCCTCTGGGACACATTTGTCATGTTTACCATTATCACTGGAAAAAAAATTAAAGGAAATACCAAAATTTGTGGTTGTCCCTAGAGAATTAATAGAGGGGAAATCCTCCAATGGTGACCCTGGAGACAACCAGAGATTCACTTACTCTGGAGTGATTGCCTCTTACTTCTTGTTTTGTTCTATGGGACAGGAAATAAAGGGAAATCCCCCTAATGGGATACCAATGAAAAAAACCAACCTGACTGGGGTTATAACCCTCCCTTTCTCCAAAGTGGAAAAAAAAGCTTGGCCTATAGTTCTACGTTATGTTCTGTATCTTGGCTGGGGCTGGGAGAGAGATAAAGAGAGAGAGTGAGAAAACTGACAAATTGCTCTGTATATAATACACAAGCATAGTAAAGAAACATTCACATCAACATCCCTCACTCATTGTCCTACCACTCCTGGAGTGTTCCCTGTCCAGTCCACATTCTTCATCCTCCCACAGATAGCACCTTCCCACTATGGGTAAGCTCTCTGACACAGACTGCTCTTTGATCTCTCAGTGACGGAAACCCCAAAATAAGTTATGGTATCTTCTCTATCTCTGCAGATATATGTATAGGTATTGTTATACAGTCCAACACCTAACATTACAAAATATATAGAATACAATTGCTAACTCTTGTTATTGTTGTTTTGCAATTAAGGTCTAGGCTGTCATGGACAGTTATTGCACCACCTTTGACTCAAGGTTCTACTGCACTGAAAAGTGCTCACATGTCATTGCTTTTATTGTTGTCCTGATGACCACTGTTCCCCTCATTCCATGTCATGAGGTAATATAAAAAATTAAGGGAAATCTTCTATCCAAAACTATACTTAGGTCTAGAACTATACAGTCAATATGGATTGCTTGCTACTGAGAGGTTTGCCTAATGTTTGATGCTTATTATATACAAATAAAATAAAAAATGTTAATGAGGTCATCACTCAGTCTGAAGCAATTGAAACATATTTAGTTTAGAAAAATCTGAAAGAGGGGCACAGTTAGCAATATAGCAATAATGGAAAGGTAAACAAATTATAATGGAGTGATGATATACACCATTTATTAAACATAGAATTGGAATGCAATATAAATGATAAAAACATGTTACAGATCTGATGTTACAGTACAGTTCCACAATAAATGTATAAAAACAATTGTGCACAACATTACATTGCATGAAAGCTATATGATGTGTGTGCCCCGACGCTTTTCGACCTGTATAAGGTCTGTTCAGGGGGATAATTGACTCTAGAAAATACACATTACATATATCAAGGATTGATTAAACATGTCATATATATATAAACACGTTGGTAAACCAAAATAGGTATTTACCGTAAAAAATGAAGAATAAATATTGGGATAACCAAAATTGATCCAGGTAATTGGAGAAACCAAGGGGAGCCTCATGGGCGCCACTCAAAACCCGAGAGGGGGGGAAAGGAGCCCAACCCGAAGGGCTTACAAGGAGCCACACTGTAGACGCCCTCCAAGAAGACGGGGGAGCCGATGCCTGCAAGGAGCACCCAAGTGTTAGCCATATGTTAAATAAAGTATAAGTATTTTTAATTTATAGCATGTTGTTGCTAGAATATCAGTTTAACTGTTGAGTATTGTTTCGGGCATATATAAAGGAGAAGGACTGGCAACAATAATATAAAATTTAAATAGATGTAGGTTACGACTATATGAACAGTGTCCCATTGGAGTATCTAGCCGATGAGATGTATAAATTACTTAAAGTAATAAATTATAGCTTAATGAAAAGTCAGGGTATGTGATCCAAAAACAGTGTAATTGGAGATTGATTTATAAAAAACACATCTTGCTTGGTCTTAACCAAGCAGAGGAGCAGTGTGTGTGTGTGTTGCGGGACTGACTAAATAAAAATGTCGGGCCGTGTATTCATGTGCCTAAATTAATGTGCTAATGTGTGAATAGAAGTAAAAATATAAGTAGTAATGATGAAAAATTAATGATGAAAAATGAATGAGGTATGCAGTGGGTAGCGAAATGCTAAGGCGATTAAGTGTGCAGAGTAAGAACGGTGGAAAATAAAAGGTTAAAAACCAAATAGGTAGTGCATGTGAAGAGGTGATTACCTGGTGCAGTGACGCAATTCATGTGAACTTGTGGAGAAAGCTTCCAAAGCTTGTTAGTTAGTATTCAAACCTGACTGCAAGTATGCAAGAAAGGTATGGGCTTCTATTGCCAAGAAAAGAGAAGTAGGTGCCGCCTGTTCTGGACTGCCTGGAATTGACAAATGATTCACAGGCATCCAGTCTTTATATATGTCTGTGGGCGTGGCAAACGGGCTGAACAACCACAGGCACCAGTGAGTCCCCCGTACCCTGGAGATATGGCGTGGGGGCCGCTGCATGGGCGGCCCTCGTGTGGCTCCCTCGGCGTTCCGGAAGGCCGAACAGCCCCGACCACTGTCGTCTTCTCCGTCGCAAACTGCGTGACGTCATGATGCCGTACGCACACCGAGATCTCGAGCATGCGCACTTCGCTATAGAGGTCCGGAGAAGAACACGGGACGCCGCCGGCAAGGGAAAGCTCACGACTGCGGCCGAGGAAACCTCGACCACAGCCGGAGCAAAAGAGGGAGATGCTGAAGATGTTCACGTCCCCTTACCTTGCCGGGAAGCCACAGGGGGCCGGGATACACCCCCATGAGGAAAGGGCACGAACAGGACTCCCAGGATATGCCAACCACCATAGAGCCATATTACATGGGATAGTACTTGAGTATGTAATATCAAGGGAAAAGATTGAAATATATAATATCGTGAATATCAATTCTATGCATAAGAGTTTATAAGACTGAGCTATGTGGTGATTCCATGTCCTGAGGAAAAAACTCCTGCAAGTGTATACCAAAACAAATATCCTTAAGATACTGTATTTGAATCTCATGCAAAACAGGGATTCTAGGATAGATGTCTCCTGATGCATGAGAAAAGAGGGAAAATAAATTTGTAGTCTGATCCCCCAAAGTGGGTATCCCATCTAATACGCGAGAGCTACCCTTAATGTAACCCCTGAATGGTTGTCAAGGGTGCTAAAATGGAAAGTGCAGGAGTTTTTGAGGAATGGCAGAAGAACACACAGCTAAGGATAGTCTCCAATGTGTCAAGGGGAAGGGGTGTTTGGAAGCTTTCTCCACAAGTTCACATGAATTGCATCACTGCACCAGGTAATCACCTCTTCACATGCACTACCTATTTGGTTTTTAACCTTTTATTTTCCACCGTTCTTACTCTGCACACTTAATCACCTTAGCATTTCGCTACCCACTGCATACCTCATTAATTTTTCATCATTCATTTTTCATCATTACTACTTATATTTTTACTTCTATTCACACATTAGCACATTAATTTAGGCACATGAATACACGGCCCGACATTTTTATTTAGTCAGTCCCGCAACACACACACACACACTGCTCCTCTGCTTGGTTAAGACCAAGCAAGATGTGTTTTTTATAAATCAATCTCCAATTACACTGTTTTTGGATCACATACCCTGACTTTTCATTAAGCTATAATTTATTACTTTAAGTAATTTATACCTCTCATTGGCTAGATACTCCGATGGGACACTGTTAATATAGTCGTAACCTACATCTATTTAAATTTTATATTATTGTTGCCAGTCCTTCTCCTTTATATATGCCCGAAACAATACTCAACAGTTAAACTGATATTCTAGCAACAACATGCTATAAATTAAAAATACTTATACTTTATTTAACATATGGCTAACACTTGGGTGCTCCTTGCAGGCATCGGCTCCCCCGTCTTCTTGGAGGGCGTCTACAGTGTGGCTCCTTGTAAGCCCTTCGGGTTGGGCTCCTTTCCCCCCCTCTCGGGTTTTGAGTGGCGCCCATGAGGCTCCCCTTGGTTTCTCCAATTACCTGGATCAATTTTGGTTATCCCAATATTTATTCTTCATTTTTTACGGTAAATACCTATTTTGGTTTACCAACGTGTTTATATATATATATATATATATATATATATATATATATATTGTGACAGCAGGAAGGTAAAGTCACCTGGTTGCATCCAGGGGGGTAGATATATTTCGCCCAGATTCAGGCTTTACGCCGACTTATACAACTAGGTGGAGAGTTGTATAAGCCCAGCTAAGGCTAGTGGGCTCATGGATGACTCATACCTCTAGGGAGAGTGTGGGGCGTCGTGCAGACAGGGAGTTGATGAGACCAGCTGAAGCTTGTCAGCTCATTTAGGCCTCTATAAGAACTCCCAGCTTCATTAGGGGTTAGCTCATGCCTGGACCCAGACCTGTGTGGACTGTCTAGGGAGAGTGAACCCCTGTGCGGTGAGACAAAGCCTGTGTGGCTATTTGCTTGGACATTTAAAACCAGGGACTTAGGGACTAGGACAGCACTAGGCTGATCCCAGTTGTTAGTTAGGAAACCTGTATGTTTAGTCAGAGGTCAAATTGACCAGGATTTATTTTGTTTATGTTTCTTTTGGCTTTGCTGTGTTTTGTCACTGTAAATAGAAAATAAACCGCACCTTTTTTTGATTTTGAAAACCACAACCTCCGTTTGCTGGGCCTGTTTTTGTGTGGGGAGCCCATCCCGGGGGTCACACACACCCGCTGCCGAGCTAACCCCCTCACAGTTGGTGGAGAACCAGTGGCAGTTTTTTTTAAGCCAGCATGGAGGAGATACTGAAGCAGCTGGCTCTAGCAAATGCCAATCAACAGCAGACAAATGCAGGTTTGCAAAAGAGCCTTGCAGCTCATCAACAGAGCCTTGCAGCTCAACAACAGAACTTCGCAGCCCAGCAGCAAGCTCATCAACAGAGCCTTGCAGCCCAGCAGCAAGCTCACCAACAGAGTCTGGAAGCTCAGCAACAAGCCCAGCAGCAATCTGAGGCCCGCTTCATAGACCTGTTACAGAAGCAAGAGCAGAGACTACAACAAATGGAAGCAGTAATGCAGCAACGTCCGCAGACCAGTGAGGAAAGCCGTCCCACTAATACCGCGTCCTTTGGGGTGAGTCGTTTATTGACAAAATAGACTGGAGAGGATGATCCAGAGGTATTTTTGACCACATTTGAAAGGACTGCTGAAAGAGAAAAGTGGCCTGAGGAGCAGTGGGCTGGACTGGTGGCTCCTCTGTTAACTGGTGAATCGCAGAAGGCTTACTATGACCTAGAGCCTGACCAAGCAAAAGACTATGTGATGCTAAAAGCTGAAATATTGGCAAGGCTGGGTGTCACCCAGGCTGTCCGGGCTCAGCGTGTGCATAACTGGACTTTCCAGCTGGGAAAACCCCCCAGGTCTCAAATGTATGATCTCATTCACCTGAGCAGAAAGTGGCTACAGCCAGAGACTTTGTCCGCACCAAAGATTGTGGAACGTGTTGTAATGGATCGGTTTTTGAGAGCTCTTCCTACTGCCATCCAAAAGTGGGTAAGCCATGGAGACCCAGAGACGGCCGATGGTCTTGTGGATCGTGTGGAGAAATACTTGGCTACAGAGAACCTGACGGCCTCTTCCAGAGACACTCGGACTTTCCACCCTAAGACCAGACCATCCCCAGGGGCGGATAAGAGGATTCCAAGGGGTGAGGGTGGAGAGAGTGAGAGGGTGGGAGCTCTACCCCAAGTTTGGCGAGAACAGCCTGGGAAATCAGCGGCTCAAGAGGCGGCAAGAAGGATCGTTTGCTACCGCTGCCGGCAAGCGGGACATATTGCAGCCAATTGCCCGGTTGTGGAGGAACCCATGCAGTGTGACTTTCTGACGGGCAGACGTCAGTCGCTGTGTGCGACAGTCGCATGCACTGCCATTCGAGGAACTGAGAAACATTTATGCAAAATGTGTGTTAATGGTAGAAATGTTGTGGTATTGCTGGATTCAGGTAGCCTTGTGACCCTGATAAAGGCTGAGTTAGTTAAAACAGAGGTCTCTGGGAATAGCAAGGTAGCTGTTATTTGTGTGCATGGGGACACCCGAGAGTATCCAGTGACTACAGTGTGTTTCGAGACCCCCAAAGGTACCCTCTCTCATCCAGTGGGCTTAGTATCTCAGTTACCGCATGACGCCATTGTGGGAAGGGATTTTCCGAAGTTCTGGGAACTGTGGGATGATCCTGAGCCCCCCACTGGTGCCCCTATGTACCAGGAATGTGATAGCCAGAACTCCCCTGAGAGTGGTGAGGACTCTCCGGAATTTCCCTTATCAGTATTGGCAGGGGAGACTCAAGAAACTGGAGAGGAGCCCACCTCCTCAGACGAAAACCTACCGTCTGTGGAGTTTTCTGATCTTGAGGTTCACAGGGAAAACTTTGCCACAGAACAGTTGAAAGACCCCGCCCTAATAAAGGCACGTGAAAACGTAGTGAAAATAGATGGCGAGTTAGTGAACCCAGATAATACCTGCACTTACCCATACTTCAGCGTAGAGAAGGACCTACTGTATCGGGTGGCAAAAAGGGCAGAAGAAACCGTTGAGCAGCTTGTGGTGCCCAAACCTTACAGGAAGTTGGTGTTGGAGTTGGCCCATGGGCACATTCTTGGAGGTCATCTGGGGACAGAGAAAACCCGAGAGAGGGTATTACAGAGATTCTATTGGCCGGGGGTGATGAAGGACATAGAAAATTATTGTTCCTCCTGCCCTGTGTGTCAGAGGTCGGCCCCGATGCCACATTTCCGTAGCCCGCTGGTCCCTCTACCCATCATTGAGGTCCCGTTTGAGAGGATTGCCATGGATTTGGTAGGTCCTATAATCAAGTCCGCTAGGGGGCACCAGTACATATTAGTTATAATGGACTATGCCACCCGTTATCCAGAAGCGATCCCTCTCCGAAATACCTCGGCCAAAACCATAGCCAAAGAGCTATCTCTTGTGTTTAGCCGGGTGGGTATTTGTAAAGAACTGCTTACGGACCAAGGTACACCCTTTATGTCCCGGGTTATGAAGGAGCTGTGTAAATTGTTCAAAGTGACGCAATTACGTACATCTGTGTATCACCCCCAAACCGATGGGCTGGTTGAAAGATTCAACAAAACCCTAAAACAAATGTTGAAGAAAGTGGTGGATAGAGATGGAAAGGATTGGGACTGTCTACTTCCTTATCTGATGTTTGCTATTAGGGAGGTGCCCCAATCCTCTACGGGATTCTCCCCCTTTGAGTTACTGTATGGGAGACACCCAAGAGGGCTGTTGGATATTGCCAAGGAAACTTGGGAAAGTGAGAGTTCTCCCCACAGGAGTGTGATTGAGCATGTCGCCCTGATGCAAGACCGAATTGCACAGGTAATGCCCATCGTGAAGGAACATTTGGCCCAAGCGCAGTTAGCACAGCAGAGAGTGTACAACCGTGGAGCCAAGACCCGTACCTTTTCCCCGGGGGATAGGATACTGGTACTTGTCCCTACGGTTGAAAGTAAATTCCTTGCCAAATGGCAAGGCCCCTACGAGATAATGGAAAAAGTGAGCGAAGTGAATTACAAGGTCAGACAACCAGGAAGGCGAAAGCCCGAACAGATCTATCACGTTAATCTGTTGAAAGCCTGGAGGGATAGAGAGTCCCTAGTCGCAGACACTTGGTCACCAGCTCAAACTGGTTGCGTGATTCCTGAGGTTGGAATAGCAGCCACCTTGTCACAACCCCAACAACAGGAGGTTAAGGAGTTTGTGCTTCGCAACAAGGAGGTATTCTCTGAGCTGCCGGGACAAACATCTGGGGTAGAGCATGACATCATTACCCCGCCCGGTGAAAGGGTGAAGTTAAAACCCTATCGGATCCCAGAGGCCCGACGGGAGGCAATACGGGAGGAAGTACAGAAAATGCTGAACTTAGGGGTGATAGAGGAGTCCCAAAGTGATTGGTCTAGTCCCATTGTGTTGGTGCCTAAACCGGATGGGAGCTGGCGATTTTGTAACGATTTTCGTCAGTTGAACAAAGTTACAAAATTTGACACCTACCCCATGCCACGTATAGATGAGTTGATCGACCGGCTGGGAACAGCCCGATACATGACGACTCTTGACCTCACAAAAGGGTATTGGCAAATCCCCCTGGCCAAATTGGCCAAAGAGAAAACCGCATTTGTAACCCCAGACGGGGCGTTCCAATATAAAAGAATGCCGTTCGGGTTACAGAATGCGCCGGCCACATTCCAGCGGAAAATGGACCAGATGCTGAGGCCCCATCGGAAGTATGCTGCGGCTTACCTGGATGACGTAATTGTCCATAGCACAGATTGGGCCTCACATCTGCCAAAAGTGCAAGCAGTCCTGGACTCTGTTCGGGAAGCGGGGTTTACGGCTAACCCCAAGAAGTGTACCATTGGGCAGGAGGAGGCCAAATATCTTGGGTACACCATTGGGAGGGGAGTAATAAAACCCCAACTCAACAAAGTCGAGGCCATCCAGAGTTGGCCACGTCCCAACAGCAAGAAGCAGGTACGAGCCTTTCTGGGAATCGCTGGGTATTATCGGCGATTCATTCCCCACTTTGCTTCTAAGGCTGTGCCCCTAACCAACCTAACGAAGGGGAAAGGGTCGGTCATGATTAAATCGACCCCCGAGGCTGAGGCAGCATTCCAATTCTTGAAACAAGCCTTATGTAGCCAGCCAGTGTTGTACTCACCCGACTTCTCTAAAGACTTTGTCGTACAAAGTGATGCGTCAGATGTGGGGTTAGGAGCAGTATTGTCCCAGGTCTGGAACGGGGAAGAGCACCCAGTCATTTACCTCAGCAGGAAGTTGAAGTCCCATGAGGTAAATTACGCCACCGTTGAAAAGGAGTGTTTAGCTAGGTAGGCACTTTGACATGGTTACGGATCACGCTCCGTTAAAGTGGATGGCTCAAAACAAGGAAACAAATAGAAGAGTGAATAGGTGGTTCCTGGCCCTCCAGGAATTCAACTTCACAGTAAAGCATCGCCCTGGCGTTCAAATGGGGAATGTGGATGCTTTGTCTCGAGTACATGAATGCCTGATTGCTGGTGTTCCAACCCCGAGGTTAAAACAAGAGGGGGGGGTATGTGACAGCAGGAAGGTAAAGTCACCTGGTTGCATCCAGGGGGGTAGATATATTTCGCCCAGATTCAGGCTTTACGCCGACTTATACAACTAGGTGGAGAGTTGTATAAGCCCAGCTAAGGCTAGTGGGCTCATGGATGACTCATACCTCTAGGGAGAGTGTTGGGCGTCGTGCAGACAGGGAGTTGATGAGACCAGCTGAAGCTTGTCAGCTCATTTAGGCCTCTAAAAGAACTCCCAGCTTCATTAGGGGTTAGCTCATGCCTGGACCCAGACCTGTGTGGACTGTCTAGGGAGAGTGAACCCCTGTGCGGTGAGACAAAGCCTGTGTGGCTATTTGCTTGGACATTTAAAACCGGGGACTTAGGGACTAGGACAGCACTAGGCTGATCCCAGTTGTTAGTTAGGAAACCTGTATGTTTAGTCAGAGGTCAAATTGACCAGGATTTATTTTGTTTATGTTTCTTTTGGCTTTGCTGTGTTTTGTCACTGTAAATAGAAAATAAACCGCACCTTTTTTTGATTTTGAAAACCACAACCTCCGTTTGCTGGGCCTGTTTTTGTGTGGGGAGCCCATCCCGGGGGTCACACACACCCGCTGCCGAGCTAACCCCCTCACAATATATATATATATGACATGTTTAATCAATCCTTAATATATGTAATGTGTATTTTCTAGAGACAATTATCCCCCTGAAGAGACCTTATACAGGTCGAAACGCGTCGGGCCACGCACATCATATAGCTTTCATGCAATGTAATGTTGTGCACAATTGTTTTTATACATTTATTGTGGAACTGTACTGTAACATCAGATCTGTAACATGTTTTTATCATTTATATTGCATTCCAATTCTATGTCTAATAAATGGTGTATATCATCACTCCATTATAATTTGTTTGCCTTTCCATTATTGCTGTCCGAAGCCCCATGGGGAACTTTCCTTTATCATCCATTTTTCGGGGTGCGCAGCCTCTCTGTCTCTTTTAATTGTGTCTTTCCCTGGCTAACATTTTTTTGGGTGGTTAAACACCCCTTCCCCTTGACACATTGGAGACTATCCTTAGCTGTGTGTTCTTCTGCCATTCCTCAAAAACTCCTGCACTTTCCATTTTAGCACCCTTGACAACCATTCAGGGGTTACATTAAGGGTAGCTCTCGCGTATTAGACGGGATACCCACTTTGGGGGATCAGACTACTAATTTATTTTCCCTCTTTTCTTATGCATCAGGAGACATCTATCCTAGAGTCCCTGTTTTGCATGAGATTCAAATATCTTAAGGATATTTGTTTTGGTATACACTTGCAGGAGTTTTTTCCTCAGGACATGGAATCACCACATAGCTCAGTCTTATAAACTCTTATGCATAGAATTGATATTCACGATATTATATATTTCAATCTTTTCCCTTGATATTACATACTCAAGTACTATCCCATGTAATATGGCTCTATGGTGGTTGGCATATCCTGGGAGTCCTGTTCGCGCCCTTTCCCCATGGGGGTGTATCCCGGCCCCCTGTGGCTTCCCGGCAAGGTAAGGGGACGTGAACATCTTCAGCATCCCCCTCTTTTGCTCCAGCTGTGGTCGAGGTTTCCTCAGCCACAGTCGTGAGCTTTCCCTTGCCGGCGGCATCCCGTGTTCTTCTCCGGACCTCTATGGCGAAGTGCGCATGCATGAGATCTCGGTGTGCGCACGGCGTCATGACATCACGCAGTTTGCGACGGAGAAGATGACAGTGGTCGGGGCTGTTTGGCCTTCCGGAACGCCAAGGGAGCCACACGAAGGCCGCCCATGCAGCGGCCCCCACGCCATATCTCCAGGGTACGGGGGACTCACTGGTGCCTGCGGTTGTTCAGCCCATTTGCCACGCCCACAGACATATATAAAGACTGGATGCCTGTGAATCATTTGTCAATTTCAGGCAGTCCAGAACGGACGGCACCTACTTCTCTTTTCTTGGCAATGGAAGCCCATACCTTTCTTGCATACTTGCAGTCAGGTTTGAATACTAACTAACAAGCTTTGGAAGCTTTCTCCACAAGTTCACATGAATTGCATCACTGCACCAGGTAATCACCTCTTCACATGCACTACCTATTTGGTTTTTAACCTTTTATTTTCCACCGTTCTTACTCTGCACACTTAATCACCTTAGCATTTCGCTACCCACTGCATACCTCATTAACCACTTCAATACAGGGCTTTTTGTACCTATTCAATACCGGGCCTATTTTGGCACTTCTCTCCTACATGTACAAATCATCATTCTTTTGCTAGAAAATTACTCAGAACCCCCAAACATTATACATGTTTTTTTAGCAGACACCCTAGGGAATAAAATGACGGTCATTGCAACATTTTTTCTTGCACAATATTTGCGCAATAATTTTTCAAACGCCTTTTTAAAAAAAAATGGTTTCATGAATTAAAAAATAACAAAACAGTAAAGTTAGCCCAATTTTTTGGGAAAATATGAAAGATAATGTTACGCTGAGTAAATAGATACCTAACATGTCACGCTTTAAAATTGCGCACACTCATGGAATGGCGCCAAACTTCGGTACTTAAAAATCTCCATAGGTGACACTTTATTTTTTTTTACAGGTTACCAGGTTAGAATTACAGAGGAGGTCTAGTTCTAGAATTGTTGCACACGCTCTAACGCATGCGGCGATACCTCACATGCGTGGTTTGAACGGCGTTTACATATGTGGGCGACTTACGTGTGCATTCGCTTCTGATCGCGAGCTACCGGGGACAGGGGCGTTTTAATTTTATTTATTTTTTTATTTATTTATTTTTTTTACTTATTTATTTATTTTTTTACAATGATTTTACTTTTTTTTTTTTGATCACTTTTATTCCTATTACAAGGAATGTAAACATCCCTTGTAATAGGAATGTGTGTGACAGGTTCTCTTTATTGAGAGATGCGGGGTCAATAAGACCCCACATCTCTCCTCCAGGCTGGAAAGCATGAGATCAGTGAAAATGTTTTCACTGATTTCATACTTACAGCCGCAATGGCGGCTTTGTTTACATTTGAGACCCGGGCGTGACGTCATCACATCGCGCCCGGGCCTCCAACGATCATAGAGATGACTGGTGACCATCTGGTCACCAGTCATCTCTATGCTCATCACGTGACTCCACCAACGATGCCGGAAGATTCGCTCCGGGTCCCCGATCGCACGGGGGAGCCCGGAGAAGCACCGGATGGCGGTGGGAGGGGGGGTGTCCCCTCCCGCCGCCTATAAGAACGATCAAGCGGCGGAACTGCCGCTATGATCATTCTTATGGTGCACAGAATCTCCGGCACTTCAAAAGGATATCTGAATGATGCCTCTAGCTGCAGGCATCATTCAGATATCCCCCTATAAAGCCGAGGACGTCATATGACGTCCACCCAGGATGGGAGATCCCATCTGTGGACGTCATTTGTCTATGGCTGGGTAGGGAAGTGGTTAATTTTTCATCATTAATTTTTCATCATTACTACTTATATTTTTACTTCTATTCACACATTAGCACATTAATTTAGGCACATGAATACACGGCCCGACATTTTTATTTAGTCAGTCCCGCAACACACACACACACACTGCTCCTCTGCTTGGTTAAGACCAAGCAAGATGTGTTTTTTATAAATCAATCTCCAATTACACTGTTTTTGGATCACATACCCTGACTTTTCATTAAGCTATAATTTATTACTTTAAGTAATTTATACCTCTCATTGGCTAGATACTCCAATGGGACACTGTTCATATAGTCGTAAACCTACATCTATTTACATTTTATATTATTGTTGCCAGTCCTTCTCCTTTATATATGCCCAAAACAATACTCAACAGTTAAACTGATATTCTAGCAACAACATGCTATAAATTAAAAATACTTATACTTTATTTAACATAGCACTTGGGTGCTCCTTGCAGGCATCGGCTCCCCGTCTTCTTGGAGGGCGTCTACAGTGTAGCTCCTTGTAAGCCCTTCGGGTTGGGCTCCTTTCCCCCCTCTTGGGTTTTGAGTGGCGCCCATGAGGCTCCCCTTGGTTTCTCCAATTACCTGGATCAATTTTGGTTATCCCAATATTTATTCTTAATTTTTTACGGTAAATACCTATTTTTGTTTACCAACGTGTTTATATATATATGACATGTTTAATCAATCCTTAATATATAATATATGTAATGTGTATTTTCTAGAGTCAATTATCCCCCTGAAGAGACCTTATACAGGTCGAAACGCATCGGGGCACGCACATCATATAGCTTTCATGCAATGTAATGTTGTGCACAATTGTTTTTATACATTTATTGTGGAACTGTACTGCAACATCAGATCTGTAACATGTTTTTATCATTTATATTGCATTCCAATTCTATGTCTAATAAATGGTGTATATCATCACTCCATTATAATTTGTTTACCTTTCCATTATTGCTGTCCAAAGCCCCATGGGGAACTTTCCTTTATCATCCATTTTTCGGGGTGCGCAGCCTCTCTGTCTCTTTTAATTGTGTCTTTCCCTGGCTAACAGTTAGCAATATAGCTTTATATTGCTAACAGTTAGCGATATAGAGCTATCAAAAGTTCTAGACTTAACCATCTTAATTAAAAAAATAAAATTGTATTCCTGTCTGGGTCTTTGTTGTAGATTTCCCATCACTTTCTGTTTGGTGAAACTGATGTCACAGTGACCGACATCTTATCAGATCCTGTTTGCTAAAAACAGACAAGATGGGGATCCATTCCCCATCCGTCTGGTGGATCGGATCGGATGGCAGTTGGGTGTAAACTGACAGATGGTCCATTTACATCCCACCACCCATAGAGGAAAGCAGGGCTGTGTCTGTGTCTGCTCTGCATACGCAGAACAGACACAGACCAGTCATCCGCCTGCTCAGTGGGGATCAGCAGACAGATTCCCCACTGAGCAGGCAAACTCCACCCAATGTGTAAAGGAGCCTAAGGGGGTGCAGGAAATCGCTCTAAGGAAGATTCAGAAAGCAGATAAACCTCAGCAGGGTCCTAAGGCTTCTCCACTCTATAAACAATTTGAAAAAAAGTTTTGGTTGGACTTAGAATTAACCCCTTGTTGGCAGTTGTCTTGTGACATAACAATAATTATAATGTGTTAAAAAATATAGTGATTGACTTTCAAAGACATTAACCTCAAAATTCTTAATAAGTAAAGAAAACATTTACTGAGAAAAATATGATGGCTACCGTTGCTGGCCGTATTCTGAAAATTATAGTTGTGGGCTGCTAACTCTGTTGCTTCAATGCTTTCTGAGTCACTAAGGCCCCTTTCACACTGGGGCGTTTTTCATGCGGTTTAGCGCTAATATTAGCGCTATTATACTGCATGAAAAAATCATGCCCTTTAGCCTTCAATGTGAAAGCCCGAAGGCTTTCACACTGAAGCGGTGCGCTAGCAGGACCGCTCCAAAAGTCCTGCTAGCCGCTTCTTTACAGCGGTGAAGGAGCGGTGTGTTCACCGCTCCTTTACCGCGGTCTCCCATTGAAATCAATGGGACAGCGCGGTAATAGCGCCCGCAAACCGCGGCAATAGCCGCGGTTTCCGGGCGGTATTAACCCTTTTTCGGCCGCTAGCGGGGGTTAAATTCACCCCCCTAGCAACCGCATACCGCGGTAAGAACGACGGTATAGCAGCGCTGAAAATCGCGCTGCTATACCGCCACCGCTCCTGCCCGCCCCAGTGTGTAAGGGGCCTAATCCAGAATTAAATTGCAGCAAGTGAAGTCAGACTGTAGTCAAGATTCCTGATCTGCATTCCTGTTAGAAATTTTTCATACATCAGACCCTTGGCTTTTATACTTTTATCTCAGCTGTTGTTTTATCAAAATTCTGAACACACTGCCTGAATTATATATGGAATAGCAAACATGTAAAAAATAAATAATAAAAAATACTTTCAGGAACATGAACTGTGTATTCTTAATGTAACACTATAGGTTCTATCTTTTATTATACACAAATTATCATTGTCTAACCTTCTGAGTGTTAAGCCTCGTACACACGATCGGATATCCTATGGATTCTAATCCGATGGTTTTGTCCATCGGAAATCCGATGAAGCTGACTTCCATCAGTCTTGCCTACACACCATCAGTCAAAAAAACGACCGTTCCAAACGCGACGACGTAAAACACTCCGATGAGCCGAGAAAAATGAAGTTTAATGCTTCTGAGCATGCGTCGACTTGATTCTGAGCATGCATGGGTTTTTTATCCGATGGACTTGCCCATAGACGATCGGAATTTGCTATCGGTTTTTGATCCATCTGAAAAATTTAAAACATGTTCTATTTTTTAAAACCGATGGAAAAAAGACCGATGGGTCCCATACACGATCGGTTTGTCCGATGAAAAAAGTCCATCGGACTGTTTTCATCGGTAAAACCGATCGTGTGTACAGGGCTTTAGGCAACTACACATTAACAGTTGTCAAATGCTGAACAATCCAGAAACATTACAGTGCCACATACAAGCATAGGTTATCTGCTGTGTGTGTGTCAAATATATATTCTAAACTTGTTTGAAATAAATCAATAATATCTGTTAATAAGGAACCAATGTAATAATCAGAAAACGTGAACAAGCTATGTTAGTATAGGACATTTGATAGAATGACAACATGGTGGCCTGACATGAACATCTTTGTTGGGGTATAGTAATTCTCACCACTCAATACATTTCTATTCGAACAGAGCACTCACAGTGCATAAACTTTATATGTTTGACCAGTGCCCAGGTGCCCACAGAAACATATGCAATGGATAAGTCATAGCCCAACAAGGGTCATGCAGGAGATATAGCCTGGTCAGACAACCAAAGTTGAACCAGGAAGAGCTGATGTAAGTCAGACCCTTTTCCACATTCTTGATTTCTTAAGCTCTGTTTAACTTACCCTTTTCCCTAAGCTTCTCTTTTCGAATAGATTCAAGACAATTTGTAATTAAACTACTTGGATTTGCATGTATTTGAACGTATATACAATTTGTGGTGCTTCTACTCTCTCGTTAGATGGCCAATCTGAGCACATTTCATGGCCCCAAAGTAAACTTGTGTCCTCCTTGTTGCTGTGGATTAGTCTTGTGCCAAAGCGCAGCAGCCCGCCCTTGCTTCCCACAACACACAGATTTAAAGAAAACAGGCCACATGCAGAATACATCATATGGTTAGCAGTGTTGTTCATCCTACGTTAAAAAAGTAATTAGTTACAGTTACAAATTACTTCTTCCAAAAAGTAATGGAGTTACTCACTCAGTTACTACATTGAAAAAGTAATTAGTTACTCAGCAAAGTAACTATATTGGTTATATTATATATACACGGGAGCGGGGGCGGGGCGGAAGGATGATATATATGTAATTTTTTCAGTGTATAAAAATAATAGGAGGGATAACAATAAACAATAGTGCCCATGCCTCACTGTGCCCATGCCTCACTGAGCCTCACTGTGCCCATGCCTCACTGTGCCCGTGTCTCACTGTGCCTGTGCTTCACTGTGCCCAATGCCTCACTGTGCCCGTGTCTCACTGTGCCCATGCTTCACTTTGCCCGTGTCTCACTGTGCCCGTGTACAGTACTTCAGATCTGCGGCGTCCCGACTCCCGGCGGCCATTCCATTATTCAAAAGCCGCGCCTCCTCCAGTCCTCCTCGTCTGTGATAGGCAGAACACTCAATTTCCCAGCATTCAGTGTTCCGCCTATCACGGACATCCGCTCATCCTCATAACACAGACGAGGATGAGAGGATGTCCGTGATAGGCGGAACACTGCCTGCTGGAAAATTGAGTGTTCCGCCTATCACAGACGACGAGGACTCGGGAGGCGCAGCTTTTGAACACTGCAATGGCCGCCGTCTGTCTGCATGACACGCTGATCAAGTAGGCAGATGGCGGCTTGCAGTTAGTTAATGTTACATTACATCTACTCGCGGCGGCTGCTAGATTACTCGTTACCCCAAAAAGTGGCTACGTTACCTAACGCCGTTTATTTAAACGGCGTTAGTTACAACACTGATGGTTAGCTTTTTTTTAAACAAACAAGCACATACAGCACACACTGCCATCCTTCCAGTTGAATCCATGTCCCTAACACATTTCACCCAATTAATCATACAGGTCTTTATAATTAAGCCTAGCTATAGGCAAAATGTGTTAGAATACAGCTTCAGGTGTAATGACAGCAGTGTGTGCTGTATGTGCCAATTTGTTTAATAAAACTAACCAGAAGACGTCAGTCAGTCTGCATCTCATTTTCTTTGAATCTGCTCCTATTCTCTATCTTACAATATTGTATGTGTGTACCCAAAAGTGCTATGTGCTTTTGTATATACTATTCATATGTACCAGAATAAACAAAACAACAATTTCATTAAAACATATTAATTTATCTATAAGGTGCTGCATGCTAATTCTTATTACACCACCATTATTTTTTACAGTGTCATCAGTGCAATTAACTTCTCTATCTGTGATACAATCCCATCAATATAGCACTCTTATGCCACGTACAGACGATCGGACATTCCGACAACAAAACCATAGATTTTTTTCAGACGGATGTTGGCTCAAACTTGTCTTGCATACACACGGTCACACAAATGTTGTTGGAAATTCCGAACGCCAAGAACGCGGTGACTTACAACACGTACGACGAGCCGAGAAAAATGAAGTTCAATAGCCAGTGCGGCTCTTCTGCTTGATTCCGAGCATGCGTGGAATTTTGTGCGTCAGAATTGTGTACACACGCTCGGAATTTCCGACAACAAGTTTTGTTGTCGGAAAATTTGAGAACCAGCTCTCAAACATTTGTTGTCGGAAATTCCGACAGCAAATGTCCGATGGAGCATACACACGGTCGGATTTTCCGACAACAAGCTCAAATCGAACATTTTTTGTCGGAAATTCCGACCGTGTGTACGCGCCATTAGTGTCTACATTCTATCCTCATTCTGTAATTTCTTTAATCTTTATCCTTCGTGATTTTTCCTTCCACAAGCCACTTAATTCCTGCTCCTATTTCAAAGTGGCAAAAAACACCCAGGGTATGCTCTATCTTACCTTCTTGGTAGGACCTATGAACACAGGTCTGATCACTCTATGATGTATTCAACATGCTGAGCTTGTGTGCGTTCATGGTTTTACTTTTTGATATGCAGAACTAATTGTTGTACATTCTTTTTTTCTTTTGCCAGTTAGAAATCACTCCCTAGGAGCACACTTAACCCTTTGATCGCCCTTAAAGTTAATCCCTTCCCTACCAGTGTCATTTATACAGCGACAGTGCATTTTTTTTTAGCACTGATCACTGTATTAGTGTCACTGGTCCCCAAAAAGTGTCACTTAGTGTCCAATTTGTCCGTCACAATGTTGCAGTGCTGCTAAAAATTGTTGATCACCGCCATTACTAGTAAAAAAAAGTCTTTAACACATATGGTGTATTTATCTATGAATCTCATGAAAATGTGCAATTCTAAGTTTCTAAGTTTAATTGCAGTTTAGCAATAATTTTTAAATCAAGTGTGTATTTATTACTGAAATAGAAAAAAAGTGTAATAATTTACTAACTTTGAAAATTACAGAAACAATGTTTAATAATGAGCAAAAATGTGAATCTTGCAATAGGCACTTATTTTGTCTTAGCAGTTTCAAAATTGAAAATTGTAGTATTACAAGTAGTAATAATTTTTTTTAGTAACTGATAGAGAGTATTTACCAATTACACCAAATCTCAGGCAATTAAACTGTTCCTTATACTGAAAATGCTTAGCCTTTTGCTCAAATACTTACTCTCCTTGTATAACCCTGCCCTCCTGTGTAGCCCAGTTAAATACCCCGAACTCCTAGGTATGGGGGACCATGTGACTCTATGTTGCAATGCTGTTTGCCTGAGCAAGTAACTGCAAAGCCTGATCATTGACACACGAGGGCAGTGGAAGGGTTGCTGGTCTGTGTATACACATGCCTAATCCAACCTAGAGCTTACACATGGCTGTTTCTAAAGGCTCTGGGAACCATATGGGAATGCAAGTAATGTATGTGTCAGCATAGGGGGGCTTGGGCTATCAGACAAATCTATTACTTTGGTCTGAATGTTAAAAGTACATTTTTTGCTTTAAAGCAATCTTTTCAGGGAAAACCCAAAGTAAGGTGACTGTGAGTGGCCCCTGTCCTCCACCTTTTACCATATTGTCTACATTTCTTCTGGTTAAAGCCGCAATTTCAGCCTTCATAATACTCTTCAGCATTTGACACTTCCAGGAATGTGTCTGGTTTCATGACCACAGCATCACTACTTGACTAAGCATTGAAGAAGTTTTGAAAGCTGAATATATTGATGCAGGCACATAAGGAAAGTAGTAGACATGGGCTACCAGAAAGGTGAGTGTAAGAACCTATGTCTTGCTGGCCACTTTTATTTGTATTATTTTACATTGACAGGTTCTCTTTAACGGCTAAATTTAATTATTCAAGTCTGAAGGGGATAAAAGATCGGGACTAATTTTCATTGCTGGGTTAGATACTCAGTTGGAGGAGGATTAGGTGTTAGGGGTGAGGAAAAATTGAATAACCTCTATTGTGGGATTTTTAAGGCAACAGATATCAAAAGTATTTAGTGAAAAAATTAATTTATTATACAAAAAAAATATATAAATATTCATTGAAATTTCAATAGTATCAGTTTTAGACATTAAAAACATATAGGGATTTGGATGACATAGATGAAGTGATATCTGCCAGCCGATTCCGGGACCTCCAGATCAACTGGTGGTGACAGACGGCGGTTACCAACGCGTTTCAAATGATTATAAAAAGTGTTAGGGGTGTTCTTTATTGAACAGAATACTTTTCTTTGGTAAGATGACTGGGAGAGCTGTTTTGTCTTCTGAGTAGCAAGTACTCCACTATCAAAGTTACCATCACCAGAATCCCAGGAGAGATAGCTAATATATTGATGTAGGTTCATAGTAATGTCTGTTTATGCCTATAAAGATAAGAGAGAACACACAGAGCTCTTATTCTTTGGTTTAGAACTGCTTATTTATGCCATCATAAGGTCACAAATATGTTACAATTCAATTCATTCTGCCACATTTCCTGGCTGTTGAAAGCATAAAGATCCCCCCAAAAATTAGACCTTTTAGTGCAGCAAAGCCATGAAAAAGAAATATAGTAATTATTATACTGTATTATTTCCTTACCACAAATCAATAAGGTATCTTCCATGTATAAAAGAAGGTTACAATGACTTGGCATGAAGGCTGTCTTGGAAGAACTTGTGAAGACAACTTTCCAATTTCCTGTCTAGTTAACAAAAACTGATAAGGAACCTACAAGTAACAACAACAAAACCAAGAGAGTAAAAGTGGGATGACCCTACACAGTCACTATCTGATTTGTTTCACTGTGGAAACTAGATTAAAAAAAAAGAATAACTTTCACTTATAAGATAGATTTTTGGCTTATTTATAGTAGTGTGCGCTTGGAGCGACAAAACACTTTTTTTTAACTTTTATGTAACTGATTTAATCTACCACAAAGCCTCCCTAGAAAACCACTGTCCTGAGTGCTACGCCTGCCAAAAGAACACAGGGGATACAGACCCCCACCAACGATCCGGCACATTGCTCAGTTATTGCTGTCCAATTCCTATTCTGGGGCTGTTGTGAAGTTTGCATTTGTGAAATAGAAATCCTGCTGCTACATTAAAATTCCCCCTAATAGTGTCATCTCTGACCATTACTTAGGGGCTGATTTACGATCTATCTTAAAAATAGACAAGATGTTTTGTAACAGTTCATGAATCTGGAGAGATCTGTTCCCTATCAATCCGATTTAAATACAATTGTTACTTTCTCCTGCAGTGAAGCTGTCTTCCTCCCCCTCATAAATGCAGGTGCAGCTGTAGTAATGAGTCCATACAAGACCCAGCAAATTCCAGGCAGGTGCTTTGCTGATTTCCTGTTTCTCTGGTCATTCAGTCATTTTAATATGTCTAAAAGGCTTATAATACACTCACATCTATCTGTCTCACTGAATATGAGTACATATGAGCTCAGATTACTTGAACATAAACTTTAGCAAAGTTTTGCAAATACATGTACATCAGGGTTGCCAACTTTCAGTAAATTTACAAACAGTTTGTAAAATCCATAATTGTTACATCTGTCCATGAATGTCAGTTACAGACATGCAGCCTACATGTCCACAATGGACATTCAAGGAAAGATGCAAAAAGTACAGATTTTACAAACTGTTCGTAAATTTACAGAAAGTTGGCAACCCTGATGTACATAAAATAAAAATTGGTTGCTTTTCCCATCTTTTAAAAGATGAATGACATAAGCAGTTTTTTTTCTTGCACATGTGTGTTTTTTTTTTTTTTTTTATAAAAATGTCACAAACCTGGGTAATTTAAACTGAACAAAAAATAAAACTATACATAAGAATTGGTTACATTTGATGAAAACTACATGGCAATCAGTAGAACCAGGAATACAGGCAGGTGAAGTTATATTCAAAGCTTGACTTGTCTTATAAAAGTCAAGTTTGGCCCCACCCCTTCCAACTCCAGAACCTCATATCCCAAAAATGTACTAGGCAAGTTATTTGATCAATGACTAAAGCCTCATACACACAATCAGATTTTCTGCGGACTAAGGCTGGTTTCACACTGGGGCGGTGGGGGCGGTGGCGGTATAGCGCCGCTATTTTTAGCGGCGCTATAACGTCGGGATTGTTGAGCTATTCGGCCGCTAGCGGTGCGGTTTTAACCCCCGCTAGCGGCCAATAAAGGGTTAATACCACCCGCAAACCGCGGCTACAGCCACGGTTTGCGGGCGGTATTACCGCGGTATCCCATGCATTTCAATGGGAAGGAGCGGTGGAGGAGCGGTAAACACACCGCTCCTCTCACCGCTCCAAAGATGCGGCTAGCAGGACTTTTTTTACCGTCCTGCTAGCGCACCTCTCCAGTGTGAAAGCCCTCAGGGCTTTCACATTGGAGAGAAAGGAGCCACTGTTTAGGCTCGGTTTGCAGGCGCTATTTTTAGCTAAATAGCGCCTGCAAACCGCCCCAGTGTGAAAGGGGCCTTAGCGTAGGACTTTTGTCTGAAGGGCGTTAGCCAGGAACTTGTATTGCATACAAACGGCAAAGAATTGTCGACCAACAAACACGAAACGACATGGTTTTTCAGCTCCTTAGCGCCACCCTTTGGGCAACTTCTGCTAATGTTGTGTTATGATGTCATACTCCGGAATTGGTCTTTTAGGGGTGCTGAATGACCATGTTCCTCGTACTCATGCCAGGAATCTGCTACGTATATTGTTATTTTATGCACATAAAACCATTTTTCTACACTGGAAATACGTGGGCCCCTCTTTCGGCCCATGTTTTTTTCCTCATTTTTCATGGTCTCCTCCCCAAATTTTAATTGATATATAGGAGTAGGGCATGCCCTAAGAAGTTCACCAAAGTATGGCAACCATTTCTAGATGTCTCGGAGGACTTCTGGGGGGATGTCCTCTGCTCACAGCTCTCTCAGTGAGTTTTGGGGTGCTGCGATTCGGTAATCCCTACTTGGTCACCGCCTCTATATATGGGCAGAAATTGCTTTATATTAAAATGTTATTGCCTGTGGGCCGCTAGAGTTATAATGCTGATGTGGGGTCATATGTGCTGTGAATTTGAATGTGTGTGTGTGTGTGTGAATGGTGATAATGTTTGTTGTTGGGGCACTTATGTTATATACAGACTGCCTACGCGTCCATTTATACACTGCCTTATTGTTTCTGATACTTGCACTGCATGTTGTAATGGCACTCTGTACTGTTTTATTTTTTTTTGTTAATTTTTAAAAAGTGAAAAATAAACATGTAGTGTTATGGTGAGCATTGCTTCGGAGCATGCATGGTTGTACTTTGGAGTTTTGTCCGACGGACTTGTGTACACACGATCGGAAAATCTGACAACACACAACTGTTGGCAGACAATTTTAAAGCATGCTATCCCACATTTGTCCGTGGAAAATCCAACAACAATTGTCCGATGTAGCAATCAAAAGGTCGGATTTTCCGACAACAGCCTGCCATTACACAATTCCCGTCGGATAATCCGATCGTGTGTACAAGGCTTAAGGGCTTGTTTAAAGCACATCAGTTGAGCTGCAACGATCTACACAGATCAAAACAGGATCAATAATAGGGCACAGAGAAAATAATTGTTTTTTTTTTCTGGGCCTTATTCCCACATTTGAGTTGAGGTGGGTTTCTGTGTGTTGCACAAAAAATGTGTTTTACAATACACTGCACCTTACTTTATGTTACTGTAATGCATGTCACTGCGTAGAAGTAAATACAATTTAAATAAAGATAAGAAAGATAAACAGTTTCTTGCATTGTAACAAAGCACTGCTCCTCACTGCCCCTAACAAATGGACACCAGCCTCCCCCTCTTTTAGTTTGCAGATTGGTTTGACTAAGCTCTAATGTTTTTAGAGCAGTGTAATTGACAGTTAACTTCAATCCTATTGGAAATGCATCATCCTCCTCCTCCTACTGTCTCTGATATATAAGTTGTGAAGTCCTCTTGGTCTTTTTTAGGACATATCATCAAAATACTAGCATGAGCAGAAAGGGCAGAATTAAAGGTCATGCACAGTTAACTATCCTTGAATTTATTTGAATTAAAAAGGGCTGGCAACTTGGATGCTCTTGAGTAGGGATGAGCTCGATGTTCGAGTCAAACATAGGTTCGACTCGAACATCTGCTATTCGCGCGTTCGGCGAACAACGAACGATTTGGGCCGTTCGCGCCAAATTCGAGTGACGCGAACGGCCCACAATACACTGCGCCATCGCAGTGTAATCCCGGCGCTGTGATTGGCCAAGCATGCACTGTGACCCTGCATGCTTGGCCAATCACAGCGCCGGCAGTGAGGAGAGCAATGATTGGCCACAGGCAGGATACCTGTGGCCAATTATAGCTGAGGGGGTTTAGTACACGCCCCACACTATAAAAGGCCGCCAGCGCAGCGGCCTTGTGTAGTGTGTTCCGGAGCAGGGAAAGTGAAGGATAGACAGGGACAGTGTCAAATCTTGTCAAATCTATTCTTTGCTAAACATTGTGTGTAGGGACAGAGAAGGATAGGCAGGGAGAGTGTCAGTGTCATATTCTTTGCTAAACCTTGTGTGTAGGGAGAGAGAAGGATAGGCAGGGAGAGTGTCAGTGTCATATACTTTGATAAACCTTGTGTACAGGGAGAGAGAAGGATAGGCAGGGGGCAGTGTCAGTGTCATATTCTTTGCTAAACCTTGTGTGTAGGGAGAGAGAAGGATAGGCAGGGAGAGTGTCAGTGTCATATACTTTGATAAACCTTGTGTGCAGGGAGAGAGAAGGATAGGCAGGGGACAGTGTCAGTGTCATATTCTTTGCTAAACCTTGTGTGCAGGGAGAGAGAAGGATAGGCAGGGGACAGTGTCAGTGTCATATTCTTTGCTAAACCTTGTGTGCAGGGAGAGAGAAGGATAGGCAGGGAGAGTGTCAGTGTCATATACTTTGATAAACCTTGTGTGCAGGGAGAGAGAAGGATAGGCAGGGGACAGTGTCAGTGTCATATTCTTTGCTAAACCTTGTGTGCAGGGAGAGAGAAGGATAGGCAGGGAGAGTGTCAGTGTCATATACTTTGATAAACCTTGTGTACAGGGAGAGAGAAGGATAGGCAGGGGACAGTGTCAGTGTCATATTCTTTGCTAAACCTTGTGTGCAGGGAGAGAGAAGGATAGGCAGGGGACAGTGTCAGTGTCATTGTTGCTAAGCCTCCTGCACATTATACACCTGAAGTTAGCCCGTATTGCTGCTTTTTCCTGGTGTGTTACACCAACAGGATTTTGTGGCACTTACAGCGGGCGGAGTGTGCCTCCTGACCATATTACACCTTAACTTAGCCTGTATTGCTGCTTTTTCCTGGTGTGTTACACCAACAGGATTTTGCAGCACTTACAGCGGGCGGAGTGTACCTCCTGACCATATTACACCTTAACTTAGCCTGTATTGCTGCTTTTTCCTGGTGTGTTACACCAACAGGATTTTGCGGCACTTACAGCGGGCGGAGTGTGCCTCCTGACGATATTACACCTTAACTTAGCCTGTATTGCTGCTTTTTCCTGGTGTGTTACACCAACAGGATTTTGCGGCACTTACAGCGGGCGGAGTGTACCTCCTGACCATATTACACCTTAACTTAGCCTGTATTGCTGCTTTTTCCTGGTGTGTTACACCAACAGGATTTTGCGGTACTTACAGCGGGCGGAGTGTACCTCCTGACCATATTACACCTTAACTTAGACTGTATTTCTGCTTTTTCCTGGTGTGTTACACCAACAGTATTTTGCGGCACTTACAGCGGGCGAGAGTGTGCCTCCTGACCATATTACACCTTAACTTAGCCTGTATTGCTGCTTTTTCCTGGTGTGTTACACCAACAGGATTTTGCGGCACTTACAGCGGGCGGAGTGTACCTCCTGACGATATTACACCTTAACTTAGCCTGTATTGCTGCTTTTTCCTGGTGTGTTACACCAACAGGATTTTGCGGCACTTACAGCGGGTGGAGTGTGCCTCCTGACCATATTACACCTTAACTTAGCCTGTATTGCTGCTTTTTCCTGGTGTGTTACACCAACAGGATTTTGCGGCACTTATAGCGGGCGGAGTGTGCCTCCTGACCATATTACACCTTAACTTAGCCTGTATTGCTGCTTTTTCCTGATGTGTTACACCAACAGGATTTTGCTGCACTTACAGTGGGCGGAGTGTGCCTCCTGACCATATTACACCTTAACTTAGCCTGTATTGCTGCTTTTTCCTGGTGTGTTACACCAACAGGATTTTGCGGCACTTACAGCTGGCGGAGTGTGCCTCCTGACCATATTACACCTTCACTTAGCCTGTATTGCTGCTTTTTCCTGGTGTGTTACACCAACAGGATTTTGCGGCACGTACAGCGGGCGGAGTGTACCTCCTGACCATATTACACCTTAACTTAGCCTGTATTGCTGCTTTTTCCTGGTGTGTTACACCAACAGGATTTTGCGGCACTTACAGCGGGCGGAGTGTGCCTCCTGACCATATTACACCTTAACTTAGCCTGTATTGCTGCTTTTTCCTGGTGTGTTACACCAACAGGATTTTGCGGCACTTACAGCGGGCGGAGTGTGCCTCCTGACCATGTTACACCTTAACTTAGCCTGTATTGCTGCTTTTTCCTGGTGTGTTACACCAACAGGATTTTGCGGCACTTACAGCGGGCGGAGTGTACCTCCTGACCATATTACACCTTAACTTAGCCTGTATTGCTGCTTTTTCCTGGTGTGTTACACCAACAGGATTTTGCGGCACTTACAACGGGCGGAGTGTGCCTCCTGACCATATTACACCTTAACTTAGCCTGTATTGCTGCTTTTTCCTGGTGTGTTACACCAACAGGATTTTGCGGCACTTACAGCGGGCGGAGTGTGACTCCTGACCATATTACATCTTAACTTAGCCTGTATTGCTGCTTTTTCCTGGTGTGTTACACCAACAGGATTTTGCGGCACTTACAGCGGGTGGAGTGTGCCTCCTGACCATATTACACCTTAACTTAGCCTGTATTGCTGCTTTTCCCATTTCCCTGCAGGCCATTAGAATGTCTGGAAGGCAAACAAGGAGAGGCAGACAGTCAGGAGCCAATAAAAGAGGGCAAGCAGGCTCTGTGTCTAGAGACAACAGTGCTGGTCGTGGACGCGGTGCATCGCCATCAGCACGTGGCCATGGGACACGCTTGTCCTTCTTTTCGGCAGCTAGACGCGTTGAGCCGCATCATGCCGAAGACTTGGTAGAGTGGATGACCAAGCCCTCCTCATCCTCCTCATCCTCTCTCACCCAGGCTCAGGGTACTGGCAAAGCAGCTGCCAAAGCATCCTCTTCCCTGGTATCAATGTCATCATCAGTCACTCCTTCCCTAGACCAACCATGTCCTCCTGAGGAGTCCCCCGAACTGTTTGAGCACAGTGTTGGGTACATGCTCCAGGAGGATGCCCAGCGTTTCGAAGGGTCTGATGATGATACCCAGCTAGAGGAAGGCAGTAGCGTGAGAGCAGAGAGAGGGGATGCTAAAGAAGGACACCAATCTGGCAGTCATGTTCCAGCAGCTGCAGCATACTGCCAGATTGGCTCCAGTGATGAGGAGGGAGGGGGGCCAGCGTAAGGGCAGCACACCGACGGAATCACACCGCAGAGCTCCGCCTGTGCAGGGCGCTGCCTCTGCCCATTATTCAAAAAGTTATTTGGTGTGGGCCTTTTTTGAGTCGAGTGCATCAGATCGCACAGCTGCTGTTTGCAACATATGTCTCAAGCGTATATCGCGTGGCCAAAACATCACCCGCTTGGGCACCACATGCTTGACCAGACATATGTTGACCTGCCATGCAGCTCGTTGGCAAGCCTACCTTAAAGACCCACACCAAAGAACAAAGCTGACCTCTTCTTGCACCGCATCAGCTGGGATCTCCAACCCCACTATACCTTCAGTCCTCTCTGAAACCTGCTCTGAGAGGAATGAAGGTGTAGAATTAGGTGTGTCACAGCCAAGTACTTGCGGGCACTCTGCTAGCAGTACACTGACGTCTGATTCTAGCAGGCAAATTTCCCTGCCCCAGCTGCTGGACCGTCGAAAGAAGTTCACTCCCAGCCATCCACATGCCCAGCGGTTGAATGCTAGCTTGGCTAAATTGCTAGCGCTTCAACTGCTGCCTTTTCAGTTGGTAGACTCGGCCCCCTTCCGTGAGTTTGTGCAATGTGCGGTTCCTCAGTGGCAGGTTCCCAAACGCCACTTTTTCTCACGGAAGGCAATTCCGGCTCTCTACCGGCATGTGGAAGGCAATGTCTTGGCCTCGCTGGACAGGGCGGTCAGCGGTAAGGTGCATATTACCGCTGACTCATGGTCCAGCAGGCATGGACAGGGACGTTACCTTTCTTTCACGGCCCATTGGGTCACTCTTTTGGCAGCTGGGAAGGATGCAGGACAAGGTGCAGTAGTGTTGGAGGTTGTTCCACTGCCACGCCTCCAAAATGCTACTACTGGTTGTGACACACCTCTGTCCTCCACCCCCTCCTCTTCTTCTTCCTCAGTGGCCTCTTCCTGTGCTTTGTCCTCAGAACCAGCGGTGCTCCGTAGGCGTTCAAGGGGCTACGCAAGTACGCAGGCAAAAAGATGCCATGCCGTGCTTGCGCTGGTGTGTTTGGGGGACAGGAGCCACACTGGGGCAGAGGTTCTGTCTGCTCTGCAGGGGCAGGCCGAGAGGTGGTTGACGCCACGCCAGCTTAAGCCAGGAATGGTAGTTTGCGACAATGGCACCAACCTCCTCTCCGCTCTCTGACAGGGACAACTGACCCATGTGCCCTGTATGGCTCACGTCCTTAACCTGGTGGTGCAGCGGTTCTTGGGCAGGTACCCGGGCTTACAGGATGTCCTGAGGCAGGCCAGGAAGTCTGTGTGCATTTCCGCAGATCTTATAATGCCAGTGCTCGCCTGGCTGAGCTGCAAAAGGAGTTGAACCTGCCCAAGAACCGCCTTATATGTGACATGCCCACCAGGTGGAACTCAACGTTGGCCATGCTGCAGCGGCTGCACCCACAGCAGAGGGCCATCAATGAGTACCTGTGTGACTACGGCACCAGGACAGGGTCAGGGGAGCTCAGGTTTTTTTCACCACGCCAGTGGGGCATGATCAGGGATGCATGCACTGTCCTGGCACCATTTGAGGAGGCCACGAGGATGGTGAGCAGTGACAGTGCATGCATCAGTGACACTGTACCTCTTGTCCACCTGTTGGAACATACGCTGCGTGGAATAATGGACAGGGCACTTGAGGCAGAACAGAGGCAGGAAGAGGAGGACTTCCTTGCCTCTCAAGGCCCCCTTTACCCAGACAGTGTTCCTTCTGTCCCACCCATCGCACAGGAAGAAGAGGAGGAGGAGGAGGAGGAGGAGGATTGTGTCAGCATGGAGGTGGAGCCTGGCACTCAGCATCATCAGCAGCAGTCTTTTAGGGATGAATTACAGTCCCAAGAAACCAGTGGACTTGTACGTGGCTGGGAGGAGGTGGCTGCGGATCATTTCGTCCTTAGTGACCCAGAGGACTCCGGACCAAATGCCTCAGCTAACCTACGCTGCATGGCCTCCCGGATCCTGCAAAGTCTGCGGAAGGATCCTCGTATTCTTCGGATCAAGGAGAGGGACCATTACTGGCTGGCCACTCTCCTTGATCCACGGTGCAAGGGTAAGGTTGCGGACCTTATCTTACCGTCGCAGAGGGAGCAGTGGATGAGACAACTCCGGGAGGCCTTGCAGAAAGGTCTGTGCAATGCGTTCCCAGAGACTGGGAGGTTACAAACTCCTGGTCCTGGACAACGAGTTGCTGAGGCTTCGGTCAGTCAAAGAAGGAGCGGTGGGGAAGGTGGCCGTCTGACCGAAGCGTTCAGACAATTCTTTAGTCCGCAGTCCCAAGGTATGATCGGTTCCAGCAACCATCGCCAGCGTCTGATATACATGGTCCAGGAATACCTAGGGACAAGGTCAGACTTGGACACCTTCCCCACCAAAAATCCTCTGGCTTACTGGGTCTTGAGGATGGATCACTGGCCAGAGCTTGCACAGTATGCAATTGAGCTACTGGCCTGTCCTGCATCCAGCGTTCTTTCAGAACGCACATTCAGTGCTGCTGGAGGATTTGTCACGGATCACAGGGTCCGCCTGTCCACCGACTCTGTTGATCGACTGACCTTCATAAAGATGAACCAGTCTTGGATCACCACCAGCTACCAAACACCTGAAGCTGATATAACAGACTAATTTATTTTCAAATGTCACATCCCTTCAAGACTGATGCTGATGCTGAGAGACTGTCCTGTTATGTTGACTGACTATCCTCCTCCTCCTAAATGATCCGATTGACGATGATAGCTTGGAAGAACATTTTTGTTTCTGGGTGCCGCCACCAGTGGCTAAGGCCCAATTTTTCAGCCCCTGTTTACCAGGGGTGTGTTATTACAATTTTTTATGCAATGCTTTGCAGCAGGGCTCATTCCTGCACTCCAACTAGAGTATCTGGGAGTGGTTGCAGTGTCGTGGCACCAGCACCAGTGGCTAAGGCCCAATTTTTCAGCCCCTGTTTAACAGGGGCGTGTAATTACAATTTTTGATGCAATACTTTGCAACAGGGCTCATTGCTGTGCTCCAAGTACAGTATCTGTGAGGGGTTGCAGTGTTGTGGCACCAGTGCCTAAGGCCCAATTTTGATGCCCCTGTTTAACAGGGGCATGTAGGTACAATTCTTGATCTAATAATTCACAGCAGGGCCCATTCCTGCGCCCACCAAGACTAACTGTGAGGCCTTACAGTGTTGTGTCAACACCACCACCACCACCAAAGGCCCAATTTTTCAGCCCCTGTTCAACAGGGGCATGCAATTACAATTCTTGATCTAATAATTCACAGCAGGGCCCATTCATGTGCCCACCAAGAGTAACTGTGAGGGCTCACAGTGTTGTGGCAACACCAACATGTAAGGGGCAAATTTCAGCTGAGTATATACGGCAGGCCCCTACTTTCAAACATCCAACTTACAAACGACTCCTCCTTGCAAACGGAAGGATACAACAGGAAGTGAGAGGAAATCTACCCCTAGAAAGGCAAATTCTCTCCTGTAAGAGTTAATATGGGAAAAAAAGTGTCTCCTCTCCACTGATGCTTTATCACCAATTCTTGTTTCAATAAAAACCCCAAATTTTCAAAAACATTTGTCATTAGGACGGAAAGTGAGGTGAACTGTTCTGAACAGGTGCACACTGCACAGACAGCAAAACAAATGTTACAGGGGTGATAACCCTTCCCTATGTTTTCCAAAAAGTTTAAAAATAGATTTTTTGCCTGGAGCTACACTTAAACAATGTACCTGTTCAAAATTACAAACAGATTCTACATAAGAACAAACCTACAGTCCCTGTCTTGTATGCACCGCCTGTATACGGCTGTTCAGAGTATATAGGGCCCTTTTAATTTTGTGTGCGGGGTTCCTCTTAATATCCATACAAGACCCAAAGGGGCTGGTAATGGGCTGGGGTAGGGGGGGGGGGTGTGTGATGGGGTAGCTATGCCATTTTTCTTAAAGATTTTCATCCATATTACCGGGACCAGACATTACATTAAAGCCGCAAGCAGTTTTAAATGGCTTTTTTTCCTTTAGAAATGTAATTTTGTGCAGGGACAGTTCTAAACACGGGAAACACGTGGCACTTCACAGGCATACTTTAGACACCCCCCAGGTACGATATTTAAAGGAATATTTGACTTTTTTTTTTCACTTTATGCATCATTAAAATGACTGCTCCAGAAAAACGGCCGTTTTTAAAACTTCTTTTTGCATTGATACATGTCCCCTGGTGCAGAACCCGGGTTCCCAAACCCTTTTTAGGACAATAACATGCATAATAGTCGTTATAATTAGCACTTTATATTTCGAACGTTCGCATCCATTGTATTTAATAGGGTTCTAAAGTTTGTGCGAACTTTCGGTCCGTTTGCGGGTTCTGGTGCGAACCGAACCCGGGGGTGTTCGGCTCATCACTACTCTTGAGTACTTTATTGGTTACATGGGTACAGGCTATACGCTCATATGGTTTATCAGCAGTTACCCACTTGCAGCTTGTTTTTTTTTTTTTTTTTATTGATTTGATTAACCTCCCTAGCGGTAATCCCGAGCGTGACTCGGGGTTGTTTTTTTATGCTAGGATCGGTAACCCCGAGTCACGCTCGGGGTAGACATTGCAGAGCCCGCAGCGGAGTTTCCCTACCTTCTCCTGGCGATCCAGCGATGATGTCCTCTGCTGTGATCGCCAGCGAGATCTCCGGCGAGTGTCGGCACTTTCGACCCCATCTGACTTCCTAGTTCCGTTCCCTGCGAGCCGCAGCGGCGCATGGGAGCGGAACTGGGCGGCAAATTCAAAAAGGTAAACACATAGTATACATACAGTATACTGTAATCTTACTGATTACAGTACTGTATGTAATAATTACACATCCCCTTTGTCCCTAGTGGTCTGTCCAGTGTCCTGCATGCACTTTTATATAATAAAAATCGTTCTTTCTGCCTGTAAACTGGGGATTGTCCATAGCAACTAAAAAGTGTCCCTTTATGTCAAAAGTGGTTTTAGACCAACTAGAAAGCAGCGATAATAAATTAGAATCACTCGCAGAATTGAGCGATAGCGATTTGTGGGGAAATTCGTCATCAAACACTAAATCTAATGACAGCGACAATTCTGCAACTGAGCAGATTTCAGTGTTTTTGATTTGATTACATTATTGAATAATTTTTATTATAATTAGATTACTATTTTTTATAATTATTTATAGTTATTTATTATATTATAATTTATAATTTTGTGTTTTATATTTATCATACCCGGGATGTTTACTAGACTCTGGTTTGCTCAGGTTTAAGTAAGTAATTACTAAGAATCGCAGGCCTATAATACATAACACCAAATTTTCATGCAAAATAATTGTACCGCTTTTGGTACATAATTCCAGAAAGAATCATACCGCCAGGGAGGTTAAACCATAGCATAAACAATTTACATTTGCTTACCCTCATACAATTTGCATTAATTTGTGTCTTGAGCTCTAAAGCCTTTTTCAGATGAGTGTCAACATTGTTTACCTACAATAAAATAATGACAATGGGGTTGATTTACTAAGACCCCTTTCACACTGGGTCGTTTTGCAGGCGCTATTGCGCTAAAACCGACCTGAAACAGCCGCTGCTGTGTCTCCAGTGTGAAAGCCCCGAGAGTTTCCACACTGGAGTGGTGCGCTAGCAGGATGGTAAAAAAAAATCCTGCTAGCAGCATCTTTGGAGCGGTGAAGGAGCGGTGTGTATACCGCTCATCCACCGTCTGCAGAGGCGCTTTGCAGTTATTTTTAACCCTTTCTCGGCCGCTAGCAGGGGGTTAAACCCCCCCGCTAGCGGCTGAATATCGCTGCAAAATTGGCGGTAAAGCGGCACTAAAAATAGCGGCGCTTTACCGCCGACGCCACCCCTGCCCCAGTGTGAAAGGGGCCTAAAATTGCTGCACTATATTTTGCACTCTTCAGTTTTAGTAAATCAACCCCAAAGTGTCAACATTTTAGTATAAAGGCATTTCCAAATATTGTTCATGATTACTACTTTTTTTAAAACAGATGAGCAGGATTGCTATACAAACAATTACAACATTATTTCCATTCAGGTTGGAACATTCGATTGCACAAACTAATCTATATTCTACTTTTTTATTTTTTATTAAAAAAACATGCATTTAGCTGTCATAAATGTTATTGTTTATGAACAGTCATAAATATGGTAACTAATTTTTCATAAAAGGATCAAAAAGGATAATGTGTCCGCCACTCCTCTCTGCCAATCACTCCACTGGCTTCCCATTGCCCAACTAATAAAATTCAAAACAATAACATGCAAAGCCATTTACAATTCTGACCCGAGCTACATCACCAATCTTATCTCCAAATATCATCAAAACGGTCCTCTCCGCTCCTCCCAAGACCTCCTGCTCTCTAGCTCCCTTGTCTCCTCCTCCCATGCTCATCTCCAGGACTTCTCCAGAGCCTCTCCCATTCTCTGGAACTCACTACCCCAATCTGTCTGGTTATCATCTACTTTGTCCACTTTTAGGTGATCCTTGAAAACTGATCTCTTCAGGGAGCCCTATCTTGCCTTCAGCTAACAACCAAATCTTCTACCTCCCTCATCAGTTCATCCCTCACAGTCACTACCTTTTGTTTCACTAGCCCCTGCCTCTTAGATTGTAAGCTTGCAGGAGAAAGACCCTTCTAACCCTCTTGTTTTGAATTGTACTGTTGCTGTATTGTCTCCCTTTATATTGTAAAGCGCTCTGCAAACTGTTGGCACAATATAAATCATGTATAATATTTAATAATAATAATAACATATACGTACATAACAAATCTTTGCATTTGGGAAGGATACGAAGACTAATAAACATGTTCACATTTTGTGTATTGGTAATATTCATACAGATAATCTTTTCCTGTTATATTGAAATATAATTGATGTACTCAACCATATGCAGTACAGATCAACTATTTCCGGTTCAATATATGCACAACGAATAGGTAAACTGACAAATCAATGTGTAAGGGGGTCAGATACTAAATACAAATTATTAAAACGCAATGAAAGTTGTTGAAAATTTTCACATAATCCATTAGGCTTATGTACATACTACAGTAAGCCATGCTCCTTTACTCATATGGATCCATAAAAAAGTAATGTCGTGTAATGAAGACTTTTAACCTCCCTGGCAGTATTCCCGAGTCTGGCTCGGGGTGAGATTTCAGTACCATTAGTGGTAACCCAGAGCCAGACTCGGGCTGCATCGCAGGATACAGGGAAAGTTACTTACCTTGTTCTCTGGATCCTGCAATGTCTCCCCGCTGTGTGAGCGAGCTGTCTCCTCGCTCGATTCACACACAGTGCCTGAGTGCCGCCGAGCTCCGTTCCCTGCGACGTTGCGGCGCACGGGGGCGGAGATCGGCGCCAAATTCAAAAAAGTAAAAACACAGTACACATACAGTACACTGTAATCTTACAGATTACAGTACTGTATAAAAAAATTACACACCCCCTTTGTCCCTAGTGGTCTGTCCAGTGCCCTGCATGCACTTTTATATTATAAATACAGTTTTTTCTGCCTGGAAATAGGAGATTGTCCACAGCAACCAAAAAGTGTCCCTTTATGTCAAAAGTGTTTTTAGACAGCTAGAAAACAGCGATAATAAATTAGAATCACTTGCAGAATTGAGCGATAGCGATTTGTGGGGAAATTTGTCATCAAACACTAAATCTAATGACAACGACAATTCTGCAACTGAGCAAATTTCAGTGTTTTTGATTTGATTACATTATAGAATAATTTTTATTATTATTATATTATTATTTGTTATAATTATTTATACTTATTTATTATATTATAATTAATGATTTCAAACTTTATCATACCCGGGATGTCTATTAGACTCTTGTTTGGACAGATTTAAGTGAGTTATTCCTAAGAATTACAGGCCTACAATATAAAACGCCAAATTTCCATGCAAAATAATTGTACCGCTTTCAGCACCCAAAATCTGACATAATCATACCGCCAGGGAGGTTAAGTGAATATGAGTTCATACCTTTTTAACACCTTCCCACCCAGGCAAATTCTGACATTCCTCTCCTACATGTAAAAATCTGATTTTTTTGCTAGAAAATTGCTCGGAACCCCCAAATTATGTATATATATATATATATATGTATATATATATATATATATATATATATATATATTTAGCAGAGACTCTAGAAAATAAAATGATGGTCATTGCAATTTGCTATGTCACACAGTATTTGCGCAACAATTTTTTAAACAAAATTTTTGGGGAAAAATAAATTTTAATGCAGAAAACCACAATATATGACCCTGTTTTTTTTTCGTTTTTTAAATGACATTTTGGGGGAAAATACATTTGAATTCATCTTAATGCAAAAAAAAAAAAAAAACCACAATATATAACCCATTTTTTTGTAAAATATAAAAGATGTTGTTACACCGAGTAAATAGATGCCTAACATTAAAATTGTGCATGCTCATGGAATGAAACCAGACTACGGTACTTAAAAATCTCCAAAGGCGATGCTTTACTTTTTTTTTTTACTGGTTACCAGTTTAGGCTTACAGAGGAGGTCTAGGGCTAGAATTATTGCTCTTGCAATAACGTTTTCGGCAATACCTTACATGTGTGGTGCGAACAACATTTTCATATGCAGGCGTGACCTATATGTGCATTTGCTCCTGCGACGGGACAGGGGTGCTTAAATTTTATTTTTATTTTTTTTAATTTTTTTTACACTGTCCCTTTAATTTTATTTTGACCGCTTTTATTAATATTACAAGAAATGTAAACATCCCTTGTGATAGAAATAAGGCATGACAGGTCTTCTTTATGGAGATATCTGGGATCTATAAGACCCCAGATACCCTGGAAAACATGAAATAAAAATAAAAAACTTGCTTTCTAGGAAAAAAATGGCCAAAGCCGGATGTGACGTCATGACTTCGCTTCTGGCCTCCCAGGGTAATAGAGATGGCCTCAGTCAGCTCTGTGGTAACCTGGCGACACCGCCGGATTTGATCTCCATCTTTCCAATCACATGGGAGAGTCCGGTGGGGTGCCAACGGGAGGTCGGAGGGGGTGACGTCCCCTCCCGCTGCCTGTTAAAGCAATCCAGCGACTAATCAGCCACTAGGATGGCTTTTACATTACAGGGAATCACCGGCTGAAAAAAAAGATATCTGGATAATGCTATATCTGGATAATGTGTACAATATAATAATAATGATGATCTAAAGTGAAAACATATTATTATAAGTGGCGCAAAAACATGTAACTAAATACATAAACTACTCCAGTAAATGTGAATCACATTATAACTGAAATAAATGAATTAATCCAGTCACTATAAATCAACAAGAACCCATGCATAAAGTGACAATAGTGTTTAAAGTTCATAAATTAATAATCAGTGTCTTCAATCTTCATTTCTTCCACCACACCCAAGTGTTCAGTGAGACCTCTCCCTTCAGATAAAACACTCACCACAAAAATATGCCTCACACTCGCGTGTTCGGCGTGCAAGCAAAGCAACACTCTTTTCAATGGAAAACCAGATGATGCACTTCATAGAGTGTCCTCCAGGTGGCTCCGTATATGTGTAACAAAAAATAAGGTGCACAATAGTGTGATATCGTAAAACCAGTTTAATAAATAAAAAAAACCTTCAAAAGTTACACTCACAAGAAAATTATGAAAGCAAGCCGTAATGCACACCAAAAACATCCAGAATACTACAGCCAGTGAAGGATGGTCACGGCGGACCCAAGATCAGCAGTGATCAATTCTAATATGAACGCTCTCACCGCTCGCTTCTCATATGCGATCCCTCGCTTCCTACTGTGGTTGGATGCGTAACACGTCACACGTCACTCCTTAACGATAGTTCAAGCACTCAAACGATCGCAGTGTAGCCACGCCCCGACATGTTTCGTCACGATGGACTTAATCCCACGATGGACTTAATCCCATGATTAAGTCCATCGTGACGAAACATGTCGGGGCGTGGCTACACTGCGATCGTTTGAGTGCTTGAACTATCGTTAAGGAGTGACGTGTGACGTGTTACGCATCCAACCACAGTAGGAAGCGAGGGATCGCATATGAGAAGCGAGCGGTGAGAGCGTTCATATTAGAATTGATCACTGCTGATCTTGGGTCCGCCGTGACCATCCTTCACTGGCTGTAGTATTCTGGATGTTTTTGGTGTGCATTACGGCTTGCTTTCATAATTTTCTTGTGAGTGTAACTTTTGAAGGTTTTTTTTATTTATTAAACTGGTTTTACGATATCACACTATTGTGCACCTTATTTTTTGTTACACATATATGGAGCCATCTGGAGGACACTCTATGAAGTGCATCATCTGGTTTCCCATTGAAAAGAGTGTTGCTTTGCTTGCACGCCGAACACGCGAGTGTGAGGCATATTTTTGTGGTGAGTGTTTTATCTGAAGGGAGAGGTCTCACTGAACACTTGGGTGTGGTGGAAGAAATGAAGATTGAAGACACTGATTATTAATTTATGAACTTTAAACACTATTGTCACTTTATGCACGGGTTCTTGTTGATTTATAGTGACTGGATTATTTCATTTATTTCAGTTATAATGTGATTCACATTTACTGGAGTAGTTTATGTATTTAGTTACATGTTTTTGCGCCACTTATAATAATATGTTTTCACTTTAGATCATCATTATTATTATATTGTACACAGTTTGATTATTTAAGGTGGCAGCAGTATAGATACACTTTACATTTGGATGTATATGTTGGTACCAGTGTGCCTAAGTGTACAGAGTTACCTAACATATTCACCATTGGATATTTTTTATGTTTTATTCTGAAGCGCAGTGGGGATATCAATAGGGCGCATTTTTTGATTTCCACTTATTCACATATATCTGGATAATGCCTGTAGCTGCAGGCATCATCCAGATATAGCCACTCCAAATCCACAACGTCATATGACATCATGCAGGCGGGAAGTGGTTAAAGGAAACCTGTTATGTTCTAATGCTGTATTTCTAATGAAAATGTTAGTTGCCTGGATATCACACTGATTCTCTCAGATAAACACTGACCTGGAATATATAGGTAACAATTGATGAAAAAACAGAAGCAGTTTATTTGTCTTTTTTATCATTCATTTAGCATTAAAGTAGCATTAAAGTATTTAAATCAAAAAAGCACATTATAATCTATATTTTTACATAAGTAAAATGTATAGTTTTCATACCAACAAGTGTCGTAAATTTGAATGAGGTACAAATTAGGCTTGTGCAATTAGTTTCGTAACTAATCGAAATTCTTCCAAATTTAGCAACTTTCGGACATTCGGAAGCATTTGAATTTCCGAACAAAGCAATTACGAATAAATGCGAATACGAAATATATTATCTCGCAAATAGCGAATGCCCGAATGTCTTCGGCATAATTTGTTATGAAAAAAGTTACGAATGTACGAATCCATTCGAAGCACAATAACACTCTGCTCTGCTCTCTGCTTCTCCCTCACCGTGCTGAACTCCATCTCAAAATGGTGTACAGGGGCGGAGGCTATAGCCGCATGTAAAAAACTAAAGTAAAATACGAGATTTCAAATCCATTCGAAGCACAATAACACTCTGCTCTGCTCTCTGCTTCTCCCTCACCGTGCTGAACTCCCTCTCAAAATGGTGTATAGGGGCGGAGGCTATAGCCGCTTGTAAAAACGAAAGTAAAATACGAGATTTTGAATCGTTACAAATAACCGCTATGTATTTAGAAAAGTACAAATCCATTCGAAGCACATTAGGCATAATAGGCAGCGTCGTCGTGAGAGAGACACAGAAAATTACGAATCAACGAACCCAAAAAAAGTTACGAAAGTAGGAGTTGTGTCCAGAATCAACGAAAAACAATGTTCTCTACCGAAAGTACGAATTATAAATCAACTAAAAATAAGGCTTACATTAATATGAATCATTCCGATTCAACGAAAAATGTCGCTTGCGAAAATACGAATTAGTCCGAACACAAAAAATCCCGTCTAGCAAAATTACGAACGATTACAAATCAACAGGACCGAAAAGAAACGAACCGAAACTAAACAAATTTTTCCGTTGTGCACAAGAAACGAACCGAAACTAAACAAATTTTTCCGTTGTGCACAAGTCTAGTACAAATAAGAAATGAATTGTACTCATATGATATGATATTGCATTTGAATATGGGGTCTGTGATGTCTCTGCTGATTTCAAGATATTCGATCAATGACCCTGAAATAACAGTACATAACAAATCCAACAATGTATAGTAACTTTAGTATTTTTTTAAAGCACTGTGCAGTTTAAATGTATTTCTCTGCTACCATTTGTAGAATGTTAGCATATTACTGTAAGAAATGTACTTATCTATTTTGCATTAAATTAATCTACCATTATCATTACAGCCTAGGTGACATGTTATCTATAAAAATATGTTCCTCTTCTTAATATGCAATGTCTTGACACATGTGGCCATTCAGAGCCACAATGAAAACCTGATTTGAGATGTGAAGAGCTGGCAGAGGCAAATAAAACTTTCAGATACGCAATACACATATACCATCTGCCCATAATGGCCTAATAGACCGTTCATACATAAAGGAATATTTTTTTATATTTATATCTCTCTTGAGAATTTCAACTTAAAATTCATGCATATTAAATAAGGTGCACATGGAAGACATTCACTGAACCAGCTGTATGTTAATTAGTACGGTATATATATATTTTTTTATAATTTACCTGGACAAAAATGGACAATAGAATCATATTTTTATTTTCTTTCTGTTTCATATTTTGAATAAACATAGCATTGCATTGTTTTCATGTTTTTTTATTGTTCATTTTTTAAGGCATAATGTATATTTTTTCCGAGTGGGTTTGCATATCCATAGACAAAAACAGGTATTAAGAATAAAATAAAAAATTACTGTTATCTTCCACTTTCTTTAACAGCTTAAGCTGTCCGGCAAAAGTGGCAGTTAGTTAGAGGGAACAAATCATGCAACACTCACAAGGGTGCTTACCACATCCAGGTTTTGGTTATATAGTATAAACCTTTAAAAAAACTGTTGCTCTAGCTGCCTAAAAAGCGTTAGTTATAGTCGGGCTTTAATTTGCTTGTTGCCAATTTAAAGTCCATTTAAAATGACATATCTATGCAAAACTACCCTGACAATGCTGCTCTGTGAATTCACTACAGAATGAACAGCGTTGTCATCCTATTAGAGGAACTACTGGCAAGACCAACAGGTAATAAAAAAAATTACGGGTGGCTCAGGAAGACAGAACTGAAATGTTAGTGACAGACTGCTTCTGATATGTTTTATTTCCTCATGTTTTATTTCCTCCATAAGTCACTTTAAAAAAAAAACAAAAAAAAACTGTAAAGCAAGCTGTTTTGCAGCAATACATAGCGGGATGCAAAGTCTGCACAATAATAATCAAATGTGGATGCACTCATATACAAATTAAATTACAAACTTCCGATAAATTTTTTAAAGGATTAGGAAACACTTTGGACTATTTACCATAAGCCAGTTGCTAACACGTGTATATCTATAAAGACAATAAAACACTTGATTTTCATTTAAAGACTGTTTGCAATCTGTTACTCAAATAGCAAGTCAACCATCAGCTAAATCACACTCATTAATAGGATTATTTACATTATTTTCATCATGTTCATATAATATACATCTAAAACAAAACTTTAAAAATACTACAGTTTTACTTCAGTCTACAAAAGCTCAGACAGTAGGCATACAATTGTTCAAATGTATTACAATAAAATCTCAATATCCAGTATACATCATTGACAATCCATAATGTTGGCTTTCATGATCTCATGGAAGACCACATACTGTATTTGTTGCTAAAGCTCAGAAGGACTGTACTGAGTAAAGGTAAAGGAAAAAAGTGAAAGAGCAAATAAAAAAGTTTGTTGACTTTGCTTGTTAGGCTTTCTCCCTCTGGAAATAACTGTCCACATGGAGAAATGTTGTTGTAAATTGTATTCTTGTCTTTTTGTATTATATTTTGAATGTTTATCCATCTGTATATTTATCCATCTGTGTGCAAGCTTTGATTTACCCAATTTGCTGATTATTTTTGCCAGTTTCATTCCCAGATGATTTTTGGAGGGGGGGGGGGGGTTTGATAAGGAAAGATGTAATGGTGAAATATTGGTCTTTGTCATGGAGTTAAAGAGGAGTTCCACCCACCCCTTTAAAAATTAAAAGTCAGCAGCTACACATACTGTAGCTTTTGACCTTTAACATTGGGACCCTTACCTGTCTTGCAGTCCAGCAATGTTGGCACCGCAGCCGATGTCTACACTGGCTGGTCGGGTGCTGCCATCATCATTGCTGGTAAGGGAACCCAGCAGTGTAGCCTTTCGGCTTCACAGACAGGTCCCTACTACGCATGCACAAAGAGCGTTACGCTCTCTCACTGGTCCGGCAGAAGGGGAGGGAGGAGGAGGGGGGCTGAGCTGCTGACGTACTTTGCCATGGCCCAGTCTCCTGGAAGTAGGGACAGGGCACCTACAGTGGTGGCCCCTCCATTAAGGGAGCACTGGTGCCACCCCCCCATCCCTCACCGCTTCCGCTATCCATGCATCCGGACGCTTTCAGGACACCAGCGCATGAATTCCAATGCAAAGGGGCTGGTTTTTTGAAGCACCGATTAGAGCCAGAGGCTCTAATAGGCTTCAGTATAGGGTGGACTCGGGTCACAGAGAGTGTGCTCCGAGCCCACCCAGGTGTGTTACAACAGCGAATCAATATTCGCTGTTGTGACACTTATCCTCCTCTCAGCCAATCAGGAAGCGGGGTTTGATTCCGGTCACCGATTGGCTGAAAGGACAGTCGATCCCTTTGGGTGCCTAGTAGAAGGAGGGGAGGAGCTGGAAGCTGTCATGGAGGAGAGGACACTAGGAGCCGAGCCGCTGCACCACGCTGCCTGCCTTCCGCCACAATGGGGTAAGTGATGGACCGACCAGCAAACAGGTTGGTGCTGCAGGTGCTGCTGGGGGGATAGAAGGTTGTTTGCTGCCCCCCCCCAAAAAAAACACCAGCCACCACTTGGTACCTGTAGAAAAACGGTACCCGCTCTCCCTCCCCCCTCCCCTCGAAAGGTGCCAAATGTGGCACCGGAGGGGGGATGGATTCAGACAAGCGGAAGTTCAACTTTTGTGTGGAACTCCGCTTTAAGTTGGCATTTTCCATTCTCATTAGCAGTCATATAAGAGATAGTAATCATGCACTATTTCCTGGCTATGTGACAAGTCAGTTCTAAATATTTTTCTGGTTTACAGAATAGACATACAACCGCTCCAGCATTTTCCAGTGATACACCAATAAATACATTCCCAGCATCTATTTAATCATTTGTCTAAAATCTTAGGCTTACTCTGGGGTTTACAGTAACAAGTGATCGGCCATGTTTACAGCAAGTGGTAAAATGACACTGTTTACATCAGTCTTTAGAAGACCAAGTCCTGGTTTCCAGAGAATTAGAACGAATGGAAATAATGCACGGTTTTGAGGTTTTAGGCTCCTCTCCGCCATCACATTCATTTATCTTTATTTTAAGCATGTCCTTTTTCTTGCTAAATGAAAGCTGCATTTCAGACATTAAACCATCACAATCAAACTACTGACGCTAGACACCAGCCACACAGAATTAAATGAAAAGGGAGAAACATGAACGTTTGTCAGACGTGAGATTATGCAGATAAGTGTTTCAGTTCTTTTATCTGCTAAACATCCTAATGATCAACTTCAAAGGATGGGGAGAGAAGCGTCTCTTTTCTGTGTGCCAGAGAGGGTGGCTAGGCTCTTTTTACATCTCTCATATGGGCTTGGAATGGATCATTGCTTTTTATGAGTAGTAATGAGGTGAGAAGTATTGTAGTGTGTGGCATTGGCCTTCATTAAAAGCGTGAAAAAGAAGGGCTGCTAGTTAAAACAGGCTAATTTGTCCTAACATACTTGATAATATAGGCAACAGCCTCACTCATTAACCTACATGAGTATAAACACAATGTTGCTTGGTTGGTTACATTGTATTATCATACTTTTTTTAGAAATAACAAAGTGAACAATCCAGTTAGATCATTTCTGTTGTAGGTTTTTCGATGGTATGTACAATGCATACTGGCTACAGTAATAATAGTTAGACATTATTAATATTTCACACAATAAAAGTTTGCTCAATTTGCTCTCATCATAGATCAAATATAGCAGTTTTAAAATTAATTTTATTCCTGTTTAAAAAAATAACATATGTTAATGCAATCTTTAAAAGAGAATAGGTTGGAAAATTTGTATGGATTATAGTTAGTTATAAAGTACTTACAGGCTTTATATACTTCCTGTGGAATTTTTGTGTCTGTATATGTAAATGCATAATCTTTGATGAATAAATTGGAATTATATTAATACTTTGTAGGATAAATAATAAGTAATGACAAGAATTTACTAAATCCTACATTCTTTTAGGTTCATGTCTTGTGTGGTAAGGGCTGTAGGAGTAAATTTATTGTAGAGGCCAGCATTAAAGTGGTTGTAAAGGCAGAAAGTTTTTTATCTTAATGCATTCTATATATTTATTTGGGGTTAATAAGAGGCACTTTGAGGCTGGGTTCACACTAGTGCGACACGACATCTGTCCTACTTTGGATCCGACTTTGCCCTGCGACATGAAGCCGACATATGTCCGACTTTCAATGAACGGGGATCCGACTTGGATCCCCGCCAATAGCAGGCACTGTGTTTGGTATGAATCTTGAGGGGGAACTCCAGGCCAAATTTTAAATAAAAAACTGGCATGGGTTCCCCCTCCAGGAGCATACCAGGCCCTTGTGTCTGGTCTGGATTTGAAGGGGAACCCCTACGCCGAAAAAACGGCATGGGGGCCCCCCAAAATCCAAACCAGACCCTTATCCGAGCACGCAAACTGGCAGGCCGCAGGGGAAGAGGGGGGCGAGAGAGCGGCCCCCCCTCCCTCCTGAACCGTACCAGGCCGCATGCCCTCAACATGGGGGGTTTGGTGCTCTGGGGCAGGGGGGCCACCTGCGGCCCCCCCACCCCAGAGCACCCTGCCCCCATGTTGATGAGGACAGGGCCTCTTCCCGACAACCCTGGCCGTTGGTTGTCGGGGTCTGCGGGCGGGGGGCTTATCGGAATCCGGGAGCCCCCCCTTGATAAGTGGGCCCCCAGATCCCGGCCCCCCACCCTATGTGAATGAGTATGGGGTACATCGTACCCCTACCCGTTCACCTGGTGGAAAAAAAATGTCAAGAAAAAACACAACACAGCTTTTTAAATAAATTTATTGCACAGCTCCGGGGTCTTCTTCCGACTTCGCGGGTCTCCGCGCTCTCCAGTTCTTTCTTCTGCCGGGCCTCCGCTAACTTCTTCCAGCTCTTTTGCTAGCGGAGGCCCGGTCTTCTCTGTCGCCTTCTTCTTCTCCCGCTCTCCGGTTCTTTCTTCCGCCGGGCCTCCGCTAACTTCTTTTAGCTCTTTTGCTAGCGGAGGCCCGGTCTTCCCGTCGTCTCGTCCGGCTCTCCGTTGTCCTTCTGCCGGCCCCTCCACTAACTTCTTGTAGCTCTTTTGCTAGTGGAGGGGCCGGTCTTCCCATCGCCGTCTTCTTCTCTCTTCTCCTCCTCGATGTTGACGCGTCGCTTCCTCCCGCTGTAATACTGGCTGTTCGCTCCGCTCCGCATTAATATAGGCTTCTCAGGACGTCACAGTCGTTTTTTTTTTTATTCCCCCTCAAGAGCAGCAGAGCACAAGTCGCATGCCAAAGTCGGATCATGCAAGACTGCGGTCCGACTTTGATCCGACTTCAATGATAGTCAATGGGCTGAAGTCGGATCAAAGTCGGACCAAAGTAGTACAGGGAGCATTCTCAAAGTCGGACCGACATGTGTCGGACCGGTTAAGACGGCTCTCATAGGGAAACATTGATTTTCACACGTCATGCGACATGAGCTCCCAATGTCAGTGACAGTGACAATCATCCTCCATAGGAGAAGCTGAGGTTCCGGCCTAAAGCGCAGACCCGATGGTAAACGGTTAGCTCATATCTCTGCATCCTACATCAGAGAGACGAGCTGGTGGTGTGCATCTTTCCCCCTTCTCCCAGATACCCCAAGACAAGTAGAACCAGCCGTGAAGAGAGGGGAGAAGTTGGGGAAGGACCGCTACACGTGGGGGCTCGCCCGGGACTTGTGTTTATGCAATGGAGCCGAAGCTATCAGAGTTTAAACTTTGCTGCCCAGAAGAGTTCCGAGTAGGTCGGCCATATTGGCCACTGCGCCAGCAGGCACACCCTCCCTGCACAGTTCATGGGCGTGACATGGAGAAAGCCTGCGAACTGGTGTGCCAGAGGGGAGGAGTCCGGCCATGTGAAGAGGTACACGTGGGGACTTTGGCGCCAGTTATGCAGTGCGCGATGGAGCAGCAATCAGTCACTATGTTCAGCAATGCCTCGTGGGTTCCAGTCTCAAATATTACGAGGGTGACTTCACCTGCTGCTTCGATTACAGATACAGGGATTCGGCTCAAGCCCGAGGGACGATTCGCCTTGTACACCTGCAAGGATGTTGAGGCCCTGGGCATGATTTGTCCCGGATGTTCGGGACTGGTGGTACAGCTAAAGCCCTTCGGTCGCTGCGAGGCCTGCAGGGAGTTCACGTTTGAGGTGGAGAAATCCATAGAGAAACCTCGAGTCTTCCACCTCAGCCCTACAGCAGGCGCCGCCACTCAACAAGGAGAAATCAATGCTTGGACAGCCATCCCTCCGCGCACTGTAGAGACCTCCGTGGAGGTTGCAAACAAAGGGATTGAGGATGCTAAATCCAGAGATGCTGCTTCGGTCACCATGGTTTCCTTACTCCCAGCGCCAACAAGGAAGGTCGGTCTTGTGAGAGCTTCCAGCGGCCGAGATGGAGGACAACCCCTGCGATTGCCTAGCCCGGATGGATCCGGTAGGACGAGTCCTGGACATCCCTTCACAGGCTTGGGCCGAGGTAAGCCAGGGACTGGGACTTGGTGTTGGGGCGGAGGTGTCGGGATTCAAGGCCCCTTGAGCCCGTGGGTGGGAGTGATTCGGTGTCTACTACCAACTACCTGCCCGCGGAGGAGTGTGACACCTCTTACCTGGAGTCGGTCTCCGATGTGGGAGACAACGTCGTCATAGACGAAATGTTTGCTGCAAAGGGCTGGGACAAGATGCCTCTCTCCTCATCCCGTAAAGCAAGGGATCCACCTATGTCTACAGGGGATAGTACACTCTGGGTGGAGGCACCAGCACCTGAGGAGGGACCCCGTCCCCTGCCTGTTCTTCAGTCCCCGGTGCCTCCTGCACCTACCACCGGGGACAAGAGACTGTCGATGCGGGCACCTATGCCCAACTTGGAGGTGGTCAAGGCACCTCGCCATCCGAATTCAATCATCCTGCCTGGCAAGGGAGACCGCTCTACCATGCCTTCCTTGTCTAGGCTACAACATCTGTTCTGCCAGAAAGTCGCCAACGAGTATGGGTGGGAGTACCCATACTTATCCAAAGAGCTGCTTTATGAAGTGGAAGTTTGCAGAGACCGCTGGTACAATGATTTCGTGTGGACACACATCAAAGTCCCACACGCACGCAGGTACCTCACTTGTTTCCCTAAAGCATCTCAAAGATTCAAGGACTGTAAAGCAGAGTGGATGTTGGGTCGGCACATCCATGCTGACAAAGTGTTGATTCGACGGAAAGAAGGGGAGGATGTTGAATATCACATAGAGACTGTGGATAAGCATTTCAAGCCCCTTGTCTTGCCGCATCCCAGATTCTACTTGTAGGAGAAAAGACTCCTTGCCTAGTGCCTTGCAAGTCTGCTGAAATTTCCGGGGTTTGTTTTCCCGGGATACCTAGGAACTGTACTCGAGTTTTATGGGTGTTGTGCTCTTTGGAGGAATGGATAACTGTTGCTGTTGTTTTCTCTTTTTCTTCCCTCCCGCAAACAAAATCATGGACTTTGGGGTAGTCAGGGCCAAAGCACAGAAAAAAAAATCACCAGGATTTAACAAGTGTCTTTACCGTGGCACTGTCACCAGGTGGCAGTGTTGCGCAACGTTGTTCACTTTGCACCACACACACACTTCATGGAAGGAAAGGATTTCTCTTTGGAGAGATTTTTTCGTTCCAACACACACACACGTGTCAGGAAGTTTTGTGTTTAACTTTCTTTTATCCCCTCTGCAGGAGAACATCTGTCAAGACCGCTGAGGATGGGGCAGGTCTTAGTTAGTAATGAGGGAGGGGAGAAGGTGGTAATGGTGTCATTGTGATGTGTATACTGTTATGTGTTGTTTCCCTTTCTTTTCCCTTTCATGTCAGGTTCAGGCACAACTACCAGTTTTCAAATTTATTGATTTTTAAAAATTTTGAAACAGTCTCTGGATGGAGGTTATGTTGGCTCCCTTTGGGGCATGACTTGATCCAGACACTGGGGACCAGTGTCAAATTGCTGGGGGGAGAGTGTAGCGGGTGTTAAATTTAGTGGGGTGTATCTGGGCAGTAGATGACCCAGATACATTAATCTTAGGGATTTATGGACATTTTTGAGTGTGGGAGGTATGAATGGTGTCATGTTCCCTGTGGTCCCTGGGACTGGGGTTGAACTACCATTCTAGAGCCGTGCCCTTTTTGTCCTCTCTCGGCAGTAGTGCGGCGGGGCGAGGGAACCCGCTGTGCCTGCTGGGAGAGGATATAAAAGGGGGCGGACATCTTGCGCACAAGGTCCATTCCCCAGGCACCTTCGGCCTGGGGGCTGCTGTGGTTCGTCTGTGCCCAGGCGCCCTTGGCCTGGGCGTGTGGAGTCGAGTTCCATCCCAGGCACCGTCAGCCTGGGGTGAGGTACTACATCAGGAGGCCTGGAGCCCAGTACCTTTGACTGGGTCCCGCGATGGCGAAGCATTCCTAAGGTGCCCCCGGTATTGGGTGCCTGAATCCGGGGCGTAAGGGACCGGAGATGTGACCTCCCCGTAGAGCCAGCGCAGCATTTGCTGGTGTCGGGGGAGGCCTCTGGTGACCGTCCGGATGGATGTCTTCCTCTGACCGGGGTCGTTTGTTCTAAAGGAGGTACTTCATGTTCTCATGGTCTGTGGCAGGGACCCATCTTTCTTAGGTCAGTGGCAGGCCTCATCCAAGGCCTGTGGCAGGGGCCTCAACGTTCACCCAGGTCAGTGGCAGTGACCAAACTCGCGGTCGGTGGCAGCGACTGTGCGCCAAGCCTGTTTGCACTGAACGGAACAGGAGAAACTTTATTCATTAGTTGTGCCTGGACCTACTCTTCCCTAGTCAATAAAACAGTGTTGGACTTATCTTGGTGTGGAACTCGTGTTACTGGAAGCTAAGTGTTCCTGTCAGTGACAGTGCAATCATCTTCCATAGGAGAAGCTGAGGTTTCGGCCTAAAGCGCATACCCGATGGTAAACGGTTAGCTCATATCTCTGCATCCTACATCAGAGAGCCGAGCTGGTGGTGTGCATCTTTCCCCCTTCTCCCAGATACCCCTAGACAAGTAGAACCAGCCGTGAAGAGAGGGGAGAAGTTGGGGAAGGACCGCTACATCTATTATTCATTAGGGTATAGGAGTGCAGGAATTCCAAAAAAAGTCAGGATGTTCAAAAGCAGTCCAAATGAGGGGTTGACAACAGCCACTGAAGACTCTAAGGTAAAACCAGGAGTTACCTGCAACAACCAGAACAACCAACACCTGAATCTGAACCAGAACCAGAAGATGTGAAGTACCATACAGGAGAGGGAAATCAAGACCGCAAAAATTCAAAAAGAGGTAAAGCTACATTTTGCTAGGGGTTAGGTTATCGCCTTCTAATATTTCTAAACATGAATGCCAGACACAATGGGGTTAATTTATTAAACTGGAGAGTACAAAATCTGGTGAAGCTGAGCGTGGTAGCCAATTAGCTTTTAACTTCAGCTTTTTCAATTAGGCCCCTTTCACACTGGGGCGGGCATATGCGGTGACGGTATAGCGGCGCGATTTTCAGTGCCCTATACCGTCGTGTTTTACCGAGATATGCGGCCGCTAGCGGTGCGGTTTTAACCCCCGCTAGCGGCCGGTTTGCGGGTGGTATTACCGCGGTGTACCATTGATTTCAATGGCAAGGAGCGGTAAAGGAGCGGTGTACACACCGCTCCTTCACCGCTCCAAAGATGCGGCTTGCAGGAGATTTTTTTGTCTCCTGCCAGCGCACCGCCTCAGTGTGAAAGCCCCTCGGGCTTTCACATTGAGAATGCTGTGGCAGGAGTATTTCAGGCGTTATTTATGCGCTATTTTTAGCGCAAAAACGCCTAAAATACGCCTCAGTGTGAAAGGGGCCTTAATCTTTGACGAAAAACCTGGAAGCTGGTTGGTTTCTATGCAGAGCTGTACCAGATTTTTCCCCAGTACAAAAACTTCTGAACAAAATTACTCTAATAATCAATTTTTGTTAAATGGCTGCAACAGTTGCTCTGTGTGATAATAACAAAGAAGATTTTTTTTTTTTAAACATCTACTGTATGTCACAGTCTACCTGACTAAAGATTTTGAATATTCACTATCCAATATACACTAAAGTAGATTATATATCGTTTACACACTGGCAGGACATCTATATACATTAGAGCAGTTCTTATGGACCCTTCATCATCTACTCAGCAGTATCCATTAGGGCCTTAATAATAGCCCCCCCCCCCAATTGGGATAGTCGTCATACTCAGAGTATATAGATGTCCTGTCCCCTTCTTTTTGGAGAATTTACTCCATCTATCTGATATCTAGCCAGAATATTCCAGGATACCTTGTTATTTTATGGGTTACGCCCAACTGTACGGGAATATATCTCTATTACGGGCCTGGTCTCTGTCTCTGCCACATCTGTGGCTGGTGTATTTACTACTTTATATTGGGGATGCGCATGACTGATTTTTGGTCTTAAAGTTGGCCTATAGTCCCCCCCTTTTTTTCTTCTCACTGGGTTCACTACAGACAACGTTCTATGTACATGCACCATGTTGGTAGATATATTTGAAGTTCTGGCTCCTTGAATGTCTGTCTAGTCCTGTGGAGTCCCCCCCTATACCTTTGAATACAGACCTACCAGCACCTACCCAGTATTTATCCTGAGGAAGCAAACTTTTTAGCGAAACGTGTCGACAAACAAGTGCGAAGGCATCATTGGATCAATTTTTTCTACTTAATATATTATTACCACCACGTAAGACCTAGATCCAACCTTCATAACTGCTTTATTTAGTAACTGGTAACTGTGTCCATATAGGGTGTTAATCATGTTGTAATAATATTTATAATGGAGTATTTTTGATCTTTACTGTGCTCATATGTTGAGGGTGTACAGGTTTTATGATTTCCCTTGATAAACACAGGGAAAATGGTCCCAGTAGAGGTCTTTCTAAAGACCCATATGATCTGAAGGCCCTCATGTGGTAGCCCTAATGTCAAGTACTTCCAAAATACCCTCACACATCTGCACCATTTCCCCCAAACATTCACCCATTCTTAAGATAGCATTTGGTATGCCTAGAAATTTCCTGCTATACGACCCACTGACATAACTATTTCATACCAAGTTTTTTTGCTAGGTTTCTTGTAAATAGACAAAGGCTAGCCAATTTATAACAAGTTCTAGATAAGGGTTTTCAAAACAGGTCTTCACTTGACCTCCGGAAGATTTACCCTCCTTCATGACCAGGCCATTTTTTGTGATACGGCACTGCGTTACTTTAACTGACAATTGTGCAGTCATGCAAAACATAAATAGAGCTTTCTTTTGGTCCTATTTGATCACCATCTCTTGTTATGTTTTGCGCTACAAACAAAAAAGACCAACAATTTTGACCAAAAAAAAATATTTTCTACTTTCTGCTATAAACCCAATAAAAAAAATTGCGATTGCGCACGCTGATTGCGCTATTGCGCATGCTGATTGCGCTATTGCGCACGCGCATGCGCCGGATGGCCCTTACACGCACAGGTGTTCTCCTGGCAACACTGTTGCCAGGCAGAGTATGGAAACGTCTTTCCTGACATTGCCCCCCCCCAAGGGGCAGCCTCCGGATGCCCAGCTGGGCCATCTTGTCTGGGTGAGACTTCTTGAAGTCCCTAACTAGACTTCCAGCATGGAGGTTCGTTTCCGGTTCCCATGAGTTTTCCTCTGGACCGTAGCCCTTCCATTTTACCAGGTATTGAGTCTGGTTGCGTCTACTCCTGCAATCCAGAATGGACTCTACCTCGAACTCCTCTTCTCCATCGATGAACACTGGTTCGGGGGGACCGGTGTTCCGGTTGGTAAAGGGATCAGGGACCGTAGGTCTGAGCAGGGCCACATGAAAAACTGGGTGGATCCGGAAGGATTCTGGCAGTTTCAATTCGTAAGCCACCTCGTTATTCTTTCTTGTTATTGGGAAGGGACCCACAAATTTAGGACCCAACTTTTTGGATGGGCATGCCAGCCTTAGGTTCAGGGTAGATAGCCAAACTTGGTCCCCGGGTGCTAGGTTGAGCTCTCCCCTCCTCTTTCTGTCAAAGACCTCCTTGTTGTACTTCTGAGCCTTAGCCATTGTCTCCTGGAGTAATTTGTTGTTGGCAGAAAAGAAATGTAAGGTCTCCTGGGCTGCTGGTACTGGACATTCAGGCATATTGTTGGACAAAAACAAGGGGTGGAACCCATAGTTTGTGAAGAATGGGGATTGTTTGATGGCAAAGTGAACCAAGTTATTATAGGCGAACTCTGCCAGGGGCAAGAGAGAGGTCCAATCATCCTGGGAAAAACTTGAAAAGCAGCGCAGATACCTAGGAACTGAATATGATGTCGTTCGAATTCACATTTCTCAGGTTTGGCATACAAGCCATGTTGGCGAAGCCAATACCTTCCAGACATGTTCACGATGGTTGGACAAGGAAGAGGAGAAGATCAGGATGTCGTCTAGGTAGATTATGACGAATAAGTCTAGATAGTCTCTAAAGATGCTGTTTACGAAGTGTTGGAAAGTGGCGGTGGCGTTGCAGAGGCCGAAGGGCATGACCAGATATTCGAAGTGCCCGAATCTGGTGCGGAACGCTGTCTTCCACTCGTCACCACTCCGAATGCGGACCAAGTTGTAGGCCCCACGGAGGTCCAACTTAGTAAAGATGACTGCTGTTCCAAGTCTTTGGAATAGTTCAGGTACCAGTGGAAGGGGATATCTGTTTTTAATAGTTATCTTGTTTAAGTCTCTGTAGTCCACGCAGGGGCGTAGAGAATGGTCTTTCTTCTCTACGAAGAATATACCGGCTCCTGCGGGTGAGGTGGAAGGACGTATGAATCCCTTCTCTAGGTTGTCGTCCAGATATGTTTTTAGAGTCCCGAGCTCCAGTTCAGACAAGGGGAAGATCCTACCAAAAGGAACCTCTGCCCCAGGAAGGAGTTCAATAGGGCAGTCATAGGGCCGGTGTGGGGGCAGAGTCTCCGCGCCCTTTTTACTGAAGACATCCAGAAAACTGTGATAGGCTTCTGGGACTAGTTGACGGTTCTCCATGTCACTTTCCAGGCATAGTAGTGGAGACGGGGTCTCGAGAGGTTCTGGGAAGCAGTGTTGGCGGCAATAAGAAGATGGAAAATGAACTTTCCTGGAATTCCAATCGATCTGTGGGTTGTGGGCCCTCAACCATGGCATCCCCAAGATGATTGGAAAGAGAGGAGATTCTATAACGTCCAGGCAAAGGAGTTCTCGGTGATTATCAGCGATGGTAGTGCTCAAGGGGACAGTTTCCTGTGTAACAGGGCCGGATCTGATGGCCGATCCGTCGGCTAGATAGACCGCAAGCTCCTTGGACCTAGGCCTTAGAGGGATTTGATGTTTCAAGGCGAAGGAGCGGTCCATGAAGCCGCTGCAAGCACCGGAATCAATAATTGCGGAAGCCCGGATGTTCCTTCCTGGAAGCTGCAGAGAGACGGAAATTGTCAGGTGAGTGGTATTGTGAGACTGAGCAGGCGAGACAGAAGAGGAGAGATAGGAGCACTTACGAAGCTTGGCGGGGCACATCCTCACATAGTGTCCTGGTTCCCCACAGTAGAGGCAAAGATTGTGAGCCTGGCGGCGTTGGCGCTCCTTAGGAGTGAGTGAGGGTCGGATCAATCCTAGTTGCATAGGCTCAGAGGTGTCGGCAGCGGAGCGCAAGGAAGTCGAAGGTGTGTAATGAGGAGAGTTGGGTACCCGTGGAAGCATCCATACCGGGCGGGAAGGTCCTGCTGTCCGTTCAGCTCTTCGCTCTCTCAACCGCCTATCGATCTGGATGGACTGGAGGATCAAGGCGTCGAGCGTGTTAGGTATGCCGACCCGGGCCAGCTCGTCCTTTAGGGATTCAGATAGTCCCAAACGGAATTGGTGTCACAGGGTGGCGTCGTTCCAGCTGGTATCGGAACTCCAGCGCCTGAAATCTGACACATAGTCCTCTGCGGCCCTGCGACCCTGCTGTAGGGAGCATAGTGCTGCTTCAGCGGTGACGGCCAGTTGTGGGTACTCATAGAGGAGGTCCATGGCCTGAAAGAAAGTACTCAGAAGGTCAAGGCAAGTGTCTTTCTGTTCAAGAAGGCGATGGGCCCACGTCTGGGGTTCGCCAGAAAACAGGGCTATGACAAAGCCCACCTTGGTGGATTCAAGAGAAAAAGTCCTGGGCTGAAGCGCAAAGAAAAGTTCACACGCATTGCGGAAGGCCCTATACTTGCTGCGATCCCGTGAAAACCTCTCCGGAGTGGGGACCCTGGGTTCAGGTGGCAACATGACCACTGAGGGTGCAGAGGAGGCTCCGGAAGATCCAGGGCCTGAAGAAGACAAGGTCTGGACCCGCTCTTCCAAACGGGTGTAACTTTCCTGCAGGTTTCTGACTGCTGTGGTGAGACCATCCAAGTGGCGGCACAACTCCTCCATGGGAGAGGCTCCCTGCGTGGGCTCAGACATGGCTGTCTGGTACTGTCACGTACCTGGTGAGGGAGCCCAACGTGCAGGGAGTGACCTCTTGTAATCCCCTGGCTCGAGAGCCCCTGGTAGAGCAGACAGGGGCTCCGGAGAACAGAGGGCACAAGTGCCTGGTTGGTGAACAGGGTAGAAGGCAGATGCAGCGGCAGGTGGTGCACAGCGGACTGGAGCAGGCCTACGGCAGCTGGGAGATGCACGGTGAAGCTAAACTGGATACAACAGCGGGTTGAAATATCAGAGTCCAGAACTAGTCTGCAACAACAAGGAGGTGTACTGTAGTCCGGGCTGAACTGCAACAGCAGGGAAGATACTTGTAATCCAGGTAGCTCTGCAACAGCAAGGAGGTGTACTGTAGTCCGGGCTGAACTGCAACAGCAGGGAATGTACTTGTAGTCCGGGTAGTACTGCAACAACAGGTAGGTGTGGATAAGCACAGGGCCGATCCTAGGGTCACAGACGCCTGGGTGCAGAAATATTTCTGGCGCCCCCACATGGGCGTGGTCATCTTACAAACTCCTCCCCTTTACACATGTTTCTATGGCAACGACTCAAACACAGAGATGCTCCCCTAAGAAGTCTTTGTTTCCCTGGGATCCTCCCATGATCTTCTAACAATAAAGAAAATACAGGAAGAGCGTACCCTAATGAGACCTGGAGGGGAGTCTCTCTGATGCACACAGAGGGGGCTTCTGTTAGAAAGAGCACCCAGACATGGTACAGGAGATGGTCAGAGTAAGTGATTAGTACAGATAACTTACTCTGTCATTTCAGGCAGGGAAGCCTTCCCTGCTCTCCATCCTTACATATTCCCCACAGCAGCGGGTGGAAGAGGGGAGGGGGGAACCTGGCAGAGCTGGGGGGGGGGGGCGGGCAGGAGACAGTACAGGGTGACAGGAGAATGGCAGGATAAAAGGAGAACAGCAGGGGGACCTCAGAAGAGCACAGGGGGGGACCTCAGAAGAGCACGGGGGGGTACCGGAGAAGAGCACAGGGGGGGACCAGAGAAGAGCACAGGGGGGACCAGAGAAGAGCACAGGGGGGGGGGGACCAGAGAAGAGCACAGGGGGGGGACCAGAGAAGAGCACAGGGGGGGGACCAGAGAAGAGCACAGGGGGGGACCAGAGAAGAGCACAGGGGGGACCAGAGAAGAGCACAGGGGGGACCAGAGAAGAGCACAGGGGGGGACCAGAGAAGAGCACAGGGGGGGGACCAGAGAAGAGCACAGGGGGGGACCAGAGAAGAGCACAGGGGGGACCAGAGAAAAGCACAGGGGGGGACCAGAGAAAAGCACAGGGGGGGACCCAGAGAAGAGCACAGGGGGGACCCAGAGAAGAGCACAGGGGGGGACCCAGAGAAGAGCACAAGGGGGGACCAGAGAAGAGCACAGGGGGGGACCAGAGAAGAGCACTGGGGGGGTCCAGAGAAGAGCACAGGGGGGGTCCAGAGAAGAGCACAGGGGGGGAAAAGAAGAAGAGCATGGGGGGGGCAGAGAAGAGCCCAGGGGGGGCAGAGAAGAGCACAGGGGGGGCCAGATTACAGTAGGGGGTGGGGTGGGAGAGAGCAGAGCAGTTGCTGGGGAAGATCACAGAAGTGCCAGGAGAAAGCTGAGGGGCCCACGGGCAGAAAAAGCTGGAGAGGAGGGGCGGCATACAGAGGAACCAATGCCCTCCATGTTCTTCCTGCAGCTGCTGAATGCCCACTTTTCCTCCTCTCTCTTGCAGGCATTTAGTGGCTGCAGAAAGAACATGGAAGGCATTGGTTCCTCTGTATGACGCCCCCCTCTTCTCAGGCTGTGGTGCAATGGCGACCACTGTAGTTACTAGTTATGCCCCTGCAGTGAAGTAAAGGAAAAAAGTTCTGGCAGGATGAAGGAGCAATGAGGAATGAATGGCATGCTGGCAGGATTCTGAGGCTGTGACAGTTGCAGACTAGAGCATACAGAGGGTTAACAAGACTAGTAGATGAAAAGATTGTGGACCGGGAAATGCTGAGGAGGAAGGGGGAGGAGGGGGGCTGCGAGTGTAGTGAGAGCTGAATGAGAGAAGAAAAGTGCCGGGTGTGAGGAGTTATCAGTGTGCAGTGATGCTGGAAAGATTACCGTACTTTATTTACCTTATTTATCTACAAAGCACATTCCGGTCTGTACAGAGGCAGAGGTGCACTGGGCAGTGACACTCAGACAGGAGAGGATCACATCGACACTGCACAGCAACAGAAGACACGAGCAGGAATGGGGTCAGATGTCAGAATCCTCTCACATGACGGGCACTGCACGGCACGGACCGCCCCGCCCCCCCAACAATGTCACAGCGCGGTCTCTTTCCGAACAGAGACAGATGCTCGATCTGCTCTGACAGGAGGGGGGGGCGGACTAGGGCAGGAAATACAGCGGCAGTGCCGCGGCGGTGACTGGCGGAGGGAGCAGCCTCGGCTCGGACACCAACAAGGAGAGGAGGGAGGGGAGCACTCTGGCGCTTGAGCGCCCCCATCTCTGTGGCGCCTGGGTGAACTGCACCCCAGGCACCCGCCTAGGACCGGCCCTGGATAAGCAGGTTCAGGGGAGACCAGGAGAGTAGTCAAGACAAGCCGAGGTCAGGGCGGGCAGAAAACGGAGGTAACAGAGGCAAGCCGGGTCAGATAACTGGTATTCAGGATCAGAAGCCAAACAGCAGGGGTCTCAGGAACGCTGTAGACCAGACAGCAAGGAGCAGAATGTCAGAGGGGTTTAAATGCCATCTCTGGCGCCAAACGCTGTCATCGCGCGTGCGTGCACGCGCCGATTGCGCACGCTGATTGCGCTATTGCGCACGCTGATTGCGCTATTGCGCACGTGCATGCGCCGGATAGCCCTTCCACGCACAGGTGTTCTCCTGGCAACACTGTTGCCAGGCAGAGTATGGAAACGTCTTTCCTGACAGGGGGGGTGTTGCCCCATGCCTGTTACCTTTTTTTAAATTGTCAACTGCAGTTTTTCTGACTGCAACGCTGTTGTTCTCCCTTTTTTATTTATAGTTTTTACATTTCTGTCAGCGGCAGTCCCCAATTTAAAGTGCACCACACACCACTTCTTATTGAATAAAGTACATCCAATAATACATTTCCCACTATCTATAAAATTTTGGTAATAGGTCCCCCCCATCGTTTCTGAGAGGCCAGCAAGGAGAGGCAGACGTTCCCATGTCACTATGAGGGGGCCAGCAGCGTCTACATCCACAGGCAAAGGTGGATGTGGTCAGTCCAAAGGCAGGGCATGTTTGTCTCTATTTAGTGATGTTGCCCATGCTATCCAGCCACAGCATACAGAGGAGGTGGTGGACTGGATTACTAAACCATCCTTATCCTCCTCATCCTCTATCACCCAAGCTGACACTAGTGTGCAGTCCACCGCAGCTGCCAGAGAGGCTTATTCTGCCTCTTTGTCCACAGTTACTCCTGCCATAGCCCCAGCATCATGCTTGAGGAGTCAGCTGAATTACTTGAACACAGCATTAGCCACTTGCTTCTAGACAATGCACAAGCAATACTTGATTCTGATGTTGGTTCTGAGGTTGAGTAAGCGAGTAACATGAGCCTAAAGTGAGGGAAGAGCACTGATAAGCAACAAATTGGCAGTCGTGTTCCCCCAGCCACAGCATATTCCAATGTTGGCTCCAGTAATGATGAGTATAGAGGGGATGATAATGAGGAGGTCACTGACTTTATCTTAAAAAAAATAATAATCTTGATCTGAGTGTACTATAATGTGGCTTCTTCACATAAGGCTTGGTCACTGTGGTGCAAATTTTTTTTTATTTCCATCAAAAGTCTGCCAATGAGACACCAGACTTTATCCAAAAAATCTCTAATCTTGTTCCGATTGCACTAAATTGGGGCCTCATCATACATACTGGTTACCCAAGCCGTTGATTACAAAATCTATTTAAATGTCATTTTCTTTCTTTAAAAATTTAAGTTTTTCTGCAGCAGGTTCTATACATGGTACAGATGTGCCACTTTACAGGCAGACTAAGGGGACCCCCAGACACTATAGTTAAAGGAATTTTTCAATTTTATTGTTTCACTTTAAGAATCAATAAAATCACTGCTCCTTTAAAAACAATCTTTAAAAAAAAAGAAGTTTGCATTGATACAGTACCCAGGCCCTATACCCTTTTTTGGGCAATAACTTGCATATAAGCCTTCAAAATGGGCACTTTTGATTTGTCAAGTTCGGGTCCCATAGACTTTAATGGGGTTCGGATTTTGGGTCCGATCTTTTGCGATGTTCGAGAGTTCTAGTGCAAACTGGGTGGGTTCTCTACCTGACATGTGACAATTTCGAGCCACAGTATATTTTTTCCAGAAAGGCTATTATTTACCTCCTGTACAAAACTATTCTTAGGCTGATATGCTGCCATCAGTTCACTGCAGGCAGGATGAAGCGCTGCACAAACTGTTGGCGCTATATACAGTAGATCCTGTATAATAATAATAAAAATTTCTTAAATTTTTTTCCCCCAGTGATCAGACTATAATGCCGCATACACACGACCGTTTTTCACGACGTTAAAAATGCAATTTTTTTAATTGGGCATTAAAAACAATCGTGTGTAGGCTTCAGAGCATTTTTAACGACGTGAAAAATGGCCTAAAAAAATTTAGAACCTGCTCTACTTTTTCAGGTCGTTTTTCACGTCATTTTTTTTAACGACGTGAAAAACAGTAGTGTGTATGCTTTTACGAGGGGAAAAAAAACGCGCATGCTCAGAATCAAGTATGAGACGGGAGCGCTCGTTCTGGTAAAACTAGCGTTCGTAATGGAGATAGCACATTCGTCACGCTGTAACAGACTGAAAAGCACGAGGCTGAAAAGCGCGAATCGTCGCTCAACAAACTTTACTAACATGAAGGGTGGCGCCATTCGAATGGAACTTCCCCTTTATAGTGCCGTTGTACGTGTTGTACGACACCGCGCTTTACTCAAGCGTTTTTTTTAATGAACGTGTGTATGCAAGACAGGCTTGAGAGGAAACAAGAAAAATCACATCGAGAAAAACGTTGTTTTTGAAAATGGCATTAAAAACGATCATGTGTACGCGGCATAATACTATAACTTTGCAGCAAGTCACCAAGTGGAAAGCTGCAGCAGGAACTGATCTGCTTCAGCTGTTTTTGAACCAAGCCAAAAACTGTACAGGTACCAGGGTTTGCATGATTGTGTCATCTCTGAGTCAGCATCTCAGTCCAGGAAATAGATGCTGAACCCAAATGATGCCTTAACAATGATGAAAATAAAAGCAAACTAATACTTTGTCAAGAGAAATACTTTGATAAATTTTTGAGCAGTAATAAATACCAGGAAGAGAATAATAGATCCATCGGTCATGGCTAGTTGCCTTAACTACTCTACCAGATTACCCTACTTACAGCATGAGAATTTAAAAACATTGCTTGGTATGGTTTTACCTTCCCTAAAACTATGCAAAACTAAGCAACTTATTCACTCCTTGATTATTTCCCGCCTTGACTACTGCAACTCTCTCCTTAATGGCCTACCCTTACGCAGGCTATCCCCCCTTCAGTCTATTATGAATTCTGCTGCTAGACTAATACACCTCACTAACCGATCCGTGACTACTGCTCCTCTTTGCCAATCCCTTCACTGGCAGGAATCGCTCAAATCGTCCCCTCCGCTCCTCCCAAGACCTCCTGCTCTCTAGCTCCCTTATTACCTCCTCCCATGCTTGCCTCTCCCATCCTCTGGAACTCCCTGCCCCGGTATGTCCGATCAGCCCATACCCTGTCAACCTTTAGGAGATCCCTGAAAACTCATTTATTCAGGGAAGCCTATCCCACACCCAGGGCCGGACTGGGAATAAAAACCAGCCCTGGAAATAATTTCATACCAGCCCCATGCGTCGGCGGTAAAGCGGCGCTAATTTTAGCGGCGCTTTACTGTCAATTTTGCGGCGCTATTCGGACGCTAGCGGGGCGCTTTTAATCCCCACTAACGGCCGTTAAAACCACCAGCAAAATGCGCTTTTCAGGCCGTATAGCCGCAGTGCACATTCATATCAAAAGGCAGGAGCGGTATACACACCGCTCAAAAGATGCTGCTAGCAGGACATTTTTTAGCGTCCTGCCAGCGCAGCGCTCCAGTGTGAAGGCCCTCTGGGCTTTCACACTGGAGTGTGCGTAGCGGCTCTTTCAGGGCGCTTTGCAGGCGCTATTTTTAGCGTTATAGCGCCTGCCAATCGCCTCAGTGTGAAAGGGGTTGCACTCTGATATAAAGGGGGCACTGGTGACCAGAGACCCCACTTATATCAGAGTCCACTGCATTCCCCTTTACATCAGAGTGCCCCCTTGCACTGAAGGGTGGAATCCTGCAGACTATGATGTAAAGGGGAACTCTGGGAATGTGGGGAGGACTCTGGAGACCAGAGACCACCTTCCGCAAAAAGAAAACACTAAGGTAAGGGGGTTTACTGATATAAGGGGGAAACCTTTATCAGTGCCCCTTACATTATTGTATTGACACCCCCCTCAGACTGGCCTGGCGGCGCTGTCACTGACCTCCTCTCAGGAGCACGGTGCAGGGCTCAGTCACTCGGCTCCAGCTTGGTGGCTCTGGTTTTATCCCATAGTTTCCTCTCCACAGTCCATACATGTCTGACTTCTCCCATGACCCCCATCCTGGCGGCACTCCCACTCTTGACTCCTCTCCAGACGTGATATAAGACAAGAGATGGTCAGAGGCTGCGGATAGTACAGGGGAGGTCAGAGACTGCAGAGGGGGAGACAGGAGGCCGGAGGCTGTGGAGGGGGGGCAGGCAGTCAGAGGATGCGGATGGGGGGACAGGAGGTCAGAGGCTGCGGAGGGGGGGACAGGAGGTCGGAGGCTGGGGAGGGGGGGACAGGAGGTCAGAGGCTGTGGAGGGGGAGACAGGAGGCCGGAGGCTGCGGAGGGGGAGACAGGAGGCCGGAGGCTGCGGAGGGGGAGACAGGAGGCCGGAGGCTGTGGAGGGGGGGCAGGAGGTCGGAGGATGCGGATGGGGGACAGGAGGTTAGAGGATGCGGATGGGGGGACAGGAGGTCAGAGGCTGCGGAGAGGGGGACAGGAGGCTGTGGAGGGGGGGATAGGAGGCTGCGGAGGGGGGGACAGGAGGTCAGAGGCTGCAGAGGGGGGGACAGGAGGTCAGAGGCTGTGGAGGGGGGGACAGGAGGTTGGAGGCTGCGGGGGGGACAGGAGGTCGGAGGCTGCGGGGGGGCAGGAGGTCGGAGGCTGCGGAGGGGGGGACAGGAGGTCGGAGGCTGCGGAGGGGGGGACAGGAGGTTGGAGGCTGCAGAGGGGGGACAGGAGGTCGGAGGCTGTGGAGGGAGGGGACAGGAGGTCGGAGGCTGTGGAGGGGGGGACAGGAGGTCGGAGGCTGCGGAGGGGGGGACAGGAGGTCGGAGGTTGCGGAGGGGGGGGACAGGAGGCCGGAGGCTGTGGAAGGGGGGGCAGGAGGTTGGAGGATGCGGAGGGGGGGACAGGAGGTCGGAGGCTGTGGAGGGGGGCAGGAGGTCAGAGGATGTGGAGGGGGGACAGGAGGCCAGAGGCTGCGGAGGGACAGGAGGTCAGAGGCTGCAGGGAAAACAGGAGGTCAGAGGCTGCGGGGGGAGGGGGCAGGCATTCAGAGGCTGCGGGGGACGTAGGAAGGAAGAGGCTGGCCGGCGCGCTGCGGCTAAACTTTTAAAAATGGCACTGCTCGGCGCTATCGTGTCACTGAGCATGCGCCTGCATTTCCGGAACTTGCCGAGCGTGGACGGGCTTTCCCGAGCACGGCTAGTCTCAGAACTGCGCTGGCGCATGCGCAGTTGCATGTCGGCCCAGCCCGGCCCCACCGCCATTTTTTTTTCAGGCGCCGCTGCCCTCACAGCGGCCCCAAAAGCAGCCAGGCAACCGGCCCACCGGGAGTTTCCCCGGTCTCCCGGTGGGCCAGTCCGGCCCTGCCCACACCCACCTAACAACTGTCTCACAGCTACCCCCATCAAATCATTCTCTGCAGCTATTACCTATTGTACCACCCCCCCCCCCTTTAGAATGTAAGCTCTTCGAGCAGGGTCCTCCTGTACCTTTTGTATTGAACTTTACTGTAATTGTGCTGTCCCCCCTCTACATTGTAAAGCGCTGTGTAAACTGTTGGTGCTATATAAATCGTGTATAATATTAATAATAATAATGTAGTGTTAAACAAAATCAGCAGATTTATCTGTCAAAAGCATACAGAGAAGTTGAATACCAAAATATTACCTTTATGCAAGTTCTCAGGTTCTCTTTAAAAGGAGCTGTGTGTGAAAAAATGTGGTCTTCTTGGTTCCAGTTTTCAAAGATTTTTGCCATTAATAGAGTGTTATTTTAATGCAGCATCTGTAACCTCATAGCACTAGACGTACACAGGAAAAACCTTATGGTTTTAAGATTATGGGTAGGTGAAATGTAATATAGATAATGATCATGACAGTGAATAAAAAAGAGAGCAGAATAGCAAGAATGATATCCATAAACAACAGAATTGTCTGTGTTATACTGAGTATGACCTGCTGCTTGAAGCACATCTAATAGATAAAAGGGCAGAATATCACAAGTGGATTTAATCAAGGAACCTGTAAACTGGATGCAGCAGGAAAAGACCTATAAAAAGGAAATATTTTATGAAGTGTAACTCCTCTAGTTTCATTATTTAAAACTTCAGATGTTAACAAATTGCAGCCTGGGATAAAAGCATGGCAGAACTGGCGTAGGAACAAATCTCTTGTTGCTGTATGTGTTGCTTGGCATTAAACACCAAATTCACAGTTTTGGTATCATTTAATAATACACGGTGTCAATTTATATTATGTTTGTATTATGCACGGTTTTATATTATTGTCTCTGTAAGGCAAACAAACATGCAAGGGTTACCGTACCAGATGCATTTCATTTTCTACATTGAAACTAGTCACATCAATGTGAAATTAAAAGCTACGCTTGTTATTTTTAGTTTAGCCCCTAGTTCAAAAAGCCATTACAAAATAAAAAAGTGTAAGTGGTAAAAATATGCATTATCTAGTATGTGCTTTTTTACAAAATATTTTATGTCACAAAAACAAAAATAAAAAAAATTCATATTCCAAGATATCCATCCAACTTGTAATTGTACCCTCAGGCAAGAATTGTAGATATTAGTAAGTCTAAAAGCATACTCAAGGGAATCATCCGGGAGGATGAAGCAAGAAAGGATGATATTTCTAAAGTACTAAAATATATACAAAGAGCTCAGTTGGAATGTTGCAATAGGAGAAAATGAGCTGGATTAGTGAATATGTGGGTATAAAGTCGATATCTCTAAATTCAAAAGGAGAAGAGAGAGCATCACCTATGAAATTCCTCAAATCAGAATAATAACTTAAAACAAAAGAGGTTTAGAAAAGAGCAAAGCTCAGCAAGCCATGCTAAGATTTAATAAATGTGCAGCCAGCAGAGCCTGAAGATTTAGCCCAGTGTAGATAGTAACTGGATGACTGGCTCAAGAACCATACTAACCACAGGTAGCCCCTGATTTCTGATCTGATGAAGTAGTTATTGTCTGCTTAAAGCAGCCTACAGGGAAAGCTTGCCAATGGAAAGAAGGGGTTCAAGGCATAAGCTTGCTATGTACAGAAAATAAGGAAATGCTGTTTTAAAAGCTTCGTAGCCCTGCCTTGCCTCCAGGGGCCATTTTTATTGATCTTTCTATTGTTTAGAAAGAAAGAAAATTGGGCTCAACAAAGTAGAATAGTTATTTAGTTTCTGGTGGTAACTAAATCCTTTTCCCATTCCATTCTTGACTAAGTCCCTTGACTATGACAAAGCAACTGTCATGAAGGCACTAGCACTAGTACAGCTGAAGCTTCTAGACATCCAAGGGTGCATAGGCACAGATGTGCGTGCTCGTCACTAATGTTGGCGCTAATGACACTTTTTAACTGTAGCAGTGCTATTAGCCAGTGCTGTCTGATCTGCAGCTATTACCCATGTTGCTGCATCTGTTCCTGTATTGACTCCTGTTATTTACCTGGCTTGCCTTGACCTTGCTTAAATGCTTCCTGCCCTGACCTTGGCCTGTCTCTGGATTTGCTCTGTCTCCATTCATCTGTCTGATTCAACGTTGCCGACCCCTGCTTGTACCGTGAGTATTCCCTGCCTGCTGTCTATGCCTGTATCTGACCTGGCTTTTCTGACCTTGCATCCAGTTATTCTCCAGCTCTGCTTTGCATGCTACCTGGTCTCTGTTGGTTCTTCACCTGCTGAATGTTAACAATCCTGCTGCACCAGCCATCTGCTAGCTGGCCATCAAGCATTTGCCGCCTGTTGTCTGCCCAGTCTGGAATCTGTTGCCATCCGCTTTTCCATTGATCAGAACTACTCCTATAGACGCACCTGCTGCTGCAGCTGACGGAACATCCTACAGGTACTAAAACCTTGCCTCGCTCTCGCAGCCACTGTAACAACATCAGTTGTCTTAGAGCTGGGGCTGTACGAGAGGCCTCCCTCTACACATCAGATGGCATAGATGGGAAAACCATAAGGTCAGTGAGGTGGCAGCTTCTCAACATGGTGATGGTGAGTGATGTGTCAACTAGAGATAAAAAATGAGTGATTTCATGAGCATGAATTTCAAAATCACAAAAGAAGAAAAGCTGACACAATTTCAGAGGGAGGAAGACAAATCTAAGAAATGTATAAAGCAACTGCAGTCAGGAAAAGATTTTCTCTGCCTAGAATTTATTGTTTTTGAAGTGAGTGTTCTAGGCTCTGGAGTTTCCATGCACCTTTGACCTTACTTTGTACATTAGAGGCATCAGCCTGGGGCTTGATGATTGCATTCAACTTATTTGATTCAGTGAGCTAAGTGTTGAAGAGTACCATACAAGAGAACATCAGCAGGATCCATGGTTCCAGCAAATTGTCAGTGGTTGTGTGGACCCTACTGCACAGGGCCAGTGCTGCCTCATAGCTCCAACAGTGCTTACCCTACCCTAGTTCTGCACCTATTGCAAAACAATTAATATAGGTACACACAAAATGAAACAAACAGAACATGCCATGTGTAAGTATAACCATGGGATTTGTAGCAAGTATTTTTTGGGTAGTCAGAAATATGTATTTTTTTTAATTTGGAAAATATATTTCAGGAGTTATCCTAACTGGTTTATATAATTAGCAGCATAATATCAAAATAGTGTAGCAGTGTAAATTATTTCCATGAGATCAAGGTAAGAACAGTAGGCTCATAAAACAGATAGAACTAATTATGCAGAGAAGACATAAAGTGACTGGGTGAAGCATGCTTTATATTCCTGAACACATCATTAAAGCTTTAAGACACACTATCAAATTCTACATTTTAATACTTTCCTCAACAGCATGTAACCCTCCCAACATGAAAATCAGAATGTTTAATGGTCCTGCTTGTCACACTGTTTTATATGTCTGCTGCCCTAGCAGATGTTGACATTCTTGCTGGCAGACACTTTTTCATCAACATAGACAATTAAAAAATCTTTCAAGGACAAACTGCTAAGTGGAAGACTACAAAACATTTAAAGCGGAGTACCAGCTCTTACTGTTTTATTTCTAAAACAAATATAAGTACCGAAATTATCACTTGGCAATGTAAACTGTTTTAACAAATGAAGCTGCAATAGCTTCAGTTACATCAATTACATACCCAAGACACATCTGTAATTGTCTTCAAGCCATCCACTCTGCTTATAATTATAGGCCTTCCTGAAAGCAAACCTGTATTCGCCTAGTTAGGACAAAGTAACAGGTTCACCAAATAGCCCATCTCCTAACCCTCCATTGACACATTTTTTGGCCCTCTCCAAACCACCATGTTGATCATATCTAGATCAAAGCTTACAGAAGCTTAAAGCCTATTCTACTTCATCTTCATCTATCCCACCCCACATCTTAGTAGGAAGATGAAATAGCAAAATGGTCCTTCTCACACCCTGAAGCACTGGGTATTATATTGAGGTCTGGAAGGCAAGCAGAGGCAATGGGGGAGCAATAAGGAGGTAAGCATCAAAAGCTGAGGGGGGGTTGTATACCCAGGTTCCCTGAATGGGAAAATGGCATTGCCACTTTAATCAACAAAAGTGACTCATGCATTCGGCCTGAAAGACTATTTGCTATCTGTTGTCTGCTGCTCTTAAACTAAGAATTTAAAGTGTGGGATTCATTTACTGTAAAGATATAAAAGGTAAAGTGCATTTCACAGAATGTAACTCTAAATAATATCATTTATAGAAAGAAAGGGTAAGGGATATACTGTAACCTCTGTAAATTTTTTATTGGTGTCTGAGTCCCACTGGCAGAGATTTTGCATCACTTCCTGTACAGGTGACCAGAGATGCAAACATAAATAAAAACTTGACAGAGCTCCCAACCCTTCCATATTCTATGGATAGAGATTGAATAAAGGCGTTGACTGAAGTTCCACTTTGTCAGCCAGAGGACAAGGAAAGAGTGGACAAATCTACATAAAAAGGGGAAACAAAATGTAAATATTGCACAGGTGTGGTATAGAATGGTTTAAAAACATTATATTGCTGGGTTATATAAACTGCAGGAAAGATGGTAATTAACTATAGCTAAATACTTCATCAAGCTAAAAGCACAGAAAATTTTAGGCCAGACATGAAAATTTACAACAATGCTGACACAGCAGTCACAACTGACTCTTATGCAGCCTTTTATCCTAGCCATCCTCGGCATATTAGCCCTTCTGTTCTGCAAGCCCCTGATGCCAATACTAAGATCTTAGGAACCAGCTTTTACTGAACTCCTACCTATTTGCAGTAGAACTGTTGGAAAAGAGTAAAACAAGTTCACTGTAAAGTGGACCTTGCATCAGATATATTTTTTCATGCATGCTAATTAATGTCTATATGTAAAATCTTACCATGACAATGCCTTCATCAGCTTTGCTGCCAAGAAAAGTGGTGCTATCTTTGTCAAGGCATCATCTAGGACTAACAGCTACTCCCTGGACTGAGAGATGACTAAATCATATAAATCCTTTAGCCAAATTAGGTCTCGGCAATGTTCACAATTGCCTAAAACAGATCAGCCCCTGCTGTAGCCGCTCACCTTGTGATTTGCTACAAAGTTACAATGTTGCAGTATGTTAGGCTCTGTTCACACCTGAGCATACTGTAATCACACAATACCATTATTTCTTAATGGCACCCCAAACGGGGTGTGATTTTGCCGCGATTGTTGAACAACAAAACGCACTAAAATTGTGGCAAAAATCGCACCACGAATGCTCCTGGCTCTGTGCCAAAATTTGGTACATGAGCTTCTTTGGAATGTTAGGAAGCCCATTCAAATGAATGGTGCTGCTCCAAAAACGTGCCACAAAAACACACAAAGAAGCTGAAAAAAATGTGATCCAGCCCCATTCGCGCACTACGCTTTAGATGTGAATGGAGACTAAGGAAACTGATGAAATTACTTCAGCAAAGCATGAAGTATATAAAATTCAAAAGATAAAGCAACACTCACTGGGCTTGAAAGGTGAACACTCAGTGATAAGGTTTAATTCGACTTTTCAACAGTTTGACAAGGCATAAGCTCATCTTCCTCAGGACAGCAGTAAAGTGAAACAGAACAACATATGTATATACCCTAAAAACCGTCACTTATATTGCCACCCACATGTGATGACATCCTCAAGTGCAATGGTCTAAGTTTCAGCTGTTTATTTAAAACATTACTCAGTTGAACTAAAATCCCTTTGAATGGCAGCTATACGATAACCTTTAAACATATTCACAAATGCATATATTTTCTAAGGTTTAAGCATTAAAATAAATTTTTTTGAGATCACAAGTTTTAATCGAACTACAAAGAATATATTGGTCTGAAAAATGCACATTTTGTTATGCACCTTTAAAACATAGCCCAACCTAATGATTTAATATTAAATAGATATTACTTGCTGGAATAGAGCCACATTGTGAAATGGTAATCTAATAAACCTTTGATTCATGCTAGTTACTTCTTTCTTCTGGCTTTCTATTCTGTCTCTGACTCATCTCTTCTTATCTCTTTCACTTATCTTGCTATCTCTTAAAGGGGAGATGTAGTGTTTTTAATGCGATTTAGATATACCCATGAAAAAGATTGGGTCAATGCAAATACTCTTAAGATTGTTGGTATTGTTTTTAAAATGTTTGCTCCTTTACATAATTTGCAACTATATATCTACACAGGGGAAGCCTTTATTATATGTTGAGCTGTGCTTTCTGCTTAAGACGGTGTAATTTTCTTTCCTGCAACCACAGGTTGCAGGAAAGAAAATAGCTTGATTTACACATCAATAATGATGAGCCGAACACCCCCGGGTTCGGTTCACACCAGAACCCGCGAACGGACCGAAAGTTTGCACAAACTTTAGAACCCTATTAAATACAATGGATGCAAACGTTCGAAATCTAAAGTGCTAATTATAACGACTATTATGCATGTTATTGTCCTAAAAAGGGTTTGGGAACCTGGGTTCTGCACCAGGGGACATGTATCAATGCAAAAAGAAGTTTTAAAAACGGCCGTTTTTCTGGAGTAGTCATTTTAATGATGCATAAAGTGAAAAAAAAAATGTCAAATATTCCTTTAAATATCGTACCTGGGGGGTGTCTAAAGTATGCCTGTGAAGTGCCACGTGTTTCCCGTGTTTAGAACTGTCCCTGCACAAAATTACATTTCTAAAGGAAAAAAAGCCATTTAAAACTGCTTGCGGCTTTAATGTAATGTCTGGTCCCGGTAATATGGATGAAAATCTTTAAGAAAAAATGGCATAGCTACCCCATCACACAACCCCCCCCCCCCCACCCCACCCCAGCCCATTACCAGCCCCTTTGGGTCTTGTATGGATATTAAGGGGATCCCCGCACACAAAATAAAAAAGGCCCTATATACTCTGAACAGCCGTATACAGGCGGTGTAGGTTTGTTCTTATGTAGAATCTGTTTGTAATTTTGAACAGGTACATTGTTTAAGTGTAGCTCTAGGCAAAAAATCTATTTTTAAGCTTTTTGGAAAACATAGGGAAGGGTTATCACCCCTGTAACATTTTTTTTGCTGTCTGTGCAGTGTGCACCTGTTCAGAACAGTTCACCTCACTTTCCGTCCTAATGACAAATGTTTTTTGAAAATTTGGGGTTTTTATTGAAACAAGAATTGGTGATAAAGCATCAGTGGAGAGGAGACACTTTTTTTCCCATATTAACTCTTACAGGAGAGAATTTGCCTTCCTAGGGGTAGATTTCCTCTCACTTCCTGTTGTATCCTTCCGTTTGCAAGGAGGAGTCGTTTGTAAGTTGGATGTTTGAAAGTAGGGGCCTGCCGTATATACTCAGCTGAAATTTGCCCCTTACATGTTGGTGTTGCCACAACACTGTGAGCCCTCACAGTTACTCTTGGTGGGCGCATGAATGGGCCCTGCTGTGAATTATTAGATCAAGAATTGTAATTGCATGCCCCTGTTGAACAGGGGCTGAAAAATTGGGCCTTTGGTGGTGGTGGTGGTGGTGGTGGTGACACAACACTGTAAGGCCTCACAGTTAGTCTTGGTGGGCGCAGGAATGGGCCCTGCTGTGAATTATTAGATCAAGAATTGTAATTACATGCCCCTGTTAAACAGGGGCAGAAAAATTGGGCCTTAGGCACTGGTGCCACAACACTGCAACCCCTCACAGATACTGTACTTGGAGCACAGCAATGAGCCCTGTTGCAAAGTATTGCATCAAAAATTGTAATTACACGCCCCTGTTAAACAGGGGCTGAAAAATTGGGCCTTAGCCACTGGTGCTGGTGCCACGACACTGCAACCACTCCCAGATACTCTAGTTGGAGTGCAGGAATGAGCCATGCTGCAAAGCATTGCATAAAAAATTGTAATAACACACCCCTGTTAAACAGGGGGTGAAAAATTGGGCCTTAGCCACTGGTGGCGGCACCCAGAAACAAAAATGTTCTTCCAAGCTATCATCGTCAATCGGATCATTGAGGAGGAGGAGGATAGTCAGTCAACATAACAGGACAGTCTCTCAGCATCAGCATCAGTCTTGAAGGGATGTGACATTTGAAAATAAATTAGTCTGTTATATCAGCTTCAGGTGTTTGGTAGCTGGTGGTGATCCAAGACTGGTTCATCTTTATGAAGGTCAGTCGATCAACAGAGTCGGTGGACAGGCGCACCCTGTGATCCGTGACAAATCCTCCAGCAGCACTGAATGTGCGTTCTGAAAGAACGCTGGATGCAGGACAGGCCAGTAGCTCAATTGCATACTGTGCAAGCTCTGGCCAGTGATCCATCCTCAAGACCCAGTAAGCCAGAGGATTTTCGGTGGGGAAGGTGTCCAAGTCTGACCTTGCCCCTAGGTATTCCTGCACCATGTATATCAGACGCTGGCGATGGTTGCTGGAACCGATCATACCTTGGGGCTGCGGACTAAAGAATTGTCTGAACGCTTCGGTCAGACGGCCACCTTCCCCACCGCTCCTTCTTTGACTGACCGAAGCCTCAGCAACTCGTTGTCCAGGACCAGGAGTTTGTAACCTCCCAGTCTCTGGGAACGCGTTGCACAGACCTTTCTGCAAGGCCTCCCGGAGTTGTCTCATCCTCTGTTCCCTCTGCGACGGTAAGATAAGGTCCGCAACCTTACCCTTGTACCGTGGATCAAGGAGAGTGGCTAGCCAGTAATGGTCCCTCTCCTTGATCCAAAGAATACGAGGATCCTTCCACAGACTTTGCAGGATCAGGGAGGCCATGCAGCGTAGGTTAGCTGAGGCATTCGATGCGGAGTCCTCTGGGTCACTAAGGACGACATGATCCGCAGCCACCTCCTCCCAGCCACGTACAAGTCCACTGGTTTCTTGGGACTGTAAATCATCCCTAAAAGACTGCTGCTGATGATGCTGAGTGCCAGGCTCCACCTCCATGCTGACACAATCCTCCTCCTCCTCTTCTTCCTGTGCGATGGGTGGGACAGAAGGAACACTGTCTGGGTAAAGGGGGCCTTGAGAGGCAAGGAAGTCCTCCTCTTCCTGCCTCTGTTCGGCCTCAAGTGCCCTGTCCATTATTCCACGCAGCGTATGTTCCAACAGGTGGACAAGAGGTACAGTGTCACTGATGCATGCACTGTCACTGCTCACCATCCTCGTGGCCTCCTCAAATGGTGCCAGGACAGTGCATGCATCCCTGATCATGCCCCACTGGCGTGGTGAAAAAAAACAGAGCTCCTCTGACCCTGTCCTGGTGCCGTAGTCGCACAGGTACTCATTGATGGCCCTCTGCTGCGTGTGCAGCCGCTGCAGCATGGCCAACGTTGAGTTCCACCTGGTGGGCATGTCACATATAAGGCGGTTCTTGGGCAGGTTCAACTCTTTTTGCAGCTCAGCCAGGCGAGCACTGGCATTATAAGATCTGCGGAAATGCACACAGACTTTCCTGGCCTGCCTCAGGACATCCTGTAAGCCCGGGTACCTGCACAAGAACCGCTGCACCACCAGGTTAAGGACGTGAGCCACACAGGGCACATGGGTCAGTTGTCCCTGTCGGAGAGCGGAGAGGAGGTTGGTGCCATTGTCGCAAACTACCATTCCTGGCTTAAGCTGGCGTGGCGTCAACCACCTCTCGGCCTGCCCCTGCAGAGCAGACAGAACCTCTGCCCCAGTGTGGCTCCTGTCCCCCAAACACACCAGGGCAAGCACGGCATGGCATCTTTTTGCCTGCATACTTGCGTAGCCCCTTGAACGCCTACGGAGCACCGCTGGTTCCGAGGACAAAGCACAGGAAGAGGCCACGGAGGAAGAAGAAGAGGAGGGGGTGGAGGACAGAGGTGTGTCACAACCAGTAGTAGCATTTTGGAGGTGTGGCGGTGGAACAACCTCCAACACTACTGCACCTTGTCCTGCATCCTTCCCAGCTGCCAAAAGAGTGACCCAATGGGCCGTGAAAGAAAGGTAACGTCCCTGTCCATGCCTGCTGGACCATGAGTCAGCGGTAATATGCACCTTACCGCTGACCGCCCTGTCCAGCGAGGCCAAGACATTGCCTTCCACATGCCGGTAGAGAGCAGGAATCGCCTTCCGTGAGAAAAAGTGGCGTTTGGGAACCTGCCACTGAGGAACCGCACATTGCACAAACTCACGGAAGGGGGCCGAGTCTACCAACTGAAAAGGCAGCAGTTGAAGCGCTAGCAATTTAGCCAAGCTAGCATTCAACCGCTGGGCATGTGGATGGCTGGGAGTGAACTTCTTTCGACGGTCCAGCAGCTGGGGCAGGGAAATTTGCCTGCTAGAATCGGACGTTGGTGTACTGCTAGCAGAGTGCCCGCAAGTACTTGGCTGTGACACACCTAATTCTACACCTTCATTCCTCTCAGTGCAGGTTTCAGAGAGGACTGAAGGTATAGTGGGGTTGGAGATCCCAGCTGATGCGGTGCAAGAAGAGGTCAGCTTTGTTCTTTGGTGTGGGTCTTTAAGGTAGGCTTGCCAACGAGCTGCATGGCAGGTCAACATATGTCTGGTCAAGCATGTGGTGCCCAAGCGGGTGATGTTTTGGCCACGCGATATATGCTTGAGACATATGTTGCAAACAGCAGCTGTGCGATCTGATGCACTCGACTCAAAAAAGGCCCACACCAAAGAACTTTTTGAATAACGGGCAGAGGCAGCGCCCTGCACAGGCGGAGCTCTGCGGTGTGATTCCGTTGGTGTGCTGCCCTTACGCTGGCCCCCCCGAGGGCATCCTGCCTCATTGGAGATGTGCCTCCTCCTCATCCTCCTCCTCCTCCTCCTCCTCCTCTCCTATTAGGCACCCACGTGGAGTCAGTGACCTCATCATCCCCTCCCTCCTAATCACTGGAGCCAATCTGGCAGTATGATGCAGCTGCTGGAAAATGACTGCCAGATTGGTGTCCTTCTTGAGCATCCCCTCTCTCTGCTCTCACGCTACTGCCTTCCTCTAGCTGGGTATCATCATCAGACCCTTCGAAACGCTGGGCATCCTCCTGGAGCATTTACCCAACACTGTGCTCAAACAGTTCGGGGGACTCCTCAGGAGGACATGGTTGGTCTAGGGAAGGAGTGACTGATGATGACATTGATACCAGGGAAGAGGACGCTTTGGCAGCTGCTTTGCCAGTACCCTGAGCCTGGGTGAGAGAGGATGAGGAGGATGAGGAGGGCTTGGTCATCCACTCTACCAAGTCCTCGGCATGATGCGGCTCAACACGTCCAGCTGCCGAAAAGAAGGACAAGCGTGTCCCATGGCCACGTGCTGATGGCGATGCACCGCGTCCACGACCAGCACTGTTGTCTCTAGACACAGAGCCTGCTTGCCCTCTTTTATTGGCTCCTGACTGTCTGCCTCTCCTTGTTTGCCTTCCAGACATTCTAATGGCCTGCAGGGAAATGGGAAAAGCAGCAATACAGGCTAAGTTAAGGTGTAATATGGTCAGGAGGCACACTCCGCCCGCTGTAAGTGCCGCAAAATCCTGTTGGTGTAACACACCAGGAAAAAGCAGCAATACAGGCTAAGTTAAGGTGTAATAGGGTCAGGAGGCACACTCCACCCGCTGTAAGTGCCGCAAAATCCTGTTGGTGTAACACACCAGGAAAAAGCAGCAATACAGGCTAAGTTAAGGTGTAATATGGTCAGGAGGTACACTCCGCCCGCTGTAAGTGCCGCAAAATCCTGTTGGTGTAACACACCAGGAAAAAGCAGTAATACAGGCTAAGTTAAGGTGTAATATGGTCAGGAGGCACACTCCGCCCGCTGTAAGTGCCGCAAAATCCTGTTGGTGTAACACACCAGGAAAAAGCAGCAATACAGGCTAAGTTAAGGTGTAATATGGTCAGGAGGTACACTCCGCCCGCTGTAAGTGCCGCAAAATCCTGTTGGTGTAACACACCAGGAAAAAGCAGCAATACAGGCTAAGTTAAGGTGTAATATGGTCAGGAGGTACACTCCGCCCGCTGTAAGTGCCGCAAAATCCTGTTGGTGTAACACACCAGGAAAAAGCAGCAATACAGGCTAAGTTAAGGTGTAATATGGTCAGGAGGTACACTCCGCCCGCTGTAAGTGCCGCAAAATCCTGTTGGTGTAACACACCAGGAAAAAGCAGCAATACAGGCTAAGTTAAGGTGTAATATGGTCAGGAGGCACACTCTGCCCGCTGTAAGTGCCGCAAAATTCTGTTGGTGTAACACACCAGGAAAAAGCAGCAATACAGGCTAAGTTAAGGTGTAATATGGTCAGGAGGCACACTCCGCCCGCTGTAAGTGCCGCAAAATCCTGTTGGTGTAACACACCAGGAAAAAGCAGCAATACAGGCTAAGTTAAGGTGTAATAGGGTCAGGAGGCACACTCCACCCGCTGTAAGTGCCGCAAAATCCTGTTGGTGTAACACACCAGGAAAAAGCAGCAATACAGGCTAAGTTAAGGTGTAATATGGTCAGGAGGTACACTCCGCCCGCTGTAAGTGCCGCAAAATCCTGTTGGTGTAACACACCAGGAAAAAGCAGCAATACAGGCTAAGTTAAGGTGTAATATGGTCAGGAGGTACACTCCGCCCGCTGTAAGTGCCGCAAAATCCTGTTGGTGTAACACACCAGGAAAAAGCAGCAATACAGGCTAAGTTAAGGTGTAATATGGTCAGGAGGTACACTCCGCCCGCTGTAAGTGCCGCAAAATCCTGTTGGTGTAACACACCAGGAAAAAGCAGCAATACAGGCTAAGTTAAGGTGTAATATGGTCAGGAGGCACACTCTGCCCGCTGTAAGTGCCGCAAAATTCTGTTGGTGTAACACACCAGGAAAAAGCAGCAATACAGGCTAAGTTAAGGTGTAATATGGTCAGGAGGCACACTCCGCCCGCTGTAAGTGCCGCAAAATCCTGTTGGTGTAACACACCAGGAAAAAGCAGCAATATGGGCTTACTTCAGGTGTATAATGTGCAGGAGGCTTAGCAACAATGACACTGACACTGTCCCCTGCCTATCCTTCTCTCTCCCTGCACACAAGGTTTATCAAAGTATATGACACTGACACTCTCCCTGCCTATCCTTCTCTCTCCCTGCACACAAGGTTTAGCAAAGAATATGGCACTGACACTGTCCCCTGCCTATCCTTCTCTCTCCCTGCACACAAGGCACACAAGGTTTATCAAAGTACATGACACTGACACTCTCCCTGCCTATCCTTCTCTCTCCCTACACACAAGGTTTAGCAAAGAATATGACACTGACACTCTCCCTGCCTATCCTTCTCTGTCCCTACACACAAGGTTTAGCTTTCCCTACACACAAGCATCCTTTCTGACCCATCAAATAGACCAACCCGGTAATCCCACTTTTGGAGCCATTACTTGAATTATCTCCATTCACCAGGACTATTCAATTGATATTGATGAATTCACATATATAATCTTTACATTCTCAATACCGGTATTACCATTCAAGATCATTAGCGGATGAATGAATGCGGTGTGTATGGTTGATCGGGTGGCCATCCCTGTTTAGTGTTTTTGTTGACTAGTCTCATTTTTAATCAGGTGTTTTTGATGTTGTGTATTGTTTAAAACTAATTGAATAAATTAATGAAATTTTCTACTACACTAACCGCAGTTCACTCATTACAAGTCTGTATAATTAGTTGAGCCTTGTTGAAGAATTCTTTTTGCTGAAGGACTTTTGATCCTTCAATTTTCTCCCCCTTCTTTCTATATGGTTTTGCAATTCAGAGGCCAACTTAATGGATAAATCCCTAAATTATTGGGTAATTAAAAATAGTGGTTTTTATACCCAGTAAATCACTTATATTACCTAGCATTATACATTGGATGAGCTCAATATATACCTACCCTTTTGTTTTTTCCACAAGGTTTAGCAAAGAATACATTTGACAAGATTTGACACTGTCCCTGCCTATCCTTCACTTTCCCTGCTCCGGAACACACTACACAAGGCCGCCGCGCCGGCGGCCTTTTATAGTTTGGGGCGTGTACTAAACCCCCTCAGCTATAATTGGCCACAGGCATCCTGCCTGTGGCCAATCATTGCTCTCCTCGCTGCCGGCGCTGTGATTGGCCAAGCATGCAGGGTCACAGTGCATGCTTGGCCAATCACAGCGCCGGGATTACACTGCAATGGCGCAGTGTATTGTGGGCCGTTCGCGTCACTCGAATTTGGCGCGAACGCCACAAATCGTTGGTTGTTCGCCGAACACGCGAACAGCCGATGTTCGAGTCGAACCTATGTTCGACTCGAACACCGAGCTCATCCCTACACATCAACATAGTCAGTGTTGATAGGGGAATCCCTCCCGTGGAGTTATTGCGTTCTCCTGGTGGGGTAAGCCGTTTCTGCCAGGAGACCTCACAGTGAATATTGCTAGCGGCTGGCAATAACCGCATGAAAAATCTGACAGGCTGGTTGTACCCAATTTGATCAATCAACTTGGATACAATCATACATGGTTCAAATCTCAGGCCAATTCATCAGGAACCAGCCGAGATTGGAACCATCTATGGCCAGCTTTACATGCTGTACATGTCTTGTGCAAATTATGTTTGACAATAAACAATAGTCTTTTTGCAGTTTCTATTGACATCATGCACCCACAATACTCTGCTTAGTCAGAGAAAATTTGATATTTTGCCTAAGTGTTAAATTTCATGAGGGAGCATTGAAGCATTGAGCATTGAAGTGTTTTTCTATTTTCTATGGGGAAAAAGCACTTTGTGACTCAAAACACTAACGTCATAAGGTAAGGCTGGCATGTGTCCTTCTGATTCAAGAGTGAACATCAATGATGGGTCCATTTTTCTAACAATTATTCTAGTGTCCTTGTTTGATGCAAATGAACAGGTGAATGTTATCTATTAAAAAGGAACTGCAGTCTGCAAACATAATTTGTAATAAAAACATCTTTGCCATTCTGAAGCTTCCCTCCAACCACTTTGCATATTATTTTATATATTTTTTTTATTTTTATATGCAAACAACATTGAGACAATACAGTACAGACAAATTGTTCAAACAAAATCACATTAAATAAAACACAACCCCCCAAAAAGACCCCAAACCACCCCAGCTCAACAAAACTCCTTCTATCCCCCAACCCACACCCTGCTCTTGGAGTATGTATGGAAAAAAAGAGAGAAAAGGACAGAAAAAACAGCATCCAATATTACAAAGTATATAGTACCTATTAGTTTACATGATACCTAGGTCATGGATTGAAGCCATTTTTACCAGGTAGCATCAAACTTACTCATGGAATTCCCTAGGGAATATGTATGTTTTTCAAAAAGAATAATCCTATTGAGATCTAAAATCCACAAATCCACTCAGATACGGTCAGCGGGAAGGGAGAGGTCCACTTAAGAGCAATCTGTCTACAGGCAACAAAAAGTGTGCGTCATATAGTGTTACCAGTAGAGGAGGTATAAATAGACGTATCGCAGTATCCCAATAGATATATAAGTGGTTCAACCCGAATGTTAATATCCAATAGCCCGTTTAGGGTACCAATCACCTCCGCCCAGTATCTTTGAAATTTCGGACATCACCACAAAAGATGTATTAGCGTACCTCTATTGCCACATCTAGCACAGGCTGGCTCAGATTTCAATCCCATTGCATACAGAAATTGGGGAGTTCTATAGACTCTATGGAGAATAAAGATCTGTGTCAGTCTGTGTGATGGAGAGAGAGACACCCGGGGTGAGGACCGAAGAATATCATCCCGGACCTCCTCGGGGATAAACCAATATCTTTTTCCCAACCAGCCTTAGAGCGGATGGGAAAGTTTAGTAGAAACTCATCTGACAATACCCTATATGTAGCAGAGGTGAGACCCTTTTGTTGACCCTATTATTTTATATATACTGTGATTCTGTACTTACCAAATATGCTGCAAAAATCTCCCTCCACTAAGTCTGGCTGCATCCATTTTAACTGTGGGCAGCTGAAACTGCTACCTGTTCATTTCCTGGATTTACAAAGTCACACAGAGGCTCTGCAGCCCTGCAGCTCTCATTGACCCTCTTATGGCTCACCCCCTCCCTTCCTGGCAAACTCTCATGAGAATGAGAGAGAGAGCTGTGCATGATGTCATAAGCCTAGGCTTTTCACCAGACAAGAAACAGGAAGTGGGCTGTATAAGGTATTTACTGGCAGAAAAAATAAATGTTTTTCTATCCAAAGTTAAAACAACAAGGGAAGAAGATTTAATAGATAGAAAGTTAAAAAAAAATTACTGAAGGTCTGCTTTAAGTAAATGTTTCCTTAATAAATCCTTAGACCTAACAATGATCCAGGATAAAACACCTTTGTTTGCAAATTGTTGGAGCAAAAAACAGCTATGAATATACAACTGGACTTCCTCTGTCACTGATAGTATTCAAAGTGGGGAAATAAATGGACCAAATTATTTGTTTTTCCTTTATATGGTTATAGAGCAATGATAAGTGAAGATAAAAAATTGAATTTACAAACCCGCGCTATGGTGATGTTTCCAAACAATGTATAATAAATAAATAAATAATTAGGGCTGCAGCTAAGGTATAAGGTAAGTACCCAAAAAATGAAACAGAAAATTAAACTCAGCGCTGCTCCTATAGACTACAATATATATGTAAATCTCTGTAAACAAACATGCTCAGTGCCAATATAGTGCAAAATAAATAAATAAATGCAATCAATAAAGTCCATCAAATATGGGATGATAAGCTGGTGACAAATTCATATCTTCAGGTGACTTTCGGTACTCCCCTCCTGGGTCCCCACTCACCAGATGGAAATGGTATGTGTGCCTGTATTGAGATGGTGGTGTCCGTCCACGGATTATGCGGTTATGACAAACAAAAACAGAAACCGCTCAGGTGTGGACGTCCTCCAGGTGACTATCTCCTCCCAACAGCCAAGGGTGCAGGCAATGCAATTTCAGGCAAAACAAAAGATCAAGTCTTCTGGACTTGATTAAACACTAAGAAAGTGTGAAACTAGTCAGCTCTAACCAGAATTTTGTGACTTGCTGTGCTGTATTTGGATTTTTGAAGATTTTACATAATAAAGGCTTTTTATTGGAGTGCTGCTGTCCAGAAGACTTGATCTTCTGATTATGTGGTTATGGTTGGCCTTGGAGTATGCCTTAGAGTATGGATATCTGCTGGCCTCTTCCAGGTGATCAAGATCCCTCAGGCTCCCTCGATCAGCAACAATCCACAATGATATGGTTTCAACAAAACGGAGGAGAGAGCATATAGTGTAATACTGCTATTTATTTTTCAAAAGTTAAAAAAGTCATTACACTTACATCAAAAAGGTAAAATCATGCAGAGATTGCCGTCTGGAAATCACCAGGTGTAGTAGGGGGGGATTTAAAGCATAAAAGGCAGCCAACCACAGACCCCATAAGCTTCTGATGACGCCCAGTGGGAGGGGCAAAATGCGTTAAGCTATCTGTGAAGGCTGTGTGCATGCCAAGGCGGCAATCTCTGCGTGATTTTACCTTTTTGATATAAGTGTAATGACTTTTTTAACTATTTTTTAACTGCTCTCTCCTCGTTTTGTTGAAACCATATCATTGTGTATTGTTGCTGATCGAGGGAGCCTGAGGGATCTTGATCACCGGGAGGAGGCCAGCAGATATCCATACTCTAAGGCATACTCCAAGGCCAACCATAACCGCATAATCCGTGGACGGACACCACCATCTTAATACAGGCACACATAGCATTTCCATCTGGTGAGTGGGGATCCAGGAGGGGAGCACCGAAAGTCACCTGAATATATGAATTTGTCACCAGATCATCATCCCATATTTGATGGACTTTATTGATTGCATTTATTTATTTATTTTGCACTATATTGGCACTGAGCACGTTTGTTTACAGAGATATACATATATATTGTAGTCTATAGGAGCAGCGCTGAGTTTAATTTTCTGTTTCAATGATAAGTGAAACCATTCACAAAATCTGCGAATTTAGATTTTTTTAACCTGCATTCATTCATTCTACAATCTGTTGAGATTGTTTCCTGATCATTATTCACAATTGTCTGAATTCCTGAATTACTTGATTTTTCTCATGTCAGACAGATTTGGTTGTTAAACTGAAACATTCTGATGAGGATGTGAGCGAGAAATGCAGAGAAATAATATTCTTTAACAGTAACTACAGAAACATGCATACAAAAGATAATCACATAGCTAACTGAAGGTTGGTCAAGATTTAGGTTTTGTGCTGTGTGTTACTACTAGCCTCAATTAGCAAATTGTATACAGTAGTTCTTCTTTGATGGTGATTAACCATTTTAAATGTTGCTGCTAAATGTGACAGTGAATTCAAGGTAATTGTTCTGCAATTTAAAAATGTGATTTCCAATACTAGATGTTCAAACCTGTCAGTCTGTGAACCCAAAAAATAGATCCTGGAACCCCCAGATGAGGTCCTGAGTCAAGGTGATCTATATCATGCTGCTGAACCTCTGCTGACTTAGCACATACTTTAAACCAGGGCTCAAAATTTCAAGTCCTGAGCTACTAGCCAGGTCTTAAGAGTTACTCGCCACCAGTTCCCCCACCCAAACCCTAAACTGCCCCGCCCCTAATTCCGCCCCTAAACACACCCTCGTAAATTATCTCATGAAATGACACTGTTAAATGCTTTATTCAGTATTAGGTTTTGTTTCGCCTCCCCCAGTATACCTCTACCTCCAACACCTCCCCCCAGTACGCCTCTACCTCCAACACCTCCCCCCAGTACGCCTCTACCTCCAACAACTCCCCCCACTACGCCTCTACCTCCAACACCTCCCCCCATTACGCCTCTACCTCCAACGCCTCCCCCAATATGCCTCTACCTCCAACGCCTCCCCTCAATACGCCTCTACCTCCAACGCCTCCCCCAGTACGCCTCTACCTCCAACACTTCCCCCAGTACACCTCTACCTCCAACGCCTCCCCCAGTACTCGCCACCAGTTCCCCCACCCAAACCCTAAACTGCCCCACCCCTAATTCCGCCCCTAAACACACCCTCATAAATTATCTCATGAAATGACACTGTTAAATGCTTTATTCAGTATTAGGTTTTGTTTCGCCTCCCCCAGTATGCCTCTACCTCCAACACCTCCCCCCAGTACGCCTCTACCTCCAACACCTCCCCCAGTACGCCTCTACCTCCAACACCTCCCCCCATTACGCCTCTGCCTCCAACGCCTCCCCCTAATATGCCTCTACCTCCAACGCCTCCCCTCAGTACGCCTCTACCTCCAACGCCTCCCCCCAGTACGCCTCTACCTCCAACACCTCCCCAGTACACCTCTACCTCCAACGCCTCCCCTAGTATGCCTCTACCTCCAACGCCTCCCCCCAGTATGCCTCTCTTCCAACGCCTCCACCCAGTACGCCTCTACCTCCAACGCCTCCCCCAGTATGCCTCTACCTCCAACGCCTCCCCCAGTACGCCTCTACCTCCAACGCCTCCCCCAGTACGCCTCTACCTCCAACGCCTCCCCCAGTACGCCTCTACCTCCAACGCCCTCCCAGTACACCTCTACCTCCAACACCTCCCCCAGTACGCCTCTACCTCCAACACCTCCCCCATTACGCCTCTACCTCCAATGCCTCCCCCAATATGCCTCTACCTCCAACGCCTCCCTTCAGTACGCCTCTACCTCCAACACCTCCCCCAGTACACCTCTACCTCCAACACCTCCCCCAGTACGCCTCTACCTCCAACGCCTCCCCCCAGTACGCTTCTACCTCCAACGCCTCTCCCAGTACGCCTCTACCTCCAACGCCTCCCCCAGTACGCCTCTACCTCCAACGCCTCCCCCAGTACGCCTCTACCTCCAACGCCCCCCAGTACACCTCTACCTCCAACACCTCCCCCAGTACGCCTCAACCTCCAACGCCTCCCCCAGTACGCCTCTACCTCCAACGCCTCCCCCTAGTACGCCTCTACCTCCAACGCCTCCCCCAGTACGCCTCTACCTCCAACGCTTCCCCCCAGTACGCTGCTACCTCCACGCCCCCCAGTACGCCTCTACCTCCAACGCCCCCCCAGTACGCCTCTACCTCCAACGCCTCCCCCAGTACGCCTCTACCTCCAACGCCCCCCCAGTACACCTCTACCTCCAATGCCTCCCCCACTACACCTCTACCTCTAAATTCCTCTTCCCAGCATATCTCTGCCTCCAATGCCCCCCTCCCTCTGTGCTTTTAATGACCCCCCCAGCACACCTCATCTTCTGACCTTCCCTCTCCAGAACACCTATGCCTCCAATCACCCCCCCCCAATCCAGCGCAGCTATGCTTTCAATATTCTCCCCAATCCATCATACCTATGCCTCCAATTCCACCACCACTCCCCCCCAATATATCATACTGAAGGGGGGGGGGGGTGGTGAAGGCATAGGTATGATGGATTAGAAAGGGGGGTGGAATTGGAGGCACAGATGATTCAGACCTCCATGACATCTATGCCTCCAATTAGCACCATACCACCCCCTCCCAATCCAGAACATGCTTGCTCTCAATACCATCCCCCAGCACACCAGCACACATTTTGTTAAATCCCCCATTGTACCCATTCCTAACATCACACTGTCATATTTACCATTTTGCAGCCATGGGGGTCAGTCATCACTGTGCACATTGAGGGCAGACCGAGACGGTTTGAGCCTGCCCATTTAGGACCGCCCACTCCTTAGATGTGCAGCAGGGGGAGGTGGAGCAGGGCGGTCCCAGGCGGCTCTTTAATGCTTATTGAAGTGTACGGTCTGTGTGCCTGGGTGGGGGTGTGCAACAGAACGGAGGTGGAGGGGGGCGGTCCCGGGTGGCTCTTTCATGCCTATTGAACAGCATGGTCTGTGTGCCTGGGGTGGGGATGTGCAGGAGGGAGTTTGAGAGGGGCGGTCCCAGGCGGCTCTTAAATGTATATTGAAGTGTACGGGCTGTGTGTCTGGGTGGGGATTGCAGCAGAATGGAGGCGTGGGGCGGTCCCAGGTGGCTCTTTCATGCCTATTGAACAGCAGGGTCTGTGTGACTGGGCGGGGATGTTTGGCAAGAGGTGAAGAGGGGCGGTCCTAGGCGGCTGACTGTGTATGTATTGAAATGGCCGTGCTGCGAGCCTGTGCATGGCTGGGGCACAGGCTATACATTCCTGTCATTACTCGCCCTCCTCATTTGTTTACTCGCCAAATGCAAGTAGGCGAGTGCAAATTTTGAGGGCTGCTTTAACCACTTCGCGCCCGCCAAACGAAAAATGACGGCCGCAAAGTGGTTCTAAAATGCCGGGAGGCTGTCATTATACGGCCTCCGCTCCTCCGGCCACTGGGGGGCGCGCGAGTGCCCGGCGCATCACTGAGATGCCGATGCGCGTGCCTGGCGGCCGCGATGTCCGCCAGGTACCCGCGATCGGCCGGTACACAGACAAGGACATGGATCTGTGTGTGTAAACACACAGATCCATGTCCTGTCAGGGAGAGAGGAGACCGATGCTGTGTCCCTTGTACATAGGGACACAGATCGGTCACCTCCCCCAGTCAGTCCCCTCCCCCCACAGTAGCAATCACTCATAGGGCACACATTTAACCCCTTCCTCGCCCCCTAGTGTTAACTCCTTCCCTGCCAGTCACATTTATACAGTAATCAGTGCAGTTTTATAGCACTAATCGCTGTATAAATGTGAATGGTCCCAAAAATGTGTCAAAAGTGTCCGAATTCTATCCCCTATTTTGTAGGCGCTATAACTTTTGCGCAAACCAATCACTATACGCTTATTGGGATTTTTTTTAACCAAAAATATGTAGAAGAATACGTATCTGACTAAACTGAGAAAAAAATATTTTTTTTTAAAAAAATTGATATTTATTATAGCAAAAATATTGTGGTTTTTTTTCAAAATTTACACTCTTTTTTGGTTTATAGCGCAAAAAATAAAAACCGCAGAGGTGATCAAATACCACCAAAAGAAAGCTCTATTTATGGGAAAAAAAGGACGTCAATTTTGTTTGGGAGCCACGTCGCACGACCGCACAATTTTCATTCAAAGCGCGACAGTGCCGAAAGCTGAAATTTCGCCTGGGCAGGAAGGGGGTTTATGTGCCCAGTAAGCAAGTGGTTAAACACACCATTCACCTTCAAATTACCCATAAATTCCTTTTGGCAGTTGAAGGTGTTAGCAATGACTATATCCTGGATAACAACTGGAAATCGAAGTGTGTGAACCCTTTGGGATTAGCTGGTTTATTTGCCATACAATGTGAGGTGATCCTCGTGTAAATCACCACAGTAGATAAACACAATGGGGGGATTTACAAAAACTGGAGTGGTGCATCTTGCATAGAAACCAATCAGCTTCCAGTTTTTTTTGTCAAAACTTAATGGATCAAGCTGAAGTTAAAAGCTGATTGGCTACCATGTACAGCTGCACCAGATTAAGAGTGCTCTGGTTTTAGTTAATCTCCACCAATGTGCTTAAGCTGATAACACACAACACAAGCAATTGTAATTTATTGTGTCTTTATTGAACACACATTAGACATTCACAATTCTGGAGAAAAAATAAGTCAGGAGGAAAAGTAAGTTTGTGCACCTAGAGTCAAATTAAGGAAATTAGTTTGGGGGTGTGGTTTGGAGCTTTTTTAATTGATAAAAGACACTCAAACGCTTATAAGTTGGATACACATTAACCGCTTGACGACCAGTGCACGACAATGTTTTTACATCTTCCATGTTCAATAAATATGTACTTCTATCAATTTACCTCCACAATGTCAATAGCCTCATTCAAAGTCCCAACTTTCCTTCTTTATATACTTGAACCAGGGATGGAGGCACACCACATATGTGCTTTATCTAAAGTCCCAAAATCCCCCCCCTTCTCGATATATGTTGGCACAATGGCACGGCTGCGCAAATGGGCGTACCTGTACGTCCCCTTTAAATTGCGGGCTAGTCCACCGGCTCGATGTCCGCCTGTGACCCGCGATCATGACATGGAGAGGCAGAACGGGGAGATGACTATGTAAACCAGTGATCGGGAGCAGTGATCTTTGTCATGTTCTAGTGAGACAATCCCGCCCTACAATTAGAACACAGTAAGGGAACACAGTTAACCCCTTGATCGCCCCCTAGTGTTTAACCCCTTCCCTGCCAGTGTCATTTACACAGTAATCAGTGCATTTTTATAGCACTGATTGCTGTATAAATGTCACTGGTCCCAAAATAGTGTCAAAAGTGTCCGATACAGTATGTCTGCTGAAAATCGCAGATCCCTGCCTTTACTAATAAAAAAAAAAATGGCATAAATCTATCCCCTATTTTGTAGACGTAATAACTATTGTGCAAACCAATCAATATATGCTTATTGCGATTTTTTTTTACCAAAAATATGTAGAAGAATACATAAACTAAGGAAGAATTTTTTTTTTGGCGGGGGGGGTGATATTTATTATAGCTAAAAGTACAAAATATTGCTTTTTTTTTCGAAATTGTCGCTCTATTTTTGTTAATAGCGCAAAAAATAAAAACTGTAGAGGTGATCTAATACTACCAAAAGAAAGCTCCATTTGTGGGAAAAAAAGGACATCAATTTTGTTTGGCTGCAACGTCGCACAACCACACAATTGTCAGTTAAAGCGACACAGTTCCGTATCGCAAAAAGTGCACTGGTCAGGAAGGGGGTAAATCCTTCCGGGGCTGAAGTGGTTAAACATTTTTTGTTGTTCAATTTCCTTTAAATTTACCTTCAATTATATAGTGCAATGGCCTGTCTGATTGCATACAATTTGAAGGAGTTTAGATTTGGCCTCATATTTTATGGTTTTGGTAAATCTAAAGCAAAGTTGTACAAGAACATTGTATAAAAATTGTATAGTGGGCCAACTTTAGATTGCTGTTCATAAGAAGCATCAGCTGATGTGAACCATGCCTCTGAAGACATACGATCAACAGTAGTTGATCTGCATAAGGCTGAAAAGGGATACAAAGCAATCTCAAAGTGCTTAGGCATCCATCAGTCAACAGTCAGACAAATCATCTATAAATGGAGACAGTTTAGTACTGTAGTTACTCCTCCTAGAAGTTGGCACCCAGCCAAGATGACTCTCAAGGCACAACGCATAATCCTCAATGAGGTAAAAAAAAAACACGAGTAACTGCTAGAGGTTTGAAGACATCACTGGAACTGGCAAACATTCCTGTTCATGAGTCTATCATATGTAAGTCTTTGAGCAGGCAGGGTGTCCATGGCAGACCACCACGGCAGAAGATACTGCTATCCTGAAGTTTGCCAAAGAGCACCATTGAAAATCACAACATTACTGGAAAGATGTTTCGTGGACTAATTAAACAAAAGTTTTATCATTTTGGTAGAATACGTAGCACTATGCATGGTGCAAAAAGGCACAGCTTACCAACACCAGAAGATTATCCCAATGGTGAAGTATGGTGGAGGGAACATCATTATTTAGGTTTGCTTTGCTGCCTCAGGGCCTGGACCACTTGCCATCATCGAGGAGAAAATTAGTTACCAAGTTTACCAAAATATCCTACAGGATAATGTTAGGGTGGCTTTCCACCAGCTGAAGCTTAGTAGAAGTTAAGTGATGATACAGGATAATGGCCCTAAGCATTGAAGTAAATCCACCACAACACTGGCTTTAAAAAAAGAAAATGTGCCTTTTGGAGTGTCTCAGTCAGAGCCTAAAGCTTAACCCCATAGAAGTGCTGTGGAATGACCTCAAGAAAGAAATGTATATATATATATATATATATATATATATATAGTTTTATGTTTTTTATATACAGTATACATACAGTACATATAGATTATGAGCTATGGGGTAGCAGCTACTATATTTACAGTAACCCTGATTCAATAAGATTCTCTAGTTCCACAACTTTGGACCAATATAACCTCATGTTGGGGTAGATGTATGAAAGTGTTTAGTACTACAAGAGCTATTACTGCACAAGTCCCTTTTTAAGATGCAGATGTTTATGAAGTGTTACAACACATTTTATACATGTCAGCCTCCTTGTACACTACACAAGCCCTTGAACGTGACAGTGACATAACTCACCTTGGTACATTTCAAATGTTGGAAGTCATTTCACACATATGCCAAGAGTTAGCAGTGTGAATTCCCACCTACTTCCCGATTAGCTCTACTGCATTTTTCTGCAAAGTCCCAACTGGTACAAAAAACTGCATCAACATAAAATACATCAGGTAAGAGAATTGTTGTTTCTACCTCCTGCCAGACCTAGAAACACATGTTTTTATACTGCATAAGAAATTTGAGTTTACAGTAGATATTTTTGAACTCAAATAGTAAAGGTTAAGAAATATACTGCTGTTATTGGTATAATAATTAATACTAGTACTTTGTAGTAGTAGCATAGATATAGTTGTAGCAGTAATGCAAGACAATATAGCCAGATATTAACGTCCATTTTTTTATTTTTGTAAAGTTATGCTATATTCAGCTGCCTTGTGTGCACGCTTAAGATCTAGAGCTCAGTGGTCTGGGTCTATAGTGGCCTGATATTCCCCCTGCACAGTTCTGCACTCAACAAAAATTGCCTGACACTTCAAATTCTTTCACATGGGCGTTCTGTCTATTAATTTTTCATTTGTCAGTTGGTGAATAAAAAATTGACAGCAATGCATTTCTATGATAAAACAGATGTAAATGGATGATCATCTGTTAACATCAGTTTATATCCGCATCCATTCAGGTCCTTTTTTTTCTAAATGAACAAGTCTCTATTTTTGTTCCATTTAAAAAACGAAATCAGACCTAAACGGATGTATATGGACAAGTTAAAATGTTTGCATCAGTCTTTTCAATTGTTATTAGGAGCCGACACCCACCAACATCCTAACAACCAGTGACTCCTCCCTCTTGCCAGCATTTCAAAAGAGCAAGAAAATGAAAAAAAATTAAATAAAAATGGCGTGAGCCCTTTCCCAATTAATACCAGGCCATTCAGGTCTGGTGTGAATTGGGCAGGATCTCACACCAGAAATAACCCAAAAAAATGGCATGAGGTTCCCCCCCACAAAATCCATACCAGAACCTTATCTGAGCATGCAGCCCGGCAGGCCAGGAAAGGGGACAGAAGAGTGTGCCAACCCCCACATGAACCATGCCAGGCCACGAGCCTTCAACATGGGGGGTACCCCTACTCATTCACCAAAAAAAAATGACAGGTGTAAATAAACACACAACACAGTTTTTGGCATGTTCCTCGATTTACATCCATGTATATCACTTCATTCAGTGATGTAGGTCCCGGCCAACCCGCATGAAAAAAAAAATGCTGCCTGCCAAACCCAACTGCTCCCATAGCTTACCGGCACTGAATGACATTACCTACTCTTTCCACAACTAAAGTAAACAAAGAGGCGGAGTCACCAGGTGATGTCACCAGGTTACTCTTAGCCCCATATGGTGGACGGGGTCACCCAGTGACTTCACCAGGTGATCCTGTCCCTTTGTTTACATTAGCTCTAGGAGAAGCAGAGCTGTCATTATGCCACACCCATAGATGACATCATAAGGGAACAAGATCACCTGGTGACATCACTGGGTAACCCCAACCCTTTGTTTACTTTAGCGTAGGGGAAAATCGGCAAAGTCATTCTGTACCAGCAAGCGATGGGAGCAGTCAAGTTCGGTGGGCAAAGGGATTTTTTTTAGCTGGTCAGTATACCCCCATGTTGAGGGGGCTTGGCCTTGGGATGACCTCATGCCATTCTTTGGGGATTTTTGGCCGGAAAGGGCTAAAGGGCCTGGTATGAATTGGGTGGGGGACCAGCACACTGTTTTTTTTTTCAATTTTTACATTTTCATTCTGCAGGGGTGAGTCATGGTTTTTAAAGTGTTACTAAACCCAGGAACTTGCATTATATATATCTATCTATATATATATATATATATATATATATATATATATATATATATATATATTTCTATATATATATCTCTCTATCTATCTATCTATCTATATATATCTCTATCTATCTATATATATATCTCTATCTATCTATCTATCTATCTATCTATCTATCTATCTATCTATATAGAGAGAGAGATATATATATTATATATATATATATATATATATATATATATATATATATATATATATAGATAGATAGATAGAGATATATATATATATATCTATATATATTATATATCTGGTCTCCCACAGTACACAGAACATGGAAATGCAATTATTTTAGTAACTATAAACAGCTAACTACCTTTTACCAACAGCAGTATATAGCAGTCTTGTGATTTCTATCAGTTCCTGGTGAAGCTTGTAAGAGGAGTTTTCATACTGCACTGAGCTGTCCTATGACCCTCTGTCTGGACATGTCTGGACAGTGCAGATTGGCCGTGTTGATCACATGCACTCTCCCAAGAAAAAAGAAACTCTCTAGCAATACACACCAAACTGAGCATGTGTAGCCTGACTCCTATGGCTCTGCCTTATCTGGACTTGTCCAGGGGGACAGTGCAGGGAGGGGAGGATCTGTGCATGCACGCACGATTAGGCAGCCTTTTTACACAATGCAGAGGATTAACCCCTTAGGTTCCACATTGAGTATAACAAGCATGCTTTACTGCATATATAGGCTGATTTTACTATTGTGGGTTTAATGACACTTAATGGAGGCCGGTGGGCAGATGGAAAAACTGATGCAAACTGTACTGAACTGAACTGAAAACAGATGTAAAATCTGATGTAAACTGAATCCGTTTTTTCTTGACTGAATGAATGAGGTCCATGTGAAAGGGGCCTTTATTGATACTGAGAACATTGTGGTTTAATGCCTCATGCACACTAAGCATTTGCCCAGTTCTTCTAAATACCTTTTCTTCTGGCAAGATAAAAACAGTGTTAAAATGCACCTAAAGCCGCATTTTGCAAACACTTTTAGGCACGTTTAGGTGCATCAAGAGTTTGGGCGTTTATTCATTCCATTGGCCAGAATATTAATTTATTCCAACACTTCTGGCCTTTTTTCTAGCAAAACGCTCCTCTCCTGAATAAACAAGTGATTTTTTTTTTTCTGCCTCTAAATGCCTGTTAACATCATAAAGATGATCTGCACAACTGCTTTTGCTCTAAAATCTGGCTTTTACTTAGGAAACCAGAGTGTGCAGTTCACAGATGCAATCAGTTGACGTGTTTCAGCCTACACGGCTTTAATTATAACTACAATAAGACATAAAACTTTAAAATATATAGTGGCTAAAGTATCAAAAGCTCCACCTACTAATTGGATTAACTGATGGATATAATTGCAAAAAATTGAAACAGCTAATGCAATAGCAGAGGAACAGATGTAAACGCAACTATACTTCACAACCAGACATCATAGAAAAACAGCATGCAAAAAACATATGAATAAAAATGAATAATAACAGTATGATTAACCACTTGCCGACCGCTGCACGCCGATGTACGTCGGCAGAATGGCACGGGCAGGCAGATGGGCGTACAGGTACGTCCCTTTAAATTTGCCACCCAGCAGGCGCGTCCCGGGAGCTCGATGTTCCCGGGCGGCCCACGGTTGCGGTCTGCAAGGGCAGAACAGGGGAATGCCTTTGTAAACAAGGCATTCCCCTATTCTGCCTAGTGACACTGTCACTGGTGACCGTTCCCCGTGATCGGGAACGGTCATTAGTGATGTGTCACGTGTAGCTACGCCCCCTAACAGTAAGAATCACTCACTAGGTCATACTTAACCCCTGCAGCACCACCTAGTGGTAAACCCCTTCACTGCCAGTGTCATTTTTACAGTAATCAGTGCATTTTTATAGCACTGATCGCGGTAAAAATGACAATTGTGTCAAAAGTGTCCAATGTGTCCGCCATAATGTCGCAGTCACGATAAAAATCGCTGATCACCGCCATAACTAGTGAAAAAATAAATTATTAATAAAAATGCCATAAAACAGTCCCCTATTTTGTAGAAGCTATAACTTTTGCACAAACCAATCAATAAACGCTTATTGCGATTTTTGTAGAAGAATACGTTTCGGACTAAACTGTGGGGAAAAAAAATTATATATTTTTTGGGGATATTTATTATATCAAAAAGTAAAAAAATTAGATTTTTTTTCAAAATTGTCGGCCTTTTTTTGTTTATAGCGCAAAAAATAAAAACCGCAGAGGTGATCAAATATCACCAAAAGAAAGCTCTATTTGTGGGAAAAAAAGGACGTAAATTTTGTTTGGGAGCCACGTCACATGACCGCGCAATTAACAGTTAAAGCGACGCAGTGCCGATCACAAAAAGTGGCCTGGTCTCTGACCACCAAAATGGTCCAGGGCTAAAGCGGTTGTGTATTAAAGGAAGAGGTAAGGAGATAATATACAAAGGCATACTGTAATTGTATGCATAGAGGAGGAAAATGAGGCAACCTAATGTACATGAAGGTCCAGATCTCAGCTCATGTTTAACCCCTGATCTAGTCTTTAACCTAAAAAATCCACCAGGCCTCTCTTCCCAAAAGCCTCCTCTCTCTATCTCCTCCTCTTGGCAAATATGAAAGCCTCTCTATTCCCCTGAATTTAAATGAGGAGAGATCACCTTATTGACAATCTCTAAAGTAACGTGTCACATTAGAGATGTGCTTGACATTTGGATTATTTGTATTACAATAGTGTTCTCCTATTCGGGTCCTTAGAGAGCGCATGGTACACCCCACATATTGCAGGCTGCACATGGTGCAGGTAATTAGGTAGACTTCATATTTTGTGCCACAATTTATATATTGCTTTATGGAAAATTTTTCCCCTGTAGCTATTGAGTAGAAAGTATTACCTGACATATTGAGATGGCAGTCTTTATGTTACACGGATAACGCCCCCTACATGACAGCCAGGTGGATTGGCATTTTTTAGATGAGGAAAAAAGACTAGGTGATAGAAAATTGCCTAGAGTAGGTGCTCATTGGCTGGAGAAGCGGCAACCCATTTCTAATATTCCAAATAAACTTTTGTCTGTATAAAAAATTGGCAAATTTGTTTTTATTATTTGATTACAATCCTTGGAATATGTGGTGACAGGCGTGCCTCTTCTTGCCATCCTAGAGGTTTGATCCGACTTCTGCCCTTAGAAATGTCATTTAATAATTCTTCCCTATTTCTCATCATGGCTCTAGCTTGACCTTGCTGGATAACAGAGCTATTGTCGCCCCTTTCCCGCAGACGGTTAAAAATGACCTGACATTCCTGTTGAAAGGAAAACTCGGTAGAGCAGTTCCATCTGGCACAAATAAATTCCCCATATGGTATAGCATTGATGGTGTGGGATGGGTGACAACTGGCTGCAAAAGGAGTTGTATTGTTAGAGCATGTCTTCCTATTAGGTACTAGTAAGGATATTACAAGTCACTTGATCACCTAGTAAGGTAATATCGAGGAAGTTAATGCTCAAGTTGTTATATTTAATAGAAAAATGCAGATTTAGCTGGTTGTCATTAAGATACTCTACAAAATGGTGCAAGTCAGAAGTGTCTCCACCCCACACCATCAGCAGGTCATTTGACTAGTGAAAGGATTGTCCATAGAGAACAAAAAGCGTTCTTCACACCAGCCCACATACAAGTTTGCCATAGACTGAGAAAATCTAGCACCCATCGATGCCCCACAGTGCTGGACATAGTAGGTTCCATCAAATAAAACATATATGTGTGTCTCAAACACAATTCAACACTCATTGTAAAAAACTCCTGAAGCTCCTGAGAATAGAAACTTTTTCACAAATTCTTAAAAGTGGCTTTTTTGATGCCCAGGTGTGCATGAGGCCTAAGTATTGTGCAGGGGGCATGTTTTACCACGTGTGTCTGTCTGTGTGAGAATTCCAAGTCTCCAGAGTGCATAATGCATAGCTAAAACACATATTATTAACTTGTTATGCAGCCTGTCTAACAAAAATGCAGCCTGCATATCAAAAATACAAAATTGCTTCAACAAGGCCCTGCTCACACTGTCACATTATGGGAATGCACATTGCATTAAAGCAATGGCTGCCACCGCATGCTCCTTGTTATAGTGTGATAGTGTGATATGGTGCAACTCATTCTGAATGGTACCCCAATTTACCTTGAAGAGGGATATGTGTGGCACTGCAGCACAAGTCAATGTTCTATGTGAGTTCCAGTGTGGCGTACTGTCTAAAAAATGTACAGGTCCTATTTCCGGACTGCTGAGCTGAATGAATGCCTATTAATTTTGAATGGGCTACCTAAATCAGCGTATATTGATGTACAAAAAAAAAGTGTGAGCTTTTAACACTCTGAACAATTATGGTAATGTGTGAACCTAGCTTTTGACTTTTCAAGTTCTATGTTGATTCCATTGACAAACAGGGGGTTGATTTACTAAAGGCAAATAGACTGTGCACTTTGCAAGAGATTTTGCTCTAGAGCTTAGTAGTTCATAGTTGGTAAGGTTGAATAAAGGCCCCAGTCCACCCAGTTCAGTATGTGTGTGTGTGCGTGTGTATATCTCTAACACTTCCCATATCCCTGTATTTTGTGTTCCGTAAGATGCCCATCTAAAAAAAAAATTAAATTAGTGACACTTCCTGCTGAAACCACCGACTGCAGAGGGAAGTTCCTCTATACCATTTAAAGCAGAGTTCCACCCATTTAAAAGTCAGCAGCTACAAAAAGTGTAGCTGCTGACTTTTAATAATCAGACACTCACCTGTCCCATGGTCCAGCGATGCGGGTGCAGGAAACCTCGCTCCTCTCTCCCTCCTCTCCACGGCGCAGGCATTCTAACTGTGGGCACCCGACTGTGGCTTCACAGCCGGGGGCGCACTGAGTGAGTGAGTGAGTGAGTGAGAAACTTGTATAGTGCTACAAATGCTAACTAAATCGCCTCAAGGCGCTTTTTCCATTCACTGTCGTCTTGATCCTTCAGAAGAGGTGGGTCTTAAGTTTTTTCCTGAAGGCCCGATGGTTTTCTTCCATGCAGATGTCCGTGGGTAGAGCGTTCCATAGCCGTGGTCCTTGGACTGCAAATCTTCGTTCTCCCTTCGATTTGTAGCGGGACTTGGGGATATGGAGGAGGTTTTGGTTAGTTGATCGGAGAATGCGATTGGGTGAGTAGTGTTTTATTTTCTCGCATAAATATTGAGGAGTGTTTCCTTGTGTGCATTTGTGGGTGAGGCAGAGGGTCTTGAAAGTGACCCGATCCTTTGCGGTTAGCCAATGAAGGGTCCTCAGGGATGGGGTGATGGATTCCCAGGGTTTTTTTCCCGTTACCAGTCTGGCTGCTGTGTTCTGGACGACTTGTAGGCGCGCCATCTGGTATTTAGGTAGTCCTATGTAGAGGGAGTTTGCGTAGTCCAGTCGGGAATTGATGATTGTTCCAACTACTACTGCTATCTCCTCTTCTGGGATGAAGGGGATGAGTCTACGCAGCAGGTGGAGAAGGTGGTGAGACAGGCTGACTACTGATCTTATTTGTGCGTCCATCGACATCTCTGAGTCAAAAATGACTCCGAGACTTTTGACTTTGGTGCTTGGGGTGATGGTCTGTCCAAGGATGGAGGGTGGTGTCCATGCAGTCTTAGCTTTTGTCTTTCGGTTTGCATGGAGAAGAAGAAGTTCTGTTTTGGATCCATTGAGTTTGAGGGAGCTCTCGGTCATCCAATCATCGATCAGTGTGGGGCATTTTTCTAGTCCGTGATATTGGTCTTTTTTTCCGGTGATGCGAAAGTAGAGTTGGGTGTCGTCAGCGTATGAGTGGTAGCACAGGTTCTGTTTACTAATGATTTTGAAGAGTGGGCGGAGGTAGATGTTGAAGAGCACGGGTGACAGGGGTGATCCTTGCGGGTCTCCGCAAGAAATTGCGCGAGTTTCCGAGGTGAAGGCTCCTAGTTTCACTGTCTGGGAATGATTATCTAGGAATGATGCGAACCAGGGTAGATCTGAGTTTGTGATTCCTGCTACTTCTTTAAGGTGAATGAGTAGAGTTTTGTGATCTACTGTGTCGAACGCTGCACTGAGGTCCAGCAGCACCGGGAGACATGATTCTCCGTCATCTGCTGCTTCCAGTGCGTCATCCCATATTTTGAGAAGTGCTGTTTCTGTGCCATGGTCTGGGCGGAAGCCTGATTGTAGTGAGTCCAAGAGTTTGTGAGTGTCCAAATGGAGTTGTAGCTGTTGTACTACTGCTTTCTCCATAATCTTGGAGATGGTGTTGAGGCTTGTTACCGGTCTGCAGAAGTTTGGGTCTTTGGGGTCGAGTTTGGGTTTCTTTAGGAGGGGTCTGATTATGCCTTGCTTGAGGGAGATCGGAACCATACTTTCTTTGAATGATTGATTTACAAGATGTGTTATGGTAGGTGCTAAAATGTCGGTACATTCTTTCAAGAGTTTTGTAGAAATTATGTAATTTGGTGATGTGCTGTCTCGGAGGCTTCTGATGATGTTTTTGGTGTTGTCGACGGTGATCGGGACCAACGAAAATTTTGTCAACTGTATAATGTTCGTATTGATTTCCTCTGTTTGCTTTGGCTGAGTGAGGTTGGTTGTTTTTTTCTGTTGAATTATTTCACGAATGTTTTCGATTTTGTTGATAAAAAAATCCGATAGCTCATTATAGAACTCTTGGGTTTCATTTGCTGGAGGCTCTAGGCAGGTAGGGTTCATAGTCTGAGTGACTAGTTTGAAGAGTTCACAACGTCGGTTTAGGGCTTTTTTTATGGTGTTTGAGAAATGTTCCTTTTTTGCTTTGAGAATTGACTTGTGGTATTTCTTAGTGAGTGCTTTGTAGCTTATGTGGTTTTCCTTAGTTGGGTTTCTTCTCCAGGCTCCTTCAGCTCTTCTGCGTTCTTGCTTCAGTAGAGTAAGAGTGTCATTAAACCAGCCCGAGTTGTTTTTGCGAATGAGTGTTCTACGTTTCGGAGCGACTGTGTATGCTGTTTGTAGTAATGCTTTGCTTAACCACTTAACGACCGCCCACTGTAAATATACGTCAGCAGAATGGCACCGACAGGCAGAATCACGTATATGTACGTGATTGCCTTTGTATAGTTGGGGGGTCCGATCGGACCCCCCTTCTTTACAGTGGGTGGTCGTTTTACCTTCGGGAGCGATCCGGCATGAGGGGACGGCCGTTCGATTCCGGCCACCCCCTCTCGATCGCTCCCGGCAAATGAGAGAGCTTCCCCTGCCTGCCAGGAAGGAGGAAGTGATGTCATCTCTCCTGGGGCGCTCACATATACCGAGCGCCGTACAGGAGAAGATGCCAGGTTAGTACACACAACACTACACTGACACCAGGACACATAGGCACATAAATCGCCCCCCCAGGCCCCCCAGACACCCCCAGATCACCCCCCAGCCCCCCCAGCCCCCAGTCACAGTGTCACTGATTGCAGTGACCATTTATTTAGTGATCACTGCAATCAGTGACATTTGTGACTGTAAAAGTGTCACTACATTTAGTTTTAGGTCCAGTGTAGCACCCTAACCCCCCCTAATAAAGGTTTAACCCCCTGATCACCCCCCAGATAACCCTTTCACCCCCTAGCACCGCCGTCACTAAGCAATCATTTTTCTGATCGATGTCTTAGCGTCGGTGATGCTGATCGGTAGCCAGTAATTTTTTTTAGGTTCGCTGCAGGTTTTTATAGCGTCGGGTACCCCATATATTACCTAATGAAGGTTTAACCCCCTTGATCGCCCCCCAGGTAACCCTTTCACCCCCTATCACCACTGTCACTAAGTTATAATTTTTCTGATCGATGTCTTAGCGTCGGCGATGCTGATCGGTAGCCAGTAATTTTTTTTAGGTTCGCCGCAGGTTTTTATAGCGTCGGGTACCCCCATATATTACCTAATAAAGGTTTAACCCCCTTGATCACCCCCCAGGTAACCCTTTCACCCCCTAGCACCACTGTCGCTATGCGATCATTTTTCTGATCGATGTCTTAGCGTCTGTGATGCTGATCGGTAGCCAGTAATTTTTTTTACGTTCGCCGCAGGTTTTTATAGCGTCGGGTACCCCCATATATTACCTAATAAAGGTTTAACCCCCTTGATCGCCCCCCCAGGTAACCCTTTCACCCCCTATCACCACTGTCACTAAGCGATCATTTTTCTGATCGATGTCTTAGCATCGGCGATGCTGATCGGTGGCCAGTAATTTTTTTTAGGTTCGCCGCAGGTTTTTATAGCGTCGGGTACCCCCATATATTACCTAATAAAGGTGTAACCCCCTTGATCACCCCCCAGGTAACCCTTTCACCCCCTAGCACCGCCGTCACTATGCGATCATTTTTCTGATCGATGTCTTAGCGTCGGTGATGCTGATCGGTAGCCAGTAATTTTTTTTAGGTTCGCCGCAGGTTTTTATAGCGTCAGGTACCCCCATATATTATCTAATAAAGGTTTAACCCCCTGATCGCCCCCCAGGTAACCCTTTCACCCCCTATCACCACTGTCGCTAAGCAATCGTTTTTATGATCGTTGTCTTAGTGTCGGTGATGCCGATAGGTAGCCAGTAATTTTTTTTTAGGTTCGCCGTCAGGTTTTTATATAGTGTCAGGTACCCCCATATATTACCTAATAAAGGTTTTAACCCCCTAATTGCCCCTAGTTAACCCTTTCACCAGTGATTATCATATAAGTGTTACGGGTGACGCTGGTTAGTTAGTTTGCTTTTTATAGTGTCAGGGCACCCGCCGTATATAACCCAATAAAGGTTTAACCCCCTGATCGCCCGGCGGGTGATATCAGTTAGGTTTTAGCATCAGAGAGGGTCTGCGTCACACCCCAGGCAGCGTCAGGTTAGTGCCAGTAGCGCTAACACCCACACGTGAAGCATACACCCCCCTTAGTGGTATAGTATCTGAACAGATCAATATCTGATCTGATCAGATCTATACTAGCGTCCCCAGCAGTTTAGGGTTCCCAAAAACGCACTGTTAGTGGGATCAGCCCAGATACCTGCTAGCACCTGCGTTTTGCCCCTCCGTCCAGCCCAGGCCACCGAAGTGCAGTATCGATCGATCACTTTCACTTGCAAAACACAACACACATAACTGCAGCGTTCGCAGAGACAGGCCTGATCCCTGCGACTCCAGTGCTGTAGGAGGTGATTTCACCACCACAGTTAAAAAAAAAAGCATATATGCCGAAGCATTGGGGCAGCAGGAGCGGAGGAGCGATTTTGCTCCTAATGCCGCGTATATACGGTCGAAATTCCGACGGAGGCTTGCCCGTGGAAAAGTCTGACCATGTGTACGCGGCATAACTTTTGCGAGAAGATGCCCCCATGCTTCGGCATATATAAATGGTGCATGTATGCCCATCATTAGAAGTGGGTGGATGAAGGGCGGTATTCTAATGGTGGGCATACCCACCGATCAATCTTTTTTTTTCGTTCAGCCAACAGGCTGCATGAAAAAAAAGATTACAATACATGTCCAACAAGGACCAGCAACGTACTGGTATGTTGCTGGACTTTGAATGTTTATACCAGAATGATGCCTGCGGGTTTAGGTATCATCTTGGTATCATTCTTTTCAGCCAGCGGCCGGCTTTCATGTAAAAGCAATCCTAGTGGCTAATTAGCCTCTGGACTGCTTTTACAAGCAGTGGGAGGGAATGTCCCCCCCGGATATAAAAAGCGCGATTGGGAAATTGGGAAAGCATTTTATCACACCGATCTTGGTGTGGTCAGATGCTTTGAGGGCAGAGGAAATATCTAGGGTCCAATAGACCCCAGTTTTTTCAAAAAAGAGTACCTGTCATTACCTATTGCTATCATAGGGGATATTTACATTCCCTGAGATAACAATAAAAGTGATAAAAATAAATAAATATGGAAGCAACAGTTTAAAAATAAAATAAAAAAGCAAAATTAATAATAAAAAAAAAAAAAAAAAAAAAAAGCACCCCTGTCCTGCCCTGCTCTTGCCCAATGGCGAACGCAAGCGTCGGTCTGGCGTCATATGTAAACAGCAATTGCACCATGCATGTGAGGTATCACCGCGAAGGTCAGATCGAGGGCAGTAATTTTAGCAGTAGACCTCCTCTGTAAATCTAACGGGGTAACCTGTAAATGCTTTTAAAGGCTTTTAAAAATGTATGTAGTTTGTCGCCAATGCGCGTTTGTGCGAAATTTTAAAGCATGTCGTGTTTGGTATCTATGTACTCGGCCTAAGATCATCTTTTTTATTTCATCAAACATTTGGGCAATATAGTGTGTTTTAGTGCATTAAAATTAAAAAAAGTGTATTTTTTCCCAAAAAATGCGTTTGAAAAATCGCTGCGCAAATACTGTGTAGAAAAAAAAAATGCAACACCCACCATTTTATTCTGTAGGGCCTTTGCTTTAAAAATATATATAATGTTTGGGGGTTCAACATAATTTTCTTGCAAAAAAAAATATGTTTTCATGTAAACAAAAATTGTCAAAAAGGGCTTTGTCTTCAAGTGGTTAGAAGAGTGGATGTAAGCTTCCTAATGTTGTGTATAAAATGCCAGAACAGTTCAAAACCCCCCCCAAATGACCCCATTTTGGAAAGTAGACACCCCAAGCTATATACTGAGAGGCATGTCGAGTCCATGGAATATTTTATATGTTGACACAAGTTGCGGAAAAAATACAATTTTTTTTTTTTTTTTTTTTGCACAAAGTTGTCACTAAATGATATATTGCTCAAACATGCCATGGGCATATGTGGAATTACACCCCAAAATACATTCTGTTGCTTCTCCTGAGTACGGGGATACCACATGTGTGAGACTTTTTGGGAGCCTAGCCGCGTACGGGACCCCAAAAACCAAGCACGGCCTTCAGGCTTTCTAAGGGTGTCAATTTTTGATTTCACTTCTCACTGCCTATCACAGTTTCGGAGGCCATGGAATGCCCAGATGGCACAAAACCCCCCCAAATGACCCCATTTTGGAAAGTAGACACCCCAAGCTATTTGCTGAGAGGTATTGTGAGTATTTTGCAGATCTCGCTTTTTGTCACAAAGTTTTGAAAATTGAGAAAAAAAAGAAAAAAAAAAAAAATGTTCTTTCTTCATTTTCAAAAACAAATGAGAGCTGTAAAATACTCACCATGCCTCTCAGCAAACAGCTTGGGGTGTCTACTTTCCAAAATGGGGTCATTTGGGGGGGTTTTGTGCTATTTTGGCATTTTATGGCCTTCAAAACTGTGATAGGTAGTGAGGAGTGAAATCAAAAATTTGCGCCCTTAGAAATCCTGGAGGCGGTGCTTGGTTTCCGGGGTCCCGTACGTGGCTAGGCTCCTAAAAAGTCCCACACATGTGGTATCCCCGTACTCAGGAGAAGCAGCAGAATGTATTTTGGGGTGCAATTCCACATATAACCATGGCATGTGTGAGCAATATATCATTTAGTGACAACTTTTTGTAATTTTTTATTTTTTTTTTGTCATTATTCAATCACTTGGGACAAAAAAAAATATTCAATGGGCTCAACAGGCCTCTCAGCAATTTCCTTGGGGTGTCTACTTTCTAAAATGGGGTCATTTGGGGGGGTTTTGTGCTATTTTGGCATTTTATGGCCTTCAAAACTGTGATAGGTAGTGAGTAGTGTTGAGCGGACCCGAACTGTAAAGTTCGGGTCCGTACCGAATTTTGGCGTTTTCCCGACCCCGGACCCGGACCCGGATTTTGCGCTAAAGTCCGGGTTCGGGTTCGGATTCGGGAATTTAATGGCGCAGTTAGAAATGCTTCAGGGGCCAGCCAATCACCATTTGATTAGCTGGTGTGCCCTTAGAAGCCATCATAGCCATGCCTACTAATGGCATGGCTGTGATTGGTCAGTGCAACATGTGACCCAGCATGTGACCAGCTTCTATATAAGAAAGAGGCACACAGCACAGATCGTCACTCTGCTTTTAGACAGTGTAGGGAAAGGATCCTGGCTGCTGTTGCTGTGAGGGAGAGAATTATATGATAGGAGTTAGTCCTGATTCTGCAATCTACTGATAGAAAAGATAGGGAGACAGTGTAGTGTAGTGTAGTGTAGGGGCAGGATCCTGTTTGTGCTTTCAGGGAGAGAGATTTAGATAGGAGTCCAGATTGAGAGATATAATAGCTCAGCGATCTGCATAGGTTTATCTGTTTGTGTTGCAAGCTCAGTGCACCAGCACTGCATTACGTTGAGTGATACACCTATTCCATACTGTGGCTGTATTGTGCTCTTGCTAAAAGACCTATTTTGGTCAGAAAAAAAAAAAAGGCACTTTATTGTGCTTTTGCTAAAAAGACCCATTTTTGGGCCCCAAAAAAAAAAAAAGGCACTTTATTGTGCTGTTGCAAAAAAAAAAAAGGCACTTTGTTGTGCGCAAAAAAGGCCTATTTTTGGGCAAAAAAAATATTTTGCAGTGTATATCTCTAGTTGTGTGAAATAACCAATTTCTATATATTTTTCTTGTACTATGCTATACTAAAAAAAAACAAAAAACTTTTTTTTGAATAGCATTCTCTGCAGCTGTGCGATTCAGCGGTTATTTACTGTGGTTGTGTTGTGCTCTTTCAAAAAACGCCATTTAGGGCCACAGAAAATATTTTGCAGTGTGAAATACACATGTGGAGGTGTGTAAAATAAACAATTTCTATATATTGTACAGTGCTATACTAAAAAAAACAACATTTTTTTTGAATAGCATTCTCTGCACTTCTATAGCTGTGCGATTCAGTGGTTAAATACTGTGGTTGTGTTGTGCTCTTGCAAAAAACGCCATTTAGGGCCACAGAAAATAAATTGCAGTGTGAAATACACATGTGGAGGTGTGTAAAATAAACAATTTCTATATATTGTACAGTGCTATACTAAAAAAAAAACAACATTTTTTTTTAATAGCATTCTCTGCACTTCTATAGCTGTGCGATTCAGTGGTTAAATACTGTGGTTGTGTTGTGCTCTTGCAAAAAACGCCATTTAGGGCCACAGAAAATAAATTGCAGTGTGAAATACACATGTGGAGGTGTGTAAAATAAACAATTTCTATATATTGTACAGTGCTATACTAAAAAAAACAACATTTTTTTTGAATAGCATTCTCTGCACTTCTATAGCTGTGCGATTCAGTGGTTAAATACTGTGGTTGTGTTGTGCTCTTTCAAAAAACGCCATTTAGGGCCACAGAAAATATTTTGCAGTGTGAAATACACATGTGGAGGTGTGTAAAATAAACAATTTCTATATATTGTACAGTGCTATACTAAAAAAAACAACATTTTTTTTGAATAGCATTCTCTGCACTTCTATAGCTGTGCGATTCAGTGGTTAAATACTGTGGTTGTGTTGTGCTCTTGCAAAAAACGCCATTTAGGGCCACAGAAAATAAATTGCAGTGTGAAATACACATGTGGAGGTGTGTAAAATAAACAAGTTCTATATATTGTACAGTGCTATACTAAAAAAAAAAACATTTTTTTTGAATAGCATTCTCTGCACTTCTATAGCTGTGCGATTCAGTGGTTAAATACTGTGGTTGTGTTGTGCTCTTTCAAAAAACGCCATTTAGGGCCACAGAAAATATTTTGCAGTGTGAAATACACATGTGGAGGTGTGTAAAATAAACAATTTCTATATATTGTACAGTGCTATACTAAAAAAAAAAACATTTTTTTTGAATAGCATTCTCTGCACTTCTATAGCTGTGCGATTCAGTGGTTAAATACTGTGGTTGTGTTGTGCTCTTTCAAAAAACGCCATTTAGGGCCACAGAAAATATTTTGCAGTGTGAAATACACATGTGGAGGTGTGTAAAATAAACAATTTCTATATATTGTACAGTGCTATACTAAAAAAAACAACATTTTTTTTGAATAGCATTCTCTGCACTTCTATAGCTGTGCGATTCAGTGGTTAAATACTGTGGTTGTGTTGTGCTCTTGCAAAAAACGCCATTTAGGGCCACAGAAAATAAATTGCAGTGTTAAATACACATGTGGAGGTGTGTAAAATAAACAATTTCTATATATTGTACAGTGCTATACTAAAAAAAACAACATTTTTTTTGAATAGCATTCTCTGCACTTCTATAGCTGTGCGATTCAGTGGTTAAATACTGTGGTTGTGTTGTGCTCTTGCAAAAAACGCCATTTAGGGCCACAGAAAATAAATTGCAGTGTGAAATACACATGTGGAGGTGTGTAAAATAAACAATTTCTATATATTGTACAGTGCTATACTAAAAAAAACAACATTTTTTTTTAATAGCATTCTCTGCACTTCTATAGCTGTGCGATTCAGTGGTTAAATACTGTGGTTGTGTTGTGCTCTTTCAAAAAACGCCATTTAGGGCCACAGAAAATATTTTGCAGTGTGAAATACACATGTGGAGGTGTGTAAAATAAACAATTTCTATATATTGTACAGTGCTATACTAAAAAAAACAACATTTTTTTTGAATAGCATTCTCTTCACTTCAATAGCTGTGCGATTCAGTGGTTAAATACTGTGGTTGTGTTGTGCTTTTCCAAAAAACGCCATTTAGGGCCACAGAAAATATTTTGCAGTGTGAAATACACATGTGGAGGTGTGTAAAATAAACAATTTCTATATATTGTACAGTGCTATACTAAAAAAAACAACATTTTTTTTGAATAGCATTCTCTGCACTTCTATAGCTGTGCGATTCAGTGGTTAAATACTGTGGTTGTGTTGTGCTCTTGCAAAAAACGCCATTTAGGGCCACAGAAAATAAATTGCAGTGTGAAATACACATGTGGAGGTGTGTAAAATAAACAATTTCTATATATTGTACAGTGCTATACTAAAAAAAACAACATTTTTTTTGAATAGCATTCTCTGCACTTCTATAGCTGTGCGATTCAGTGGTTAAATACTGTGGTTGTGTTGTGCTCTTTCAAAAAACGCCATTTAGGGCCACAGAAAATATTTTGCAGTGTGAAATACACATGTGGAGGTGTGTAAAATAAACAATTTCTATATATTGTACAGTGCTATACTAAAAAAAACAACATTTTTTTTGAATAGCATTCTCTGCACTTCTATAGCTGTGCGATTCAGTGGTTAAATACTGTGGTTGTGTTGTGCTCTTTCAAAAAACGCCATTTAGGGCCACAGAAAATATTTTGCAGTGTGAAATACACATGTGGAGGTGTGTAAAATAAACAATTTCTATATATTGTACAGTGCTATACTAAAAAAAACAACATTTTTTTTGAATAGCATTCTCTGCACTTCTATAGCTGTGCGATTCAGTGGTTAAATACTGTGGTTGTGTTGTGCTTTTCCAAAAAACGCCATTTAGGGCCACAGAAAATATTTTGCAGTGTGAAATACACATGTGGAGGTGTGTAAAATAAACAATTTCTATATATTGTACAGTACTATACTAAAAAAAACAACATTTTTTTTGAATAGCATTCTCTGCACTTCTATAGCTGTGCGATTCAGTGGTTAAATACTGTGGTTGTGTTGTGCTCTTTCAAAAAACGCCATTTAGGGCCACAGAAAATATTTTGCAGTGTGAAATACACATGTGGAGGTGTGTAAAATAAACAATTTCTATATATTGTACAGTGCTATACTAAAAAAAACAACATTTTTTTTGAATTGCATTCTCTGCACTTCTATAGCTGTGCGATTCAGTGGTTAAATACTGTGGTTGTGTTGTGCTCTTGCAAAAAACGCCATTTAGGGCCACAGAAAATAAATTGCAGTGTGAAATACACATGTGGAGGTGTGTAAAATAAACAATTTCTATATATTGTACAGTGCTATACTAAAAAAAACAACATTTTTTTTGAATAGCATTCTCTGCACTTCTATAGCTGTGCGATTCAGTGGTTAAATACTGTGGTTGTGTTGTGCTCTTGCAAAAAACGCCATTTAGGGCCACAGAAAATATTTTGCAGTGTGAAATACACATCTGGAGGTGTGTGTAAAAAAACAATTTCTATATATTTTCCTTGTACTGTGCTATACTAAAAAAAACAACCTTTTTTTTTGAATAGCATTTTCTGTAGCTGTGCGATTCAGCGGTTACGTGCTGTGGGTGTGTTGTGGTCTGGCAAAAAACGCCATTTAGGGCCACAGAAAATATTTTGCAGTGTGAAATACACATCTGGAGGTGTGTGTAAAAAAACAATTTCTATATATTTTCCTTGTACTGTGCTATACTAAAAAAAACAACTTTTTTTTTTTTGAATAGCATTTTCTGCAGTTCTGTAGCTGTGCGTTTCAGCCATTACGTACTGTGGGTGTGTTGTGGTCTTCCAAAAAACGCCATTTAGGGCAAGATCCTAAATTTGGAAAATATGAGGGGAAGGTCAAAGGGACGTGGTGGCCCCGGTTGTGGTGCTGCTGGTGGAGCTCCTGTTGCAGGGAGAGGACGTGGTGGATCTGTGCCAGCTACACGCACAAGTGAAACACCTTCCTCAGGTGCGAGTAGGCGACCGAGCCTGCGGCGGTATTTTGTCGCGCCTAATGAGGCTGTACCAATGTTTAGGCCAGGACAAGTACAGGCGATAGTAGATTGGGTTGCTGACAGTGCCTCGGGTTCCTTCACATTGTCTCCCACCCACTCTTCTGCTGAAAGATCAGAGTTAGCACCTGAAGCCCATGTCCATCAGTCTTTCACCTCACCCCCTTGCAAATCAGCCAAGCAGTCTGAGCCCCAAATCATGCAGCAGTCTCTTCTGCTTTTCGATGACTCTGTTAGCAGGGTTTCCCAGGGCCATCCACCTAGCCCTGCCCCAGAAGTGGAAGAGATTGAGTGCACCGATGCCCAACCACTTATGTTTCATGATGGGTACATGGGAGGACCATCGCAGCACGTCTCGGATGATGACGAAACACAGGTGCCAACTGCTGCTGCTTTCGCAATTGTGCAGACAGACATGGAGGGCAGGGGTGAAGACTGGGTGGAAGATGATGTGGAGGACGATGAGGTCCTCGACCCCACATGGAATCAACGTTATGCAGGTGACCAGTGTAGTTCGGAGGAAGAGGCGGTGGTCGCACAGAGCCACCAGCACAGCAGAAGAGGGAGCAGGGTGCAAAAACGGAGCATTCGTCCCCTAGACAGTACATCTGCTACTGCCCAACGCAGCAAGGGACCGAGCACACCAAAGCCAGGTCCAAGGACTTCCCTAGCGTGGCAGTTCTTCACACAGTGTGTTGATGACAAGACACGAGTGGTTTGCACGCTGTGCAATCAGAGCCTGAAGCGAGGCATAAACGTTCTCAACCTGAGCACAAGCTGCATGACCAGGCATCTAAGTGCAAAGCACGAGCTGCAGTGGAGTAGACACCTCAGAAACCAAGAAAGGTCTCTGGCTCCTCCTGCTTCCTCTTCTGCTGCAGTCTCGGCCTCTTCATCCACCTCTGTAGTGACAGTGGCACCTGTCACCCCGCAAACAGAGGATCTGCCAGCAACACTACCACCTGGGACACCGACCATCTCCACAATGTCCCATGGAAGCGTTCAGCTCTCTATCTCCCAAACATTGGAGCGGAAGAGGAAGTACCCCCCTAGCCACCCGCGATCCCTGGCCCTGAATGCCAGCATTTCAAAATTCCTGGCCTTTGAAATGCTGTCATTCCGTCTGGTGGAGACGCAGAGTTTTAAAAGCCTGATGGCATTGGCTGTCCCGCAGTACGTCGTGCCCAGCCGCCACTACTTTTCCAGGCGAGCCATCCCTTCCCTGCACAACCAGGTGGGGGACAAAATCAGGTGTGCACTGCGCAACGCCATCTGTGGCAAGGTCCACCTAACTATGGATGCGTGGACCAGTAAGCACGGTCAGGGACGTTATATCTCCCTAACAGCACACTGGGTAAATGCAGTGGCTGCTGGGCCTGAGGCAGATAGCGGTTTGGCGCATGTCCTTCCACCACCGAGGATTGCAGGGCGCTTCAGTTTGCCTCCTGTTGCTAACTCCTCCTTCTCCGCTTCCTCATCCTCTACCGCCTCCTCATCCATTCAGCGTAACACCTTCACCACCAACTTCAGCACAGCCAGGGGTAAACGACAGCAGGCAGTTTTAAAACTTTCCTGTTTGGGGGAAAATCCCCACACCGCGCAGGAGTTGTGGAGGGACATGGAACAACAGACCGATGAGTGGTTGCTGTCAGTGAGCCTCAAGCCCGGCCTGGTGGTGTGCGATAATGGGCGAAATCTCGTAGCAGCTCTGGGTCTAGCCGGTTTGACGCACATCCCTTGCCTGGCGCATGTGCTGAACTTGGTGGTCCAGAGGTTCCTTAAAAATTACCCCAATATGCCAGAGCTGCTGTCTGTGCGCACTTTCGGCGTTCTCACCCTGCTGCTGCTCACCTGTCAGCGCTGCAGCGTAACTTCGGCCTTCCAGCTCACCGCCTCATATGTGACGTGCCCACAAGGTGGAACTCCACCTTGCACATGCTGGCCAGACTGTGCGAGCAGCAGCAGGCAATAGTGGAGTTTCAGCTGCAGCAATCACGCGTGAGTCGCTCTGCGGAACAGCACCACTTCACCACCAATAACTGGGCCTCCATGCGAGACCTGTGTGCCTTGTTGCGCTGTTTCGAGTACTCCACCAACATGGCCAGTGCCAATGACGCCGTTCTCAGCGTTACTATCCCAGTTCTATGCCTCCTTGAAAAAACGCTTCGTGCGATGATGGAAGAGGATGTGGCACAGGAGGATGAGGAGGAGGAGGAGGAAGCGGGATCATTTCAAAGGCTTTCAGGCCAGTCTTTCACAAGTGGCTACGAGGGTGGGTTCCTGCACCAACAAACGCCAGGTACACAATTGTCCGGCAGAAAGGGCACAGTTCTGGAGGATGACGAGGTGGAGGAGGAGGAGGAGGAGGAGGAGGAGGAGGAGGAGGAGCCATGTTCACAGCAGGGTGGCACGCAGACCAGCTCGTGGCCATTACTGGTGCGTGGCTGGGGGGATACAGAGGACACAGACGATACACCTCCCACAGAGGACAGCTTTTCTTTGCCTCTGGGCAGCCTGGCACACATGAGCGATTACATGCTGCAGTGTTTCCGCAACGACAGCCGAGTTGCCCACATTTTAACTGGTGCTGATTACTGGGTGGCCACCCTGCTGGATCCCCGTTACAAGGACAACGTACCGTCCTTAATTCCCTCACTGGAGCGGGATCGTAAGATGCGCGAGTACAAGCGCACGCTGGTAGACGCGCTGCTGGTGGCATTCCCACCTGACAGCGGGCGTACGGTGGAAGCACAAGGCGAAGGCAGAGGAGGAGGAAGAGGTCGCCAACGCAGCCGGGGCACCGGCAGCACCTCAGAAGGCAGGGTTAGCATGGCCGAAATGTGGAAAAGCTTTGTCAGCACGCCACAACAACCAGCACCACCAGCTGAGATGGAACGTCTTAGCAGGAGGCAGCATTTCACCAACATGGTTGAGCAGTATGTGTCCACAGGCCTACACGTACTGGATGACGGGTCTGCCCCCTTTAACTTCTGGGTCTCCAAATTGGGCACATGGCCTGAGCTTGCCGTTTATGCCTTGGAGGTGCTGGCCTGCCCTGCAGCCAGTGTATTATCTGAACGTGTATTTAGCACGGCAGGGGGCGTTATCACAGACAAGCGCAGCCGCCTGTCCAGAGCCAATGTGGACAAGCTCACGTTCATTAAAATGAACCAGGCATGGATCCCACAGGACTTGTTCGTACCTTGTGCAGAATAGACATGTATACCGGTGTTGTGACAAAAACTGTCCGGCCATCGGATTGTGCCCGGCCCGTACTGCGCAGGCGCAGCGCTTGCGCAGTACAGAGGACAAGGAGATTCACAAAATCTCCGAAGATGAACGGCGCCTGCGCTGTGAGTGCAGGTTCAAGCCCCACCATCCAAGAGGACATACGGTAGCACATAGTAACAGGGCCCCTCACGGGCTCGCTTCGATCGCGGCCTTGCTTGGCTCGGCTTGAACCACGGATGGTGTGGCCTTCACCTGAACTCAACACGCAGGCGCCGTTAGTCTTGGGAGATTTTTGAAATCCCCTTGTCCTACATACTCAGCAAGCGCAGTACAGGGCGGACACTATTCGACAGGGGACAGAATTCGACACATCACCGGCCTTACCCAGCCATTGTTGTATTTTTGAACCAGTGTTGGCTACCTCGTCCTCCTCCACCGCCGCTTCCACCTACACAGCCACATCCACCGCCACCTCAACCTCCTACTCCATATGGACCTCGTCCTGCTAGGCCAAGATTAAATTTTTTATTTTATTTTTTTGTAGCGCACAGATCCTTTCCCCCTTACCTGCCTTTATGTTGTTGGCTCTTCGCAGGAGGGAGAAAGGCACACCGCACTACCAGCCCGTATCCTCCTATATAAAGAGGTTGAGCGGTGTACTTGACGGGCCGTGTCCACAGCCGGAGTCAAAACTCCTCCAGAGGATGATTCTCACCTCTACTGTAGGTAGAGGCAAGTCCTTTAATTGCCAGTAAAGTCAATGTCCACACCAGCTGAAACTCCAACTCTTATTCTCTCATGGCAAAATAAACTGTACTCAGATAGAAAAGGTTAGAGCAAAGAAACAGGACAGCTTAAGGTGTGGAGGAGGTCCAGGCACAAACGTAGCACATTCACTTCACTGCTTAGGTTTCTCAAACAGTTTTTGGTGCACGGTCTCTGCCACAGACATTGAGGTTGGTCTCTGCCACAGACCGGGTGTACAAGGCCCCTGCCATGGGCCTGGAGAACTTCGGTCTCAGCCACAGACCAGGGTGTATAAGGCCCCTGCCACGGGCCGGTTGAATAAGGCCTCTGATACAGTCAAGGTGACCTTGAGCTTCTCCTTCTACGAACCTAGCCCATATCAAGGGGAAGACATCTCTCCAGGGAGTCAACAGACCATTCCTTCACCGTGACTCCCGCATCGGTCCATCAGAATGATCCTCCCTTCCCTGGAACAGGGTCCCCTACACGAGGCGGCTCTGGACTCCAGGCTTTACTCCCGCCCCTAGGCCTCCATACCCAGGGCAGCAAGAACTCCAGGATAGTACCTCACCCCGGGCTAAAGGTGCCCGAGATGGAACAGGAACACATGCACCCAGGCCGAAGGCACCTGGGCGCGGACCCCACTGGACATCAGCCCCCGGGCCAAAGGTCTGCCCCTTTTATATGCTCTCCCGGCATGCACAGCAGGTTCCCCGCCCCACTGTACTACTGCCAAGAGGGGACACAAAAGGCGCCACCTGTAGGCCGCAGGGAACTGCACACCAATACTGTCCCCCGAGGACAAAATGGTCCATGAATCCTACAGAATTAGGGTATTTGAGCCTATTTACCACTCAAACACTTTCCTTAAATTTAGCACCCTGCTACATTTTTATTTCAAAGTATTTTATTTTCCCACTAGCTTATCCATTAAATTAAATAATTTATTCCAGAAAGGGCGTATTCTGGGGCATTCCCACCATATGTGTGGCATCGTGCCGTTGAGTTTCTGAGGTTCTTAATGACTTCCTGTACCTCTTCTGCTGAAAAGGGGGCCTCCAGCATATTTTTTTATTTTTTAATTTTTTTTATGTTCTTTTAAGTTATTTCCTATCCACATTTGTTTGCAGAGCACTTGCCATGTTCTTAGCAACATTTTGCTGCCATTTGCAGCCCTCTAGCCCTTTCCATTACTTTTTTAGAGACTTTTTAGTCGTCAGAAGTCCGGGTCCCCATTGACTTCAATGGGGTCCGGGTCCGGGTCCGGGTCCGGGTTCGGGTTAAAGTTCGGTCCCAAATCCGAACTTTTTTCCGAAGTTCGGCCGAACCCGCCGGACCCGAATATCCAGCTACCCGCTCAACTCTAGTAGTGAGGAGTGAAATCAAAAATTTGCGCCCTTAGAAATCCTGAAGGCGGTGCTTGGTTTCCGGGGTCCCGTACGTGGCTAGGCTCCTAAAAAGTCCCACACATGTGGTATCCCCGTACTCAGGAGAAGCAGCAGAATGTATTTTGGGGTGCAATTCCACATATAACCATGGCATGTGTGAGCAATATATCATTTAGTGACAACTTTTTGTAATTTTTATTTATTTTTTTGTCATTATTCAATCACTTGGGACAAAAAAAAAAAATATTCAATGGGCTCAACATGCCTCTCAGCAATTTCCTTGGGGTGTCTACTTTCTAAAATGGGGTCATTTGGGGGGGTTTTGTACTGCCCTGTCATTTTAGCACCTCAAGAAATGAGATAGGCAGTCATAAATTAAAAGCTGTGTAAATTCCAGAAAATTTACCCTAGTTTGTAAACGCTATAACTTTTGCGCAAACCGATAAATATACGCTTATTGACATTTTTTTTACTAAAGACATGTGGCTGAATACATTTTGGCCTAAATGTATGACTAAAATTGAGTTTATTCGATTTTTCTTATAACAAAAATTAGAAAATATCATTTTTTTTCAAAATTTTCGGTCTTTTTCCGTTTATATCGCAAAAAATAAAAATCGCAGAGGCAATCAAATACCATTAAAAGAAAGCTCTATTTGTGGGAAGAAAAGGACGCAAATTTCGTTTGGGTACAACATTGCATGTTCGCACAATTTACAGTTAAAGCAGCGCAGTGCAAAATTCTGAATTCACCTCTGGTCCTTTAGCTCCGGGGCTTAAGTGGTTAAGGAGTTGAGTGTTTGTTCCGTTGAGTGGTTTTGATTTGGCGTTCCTATTTTTTTTTGATAGTGTGGTTTTGAAGAGTTCCGAGTGTAGTTTCTTCTAAGATCTTGACCAGTATGTTGTTATTGAGTGTTTCGGTTTTTGGGAGATGGTGTTGGTGGTGATTTTAAATTTGATAGCATGGTGGTCTGTCCATGGTAACGGCATGTTGTCCAGTGCATTCACGTCCATATTTTGTTTGAAGATGAGGTCAAGAATGTGACCCGACCCATGCGTGGGGACATTTATCAGTCCTAGTTCTTCCAGTTGATTGATTCAGGAGGTGGCGATGGGTTCCTGAGTGGAGTTAGCCCAGAGGTTGAAGTCCCAGAGTAATAGAACGTTTTTGGTTCTTAAGGTGTATGTCGAGATGAATTTGGTGAACGGTGTGATGAGATTTGTCTTTGGTCCTGGTGGTCTGTAGCATAGCAGTATGTGAATGGTGTCTTGAGGTGTTGTTTGAAGATGAAGAGTGAGTGTCTCCATGAAAGGCAATGAGTTCTGTAGAGTCGGTTTGATGATAGAGGGGTGAGATTTGAAGATCACTGCTAGGCCTCCTCCTCTTTGTCCTATTCTATGCTCAGTTAGGATGCGGTAGTTCTCAGGCACCAATTCTGTTAGGATGGTGTTACAGTCAGGTGTTAGTCGGCTTTCCGTGATAAAGAGGCAATCTATGTTGTTTTGGGTGATGAAGTTGTGGATTTCCTGTCTGTGCTTGACTGCAGATCTCGTGTTGATCAGGGTGCATGATAAGTGTTGTAGTTGAAGTGGTGCCTTCATGTTTTTGATGGTCGATTGTCGATTGATCCTTAGCAGTTGTTCTTTTCGTAGTATTTTTTGCACTGCGCACGAGCAAGCTGTGAATGGTCGGGCAATCTTCTGGGACCTGTGATGTGTCCCCTAAGATTGCAGGGAGGGAGGGGGAAAGGTGATCTTCCTTCCTGCGCCGCAGTGCCAGTGGAGGAAGTGGAAGCTGGGTGCCTCTAAAAACAGGGTACCCACTCCCCCCCAAAAAAATGACATGCCAAATGTGGCATGTCAGAGGGTCACCAGCATTTAAAGCAGAAGTTCCATTTTTGGGTGGAACTCCACTTTAAGATTGAACCACTTCTCACCCAGCTTCATTGTGTGACCACGTGTCTTCTTGAGTAATCTGAGACTGAATAGTTTCCTCCCAACGTTAGAACCACCAGTAAGATATTTGTATATTGCTATCATATCCCTCTTAAGAGTCTAATTTCCAATAAGTAATAATAATTGAGGGGAAGCTGTGCTGACTTCCATCATTCAATCATTTTCCTTGCATATGATTAGGTGTTCTTTGCAAAGTAAAGCCTTACCTTATCTGTGAAGCTCTGGAGCACCATTTATTTCCCTTTAGTAGATCAACCCCACAGTTTCATGTTAAATAGATTCAGCAGAATATTTATTTTACATATTATTTTCCTTATCAATGTTTTGTTTTTGTTTTTTTGTTTTTTTTTCCAAAAACAGTTTATTGAAATGTAAAAAGCATTTACAGATATCTTGAACAATAGTAGTACAATAAGGTATTAATACAACCACAAAACATGGATGAATAACATGTGTCACATACAATTCAACTTGCGGGTAGTGAAAATGAAATGGCTATGTGCATCCTTCATGAACTAGGCCGTGTTGGGGTGGGCTACCTTAATTCAAGGTAGTTGTGGGGTCTAGTCAAAGTCCACTACCATTGACGGGGATAGATCTTGTTGGTAGGTTAGAGCTAGGTAGGTTCACGGATGCCGTTATGGACTTTTGGTCTGTGTGGGAGGGAAAGGCCAACAGGTGCAATATGGCAGAAAGGGAGGGAAGGAGCTATAAACAGGTTTATTTCGTTGAGAGTGTATGAATGCGGGAGTGTAGGCTGGAGCTATGTTAGTGGTTGTATTGTACAGAAGCTTGTGGATGAGAAAGTAGGAGGGGGTAAGTGGTGGAAGGAGAAGGGTGGGGTGGGGATCGAGGGGAGGGGAGTGAGGCAGGAAGGGATGGCGTTGGCAGGGGGTCCGTCTCTGACTTCCCCGACCCCTTGGGGTGTTCAAGGGGCGTGTTATGAGAAACTAGGGGCGGATCTGTATAGGGGGAGATATAGGAGGAGAGAGGTGTCTTTGTAAGGTTTAGGGTTAAGGGGAGATCCTGGCACGTCGTAGATTTTTAATGACAATTCTCAGAGGAGTAATTTATCCTTTGTCAGGGTTCAGGGAGTTTGCAAATTCTGGGGTCGTTTTATAGTGTAACCAGCAGGCCCATTTTTTACTAAATGATGACGGAGTCTCTCTTGCAATATGTATAAGATTTTCCATTTCCTCAATTTTGCATATTCTGTTAAACCATTCTTTTATGGTTGGTTGGTGAGTCGATTTCCAGTGTATAGGGATACACTGCTTTGCCGCATTGATCATGTGCATTGCTAGGGATTTGTGATAGGAATTGTGCGACAGGGGTGAATGGTGTAGAAGGAATTGAGAAGGGGAAAGGTCCAAATGATATGAGGTGACTCGAGAGGTTATATGGCATACCTTTTCCCAGAAGTCTTTTAGAGATGGACAGGACCACCAGATATGGAGAAGGGTTCCCCTTTCCCGGAGACATCTCCAGCAAACCTCTGGGATTGTGGGATTATATTTATGCAGAAGGGTGGGCGTGCGGTACCATCTAGATTGGATCTTAAAGCCGTTTTCCTGGGTCGACACATTCGTCGACCCTTTATGTATGTTGAGGAAAATTAGTTCCCATTGTTCCGCTGAAAGAGATACCGAGAGGTCTGACTCCCAGTTCTTACAGGCTAAGGTCTCGTTAGCTTTCATCTCGGCGAAGAGGAGTTCATGTGTGGTAGAAACTAGATGAGATTGGGGTGTCGTTTGGATACATAGCTTTTCGAAAGGGGTGAGTTCTCTGGAGCATTGTATATTCTTGTTAAGGGATTTTAGAAAATGAGCAATTAAAATATATGTCCAAGGGGGAATGGGTGGCTTGTTTAGTTGGGAGGAGAGTTGGGATGTAGACAATAGTTTGCCCCGGAGGAAGAACTGATGTGATCTAATTGGGCTCTGTGTCCAGTTATCGGTAAGAAACTTTGCGTGCATACCTGGTGGGAACCCAGGGTTCATTTTTACAGGTGTCAGTGGGCCGGGAATCGAAGATATGGGTGATCGGTAGCAAAGCTTTTTGAAGCATTGCAAGGTTGGGCCTATAAGTGGGTGTACGTGTAATTCAGAGGGGACGTGGGGTGAGAGTAACCATGGGAGAGACTCCAAAGGGAGAGCAGAAAAAGATGCTTCTAGGGAAACCCAATCTTTGTGGAGAGATTGAGTATTCCAGTCCACTATCCTGGTAAGGTGTGTAGCAGTGTAATAATTGAGAAGGTTGGGGAGGCCTATGCCCCCAAGTCTTTTAGGTCGGGTGAGCTGCGTAAAGCTGATTCTGGGTCTACGGTTCCCCCATAAGAATTTAGTGCATATGTTTCTATAAGATTTAAAAAAGGCCGGAGGTATATGTATAGGGATCACCTGCAATATATAGAGTATTCTCGGGAGGGCATTCATTTTGAGGATCGCCGCTCTGCCAAACCAAGAGAAAAGCGGTTTGTTCCATGTTTCAAGATCAGAGGATATTCTGTGTAGGATAGGAACATGGTTTTTAGCGTAGAGGTTTGAGAGTTTGGAAGGGAGTTGTATCCCTAGGTATGTGATGGAATCATGTTTCCATTGGAACGGGAAGTTAGCCTTACATTGATCAACTATGTGTTGAGGTAATGTTATATTAAGGGCAAAGGATTTCGAGAAATTAATTTTAAGGTGGGAGAGGAACTGAAATTGTTTAAATTCAGAAAGAAGGTTTGGTAGGGAGATCAGTGGGTTCGACAGGAACAACAAAATATCGTCTGCGAAAGCAGCGTATTTATATTCTCTTTTGGAGGAACTTATACCTTGGATATCTGGGTTGTATGTCAGTTTACGGAGGAATGGTTCAAGTGTGAGTACAAAGAGGATGGGGGACAGGGGGCAGCCCTGTCTTGTGCCATTTCCGATGGGAAAGGCGTCCGACAGAGTATTGTTGACCCGTACCTTAGCAGATGGTCCCGTGTATAGTGACAGGATTAGGCCTAACATATATGGGCCCAATCCTATGGCCCTCAGAACCGCTGTCATATAGTCCCAAGCTACTCTGTCGAACGCCTTCTCCGCATCGAGTGACAAAAACAGGCCTTTTTGGGTTGTCTGTGTCATAAGGTGGTGTAAGTTTATTGCTTTAACAGTGTTGTCCCTGGCTTCACGTCCAGGGATAAAGCCGGTCTGGTCATGAGAGATTAAGGAAGGGAGAAGCGGTAAGAGTCTGTTTGCCAAAATCTTAGAAAAGATTTTGACATCTACATTCAATAATGAGATTGGTCTATAATTTCCCGTTTGGGTGGGGTCCTTATCTTCTTTGGGGATAACAACGATATGTGCTTCTAACATTTCGCTTTTGAAAGGATTTGTGGGAGAGAGTGTATTGAAGGCGTCAATGAAGGGTTGTTGAAGAAGGTCTGAGAATGTCTTGAAATATACGGCGGAAAGACCATCAGGTCCCGGGCTCTTACCAGGCTTAAGTTGTTTTAAAGCTTTTTTCCATTCCTGAATAGAGATCGGGGATTCCAGAATCGTGGTGGTGTCAGTGGGGAGCTTTCCTGGAGCAAATTGGTCTAAGAACGAGTTAATATCATTGGGTCTGTCATTCGATAAGGTAGTAGGGGGTTCGGATTTATCTAGATTATATAGGGACGAGTAGTACTTCTCAAACTCTCTGGTAGGGATGAGCTTCGTGTTCGAGTCGAACATACGTTCGACTCGAACATTGGCTGTTCGATCGTTCGACGAAGATCGAACGATTTGGGCCGTTCGCGCCAAATTCGAGTGACGCGAACGGCCCACAATGCACTACGCCATCGCAGTGTCATCCAGGCGCTGTGATTGGCCAAGCATGCACTGTGACCCCGCATGCTTGGCCAATCACAGCGCCGGCAGCGAGGAGAGCAATGATTGGCCACAGGCAGGATGCCTGTGGCCAATTATTGCTGAGGGTGTTTAGTACACGCCCCACACTATAAAAGGCCGCCAGCACGGCGGCCTAGTGTAGTGTGTTCCGGAGCAGGGATAGAGTAGCATAGGCAGGGACAGTGACTGTTATTTCTTTCTTGCTTAACCTGGATTCCTTTAGTTTAGGGAAAGAGAAGGATAGGTAGGGAGAGTGTCAGTGTGTTTTGTGCTTCTGCTATAGTGTGCTTAAAAAAAAACATTTATTCTAGGGACAGAAAACTCTAGGTAGGGACAGTGTCAGTTTCTTTCACTCTGCAAGTCCTTGTTTCCAGGGACCTGGAAGGACAGTGAGTGAATTGTCCTTTTGCTATATTGTGATTAAAAAAAACATTTATTCTAGGGACAGAAAACTCTAGGTAGGGACAGTGTCAGTTTCTTTCACTCTGCAAGTCCTTGTTTCCAGGGACCTGGAAGGACAGTGAGTGAATTGTCCTTTTGCTATATTGTGATTAAAAAAAACATTTATTCTAGGGACAGAAAACTCTAGGTAGGGACAGTGTCAGTTTCTTTCACTCTGCAAGTCCTTGTTTCCAGGGACCTGGAAGGACAGTGAGTGAATTGTCCTTTTGCTATATTGTGATTAAAAAAAACATTTATTCTAGGGACAGAAAACTCTAGGTAGGGACAGTGTCAGTTTCTTTCACTCTGCAAGTCCTTGTTTCCAGGGACCTGGAAGGACAGTGAGTGAATTGTCCTTTTGCTATATTGTGATTAAAAAAAACATTTTTTTCTAGGGACAGAAAACTGTAGGTAGGGAGAGTATTTTTTTTCTTTCACTCTGCAAGTCCTTGTTTCCAGGGACCTGTAAGGACAGTGAGTTAATTGTCCTTGTGCTATATTGTGCTGAAAAAAACATTTATTCCAGGGACAGAAAACTCTAGGTAGGGACAGTGTCAGTTTCTTTCACTCTGCAAGTCCTTGTTTCCAGGGACCTGGAAGGACAGTGAGTGAATTGTCCTTTTGCTATATTGTGATTAAAAAAAACATTTATTCTAGGGACAGAAAACTCTAGGTAGGGACAGTGTCAGTTTCTTTCACTCTGCAAGTCCTTGTTTCCAGGGACCTGGAAGGACAGTGAGTGAATTGTCCTTTTGCTATATTGTGATTAAAAAAAACATTTATTCTAGGGACAGAAAACTCTAGGTAGGGACAGTGTCAGTTTCTTTCACTCTGCAAGTCCTTGTTTCCAGGGACCTGGAAGGACAGTGAGTGAATTGTCCTTTTGCTATATTGTGATTAAAAAAAACATTTATTCTAGGGACAGAAAACTCTAGGTAGGGACAGTGTCAGTTTCTTTCACTCTGCAAGTCCTTGTTTCCAGGGACCTGGAAGGACAGTGAGTGAATTGTCCTTTTGCTATATTGTGATTAAAAAAAACATTTATTCTAGGGACAGAAAACTCTAGGTAGGGACAGTGTCAGTTTCTTTCACTCTGCAAGTCCTTGTTTCCAGGGACCTGGAAGGACAGTGAGTGAATTGTCCTTTTGCTATATTGTGATTAAAAAAAACATTTATTCCAGGGACAGAAAACTCTAGGTAGGGACAGTGTCAGTTTCTTTCACTCTGCAAGTCCTTGTTTCCAGGGACCTGGAAGGACAGTGAGTGAATTGTCCTTTTGCTATATTGTGATTAAAAAAAACATTTATTCTAGGGACAGAAAACTCTAGGTAGGGACAGTGTCAGTTTCTTTCACTCTGCAAGTCCTTGTTTCCAGGGACCTGGAAGGACAGTGAGTGAATTGTCCTTTTGCTATATTGTGATTAAAAAAAACATTTATTCTAGGGACAGAAAACTCTAGGTAGGGACAGTGTCAGTTTCTTTCACTCTGCAAGTCCTTGTTTCCAGGGACCTGGAAGGACAGTGAGTGAATTGTCCTTTTGCTATATTGTGATTAAAAAAAACATTTATTCTAGGGACAGAAAACTCTAGGTAGGGACAGTGTCAGTTTCTTTCACTCTGCAAGTCCTTGTTTCCAGGGACCTGGAAGGACAGTGAGTGAATTGTCCTTTTGCTATATTGTGATTAAAAAAAACATTTATTCTAGGGACAGAAAACTCTAGGTAGGGACAGTGTCAGTTTCTTTCACTCTGCAAGTCCTTGTTTCCAGGGACCTGGAAGGACAGTGAGTGAATTGTCCTTTTGCTATATTGTGATTAAAAAAAACATTTATTCTAGGGACAGAAAACTCTAGGTAGGGACAGTGTCAGTTTCTTTCACTCTGCAAGTCCTTGTTTCCAGGGACCTGGAAGGACAGTGAGTGAATTGTCCTTTTGCTATATTGTGATTAAAAAAAACATTTATTCTAGGGACAGAAAACTCTAGGTAGGGACAGTGTCAGTTTCTTTCACTCTGCAAGTCCTTGTTTCCAGGGACCTGGAAGGACAGTGAGTGAATTGTCCTTTTGCTATATTGTGATTAAAAAAAACATTTTTTTCTAGGGACAGAAAACTGTAGGTAGGGAGAGTATTTTTTTTCTTTCACTCTGCAAGTCCTTGTTTCCAGGGACCTGTAAGGACAGTGAGTTAATTGTCCTTGTGCTATATTGTGCTGAAAAAAACATTTATTCCAGGGACAGAAAACTCTAGGTAGGGACAGTGTCAGTTTCTTTCACTCTGCAAGTCCTTGTTTCCAGGGACCTGGAAGGACAGTGAGTGAATTGTCCTTTTGCTATATTGTGATTAAAAAAAACATTTATTCTAGGGACAGAAAACTCTAGGTAGGGACAGTGTCAGTTTCTTTCACTCTGCAAGTCCTTGTTTCCAGGGACCTGGAAGGACAGTGAGTGAATTGTCCTTTTGCTATATTGTGATTAAAAAAAACATTTATTCTAGGGACAGAAAACTCTAGGTAGGGACAGTGTCAGTTTCTTTCACTCTGCAAGTCCTTGTTTCCAGGGACCTGGAAGGACAGTGAGTGAATTGTCCTTTTGCTATATTGTGATTAAAAAAAACATTTATTCTAGGGACAGAAAACTCTAGGTAGGGACAGTGTCAGTTTCTTTCACTCTGCAAGTCCTTGTTTCCAGGGACCTGGAAGGACAGTGAGTGAATTGTCCTTTTGCTATATTGTGATTAAAAAAAACATTTATTCCAGGGACAGAAAACTCTAGGTAGGGACAGTGTCAGTTTCTTTCACTCTGCAAGTCCTTGTTTCCAGGGACCTGGAAGGACAGTGAGTGAATTGTCCTTTTGCTATATTGTGATTAAAAAAAACATTTATTCTAGGGACAGAAAACTCTAGGTAGGGACAGTGTCAGTTTCTTTCACTCTGCAAGTCCTTGTTTCCAGGGACCTGGAAGGACAGTGAGTGAATTGTCCTTTTGCTATATTGTGATTAAAAAAAACATTTATTCTAGGGACAGAAAACTCTAGGTAGGGACAGTGTCAGTTTCTTTCACTCTGCAAGTCCTTGTTTCCAGGGACCTGGAAGGACAGTGAGTGAATTGTCCTTTTGCTATATTGTGATTAAAAAAAACATTTATTCTAGGGACAGAAAACTCTAGGTAGGGACAGTGTCAGTTTCTTTCACTCTGCAAGTCCTTGTTTCCAGGGACCTGGAAGGACAGTGAGTGAATTGTCCTTTTGCTATATTGTGATTAAAAAAAACATTTATTCTAGGGACAGAAAACTCTAGGTAGGGACAGTGTCAGTTTCTTTCACTCTGCAAGTCCTTGTTTCCAGGGACCTGGAAGGACAGTGAGTGAATTGTCCTTTTGCTATATTGTGATTAAAAAAAACATTTATTCTAGGGACAGAAAACTCTAGGTAGGGACAGTGTCAGTTTCTTTCACTCTGCAAGTCCTTGTTTCCAGGGACCTGGAAGGACAGTGAGTGAATTGTCCTTTTGCTATATTGTGATTAAAAAAAACATTTATTCTAGGGACAGAAAACTCTAGGTAGGGACAGTGTCAGTTTCTTTCACTCTGCAAGTCCTTGTTTCCAGGGACCTGGAAGGACAGTGAGTGAATTGTCCTTTTGCTATATTGTGATTAAAAAAAACATTTATTCTAGGGACAGAAAACTCTAGGTAGGGACAGTGTCAGTTTCTTTCACTCTGCAAGTCCTTGTTTCCAGGGACCTGGAAGGACAGTGAGTGAATTGTCCTTTTGCTATATTGTGATTAAAAAAAACATTTATTCTAGGGACAGAAAACTCTAGGTAGGGACAGTGTCAGTTTCTTTCACTCTGCAAGTCCTTGTTTCCAGGGACCTGGAAGGACAGTGAGTGAATTGTCCTTTTGCTATATTGTGATTAAAAAAAACATTTATTCTAGGGACAGAAAACTCTAGGTAGGGACAGTGTCAGTTTCTTTCACTCTGCAAGTCCTTGTTTCCAGGGACCTGGAAGGACAGTGAGTGAATTGTCCTTTTGCTATATTGTGATTAAAAAAAACATTTATTCTAGGGACAGAAAACTCTAGGTAGGGACAGTGTCAGTTTCTTTCACTCTGCAAGTCCTTGTTTCCAGGGACCTGGAAGGACAGTGAGTGAATTGTCCTTTTGCTATATTGTGATTAAAAAAAACATTTATTCTAGGGACAGAAAACTCTAGGTAGGGACAGTGTCAGTTTCTTTCACTCTGCAAGTCCTTGTTTCCAGGGACCTGGAAGGACAGTGAGTGAATTGTCCTTTTGCTATATTGTGATTAAAAAAAACATTTATTCTAGGGACAGAAAACTCTAGGTAGGGACAGTGTCAGTTTCTTTCACTCTGCAAGTCCTTGTTTCCAGGGACCTGGAAGGACAGTGAGTGAATTGTCCTTTTGCTATATTGTGATTAAAAAAAACATTTATTCTAGGGACAGAAAACTCTAGGTAGGGACAGTGTCAGTTTCTTTCACTCTGCAAGTCCTTGTTTCCAGGGACCTGGAAGGACAGTGAGTGAATTGTCCTTTTGCTATATTGTGATTAAAAAAAACATTTATTCTAGGGACAGAAAACTCTAGGTAGGGACAGTGTCAGTTTCTTTCACTCTGCAAGTCCTTGTTTCCAGGGACCTGGAAGGACAGTGAGTGAATTGTCCTTTTGCTATATTGTGATTAAAAAAAACATTTATTCTAGGGACAGAAAACTCTAGGTAGGGACAGTGTCAGTTTCTTTCACTCTGCAAGTCCTTGTTTCCAGGGACCTGGAAGGACAGTGAGTGAATTGTCCTTTTGCTATATTGTGATTAAAAAAAACATTTTTTTCTAGGGACAGAAAACTGTAGGTAGGGAGAGTATTTTTTTTCTTTCACTCTGCAAGTCCTTGTTTCCAGGGACCTGTAAGGACAGTGAGTTAATTGTCCTTGTGCTATATTGTGCTGAAAAAAACATTTATTCCAGGGACAGAAAACTCTAGGTAGGGACAGTGTCAGTTTCTTTCACTCTGCAAGTCCTTGTTTCCAGGGACCTGGAAGGACAGTGAGTGAATTGTCCTTTTGCTATATTGTGATTAAAAAAAACATTTTTTTCTAGGGACAGAAAACTGTAGGTAGGGAGAGTGTTTTTTTTCTTTCACTCTGCAAGTCCTTGTTTCCAGGGACCTGTAAGGACAGTGAGTTAATTTTCCTTGTGCTATATTGTGATTAAAAAAAACATTTATTCTAGGGACAGAAAACTCTAGGTAGGGACAGTGTCAGTTTCTTTCACTCTGCAAGTCCTTGTTTCCAGGGACCTGGAAGGACAGTGAGTGAATTGTCCTTTTGCTATATTGTGATTAAAAAAAACATTTATTCTAGGGACAGAAAACTCTAGGTAGGGACAGTGTCAGTTTCTTTCACTCTGCAAGTCCTTGTTTCCAGGGACCTGGAAGGACAGTGAGTGAATTGTCCTTTTGCTATATTGTGATTAAAAAAAACATTTATTCTAGGGACAGAAAACTCTAGGTAGGGACAGTGTCAGTTTCTTTCACTCTGCAAGTCCTTGTTTCCAGGGACCTGGAAGGACAGTGAGTGAATTGTCCTTTTGCTATATTGTGATTAAAAAAAACATTTATTCTAGGGACAGAAAACTCTAGGTAGGGACAGTGTCAGTTTCTTTCACTCTGCAAGTCCTTGTTTCCAGGGACCTGGAAGGACAGTGAGTGAATTGTCCTTTTGCTATATTGTGATTAAAAAAAACATTTATTCTAGGGACAGAAAACTCTAGGTAGGGACAGTGTCAGTTTCTTTCACTCTGCAAGTCCTTGTTTCCAGGGACCTGGAAGGACAGTGAGTGAATTGTCCTTTTGCTATATTGTGATTAAAAAAAACATTTATTCTAGGGACAGAAAACTCTAGGTAGGGACAGTGTCAGTTTCTTTCACTCTGCAAGTCCTTGTTTCCAGGGACCTGGAAGGACAGTGAGTGAATTGTCCTTTTGCTATATTGTGATTAAAAAAAACATTTTTTTCTAGGGACAGAAAACTGTAGGTAGGGAGAGTATTTTTTTTCTTTCACTCTGCAAGTCCTTGTTTCCAGGGACCTGTAAGGACAGTGAGTTAATTGTCCTTGTGCTATATTGTGCTGAAAAAAACATTTATTCCAGGGACAGAAAACTCTAGGTAGGGACAGTGTCAGTTTCTTTCACTCTGCAAGTCCTTGTTTCCAGGGACCTGGAAGGACAGTGAGTGAATTGTCCTTTTGCTATATTGTGATTAAAAAAAACATTTTTTTCTAGGGACAGAAAACTGTAGGTAGGGAGAGTGTTTTTTTTCTTTCACTCTGCAAGTCCTTGTTTCCAGGGACCTGTAAGGACAGTGAGTTAATTTTCCTTGTGCTATATTGTGATTAAAAAAAACATTTTTTCTAGGGACAGAAAACTGTAGGTAGGGAGAGTGTTTTTTTTCTTTCACTCTGCAAGTCCTTGTTTCCAGGGACAGAGAAGGACACCTGAAGGTAGCCCTTATTGCTTTTTTCCCATCTCCCTGCAGGCCATCTATTAGAATGTCTGGAAGGCAAACAAGGAGAGGCAGACAGTCAGGAGGCAATAAAAGAGGGCAAGCAGGCTCTGTGTCTGGGGGCAACAGTGCTGGTCGTGGACGCGGTGCATTGTCATCAGCACATGGCCATGGGACACGCTTGTCCTTCTTTTCGGCAGCTGGACATGTTGAGCCACATCATGCCGAAGACTTGGTAGAGTGGATGACCAAGCCCTCCTCCTCCTCCTCATCCTCTCTCACCCAGGCTCAGGGTACTGGAAAAGCAGCTGCCAAAGCGTCGTCTTCCCTGGTATCAATGTCAGACAAATCATCAGTCACTCCTTCCCTAGACCCACCATGTCCTCCTCCTGAGGAGTCCCCCGAACTGTTTCAGCACAGTGTTGGGTACATGCTCCAGGAGGATGCCCAGCGTTTCGAAGGGTCTGATGATGAAACCCAGCTAGAGGAAGGCAGTAGCGTGAGAGCAGACAGAGGGGATGCTCAAGAAGGACACCAATCTGGCAGTCATGTTCCAGCAGCTGCAGCATACTGCCAGATTGGCTCCAGTGATGAGGAGGGAGGGGATGATGAGGTCAATGACTCCACGTGGGTGCCTAATAGGAGAGAGGAGGAGGAGGAGGATGAGGAGGAGGCACATCTCCAACGAGGCAGGATGCCCTTTGGTGGCCAGCGTAAGGGCAGTACACCGACGGAATCACACCGCAGAGCTCCGCCTGTGCAGGGCGCTGCCTCTGCCCGTCATTCAAAAAGTTCTTTGGTGTGGGCCTTTTTTGAGGCTAGTGCATCAGATCGCACAGCTGCTGTTTGCAACATATGTCTCAAGCGTATATCGCGTGGCCAAAACATCAGCCGCTTGGGTACCACATGCCTGACCAGACATATGTTGACCTGCCATGCAGCTCGTTGGCAAGCCTACCTCAAAGACCCACACCAAAGAACAAAGCGGACCTCTCCTTGCACCGCATCAGCTGGGATCTCCAACCCCACTATAACTTCAGTCCTCTCTGAAACATGCACTGAGAGGAATGAAGGTGTAGAATTAGGTGTGTCACAGCCAAGTACTTGCGCCCACTCTGCTAGCAGTACACCGACGTCCGATTCTAGCAGGCAAATTTCCCTGCCCCAGCTGCTGGACCGTCGAAAGAAGTTCACTCCCAGCCATCCACATGCCCAGCGGTTGAATGCTAGCTTGGCTAAATTGCTAGCGCTTCAACTGCTGCCTTTTCAGTTGGTAGACTCGGCCCCCTTCCGTGAGTTTGTGCAATGTGCGGTTCCTCAGTGGCAGGTTCCCAAACGCCACTTTTTCTCACGGAAGGCTATTCCGGCTCTCTACCGGCATGTGGAAGGCAATGTCTTGGCCTCGCTGGACAGGGCGGTCAGCGGTAAGGTGCATATTACCGCTGACTCATGGTCCAGCAGGCATGGACAGGGACGTTACCTTTCTTTCACGGCCCATTGGGTCACTCTTTTGGCAGCTGGGAAGGATTCAGGACAAGGTGCAGTAGTGTTGGAGGTTGTCCCACCGCCACGCCTCCAAAATGCTACTACTGGTTGTGACACACCTCTCTCCTCCACCCCCTCCTCTTCTTCTTCCTCCATGGCCTCTTCCTGTGGTTTGTCCTATGAACCAGCGGTGCTCCGTAGCCGTTCACGGGGCTACGCAAGTACGCAGGCAAAAAGATGCCATGCCGTGCTTGCGCTGGTGTGTTTGGGGGACAGAAGCCACACTGGGGCAGAGGTCCTGTCTGCTCTGCAGGGCCAGGCCGAGAGGTGGTTGACGCCACGCCAGCTTAAGCCAGGAATGGTGGTTTGCGACAATGGCACCAACCTCCTCTCCGCCCTCCGACAGGGACAACTGACCCATGTGCCCTGTGTGGCTCACGTCCTTAACCTGGTGGTGCAGCGGTTCTTGGGCAGGTACCCGGGCTTACAGGATGTCCTGAGGCAGGCCAGGAAAGTCTGTGTGCATTTCCGCAGATCTTATAATGCCAGTGCTCGCCTGGCTGAGCTGCAAAAGGAGTTGAACCTGCCCAAGAACCGCCTTATATGTGACATGCCCACCAGGTGGAACTCAACGTTGGCCATGCTGCAGCGGCTGCACACGCAGCAGAGGGCCATCAATGAGTACCTGTGCGACTACGGCACCAGGACAGGGTCAGGGGAGCTTGGTTTTTTTTCTCCACGCCAGTGGGGCATGATCAGGGATGCATGCACTGTCCTGGCACCATTTGAGGAGGCCACGAGGATGGTGAGCAGTGACAGTGCATGCATCAGTGACACTGTACCTCTTGTCCACCTGTTGGAGCACACGCTGCGTGGAATAATGGACAGGGCACTTGAGGCAGAACAGAGGCAGGAAGAGGAGGACTTCCTTGCCTCTCAAGGCCCCCTTTACCCAGACAGTGTTCCTTCTGTCCCACCCATCGCACAGGAAGAGGAGGAGGAGGAGGAGGAGGAGGAGGAGGATTGTGTCAGCATGGAGGTGGAGGCTGGCACTCAGCATCATCAGCAGCAGTCTTTTAGGGATGATTTACAGTCCCAAGAAACCAGTGGACTTGTACGTGGCTGGGAGGAGGTGGCTGCGGATCATGTCGTCCTTAGTGACCCAGAGGACTCCGGAGCGAATGCCTCAGCAAACCTACGCTGCATGGCCTCCCTGATCCTGCAAAGTCTGCGGAAGGATCCTCGTATTCTTCGGATCAAGGAGAGGGACCATTACTGGCTGGCCACTCTCCTTGATCCACGGTACAAGGGTAAGGTTGCGGACCTTATGTTACCGTCGCAGAGGGAGCAGAGGATGAGACAACTCCGGGAGGCCTTGCAGAAAGGTCTGTGCAACGCGTTCCCAGAGACTGGGAGGTTGCAAACTCCTGGTCCTGGACAACGAGTTGCTGAGGCTTCGGCCAGTCAAAGAAGGAGCGGTGGGGAAGGTGGCCGTCTGACCGATGCGTTCAGACAATTCTTTAGTCCGCAGCCCCAAAGTATGATTGGTTCCAGCAACCATCGCCAGCGTCTGATAAACATGGTGCAGGAATATCTAGGGGCAAGGTCAGACTTGGACACCTTCCCCACCGAAAATCCTCTGGCTTACTGGGTCTTGAGGATGGATCACTGGCCAGAGCTTGCACAGTATGCAATTGAGCTACTGGCCTGTCCTGCATCCAGCGTTCTTTCGGAACGCACATTCAGTGCTGCTGGAGGATTTGTCACGGATCACAGGGTGCGCCTGTCCACCGACTCGGTTGATCGACTGACTTTCATCAAGATGAACCAGTCTTGGATCACCACCAGCTACCACACACCTGATGCTGATATAACAGACTAATTGATTTTAAAATGTCACATCCCTTCAAGACTGATGCTGATGCTGAGTGCCTGTGCTGTTATGTTGACTGGCTATCCTCCTCCTCCGAGTCCTCAATGATACGATTGATGATGATAGCTTGGAAGATCATTTTTGTTTATGGGTGCCGCCACCAGTGCCTAACGCCCAATTTTTCAGCCCCTGTTTAACAGGGGCGTGTAATTACAATTTTTGAAGCAATACTTTGCAACAGGGCTCATTGCTGTGCTCCAAGTACAGTATCTGTGAGGAGTTGCAGTGTTGTGCCACCAGTGCCTAAGGCCCAATTTTTCAGCCCCTGTTTAACAGGGGCGTGTCATTACAATTTTTGAAGCAATACTTTGCAACAGGGCTCATTGCTGTGCTCCAAGTACAGTATCTGTGAGGGGTTGCAGTGTTGTGCCACCAGTGCCTAAGGCCCAATTTTTCAGCCCCTGTTCAACAGGGGCATGTAATTACAATTCTTGATCTAATAATTCACAGCAGGGCCCATTGCTGCACCCACCAAGAGTAACTGTCAGGGCTTACAGTGTTGTGGCACCAGCACCACCATCAAAGGCCCAATTTTTACTACCACTGTTCAACAATTATATGTAATTAAAATTCCTGATATAATAGTTGACAGCAGGGCGTTCCAGCACCAACCAAGAGTAACTGTGAGTGCTTACAGTGTTGTGCCAACACCAACAACTAAGGGGCCTATTTCTGCAGAGTATATACGGCAGGTCCCTACTTTCAAACATCCAACTTACAAACGACTCCTACTTGCAAACGCAAGAAGACAACAGGAAGTGAGAGGAAATCTACCACTAGGAAGGAAAATTCTCTCCTGTAAGAATAAATATGGGAGAAAGGTGTCTCCTCTGTACTGATGCTTTATCAGCAATCCTTGTTTCAAGAAAAACACCACATTTCAAAAACAGTTGTCATTGGGACGGAAAGTGAGGTGAAATGTTCTGAACAGGGGCACAGACAGCAAAACAAATGTTACAGGGGTGATAACCCTTACCTATGTTTTCCAAAAAGTTTAAAAATAGATTTTTGGGCTGGAGCTACACTTCAACAATGTACCTGTTCAAAATTACAAACAGATTCTACATAAGAACAAACCTACAGTCCCTGTCTTCTATGCACCGCCTGTATACGGCTGTTCAGAGTATATAGGGCCTTTTTTATTTTATGTGCGGGGTTCCCCTTAATATCCATACAAGACCCAAAGGGGCTGGTAATGGGCTGGGGTAGGGGGGGGGGGGTCATGGGGTAGCTATGCCATTTTTCTTAAAGAATTTCATCCATATTACCGGGACCAGACATTACATTAAAGCCGCAAGCAGTTTTAAATGGCTTTTTTTTCCTTTAGAAGTGTCATTTTGTGCAGGGACAGTTCTAAACACGGGAAACACGTGGCACTTCACAGGCATACTTTAGACACCCCCCAGGTACGATATTTAAAGGAATATTTGACTTTTTTTTTTTCACTTTATGCATCATTAAAATGACTGCTCCCGAAAAACGACCGTTTTTAAAACTTCTTTTTGCATTGATACATGTCCCCTGGTGCAGAACCCGGGTTCCCAAACCCTTTTTAGGACAATAACATGCATAATAGTTGTTATAATTAGCACTTTAGAATTCGAACGTTCGCATCCATTGTATTTAATAGGGTTCTAATGTTCGTTCGAACTTCCGGTCCGTTCGCGGGTTCTGGTGCGAACCGAACCCGGGGGTGTTCGGCTCATCACTACTCTCTGGCTATGTCATTGTTATTCGTGAGAGTCTTACCCGTGGGGGATTGTATGTGGTGTATCGTATTAGCAGCCCTTTTCTTGCGTAAGGCTTGAGCAAGAAGATGGCCACTTTTGTTGCCGAATTCGTAAAAAAGTTTCTGAGATAGAGTGTATTTCTTCCTGAGGTGATGGCCCAATTCTTCCTGAATGAGTGTACGAGTCTCTAGTAGTTCTACGAGGGTTTGCTGGGCCAGGTTTCGTTTGTGTAGTGCTTCTAGTTTATTAAGTTTGGAAAAGAGATCAGCCAGTTTGGCCCGTTTTTCCTTTCTAATTGCGGCCCCCAGGGAAATCAATTTCCCTCGGACAACACATTTGTGAGCCGCCCACTGAGTAAGTTTAGAAATGTCCGGGGTGTTGTTCTCAGTGAAATAATTGCTTAGGCAAGTTTGAATCTCTAATTCTTTGGTTTTGTCTGTCAGGATGGAAGGGTCTAGTCTCCAAATTTGCGAGCGGTATACTTTTTCAGGGAAAGTGAGGGTCATTGAGATAGGGTGGTGGTCCGAGAAGGTCATCGGTTCGACGGTTGCTGCTTTCAGGGACGGGAGATCCTGTTGGGTAAGAAATATGTAGTCTAGTCGTGAATATTTGTTATGTGGGGCGGAGAAGAATGTAAAATCCTTTACGTTCGGGTGTAAGGTGCGCCATGTGTCGTGTAGCAAGAGTTCTTGGAAACATTTTCTGATTTGTCGGAGCGCCCTGTATGGTAGGTGGGATTTCCCCGACGAGGTGTCTAAAAGGGGGTTCAGGGGTACATTGAGATCCCCTCCCAGTATAAGAATACCCTCTTGGAAATTGGTTAGGTGTCTTGTTACAGCCCTAAAAAAGGGAACTTGGGACGAGTTGGGGCTGTATATGTTAGCCAAAGTGATTGGTTTGTTCCTGAGTGTCCCTTTTAGGAAGATATACCTGCCTAGTTCGTCAAGGTGAGTGTCTGTAATTTGGATGGGAAGGTTTTTGGAAATGATTATGGAGACTCCTTTGGATTTCGAGATAGGTGAGGTGGCATGGAAACTATGGGGGAAGAGGCGATTAGTCATGTTGGGAACTGATTTCTTACAAAAGTGGGTTTCCTGTAAGAAGATTATGTCAGCTTTCATGCTGCGCATGAGGGAAAAGAGTTGTGTTCGCTTTTCAGGTATGTTCAGTCCTTTGGCGTTAAGGGAGACTACCTTTAGGGACAGGTTGGCGCCTCGGACATTATCGGGGCTCATGTTGGTAGTAGAGGTTTAAGCGAGTGGGGGGCGGGAGGATATGGGGAAGTCAGAGACGGGAGGAAAAGAAAGGGGGGGGTTATGCGGATGGGGAGAAGGGAAGATGTGGGGTAGGTGAGGTTAGGACGTTGAGGAGGAAGATAACCAGGGAGGAAGGAGGGGACAGGTAGGGGGATGGGGTATTATACCGGGTGTGGGACTTGACCTGCAAGCCCACCAATTAGGAGTGGGGGTACCGGTGAGGTTCAGCGGTGTCTACCAGAGTCCGCTGTGTGTGAGAGCGGTAGGTGGAGTTCAACTAGAGAGAGGTGAGGTCTGCGTCTCTCTATGAGGTCTTAAGGATAACAGACGCTGCTGATTGTTAGCGTCATCTATGGCTCATTTTGGTGTCAGAGGAGTAATCTTGTTGTGTAGATGACGGACAGGTCATCCTATAAGGACATGGTGAGAGGGTGATTCGTAGGTGACTTCAGGGCTGTGTGTAACGGCTTATTCTCATAAAGCATGAAGGCTGTGGAGTTGTAAGGGCATTTATTCGGCAATTAGAGGAGGATGTTTAGCATTGTGTAATCTGGGGGTTTGTGTGGAAGAGGGGGATAAGAAATTAAGTGTATTGCTCAAATTTCAGATGTCACATGACAGAGAATAGGGGGCATATACTTTGGTTTAGAGGAATATGCAGGGAACAGAGTCAGTAACATGGTGAATTAGTTAAAACAGAACAGAACAGAACGTACAGCTTGCGTTACCGTGAACAAGTATGCATCTGCAGTTATGGCTGACATCAAAAATCCAAATATGGATAACATAGCAAACAAAACATAGTAAACAAAAACATAGTAAACAAAATCATACCCAGGGGTTAAGGGCAGGCTGTCTAAATCCGAGGGGGGCACGCCCATTCCCAAACCTGAGAATGGATTCTACCCGACATCCACGTAGGCCACACACCTGTGCATGTCCCCCTCGGATCCCCGACCACCCTCAGTGCTGTAAAGCAGAAAATTCAGGAGCTAGGAGCTAGTAGGGCCTGTGGGGAGAAAGACAGCACATAATGCAATCGGGGGATTATATATCGACATGTCATTAGCTGCATTGGAGTAGATAGGAGAATGTAGGAAGAAGGCTTCAATAGAAAAAGGGTACAGCCGATGAGCAAGAATGAATACAGTGTGAGGAGAAGGAGGAAAAGACAATCAGTGCGGGAGAAGGTAGTCTCTGACCCGACATAAGGAAGTTAGGGCGACCGGGGAAACCTTCGGGAGTTGTCCAAGAGGGAAAGAGGGTACCAACCGTTCTGCCAGTGTTCCCTAGGGATTGCTGTATAAAGTTACCTGCGAATTGGAGTGGTCCAGAGTCCAGCTGTGAGGTGGAAACAGAAGGACGGTATTCATGTTTCTTGTTAGGCGATGCGTGCTTTGCGGGGCACTGGAGAAGCCGTCGGGCTACCATTACGCGGGGCTCTTTGATCCTTTGAAGGAGTGTGGGGAGGAGGTGGGTGAGAGCGTCGGCGGCCGATACTAAAGTTGCCTGCTTCTGCGATACCTTCCATGGAGGTGACTCTTCTGAGTGGCGGTATACGGAAGTCGCTGTACCAGTCTGGTACTTCCACATACGGTATCTCCATGGCCGTGCAGAAGTGGTCTAAATCCTCCGGGACTTTTAGATTGGCTGTGCGGCCTTGGTGAGTTGCTGTCAGGCAGAAGGGGAACTTCCATCGGTAGATTATGGATCTGGCCCTCAGTGTTTCCAGGAGGGGACGTAGCTCGCGTCTGCGCTGCAGGGTGATGTTAGATAGGTCCTGGTAGATTCTGATATCCGTTCCCTGGAAAGACAGTTGGTTGCGGTGTCTGGCCTTGCGTAATATTTCCTCCTTCAAGGGAAAGTCTGTGAGGCAGCAGACTGCATCCCGTGGGGGATCTGTGTCCCTTCCCCGCGGGCGCAGTGCCCTGTGGAGCCGTTCGAACGCGATCGGGGTATCAGGGGCTCTTTCAAGTAGATCGTTAAAGATGGTAGTTACTGCCACTGGGAGCTGGCTGGCATCGATCATTTCTGGAATACCCCTCACTCTAAGGTTGTGACGCCTTCCGCGATTATCTAAATCTTCCATGTGGCGATTGATCTCCCTGAGGTGGATCGCATGCGACTCTGTTACCTGTTGAACGTGACAAATCGCTGTGTCTTGGCGGGCTTGAGCGTATTCCACCTCTTCCACCCTAAGCGTCATGGCGTGTATGTCCGACCTCATGTCCAAGATGGCCGCCATGAGGGTGTTTTTAATATCCGTAGCGACGCTGTGCAGGTCATTAAGGCTCACTGCCGGGGGGTGAGTCATCCCCGTTGCCAGACCTGGGGATCTCTGCTCCTCGGGTCGCTGCGGGCTGGAGCTCTGGGCGCGTGGCGCTTGGGAGGAGGCTGCTTGCGAGGCCTGCATCCTGGCCGTAGGCCGTGACCGGAATATCTCGGGGATTTGCTGACTCAGCGGGGTGTCGGTGTTCAGCGGGGATCGGGAACGGGTTGCCGAGGCACTGCGAGCGGTTCTCACCATGTCCGGTGGAGCAGGTAAGCTGATAAGCTGAAGTTGCTGGACCTCGGGACGGGAGCTCGCACACTACACGTCCATCCTGGAACGGCACCAGACCACGCCCCTATCAATGTTTTGTATGGAATTTTGTATTAAAAGCTAATATAAATGACAACACACATGTTGCTCACAAGAGTCAGTCAGATAGTCAGCTTACCACCGCAGGTTAAATTATGAACACATACACTGCATTACTTGCTTTAAGAAACATACATTTTCTTGTTGTTTTATGTCCTACTGACAGCTTATGCATTTTAGAAAATAACATTACTATAGCCTATACCTCAGTAAGTTATGCATTTATCTATCTTTATAAAAGAAAAGAAAAAGTGCTTACCACTACCAGTTCAGTCACATGTTTACTTTCTAATGCCCCTGATTCCTGCTAAACAATCATGAAAGGCAGTATCTGCTCATTCGTAAAGCCAAAATACATTGAATGAATATGGCATTAGATATTGAGGAAAATGAGAATAATTTTTAACATACTTAATCATTCAAAATTTCTGTCATTTTCTTTCTTTTCATCAGATTGAGCCCTTGAGCACTAAACTGATAAGGATCATTTGGGACAGCCCTGAGCTAGCATGCCCTGTACTTCAAAGTCTTTCTGTCTTAACTGTCATTAAATTATAATTTTTCTTTGCCTATTTAAGCAGCTGAAGCAAAGCCTTTCTTTAACAAATCCGGACAAATTTGTTGACCTGTTTATATGTGTTCAAATATGGGAATGATAACATGCATTTGTACATGATAAAAAAAAAATTTATACCCAGTAATAACCCATGCACAGTCTGTTTACAGAGATTCGTGGAGATTCATCCAGTAGTTCAGATTGATCTGTTTACAAACTGAAGAAAAAAATATTTACAAATCACAGATTCCCCTGATAACTAATGAAGCCTCTTTCTGAGATTTGGTGTTTACGGCCTCATGCCCACTGGTGTTTTTACAGCTGCGTTTTTTGCAGCTTAAAAACGCCTGTCCATGTTATTGTAAATATTTTTTATTTTTTATTTATTTATTTTTTTGAAAAAAAAAAAAAACGTCGGAGCTAAAAACGCGACCGCGCGTTAGTGCGCGTTTTTTGACGCTCGCGTTTTTTTCTGCCTAATTCTGACGCTGAGGAACGCACTGGCCCTGGGTTTTTTTTACAGCTTACAAACGCCTATGCTCTTTACAGCTCAAAAACGCCTAGGTGGACATGAAGCTATAGACTAACATGGACAGGCGTTTTTAAGCTGTAAAAAACGCTCAAAAACGCGGCTGAAAAAACGCCCGTGGGCATGAGGCCTAAAAGTTAAAAAAAAAAATTTTGCTAGAAAATTACTTAGAACCCCCAAACATTATATATTTTTTATAACACCCTAGAGAATAAAATGACGGTCATTGCAATACTTTTTGTCACACCGTATTTGCACAGCCGTCTTACAAGCGCACTTTTTTGGAAAAAAATCACTTTTTTTAATTAAAAAATAAGACAACAGTAAAGTCAGCCCATTTTTATTTTATATTGTGAAATATGATGTTACACTGAGTAAATTGATACCCAACATGTCACGCTTCAAAGTTGCGCCCGCTCGTGGAATGGTGACAAAATTTTTCCCATAAAAATCTCTATATGCAATGGTTAAAAAATTCTACAGGTTGCATGTTTTGAGTTACAGAGGAGGTCTGAGGCTAGAATTGTTGCTCTCGCTCTAACGATCACGGCACTATCTCACATGTGTGGTTTGAACACCACTTTCATATGCGGGCGCTACTCACGTATGCGTTTGCTTCTGCACGCAAGCTTGGCGGGACGGGACGCGTTTAATTTTTATTTTTTTATTTTTTTTATTTTACCTTTTATTTTACATATTTACACTGTTCTTTTAAAAAAAAATTGTGTCACTTTTATTCCTATTACAAGGAATGTAAACATCCCTTGTAATAGAAAAAAAGCATGACAGGACCTCTTAAATATGAGATCTGGGGTCAAAAAGACCTCAGATCTCATAGTTACACTAAAATGCAATAAAAAATGTTTTATGTCATTTGAAAAATAAAAAATAAAAATGTCCTTTTAAGAGCCATGGGTGGAAGTGATGTTTTGACGTCGCTTCCGCCCTGCAATGATATGGAGACGGGTGGGGGTCATCTTCCCCTCACTCGTCTCCATGTCAAGCCAGGGACAGGATCCGATCGCCTCCGCCACTGCAGCTCCAGTAAGCGGCGGAGGGCACCGGAGAGTGGCAGGAGGGGCCCCCTCCCCCGCCGATAAAAGTTATCTTGCGGCGAATCCGCCGCAAAGACCACCTTTATCTTGAAGCGGACCGCCCACTCTGGAAGAGGATACTGGGGTTATGGTAGCTAGCTGCTGCCATAACAACGGTATTCCTCTTCAAAGTACCGACTTAAAACAATGACAGGCAGTCTGGAAGTGGTTAAACAAAAAGCTATTAAATGGATTTGCTACATGGGAGTGATTTTATAGTTGCCAATTTTAAATTTCTATTTAGTACCAACTATTTTTAAGAATTACGAGTCTCTGCAAAATAAATTTATCAAGATACACATGTAGGGTAGGCGCTAGTGTAAATTTAGTTGTCTGGGTTATAGTTCAACTCAGAATAATTGTACCAAATTATGGGTCTCTGTTCCAGTTCAGCTGAGTTGCACATTTTCCACCTTCCTCTGGATGTCGTTGTCACCACAGGTCAAGGTTGGAACTGCAGCTGGCTGGATGTATTGGGTACCTCTTGCCCAGAAGCAGCTCAGTGGGTTTGGTCACCCCGCTGTGCATTCTGGGAGAGGGTACTTAAGGGGCAGACACCATTTTGGCAGGGTCTTCCGATCCTGACCTGACAGCCCTCCTGGCCTCAGGGATGTGTTAGCAGTTTTATGCCTCGGGGCATGCGGACCCCCGAGGCTCCATTACTGAGAGTAGGCCCAGAAGTTGCTGGGGCCTACTGATCCAGAGATGGTACTGTGTCACTGTGCCTGCGGGAAGGGACCGAGCAATTGAGGACTCAATTGGAGGACGCATCCGGATCAAATCTACCTAACAGTGCTGCCGGCCTGGCTGAAAGATCCTGGCACTGTGTGTTATGTTCCAGAACTTTACCAAGCGTGTGATTATTCAAGTCTGTGGCAGAGACTTTTTGAACGAGCTCGCGCCGGCTGCTAGGTCAGTGAGAGAGGTCTATCCGGTGGGTGCTACATCCACTGGATAAAGGAAAGTACCTGTGATCCGCCAAACCTAAGGTACCTGAATCTCCCCAACCCTCCATCCCTCTGTCTGAAGGTCTTGAAATAAACCCTTGAGAAAAAGATACTAAGTGTTTGGTGCAGAAATTTATTAACAACTCTTCAAGGAAGACCCCTAGGATGGACGTGGTGAACAGTAAGGTAACGGCAGGCCCAAATCTTAAACCAGCGGCCCCTTCGGGGGTATTGCTACACACATAAAGGTTTTTGTTGTTTCTAATAAACAGACTGACCCACCTCCCACCTATCCATCTATAATCCTACCCCATCTATAATCTTTAGCTTCCCTCACCCTCCTTTTTCATTTAAAAAAAATTTTCTGGTTCTTATCCCATATTTTATATGCTTTTTTCCTATCTTTTAGTTTTTCCCTTTTATTTACCACTTTTTATTTTACAGTACTATATAGGGCTCTAAAATAAAATCATATTGCGTGCCATGAAAGTTGAATTTAAAAAAATTGCCAGCAATTAAAAATAAAGGAAAAAAACGGCGTTGGGCCCCCTCCAATCCATACCAGGCCTGAATGGCAAGCGTCATGTCTGGAGGAAACAGGCCCCGCTCATCACCTGGCCAATACCATACCTACAGTAAAGCATGGTGGTGGCAGCATCATGACGTTGGGTTGTGGAGCTGGGAGACTAGTCAGGGTTCAGAGAAAGATGAATGCAGCAATGTACAAAGACATCCCTGATGAAAACCTGCTTCAGAGCGCTCTGGACCTCAGACTGGGGCGAAGGTTCATCTTTCAACAGGACAACGACCCTAAGCACACAGCCAAGATAACAAAGGAGTGGCTACGGGACAACTCTGTGAATGTCCTTGAGTGGCCCATCTAGAACCCAGACTTGAAACCGATCGAACATCTCTGAAGAGATCTGAAAATGGCTGTGCGAGGAGCTGCAAAGAGGAATGGGAGAAACTGCCCAAAAATAGGTGTGCCAAGCTTGTAGCATCATACTCAAAAAGACTTGAGGCTGTAATTGGTGCCAAAGGTGCTTCAACAAAGTATTGAGCAAAGGCTGTGAATTTTTACGTACATGTGATTTTTACATTTTTTCCTTTTTTATTAAATTTGCAAAGATTTCAAACAAACTTCTTTCATTTTCTCATGGGGTATTGCAAGAATGATTGTGAGGTATCTGCGCTTGGATATAAACATAAAACGGCTGTGCACTATACCCTTGATACTGTGTGTACAAAAACAATGCAAAAAAAAAGTGCAGCGCTATTAACAAATATATAATTTTTCAATATTGAAATAACATGACAAGCATGATAAATATACCAAAAAAAATCGGAAAAATGTTGCAAAACACCAAACATAAACGTATGAAAGTCCTTCAACCCAATGTGAAGAAAGGAGGAATCCAGAGTTAGCAGTAGTGACACAAAAAATATTCCACACAAGAAGCTTACCAGATAGCCAGTGCCAGTTATACAGGGAGATCAATGAGAACTTAAGCTTAAACACCAAACTGTTGGGAAGTGGAAGCACAACTCCAGTAACTCCAGGAAGCCAATTCACAGATGCAGTCCTCATATGATGTCAGACAGACCATCCACCATTTCATTCACGTTATAGGTCACATAGATCTGAAACAAAGGCTCCACATAGTGTGATGTTTCTTGGCTAATCACATTTATTAAATAAAACATTGCACTTACAAGTAAACAGCAATGATTCACATGGGTATCATTCCAATGCCGCAAAACCATCTGTTTCCAGTGACAAAGATGGCCAAATAGCAATCGCGCATGCACTGTGGCATGTGTGCGTGGCTCCTCCCTACGCATTTCGTCCTACGTGATGTTATCAAGGGCATGCACACAAGCCAGAGCCTTAACTATATATATACACCATCCAAGCAAGGAGGGTCTACACCTATTGGCTAAAGTAAATAAAGGGGAGGAGTATACTCCATTGGATTTATGTAATGAGCTTTAAGCCTAATAGGCACCAATCCAAATGCTAAGGATACACACCGAACGGTGCTGTATCCGCACCACCGACATCTTCTAGACAAGATTAAGAATGTGGTTACCTTATATTAATCAGTACACTTAATAAGATTACGTAAATAAGCTTTTAGGATTTATTAAATTAATTAAACGATGATATGGCATAAATCTCCCTCAATTGGACAGCATATTACAATAAAATACATTTTACATAAAAACAAGCAAATTATATGTAGCCGACCCCTACTTAGGGGGGTCGCTATGCTTAAATTTAGGGGTGACCTGAGCGGTAGTTGGCTCGGGTCTTCTAATTGTTTGGACTCTGCCTTGCTGCTGTGTCACCTGGCGTGCAGTTCCCCTTTAGGCTTATGGGTGGTGCTGTCTCTTATACCCGGGGTTGAACCACAGGTGATCGAGTGGCTATTGGATGTCCTCTCTTGGCTGCCGTGCGGTGGGCGGTTCCGGCCTGCTGTGCATGCCGGGAGAGGGTATATAAGGGGCAGACGCCATTGTTCAGGAGGAGTACCCGGGAATCTGTACCCGGAGGAGTGTGCCCCTCTAAGGGGGGGTGCGCCCAATTTTGACTAAGGAGTCTCGGGCACCTTCGGCCCAAGGCTGCGGAGTTCCAGGTAGGCCCAGTACCTTTAACTGGGTCTACAATCAGAAAGGAAACCCAGGGATCCCAGGTGAGGGCGACCGCTCTGACTGAGAGGAAACCAGGGGAGGATCGGTCCCATAGAGGAGATGAGTGATACAAGATTGCTGTCTCGGGAGAGGCCTGGTGACCTGTCAGAGGAAAGGATTCCTTTCTTCGCAGACTGCCTTTGCGGAGTGTCGTTATTTAAGGAGGGATCTCCTTGACTTTGTCCTTGGAGGGGACTAAGTCGCTGTTCGAGCCTCATGCCGGCTGCTAGTGCTATTGAGTGGGTATCCGGGTGAGCTGTACCCACTCGGGACCGAGTGGCGACGAAGCCAAGAGTGTGCCTGAATCTATGCTATTCTGCTAACTCCTTTCCTCCCTTGAACTTTCTGGTTACTGAATATTGTGTGGACATTGACCTTCTTTGGGAAAGGTAAAGACTTGCCTCTACAGTCTAGAGGGGAGAACCAGTGGAAGGAAGCAACTCGCTGCGGGACCCAAATACATAACACCGCTTAACCTCCTCATCCAGGAGGGTACGGGCATATAGTACGGTGTGCCTTTTTCCTGCAATTGAGCCAAAGCAAGGGAAAAGGGTCCGTGTGCTACACGTGGGGGCTTGAGTCCGGGATTCTGCAGCTGTTTCTGGGAGCTGGACTTTACTTTTCTCGCATGGCTCTTTGGAAGTCGGGCATTTTTGAAAAAATTGGACTGCGCCACAAGTGAGAGTAAGGGAAGTACAGGCCTGGCGGTATTTCCAGCTGCGTAGTTCGCTGGCGTGTCTCAAAGTCTGGAAAAGCCAGCGAGTTGCGTGCAGCAAGGAAAAGAGGGGAGGAGCCCCCGCCAAGCGTGTGTTTCAAATGGTGCGGTTGGCGCAAAAGGCACAGAGCTGATTGAACCATTGACGAGGCAACATGTCTACTGCTCCATGGATGTCTGTTTCACCGGGATCTCGTGTTCCTTTGCCCGGCTCAACCATGGACGTTGCCCCTGTTGTGGCCACCCTGAAGGATACAGGGATCGGGCTGAAGCCCCGAGGTCGCTTTTTTCTCTATACGTGCAGAGATGCAGAGGCCTTGGGCATGATCTGTTCGAAGTGCCAGGGACTGGTCGTACAACTTCGCCCTTTCGGGAGATGTACCCGCTGTGGGGAGTTCCTCTTTGAGGTAGAACAGCCAACGGAGGTGCCGAAAGTCTACCGTGTGAACTGTATCTCAGGTACTGTTGCTCCTGAGGAGGAAATATGTGCTCCCACAGCCATGCCCACACGCACTACCGAGAGATATAAAGGATGCGGAAAGATTGGACTCTCGGTCGGCACATATACGCAGATCGGGTCATGATCTGTAGCAAAGACAGAGACGATGTGATCTATTCAATAGAAACTTTGGATAAGGACTGGAAGTCTCTTGTTCTCCCTGACCCCCGTTTTTACCTCTGAAGTGGGACTTGTGCTTTTTTTTTATTACCACTTCAGGGACAATGCCTTGAACTGCTGCGCTTGACTCTATGCCCAGGGAGTTTACTCTCTGGAGGTGTGAAGGACAATTTTTCTTGTTTCCTTCCCTCTTTTGAAAAAAAAAAAGAGAGAACTGAACTTTGGGGTAGAGTTAGTCAGGGTCAAGCTGGAAGCCGCCGTGATCAACAACAGAGATTCTTGTGTTGTGGTACGTCTATGCGCACTTAGGTTAGGTAGTGATGTGTGCTGCCACTAGGTGGTGGTGGTTTACAAAACCTTTTTTACACTAACATTGAGAAACGTTATTACCTATGTTAGGTTTAGTGTATGCAGCTTTAGTAGAAGGGAGTTATCTTTTCTCGGAGAGGTAGCTCACTTCTGAATAGAATGATAGGATGTTTTATTGTGTGCTGTGTTTTTCTTTCCCATGCAGGAAGACCATCAAGCAACTAAACCGGAGAATGGGTGGGATGCATTTGTGATAGGATGATGGGAGGGATTGTTAAATGATGTGTATTGAAAACTGTTTTGGTCCTTCTTCCCTTTACCAAAATTCCAGGCTTTGATTCAGGCACCAAATACATTGTATATAGTTCCAGGAATAAGTTTGCGCTTGCTCAGGATTGAGTGTGCAAATGTATTTCAGACACTGGGGACAGTGTCTCTCTAAGGGAGGGGTGTATGTAGCGGACCCCTACTTAGGGGAGTCGCTATGCTTAAATTTAGGGGTGACCTGAGCGGTAGTTGGCTCGGGTCTTCTAATTGTTTGGACTCTGCCTTGCTGCTGTGTCACCTGGCATGCAGTTCCCCTTTAGGCGTATGGGTGATGCTGTCACTTATACCCAGGGTTGAACCACAGGTGATGGAGTGGCAATTGGATGTCCTCTCTCGGCTGCCATGCAGTGGGCGGTTCTGGCCTGCTGTGCATGCCGGGAGAGGATATATAAGGGGCAGATGCCATTGTTCCGGAGGAGTACCCGGGGGTCTGTACCCAGGGGAGTGTGCACCTCTAAGGGGGGGGGGGGGGGTTCGCCCAATTTTGACTAAGGAGTCTCGGGCACATTCGGCCCGAGGCTGCAGAGTTCCAGGTAGGCCCAGTACCTTTAACTGAGTCTACAATCAGAAAGGAAACCCAGGGAGCCCAGGTGAGGGTGACCGCTCTGACTGAGAGGAAACCAGGGGAGGATCGGTCCCATAGAGGAGACGAGTGATACAAGATTGCTTTCTCGGGAGATGCCTGGTGACCTGTCGGAGGGAAGGATTCCTTTCTTCGCAGACTGCCTTTGCGGAGTGTCGTTATTTAAGGAGGGATCTCCTTTACTTTGTCCTTGGAGGGGACTAAGTCACTGTTCGAGCCTCATGCCGGCTGCTAGTGCTATTGAGTGACTATCCGGGTGAGCCGTACCCACTCGGGACCGAGTGGCGACGAAGCCAAGAGTGTGCCTGAATCTATCCTATTCTGCTAACCCCTTTCCTCCCTTCAACTTTCTGGTTACTGAAGCAAGAAGAGAAAATAAACTCTTGTTGGAGTTGAAGTGTTGTGTGGACATTGACCTTCTTTGGGAAAGGTAAAGACTTGCCTCTATAGTCTAGAGGGGAGAACCAGTGGAAGGAAGCAACTCGCTGCAGGACCCAAATACATAACACCGCTTAACCTCCTCATCCAGGAGGGTACGGGCATATAGTACGGTGTGCCTTTTTCCTGCAATTGAGCCAAAGCAAGGGAAAAGGGTCAGTGTGCTACATATATATAAAACCGGTCAAAATATGTACCCAAATAAACTATTACAATGAAACTGTACCGAATAAATCTAAACTGTATTAAAAAATGAGAAATTGATTGATGGCTAATCCATAACTTTATGTACCTAATGGTATAAACCCCAATTTAAAATATGAAATAAATAAAAATAAATAACATTTTGTTGACTAAAAATAACTGAGGACATCAACCGATATTAACATAACAGTTGATGTCCCACTCCACATTAAACCCCAGAGGAGCATGTATACCCAACTGGTTTCAGCCCTAGAAATATTCCTCTTCGCATTGCTGCCACTCCAATGAGAAACATACTTTTCCAGGACAATGAAAGTGGTACCAGTGGGATCCCTATGATGTTTTTGGGCATATTGTTTTGATACGCTATGTTGACTGAATCCCTTTTTTATTTTAGTGATATGTTCACCTAATCTAATGTGTAGCATTCATGTGGTTCGTCCGACATATTCCAAACCACAGGGACACCTGTGGAGATACACCACATTTTTAGTCATACATGAGATAAAGAAGTACATTTTTATGTATTATCCGCACCCACTGATGTGAACTCTGATCTTTTCACCTCCAAATGTGTTAATTCTGCAGGCTTGACATTTCCACACAGGTAATAACCCTTCAAATTGCAAAGAAAATGGGCCTCATTGGAGGATCGAAAACATTGGGAGCTACAGTGTATCCCAAAGTGGGTGCTCCTCTAAAAATGACATGTGGATGGTCTGGTAAATGTGGCCCCAAGACATGGTAATTTTTAAGGACCAGCCAATGTTTCTTTATTATCCTCTTGATGGCCCAATGCTGGCATGAAAAAGTTGCTGAACTGAAATCACCAGAGGTTCCCTTGCATTGTTTGTCCATACTTAATTCCTGGTGCTCTCTATTGCCTACCTCCTGGATGAAACCATTCAGGACTGCTTCACTATAGCCTTTTGCCAGAAACCTCTTTTTCAAAATGGAGGACTAATGCACATAATCCTGAAGCATAAAACCTGTCCCTTGGGGACCGCTGACAACCATGAGGGGTGATGGTATGATTCTAAAGGAATGTATCCATTCCTGTCGGTTTGTTTAAAGAAAGTGGATGTTACCAACATCCCATTCTCATGAGTTAGTACAATCACTCTGTTATTATTATTCAAAGAATTCAGGAAAGATTGTACCAAATCCATGTCTACCTCCCATATGAAGAGGACATTGTGGATAAATATTTCCCAAAGGATTAGTTTGGGGTGTTGTTCATAAAAAAATTACCTCTTCCCACAACGACCCAGGAAAAGGTTAGCCAAAATTTTCCCCCAGTAAGGCTAAATTTTTCTGCATGCAGCTCCCCCTGCAGATCCCATATATACATGCCTGGGCTCGATCTCAAACCAGCGATGTGCACGAGACAAGATACTCTCTCAGCTATCTCCCTCCTCATTGGCTCAGATACTGCATTGGGAGCCATTGGCTCCTGCTGCTGTCAATCACAGCCAGTGATCAGGGAGCAGGGGGAGGGGTATGAGCACATATGTTGAGTTTACAGTACATTTGGATTATTTTTTACAGGGTTACGCTATGTATGGGTCTGTTGAAGTGATTTCTTTGCTGGCTGCCACCTGTTTAATATTGAAAGAGTGTTTGTGACCTCCATAAAAAGATGTCTTTGAATTTGGTAAGAGGTGTATTTTTAGTGGTGGTGGTGGAGGTGAAGGACTGTGCCCGATGGTAATTCAGTGTTGAAGAAATTCGGTGGCACCAAGAAATTGTTATCATACCATCAACTCATCCCCCACAGTTATTACATTTTGTATCACTTGATCCTCTCTTTTAGATTGCAAGCTCTAACAAGCAGGGCCCCCTGATTCCTCCTGTATTGAATTGTATTGTAACTGTACTGTCTGCCCTCATGTTGTAAAGTGCTGCGCAAACAGTTGGCGCTATACAAATCCTGTATAATAATAATAATACTAATTATTATTATATATTGTAATTTCAGAGGACTTTTTCATAATATCACATAATCAATGTATTCTCACACTTGTGTAGCGACCTCACCTCTTACTCCCTCCTTCTCTTCTCGGTCAATGACTCTCGTCTAGGGGACCAGGAAGGAGAGTGTGGCGCACCACCAGCTCGTATCCTCTTGTGTGCCGAGGTGTGAGCTATAACCTTTTACCTTCGAGCCTGTGTCCCTGTCCAGAGCCAAAACTTCCCTTGAGGATGATTCCCACCCTCCACGCAGGTGGAGGTAGGACCCTTTAACTCCCAGAAAGTTGAGTTCCACACCACTGAAAGTCCAACACTTATTTATTATTCAGAGCAATAAATAGTCCTTTAAGAGCGACTGGTTAGACATAGAACAGTTCAGAACACAGTGGGGAGGAGGTCCAGGCACAAACTTGAACTCGGGTTTTCTCCTGTTCCGTTATAGCGTGAACAGGCTTGGCGCACAGTCGCTGCCACCGACCGTGAGGGGGTCCCTGTCACAGACCAGATGAATAAGGCCTCTGCCACAGACCTGGTTGTTAGGTCTCTGCCACCGACCTGATTCACGATGGGTTCCTGCCACAGACCATGAGAACGTGGACTACCTTCTATGAGCAATGGCCCCTGTCAGAGAGAGGACATCCATCCGGACAGTTACCAGAGGCCCCGCCGTCACCAGCAAATGCTGCACTGGGTCTTCAGAAGGGTCACCTCCCTGGCCTCCTCGTCCCAGATTCGGGTGTCCACACCAGGGGACACCCTAGGAGCCCTCAATCCCTTGCGGGGCCCAGTCGAAGGTACTGGGCCCCAGGCCTCCAGAGAGTACCTCACCCCAGACCAAAGGTGTCAGCTATGAGTAAGCATCTATCTTTGATGTGAAACGCATCAGTTATCCACCCCTGCATGTCAGTTTTCTGTTTTTGTCTGTTTTTGGACTTTTGAATCTATTAATTTTGGATTTTAATTTTGCAATTTTGAAAATAAATCGTTTATACAGAGTGCGGCAGTCCAGGGCTCTTTTCTTTCCCATGCATTAGTGCAGAGCCAGCACCTGTTCCAGTATCAGGGCGGGAGCATTCCTTGGAGCTTCACAGCTTGGAGCGGTACACACCTTTCAGTGTCTGGGGTGGAACCGCAACTCCGTCCCCGGGCCTAGGGCACCCGGAGACCACCATCACGCACCCCCAGGCTGAAGGTGCCTGGGAGTGGACCCCGAGCGGAAGATGTCCGCCCCCTTTATACTCTCTCCCAGCATGCACAGCAGGTTCCCCGCCCCACTGTACTACTGCCGCGAAAGGACACAGAGGGCGCAGCCCTCCAATGGTGGTTCAACCCCGGCCCACCTATAGGCCGCAGGGAACTGGACACCATTGATATCCTCCACTGGCATAAATTGGTCCAAGAATCCTAACAATTGTTGCATCTGAGCCTGGTACCACTCAGATGCCTCCCCTAAATATGACCACCCGCTACACTTGATTAAGCTGGCCACACACACATTGGATATGGACAATGTTTAGCCAACAATTTTCCTTCCGACTCCTTCAAATTTCCATTGGCGGCTGTCAGGTGGAAGAATGCTAACAGGACCACCCATAGAGTGAATTTGGACCAGTTCATAAGGAAGCAGCCAAAGTTTGTTCCGTGTATGGCCAACTTTATTCTGCATCTAATGCTGTATTGAGGGATAGAGGCTTGTTGCTGTTTTTAAAGCAGTACCAATCAAATCACTATCAGGAATGTGCCTGTTTTTTGGCTACAGGTGACGTGCCTAAAAACTTTCAAAGCAGTCATGTTTCATTAGGCAAAATGTTTTATTCAAAACAAAAACACATGGGAATTTTTCCATGATTTTCACTTACCTAAATCACTAAGTGGCTGAATCATGAAAACTGGATAAAAGATCATGACTGTGAAATTGGTGCCAAAAGCAACTAATTAGGTCTCACCTAACAATATATAGAAAAGCTGAATTCTGATTGTTCCCCGTGGCCAATACAGATTCAGCTTATCTCCAGGGTATCCTGAAACCCAAGAATACACTGTTACACAAATACTTTCACCACTTCTTTCTGTTTGCCAATAGGGGGAATAAAAACAGGAGGGGTGGGGAGAAGCATTAACTTTCTAGATGAAGTTAGTATTTGCATGATAAATCTTGGTGACATTGGAAGTATAAATTGGAATTGACAATGCGCTACCCTTTAAATAAGCAAACAAAGTTCTAATTAAAATATGTGAGTTCTCACACACACAAAACACCAATAAGAAAGTCCCGTGTAGTTCTCATTAGGCATAAAATGTTACATGTGAACAAAAAAATAATAATATAAAAATATTAATAAAAATTAAACATAAAAACGTGTGTATAAATATATGTGCAAAGTTCCAAATAACGTTGATTCAGCCGAACAATCACATCTGCGCCTCCTTTCCCAGTGGACGCCTTGTATGCCGAAAACGCAGCGTCGGGTGGAGCTGTCGAGAACGTGACATCACTACGCAACAGCTGATCGGCAGAGACCGCAGCTGAGTACTTGCAGCGTTTTTTGAACTTGTCGCTCCTTAATGGATTACGTGTTTGATGCATTTTTTATCCAGCTTAAATAAAGGATATCTTATTATTTTTTTAACAAAGAAATACTGCACCATGAATTCTTCATTTTTTTCTTCCAAACAAATCTTTTTTCGTATGAGATAAGCACGCCAGCTAAAACCAGGAGGGAAATTTCTTTCAGCCTAGGAAGTGGAGGAAGATTTCGTCTGAGTCCAATGCTCTTTGGTTGTCAGCTTGGTGGGAAGTATATATGAGCTTGAGCCCCTAAAGATCTCCGTCATAGAGATCCACTGGATTCGGTAAGCTGCTATTTCTTCTATTTCTTATCTGAACCATTTGGAAATGGAGTCTCCACTCACAACAGTTTAGAAGATTACATCGCACACACATCAGCAGATGTGATTGTTCGGCTGAATCAACGTTATTTGGAACTTTGCACATATATTTATACACACGTTTTTATGTTTAATTTTTATTAATATTTTTATATTATTATTTTTTTGTTCACATGTAACATTTTATGCCTAATGAGAACTACACGGGACTTTCTTATTGGTGTTTTGTGTGTGTGAGAACTCACATATTTTAATTAGCACTTTGTTTGCTTATTTAAAGGGTAGCGCATTGTCAATTCCAATTTATGCACGTTTATGTAGCGGTTATTCCAGCTAATTTTTTCACTTTAGCAGCACCCATAAAGTTGTTTATCATATTGACTATTATAATCAAATTTAGTCACTTTTTTGTAAAGTAATTCACCAATTTATTTTAAGGTTAGCGCGGATTTTTCCCAATATTGACATTGGAAGTAAGCTGAAGCGTTCCTACTGTATCATCCAAGGGCCAGTTTGCTAGGAAGAATTTCATATTCTGCAAATGCTACTTTCCTGGCTGTTATGTTGACTTTCTTTCTTCAATACTTCTAGTCACTAACGCAGAACAATTGCTCAGAACCTTTGAGTTTACTCTGACTTTATCTGCATGCTTGTTGTGGATGGTCAGCTTAAAAGTCAATTTTTAAAAGCTTCAGCTTAGGGGCTGAACATGTTCACTGAAATATGTTTAATTATATAAGATAGAAGGGAGTCAAATTTTGCACCAGGGCCCTTTTTCTTTTAATTATGTCTCTGCCTAGGACACAATCTTACTAGATGATTAACTATTCTTAACACTTTCAGTTTGCTTTCTTTCATCTTTGCTTGATGACTGTAACCACGACACCAAGCAATAATAAACTGGAGCAGCACAGACGTCATGATGCATCATGACCAAAATTTCATTTGGCAATTCAACATACACTGACAGCTCAGCTCATGACAGCAAAAGCGGCCTTGGCATATGTGCAATACGTGACTCACATCCAAAGAAAACATGGCCTGAGATCTAAAATGCTTAACACTTTTGTTAAAGAACAAAGAAAAGTAGGTTAGTCACAAACAGATGTAATTGGACTTGATCCTTTAGTCTGTATAATTCCTATCTTAATCTTACTGGATTATGAAAGTCTCTCACTACAAATGATACTTGTGAAACTACACACAGCCAGTAGAAATCAGAGCCAAGTGTGGCATTGCTACCATGCATACTTTGGTAAGATAGTCAGAGACCTCAAAATAATGTCACTGGGAAAAAATATAAATAAAGTGTTTTGTGTTAAAAATGCCCCACATTGACAGCTCAGGAAACAAAGCTGCTAACTACTACTTCACAAAAATCTGTGACATTATAAAAGCATTCAATACCATAAAATACAGGTTATGGTGAGAAGGGATTAAAAGGAGTTTAAAAGCCCTCTAATGCCCTGTACACACGATCGGATTTCCTATGGAATAAAATCTGATGGAATTTTCCGTCGGAATTCCGATGAAGCTGACTTTCATCAGTCTTGCCTACACACCATCAGACAAAATTCCGACCGTCCAAAACGCCGTGACTTAAAACACTCAGATGAGCAGAGAAAAATGAAGTTCAATGCTTCTGAGCATGCGTCGACTTGATTCTGAGCATGCGTGGGGTTTTTTTTCCGTTGGAGTTCCACACAGAATTTCCTATCGGTTTTTTTTCCATCGGAAAAATTTAAAACATGTTCTATTTTTTAACACCGTTGGAAAAAAGTCAGATGGGGCCCACACACGACCGTTTTTTCCGATGAAAAAAGTCCATCAGACTTTTTTCATTGAAAAAACCGACCGTGTGTACAGGGCATTACTGAATCAGTGCATTGAGCAGTAAGGCAGAAGGTATTCACATGTCTCATTCTATCACATATCCCAAAAGAAGGAATGTTCTGCATTTCAGGACAGTGGGCAGAGCAATGTAAATGACTGATTTTTACCCCTCTGGCCAGATGAACACCCATAAGTGCTGGTGTATATTTAGCCTAATATAATTTATTTTAAACTACATACAGTAATTTCAGGCTCATAATATTCTCTTAATCGTCTGCAGTTAATGCACGTAATCATACTATTCAGTATATGTATTCATACCTCCCAATTTTTTGAGACGGGAATGAGGGACACCTATTAGTGAAAGTATGTAGGCATAGGACACACCCCCCTGCCACACCTCCCTAAAGGAACCATATACAAAAAAAAAATTATTACCGTATTTATCGGCGTACAACACGCACCCCAAGTTTAGGAGGGAATTTTAAGGAAAAAAACTTTTAGGAGGGAAATTCAAGGAAAAAAAACTTACATTTAAATGCAGAATGCAGCCTTGCCCAGTGTCCATCTGCAGCCTTGCCCAGTGTCCATCTGTCCATCTGCAGCCTTGCCCAGTGTCCATCTGTCCATCTGCAGCCTTGCCCAGTGTCCATCTGTCCACCTGCAGCCTTGCCCAGTGACCATCTGTCCATCTGCAGCCTTGCCCAGTGTCCATCTGTCCATCTGCAGCCTTGCCCAGTGTCCATCTGTCCATCTGCAGCCGTGCCCAGTGTTCATCTGTCCATCTGCAGCCGTGCCCAGTGCCTTTGCAGCCTTGTCAGTCTCTGCGTTTTTTAAATTTGGCGCCGATTTCTGTGGAGAGGAGCGAGCGGGGCCGAGTGTACTTCGGCTAGACTCGGCTCCTCTCGCAGTCCCGCCCATCTCCACTGACTGCGCCGCTGACAGAGAAAGCCGAGTGTACTTCTGCTAGACTCGGCTCTGCTCACAGTCAGGGGCAGGACTGCGAGAGGAGCCGAGAATAGCCGAAGTACACTCGGCTTTCTCTATGTCAGCGGCGCAGTCAGAGATGGGCGGGACTGCGAGAGGAGCCGAGTAAAGCCGAGTGTACTTCGGCTTCGGCTCCGCTCGCTCCTCTCGCTCGTTTCAGCAGGGGAATCGGCGGAGTATCGGCGTATAACACGCACCCACGATTTTCCCCTGATTTTAAGGGGAAAAAAGTGCGTGTTATACGCCGATAAATACAGTAATTAAACTCACAAGTGCTTTTTTTTTATCACTGTGTTTCCTTTATACTGACTTTTGACATTTAAAAATGCAGCAATTTAGAAATTGGATGAAAGGTTTAGCACTGGGAAAACATAAAAAGTGCATTTTATATACAACTATATAGATCAGACCAAAATGAGGGACAAATGAGGAGGAAAGAGGGACCGAGGGACTTTTTTCAAAATCAGGGACAGTTGGAAGCTATGTGTATTTCCTTTTTTATTTCACATGTCTTTGTTTATATATTTCTCTGCATTTACACTGAGCACAAGCTGTCCAACAAAAGTGAAAGGGACAGGGGCCACAACAAACTATTACATTGCTGGGTATATAAAATCGGCTTTATTGATTTTTTCTTTAAGCCTCGTACACACGATTGGATTTTCCGATGGGAATTGTGTGTTGACAGACTGTTGGCCAAAAATCCAACTGTTTGTAAGATCCATCGGACAATTGTTTGTACGCTCCATCGGACAATTGTTGTCGGGTTTTCCGCGGACAAATGTTGGATGGCAGACTTTCAAATTTTCCGCGGACATCGGTCTGTTGTCGGATTTTCCGATCGTGTGTACACAAGTCCGTCAGACAAAAGTCAAAAGTACAAACACGCATGCTCAGAATCAATGCTCACCAAACACAACATTAGCAGAAGGTGCCCAAAGGGTGGCACTAAAGAGCTTAAAAACCACGTAGTATGTCTAGTATGTAACTACGTTCATGTTTGTTGGCCGACAATTGTGTGCCGTTTGTATGCAAGACAAATTCCTGGCCAATGCCCTTCGGACAAAAGTCCGAAGCTGTGTCCGCGGAAAATCCGATCATGTGTACGAGGCTTTAGAGGCCTTTTGTATCAGCCAAGGAACTCACCAACCCTGCTAAATGAGTGCTGAGAAATTATCAATTAAATCTGAACTTTAGGCAGTAAGGGTGAGATTTGGGTCCGCCACTACCATGGGCTCTAGGTGAATTCTGCGGGTTCGAGATCAGTAGTCCTGAGGTACTGAGGTGCAGATTCACCTTAGAGAAATGGTTTAAATCATAATGCACCATTGAACTTTGTTATGATGGGCAACAGGCTTAGAAGTGCCTGCTTTTGGATATGTTGGTCCCCTCGCCATTAAAGGAAGCATAGATTATCCACAGTGTCAGTGAATTAGAAGCTGCTGTAGGTAAAGGATAGGGAAAGCTGATAAACTGCATAAGGAGAGATAAGAGTTGGTTAGAAAACGGTTCTTTATAATTGCTGGCTTTTTGGGCAATCAACCGCCTTTCTGCTTTTTTATATATTGTCTGCATTTTTACATTTTTGGGTTTTCATTTGTTTGATGATATATTGCTTTTAATTTTTTGTTGATAGGACCCTTATTCTATTTTGTTTCGGGGGTGGTATTTTGATGTTAATATTTCTAATGGAGATATTAGACTTGTTTATTTGATGTTGATAGGGCCTTTTTTAGGGCTGGGGCACTTAAAGTGGTTGTAAACCCCTATTTTTTTTTTTTTTTAAACAACCTGTAAGAGAAAGCTATAATGAGCTAGTATGACTAGCATACTAGCTCATTATTTACCACTTACCTTAGATCGGGGCCCCCGAAGCCGTCCGTGTTCCTCTCTCCAGCCGCAGCCATCACTGCGGCGATAGCCGGAATGTTACTTCCGGGTATCGCCGCTCCAGCCAATCACAGCGCCGCTCCGGCGCTGTGATTGGCCGGAGCGGCGAAGACGTGACTCCGCGCATGTGCGCGGGAGCCGTCAAATTCGGCTAAGCCCAAGCGTTGCTGGGACTTAGCCGAATTTGTGAATGGGATTAACCCCATGAATGCGCCGTTATCTACGGCGCACATGCGCCGTAGACAGCGGCGCCTGTGATTTTAGTAAATATCTCCTAAACCGTGTAGGTTTAGGAGATATTTCTTACACCTACAGGTAAGCCTTAATCTAGGCTTACCTGTAGGTGCAAGTTGCAAAAGTGGGTTTACAACCACTTTAAGGCATATCATTCATTTGTTACTGACTATCTGTGCACGGAGCTGCCTTCTGTTCAGAGCAAGTTGTTACATCATTTGAAAGTTCTAAAACAGCGTGCACCCAAACCACCTCACAATATATCACTCACATCCAAAGATATCTGCTCCAGGAGAGGGGGCAAAAGATTGCACAGATCAGTGGTGGAACTACAAGGGTCGCAAACATCACTTGCAGGGGCCCCTGCGGGGTTGATGGCCGTAGGGCTTTGAGCTGAGAGTGTCTCTCTCTCTCTCATACAGCCCAGGGCCTGCACTGACAGTTCTTCCTCCCTCACACGGATGGGAGAGGAGAGAGCTGATCTGCTCCTTCTCCTCCTGCCCCTCTCCACCTGTGTGCACAGTGGGAACTGTGAAGCTAAGCAGCTGGATTTGATCATTCAGCTGCTGGGCTTCACACTTCCTGTTGTGCACACACAAGAGGAGAGCGGCGGGAGGAGAAGGAGCAGATCGACTCTCTCCAATCTGTGCGAGGGAGGAGGGAGAGGAAACCCTTAGTGCAGGCTCTGGGCTGTATGATAAATGCTCTCAGTTCAGAGTGCTGCTGAAAAGGCACTGATAGGCAGCACTGATGGACTGCACTGATGGACACTGATAGGTGTCATTTATGAGCACTGATAAGTGGCACTGATAAGCAGCACTAATGGGCACTTATAGATGGCATTTATGAGCACTGATAGGTGGTACTGATAGGTGGCACTAATGGGCACTGAGAGGTGACATTGATGAGCACTGATAGGCGGCACTGATGGGTGGCATTGTTGAGCACTGATAGGCAGCACTGATGGGCACTGATAGGCGACATTGATGAACACTGATAGGCGGCACTGATAGGAACTGATAGGTGGCATTGATGAGCACTGATAGGTGGCACTGATAAGCGGCACTGAGCACTGATAGGTGGTACTGATATGCGGCACTGATAAATACTGATAGGCGGCACTGATAGGCACTGATGGGTGGCATTGATGAGCACTGATAGGTGACACGGATAGGTGTCACTGATCGGCAACGTTGATGGGCACTGATAGGCAGCACTAATAAGCCCCGATTGGTGGGACTTATGAGCACTGATAGGTGGCACTGATGAGCACTGATAGGTGGCACTTATGAGCACTGATAGGCTGCACTGATGGGGCTGCACTGATAATCAGGGCACTGATAATCAGTGCCCTGATTATCAGTGTAAACAATGTACTGACAGTCTTGCTGGCTAACGGCTCTCCTTTCATCACACAGACTGGGAGGAAAGGACTGCCAATAATCAGCAAGTCTGTTTAGGTGTGATCAGCTGATCACATGGTAAAGGGCTGCTGTGATTGACCCTTTACTGTGATCTGTCATCATCTGTGTCTGAAGGACACAGCAGTCACAGAGCGGACACACAGGAGGCAGGGTTCTGGGAGGATGTCCATGGACGCCCTCCCAGAACTGGAAACCCGGGGCTCGGATGGAAGGGGGGGTCATTGGGGCCCTTCATGGTTTCTTGCTTGGTTTTCTTGTTTTATAAAGCCACAGCGACCAACAATTGACCCCAAAATGTTATTGAAAATGACCCCAAAATGATATCGAAACCATGATGTCTAAAGCCAGAGAATTCATGGCCCAGTTTGGCACAGAGGGTGTGTCTCAACCAAAGAGACGGCACCATTTGTGCTGTACTGGGTTATGGATTCTCGTGCTTTGGACATCACAGTTCCAATAACATTTTGGGGTTCATCATAGGTTGACGAGGCTTTTTGACACCATCATCTGTTCAATCCTTCGCCACCTCTGATTGTTGGGCCTCCGCCCCCCCCCCCCCACAGCTCCTGGGACAGACATCCTTGGTGGGTTTGATCCGGCAGTATTGTGTTTTTCTCTGAAGCTGATTTATACCCTGTCAGTAGCATCCACTCCTGATGAAGTAAATGAATATTCACAAAACGCTGCAATATTTGTGGTGCGCTTTATTTATTGAAAATATCTAAGCAATTGAATGGAATAGATATGGAACTATGAACCTTTTATGATGTCATTATCAATGTTAAGTATATTGACAACAGATTAATCAACTTTTTATTTGTGAGTTTGTTATGATGTTGTTGGTGGTGTACATTGTTAAAGTTCCATGGGCAGTTGAATTTTTGTTTTGCAGTGAATTATGAGGGAGGGAGGTACAACGGATCACAATAAATATGCTATGACATGTCATACAACTTTAAAGCAGTACCAAGACCTCAGCATTTTTTTTTTTACCTAACTCATTGAACACGATAAAATAAACATTCTCAGTATAATATTTGGTAAAATTCTTACCCCAGTACTTGTTGTTTATGAATTTCAATGCTTTTAGCTCCTCCTCTGTCAATGCTGCTTCCTAGAACTTCTGGTATTCTTAGCATAGAGTAACAGTGGACAATGCAGCCTCAAGTCAGTCTATTAGCTTAAAGAAGAGGGGGTGGGGGAGCAAGGGAACATACTTTCCATGTAGTGGCTCTATAGGGAGTCTATCATCCTGAACTAACTGATAAATTTGCACTGAGAAGAATAATAAATCACAATGACATTGTAGTAGTTTGTGGCAGGAAATAAGGAGAAGAAGAAGGAGATAACGTTTTAAACAGTATAGATTCCTTCAAAAGCTTTTTCCCTGACGCATCATGGCAGCACACACACTGGGTTGTGGCTCCGCCCCCACAACCTGATAGGACTGATTAGCTATAAGTGTTGAAGAGGAGCCACCTGCCACATTCTCCTTTTCTTCCTCATCTGTTAGGGCTGACAATCAAATAGCAGACCTCTTACCACCTTTCACGCCAGCTAGGTTCAGCCTCTCCTAGTTTGGAAGCCCTGTCTGTACAGTCTCTAAACAAGCTTTATGCGGGGACCCCACTCTGATGGTCTCAGGGGAGTTGTGAGTACAGTAAATCTTATCTTACCACAAGCCTTAAACAGGCTTTAAGATCATTTGGCACGGCCTCCACTTTTTTCTCCATGTTCTTTCCCTTTTTCTTTCCTCTCATTGTCAGCGCTCTTGCTGGGCTCTCTAGTCTTGCAGGCTCACTGACCCATTCCATCATGGCGGCAGGCGCTTCGGCGTCGCGCAGGAAGTGACCACAGAACTCTTCTCACCTCGCCAGTAACAAAGATGGTGCTCGATGCAGCAAACCTATAGTGCGCATGCGCAGCACCTCGTCATTCCAGCGGCGACGGCGGCTTTTTAAAAAAAAGGGCTGAAATGTCAGTATTTTGGGCGCACATTTGACCTCACAAATACGCTACTGCCACTTACAAACAAGCTCCTTAACCTGGTAAGTGCAGTTCTAAGCTGCATATATCCTGCACAAACATACTCTCTGGGAACCTTCCTTTACTAGAACCTATCCGCTCCTCCTTCAGGTACACTCTCTTTATTTACTATGGAGGCCGCTGCCCCAGCAGACCATCCACAGCCAGTAAGGTAAGAGGCAACAAATTGGTAAGTAGTGAAGAGGAGACAAAAAAGAGAAGCTAAGCCACTAATATCACTTTTTTGATAGCCCTGGCAAATCTTCAAGATCGTCTCACTCCAGACGCAGGGAACGATCTCCCTCCAGACACTCGCATTCCAGAAGAAGCAAGTCAAGAACCTCCTCTCACCATCATGATAAACGATCATCCTCCCACAAAACAATGGATAGCCATCAAACCCGTCCTGCGGCTAATGCCTGCTGGGTATGCGGAGCACTGGCTCTCCCCAATAAATTGGCCTGTCAATCCTGTGCTGATGAAGCCACCGGAGACAAGGAGTCAGGTGCAATGGAGGTATCAAATATTATCAGAGATTCTGTAAAAGAATAGATTTTGGAAGCGTCAGTCACAGAGCCAGTGAGGTTGGCCCACACTACACCAGCAACAACCTCTTACATTCCACAAAGATCAGACGAATCCGTAATGGAAGAGGACTCTCCAATATCGATTGGTTTCGATTTTTCCCTAATAGATCCTTTTACAAGATCAGTAAAGGAAGCTATTGGCTGGGATGAATCTAAAGAAACACCTCGTAAGCTCAGGAAATATTTCCCTAACCTGAAGAATGATCCTGAAACTTTTCCCTTCATTGAAGAAATCGAGGAATTAATTAAAGATGAGTGGGAAAAACCTGACAAGAAAGCAAGCCTCAACAACAGGATAGCAAAGCTATATCCTTTAAAAGAACCTGCAGTAAATCCCTTCATCTCAGCTTCTATAGTTGGTTCTTCTCTAATGAGATTGCCTAGATATGTGACCCTACCAATAGAGGATGCTGTAACCTTCAGAGACGTCTTAGACAGGAAAATTGACCTTGAACTAAAAAAAGCCTATTCATCGGCAGGAGGTGCCTGCAGGCCAGCTATAGCCCTAGCGGCGGTAGGTAGAGCAATTACGAGCTGGACATCAAATGTCGAAAAACTACTATTGGAAGCAGTGGATCAGGACAGAATAATTTCTGCACTACAAGAGCTTAGTCTAGCTGGGGACTTCGTAGCCGAGGCATCAGTGGACATTATTAGATCATCAGCAAGGGCGATACTAGCATCAGTTACGTCCAGAAGAGCCCTCTGGCTAAAACTGTGGGTCGCATACGGGACATCCAAGTCAAACTGGTGCAAGATCCCTTACGATGGAACCAATTTATTCGGTCCCAAATTAGACCTGGCTATATCAAAGGTCACAGGTGGGAAATCGGACCTGATCCCGTCAGATAGAAGGCCAAAACAGAAAAACCTCCTCCCTTTAGAAAAAACCTCCCGGAAACGTACAGGGAAGCAAGACTTTAAGCGAAATTGGAGAAATACCCAATCGTCTAACTTAAGAACACAAAAACCCAGGCTTGCCATTACAGGAGAGCAACAGAAGTAATTTTGATGGATCGGTCACCCAGCCCGTACCAGTGGGAGCAAGGCTCAAACTATTTACACAGGTATGGGCAGACCATATTAAGGACCCATGGACTATATCCACGATCAGAGAAGGACACAGATGGGGTTTCAAAAGCAGAACCCCCAAAGACCATTTTCAAGTTACCCGGATTCCATCATCCCTATTAAAAAGAAAACTTCTAATCAAATACGTATTGGAGTTAACTCAGAAACAAGCAGTGGTGGAGGTACCCCAAAACCAAAAAACCGAAGGTTTTTATTCCCCTCTCTTTCTCGTAAAAAAAAGACAGGGGATCTGAGACCGGTTCTAGATCTAAGGAACCTCAACAGATCGATACGAGTGGAATCCTTCAAAATGGAGAGTCTCCAATCCATACTACTAGCGATCATTACAAAAGATTGGATGTTATCAATAGATTTATCCGACGCCTATCTCCATATCCCTATACACCAAGATTTCCCAAAGTACCTACGCTTCGCAATAGGACAGCAACACTTCCAATTTCGGAGTCTTCCGTTTGGAATATCAACGGCCCCCAGGACGTTTACGAAGGTTTTTCTTCCAGTAAAAGCCTATCTGAGAGAGAAAGGACTCAGAGTCCACCACTATCTCGATGTCATTCTCCTCCTGGCCGGCAGCCAACAACTATTACTCCAGCATCGAGAGATACTAATATCCACCTTACAATACTTCGGTTGGATAATAAACTGGAAGAAAAGCAGTCTAGATCCAACCCAGTCTATGATCTTAATAGGCGCTGAAATCAATACCAATGCCAACACTGTGGGTCTACCGCAGGAGAAAATAGGACCGCTGATACAAAAAATAAAAAGACTAAGGGCAGCGACACATCTGCAAGCCAGAACATGCCTAAGCATCCTAGGTTCCATGTCCTCCACCTTCCCGATGGTCCAGTGGTCCCAGTGGCATACAAGGACATTCCAGGTCTCGTTTCTGAGGCAATGGAACGGAACATCACTAACACAACGGATCCTTATCAGCAGATCGGTGAAACAGTCGGTTTGGTGGTGGACACGAATCAGCAACCTAAAGAGTCCTCGACCCATCGTACCTCCTCGGGCAGAAATAGTTACATCAGATGCCAGCCTCCAGGGCTGGGGTGCACATTACCAAGATCTGGCAGCACAGGGTCGCTGGTCCTTCCGTCCTCAGGGAGTAGTCTCGAACATCCTGGAACTCAGGGCCGCTTTTCAAGCGCTACTAGCGTTCAGACCATTTCTCACGGGAAGAACGTTATATTGCGCATGGACAATACTGCAGCAGTAAACTACATCCGCAGACAGGGCGGAACGTGAAGCAACTCTCCTATACAGGAGGTGCGCCCGATTCTCGAGTGGGCACAAGTTCACCTGGAAGACTTGAAGGCGGTATACGTTCCAGCGGCTCAGAACCAGACAATCTAAGCAGGATATACATCTCAAACAACGAATGGTCACTGAATCACCGGACATTCTCCCTTATAACAGAGGTGGGGAACTCCCGACATCGATTTGGCAGCAACACCGATGAACAGCAAATGTCCCAAGTTTTTACTGCAAACTGCTTATCCAATGGCAGAGGTCATCGACTGTCTCCTTCACCCTTGAAGGTTTTGTCTGGGTTATATATTTCCTCCCATTCCCTTGATAGCCAGAGAACTCAACGTCTACAGTGATAGCGGTGATATCTTTTTGGCCGAGGAGGCCGTGGTTCACGACCATCCTACAGCTGAGTTTAGAAGATCCACTGATTCTGCCAGTGACACCGGACCTACTTTCACAAGGCCAGTTCCTACACCCAGCACCATAAAAGCTCCACCTAATGGCTTGGAAATTGAGAGGGGGAGGCTATTAGATCGAGGATGCTCCCTAAGAGTAGTGGCTACATTGCAGCAGGTCAGGAAAAAAATCAACTAACAGCGTCTATAGCAAGGTCTGGGAAAGATTCACTGCGTTAGCGCAACAGCAGGCATAGGATCCACTTTTTCCTATGGTACCACAAGTTCTCGAATTCCTTCAGCTAGGCCTGGATAGAGGCCTAAGTTCTAGCACCTTAAAAGTCCAAACATCTGCCTTGTCAGCCATGACGGGAATCAAATGGGCATTTAATCCTCTCATAAATTCAATTTCAAAGAGCATGCTTAAATATAAGACCACCAAGAAAACCGACCTTCCCAACTTGGGACTTGTCAATAGTTCTAGAAGCCTTATCGAAACAACCTTTTTTTTCCTTTAGCGGCAATATCCTTAGGGAACCTAACACTCAAATTGGCATTTTTGGTCGCAATAACCTCTGCAAAGAGGGTATCCGAATTACAAGCATTGTCTATGGCAGGGGTCTCAAACTGGCGGCCCTCCAGCTGTTGCAAAACTACAAGTCCCATGAGGCATTGCAAGGCTGACAGTTACAAGCATGACTCCCTGAGGCAGAGGCATGATGGGACTTGTAGTTCTGCAACAGCTGGAGGGCCACCAGTTTGAGACCGCTGGTCTATGGAAAAGTCTCATTTAATCTTCTATCCCGACAGAGTCGTCCTAAGACCGTCCGAACAATTCATAACGAACGTGGCATCTGCCTTCCATTTCAGCCCAGAGATCAATCTACCAGTTTTTCTCACTAGCCCCATTTAGAAAATCGGAGTGTCTGTTTGTCATACCGAACGGCCCTAGGAAAGGCCAATCAGCTTCTTCCAGGACGATAGCATCTTTATCATCAAAATCATCAAAAGAGCATATGCAATTCAACTTCTTCCAATACCCAACGACTTAAAGGCTCACTCGACCAGGGCAGTGGCAACATCTTGGGCAGCATATTGTAGAGTGTCACCAGAAACGATATGTAAGGCAGCAACATGGTCTTCTAGAACCACGTTCATGTCCCACTACAGAATAGACCCGGTGCGGTTAACGACAGTGGAATTTGGTAGAGCGGTCATTGAAACTAATTCTTCCATATCTTGTGGATAATAAAAAAAATATATATATGCGTTTAAAAGCACCCACCCTGGTTGAGAGTTATTTCCCATTGTGTGTGCTGCCATGATGCGTCAGGAAAATGGAAAATTGTACACTCACCTTTCCATAATTTTCCTTTCCTGACGCATCTCATGGCAGCACACAGATACCCATCCGTATGAGGTAATATATACTGAGAATGTGGCAGTTGGCTCCTCTTCAACACAATCAGTCCTATCAGGTTGTGGGGGTGGAGCCACAACTCAGGGTGTGTGCTGCCATGAGATGCGTCAGAAAAGGAAATTAACGGAAAGGTGAGTATACAATTTTCCGTTTTTTTTATGTGATTGACATAAAGGAAAATTCCACTCAAACTGATATTTCAGATCCATGTGGCTGCTAGCTAGTTAGCTAGTTACATTCTGGCCTATTTTATAGAGGCAATTCTGTTAAGCTAGACCCAACAGAATTTCACTTACCCTCTGTTGTAGTCATTAGTGGAAACATAGAAATATAGTAAAGTGACGGTAGAAAAAAGACCAAGTAGTCCATCGAGTCTGATAAAAAAATCTTTTTTTTTTTTTTTTGGGCTTTTATTTTTTTTCTGTAACTTTTGTTTGAGTACATATCTATGTTTGTCCCATGCATGTTTTAAGACATTTATTGCTGACTGCCTGATTACCCTTGCTGGTAGTTTAATCCAAGCATCAACTATCATTTCATTAAATAGAAAGAAATCCTGGACTGCTGCACTCCATAAAACGTCTTTATTGGGTAGGTAAAATCCAAAAACAACCAAAACGATACAATCAAATGAAGTGAACAACAGGAAAAAAATAGCTGACATGTTTCATGATGAGTAAGCATCACACGATGTGAAACATGTCAGCTATTTTTTTCCTGTTCACTTCATTTTGATTGTATAGTTTTGGTTGTTTTTTGGATTTTACCTACTCAATAAAGACATCGTTTTATGGAGTGCGGCAGTCCAGGATTTCTTTCTATCCAATGCACCTGTGCATAGCCAGCACCTTTTGGTTCAGTGGGACGGAAGCCAAGTCAGGGGATTAGCAGTTTTTGGAACGGAATCATCTCTCATATCATTTCATTAAAATAATACTTTCTAAGATTAGTTTTGAATTTTCCTCAGTTAGTTTGAGGTCATGTCCCCGTGTTCTTGATTCTGGTTTCATACTTAAAAAACTGCCCTTCTGAACCTTATTCACCCCCTTGATGTATTTCAAGGTTGTAATCATGTCTCCCCTTTTCCTTCTTTCCTCCACACTGTACAAATTAAGTTCCTGATTTGTATGTTTTATTCCCCAAAACTTTCAACATTTTTGTTACCCGTCTCTGGACTCTATTTTATCAATATCTTTCTGTAAGTGAGTTCTCCAGAACTGGACACAGTATTCTAAATGAGGTTTCACTAAAGATCCATATAGGGGAACCAGAACCTTCTTCCTCCTGCTGGTTATCCCTCTAGTGATGCATTATAGAATTAAATTTGCTTTTCCCACTGCCTGGTCACACTGTTAGCTCATTTTGCAATAATCTGAAATAAGTACTCCCAAATCTTTTTCCTCTGTAGTGCTGGCCAACACTGTATCCCCAATGTTGTACTCCCACAGGGGATTCTTATTAATATTAATCCAAATGCTGGTGTTATACAGCCCTGAATGATGTAAAATTAAGTAAGTATTGTAAAATACAGCTGTGAAAAAGTGGCACCCAATTTGTGAAAAAGTGGCACCCAATTTATGTAAAACATAGCGTAGGCACCATCCCATTTCTGTAGTTTATGGTGCATATAAGAAGTTGAATTAAATTTTTTCCTGCTCCAAAAAATATTAAATATAACTTTTTGGTGATGTTGGTCAGTGTTAGGAGCGTGAAGCATGGTCCTACAGACCTACACCACCCATCTCTGAACCACACATCCCTGTCTCTCCACAAGCCTATACTCTCTCTTCCCAGCCTGTTGGAATCAGCACCCCCTTTGCTCCAAATGTGGTGCCATCCCTCAGGCAGCATTCTCACTGCTAGGCAGCCATCAGCTTGTACCATTCTGCCCCCTCCATCCTGATTGGCTCCAGATCGGTGGTACCAGTGGCGGCTGGTGCTCAACATTTTTGAAAAATACTGAAACAAAAACATCAATTGCAGCCACTGTGCCAATCATATGCAGCCAATCTGCCCACCATATGCAGCCACTCTGCCCATCATATACAGCCAACTGTGCCCATCATATGAAATTAAAATGAATAATTGATTGTATACCGCGCTCAAATGTGTATAAACAATAAAACAAAACAAAACCTAAAAAACAAAACCAATTAAAAAAAAACTAAAAAAACTAAACAAAACTAAAATAAATAAAAAATAATAATAATAATGCAATCAAATAGTGTTCAAATATAAATATAAATTTTCAATAATAAAGTCCATAATCCACCACCGACGATTCTTCAATCAAGTGCACAGTGATGAATAAATTCAGTGACAGGAAAATAGAAAGTGCCGTCTTCCACCAGGTTTAGGCAAACATCCTACTCACCAGATTGGTCAGACACCCATGGCATCCACCAATGTAGACGCCTTTCACCAGCAATGTCGGGATTCATAAGTAAAGGAAAAAAGAACTCCTCATAGCGTAACTTGTATTTGTTTTTCGTAAAAATGTATTCCAGTAAAAAAGCACATAAAATGGAGCCGGCACACCAGGCTGTATTCTATCTGCGCTCCAACATGATGGTGGAAGTGACGTATCACATATTGCGTAAACAAACGCATTTCATCAGCACGTCTGACGTCATCAGGTGTCATGTGATCAGATCTGTCACTTCCTCTGCCACAATTTATACCGTCATGGTGATTTGGATATCCAATCCAATCCAATCCTCTCCAACATTTCCAAATATGGAGTAGAAAATTTGCATAATTTGCGTAAACATTAATGGTTTATTTACTTATAAGATTATTTGTTAAAAAAATATAAATGTATAAAAATATATAAAATATATATTGGATTCATCTTTATACGACCTCTAGTGGTACTTACAAGTAATGGTCCAAAAGAGGAAAGGAGAAAAAAGAAAATGACATACTCAATGGGAGTGCCATCTTGTGGATAAATCTGGTACTGCCTTAATGGTAACCAACACACTAAATACATTACATAAAAAAGACTGGAGAGTAGGACATGCGTGGAACTCCATAACAATTAAAAATTTGAAATGTAACAATTCAAATCAATGTCTACGTTGATACCAACAGGATGTAAAGTGTTTGATTTATAAATCCATTCTGTTTAGTTTCTAGACACTTTTTGTGGCATAATGTGGCATAATCCTATCAAGCCCACAAAAAATGGCCAAACTAGGGTCCTGGTTGTGGTAGATTCTAAAGTGATTGGACAAGCTGTGTTTAGGAAACCCCTTTTTTTATGTTATTCAAGTGCTCATTTACTCTGACCCCCAACTTTCTGGTCGTGCGTCCCCCATACTAAAGCCTGCACGGACAGGAGATCAGGTATGTGACATGGGTGGAATCGCAAAAGATATAAACGTATCTATTTTAAACTGTTTGCCATTACTTGAAGATCTAAAGGTTTGCCCTTTCCTCTTGGCTATATTGGTTGTCCTACATGCCTTATACCTTTTGCAATGGTAAAAGCCTGTTGCATCTAAGAAGGTGCAGATCTTTTTGGGAGGGTTGTAAACATTTGGTGAAAGTCTATTCCTTAAGATGGGAGCCCTGCGGTAAATAAATTTAGGTTGTTTTGCGAGAAAACTGGCTAAAGTATTATCCCTTAAAAGGATGGGCCAGTGTTTTCTGATGACATGTTCTAGAGATTTATAATCCCTGCTGAAATCCGTCAGGAATGCCAAGTTGTTCCTATTATCATAAGATCTCTTTGGCTTGTTCTCCAATAAATCCAGTTGGTTCAAATTTAATACTTGTGTCTGAATGGATGTTAAAACTATGCCCAGCAAAAGCAGCCACCTGTGCACATCATATGCAGCCAACTATGGCCATCATATGCAGCCAACTGTGCCCATAATATGCAGCCAACTGTGCCCATAATATGCATCCAACTGTGCCCAGCAAATGCAGCCAACTGTTCCCAGCAAATGCAGCCACTGTGCCCAGAAAATGCAGACACTGTGCCCATCATATGCAGCCAACTGTGCCCATCATATGCAGCCTCTGTGTCCATCATATGCATCCTCTGTGCTCCTCAAATGCAGCCAACTGTGCCCCATAAATTGCAGCCTCTGTGCCCATAATATGCAGCCACTGTGCCCCGCAAATGCAGCCAACTATGCTCCATCAATTGCAACCTTTGTGCCCATAATATGCAGCCACTGTGCCCCCCACCCACCCGCTGTCTGCCGGGCACTTACCTCATCATGGTGGTGAGTCAAGCAGCAGGACAGGCGGCGACCTGTGGGACGTGTAGCGTGGCGATGGATGCAGGACTCCCCGTGCTTGTCTTCTTCCTGTTCTGCATGGCGGCCAATGAGATTGACTCTACCTGCAGCCAATCAGGTGCCCGGTATTACATCCGGGCCTCCTGATTGGCTGAAAGGCTGTTCTGTGTTAGCAAAGCAAATATTAATTTGCTTTGCTAACACACCTGGGTGCACTGCGAGCGCAATGGTTTGCACTCGCAGTGCACCTTTTTTGAAGCCTATTAGAGCCTATGGCTCTAATCAGGTGCTTCAAAAACACCCCCTGCCGCTGTAATTCAGACGCCCGAAAAGGGGGCTGCGCAAGAGTGCCCCTAATCGACGCACCACCACTGGGTGGCACTCACTGATTTCCACTTACCCTAAACCTTGCATGAATAATTAATACATTACTGAGTGTGGAAGTGCTTTCAGTAGTTGTTTCTCATTTATTTTGTGAGTCCCTGTCTGTATAGTTAATCAATTTTATCTTGCAATATTACACTATCGCTGTATTTGATTATCCTTCTGTTCCTGTGGCACTTATGTTGGATTTGGGCAAGTTTTGAGAACATTCTATAGCTTTATAGCCCAAGAAACTGTCCTGGATGTTAACGCGGTGCTACAGACCCCCAATGATACAGAGGTCTGATTGTCCGGTAAGAAGTGTGCGCACCTGGTGGTGTGCAGAAGAGCAGCTGGCTGGTAACATCAACGGGATATTTCAGGACAGCACATTTATATCAGATTCCTCACTGTTGAACTTATGGACTTGATCTATGCATTTACTGTATGTACTGTATTATATTCACATTGTATATGTTGCACAAATTCACTTACATGAATTGTTCACTTTTAAAGGGATAGCACACCATTTTTTTAGTTTATTTGTGTCCAGTCTTCAGATGTTTAAATGCTGCTTGCCAACGTGTATTAAGTTTTCTTGCAAAGTCTTTTTTAATTTTTATTAATGATTGCCCTACCCTGACCCTGGCCTGCATAATGGATACACTACTGATTGCTACCTGCTATGACTCTTGCCTAGATAACATATAGCTACCCATTGCTTCTTTCCCTGAGCTGGCTCATGTGGTTATGCCACTGATTTCTGCTTGGCCTGACTCATGTCTGGATAATGAATATGCTATTGGCTGCCACCTGCCCTGAACCTTGCTTATATACTAGACTATACCTCTGCCTGCTGCTAGCCAGTCTAGCTACTGTATGCTTGCTGTCCAGACAATTACCAGTCCTGGCTACTCCTGCATATGGTACATGCCTTGAAACATTTTCCCCATCATGAAACCATCTGACATTATTATTATTATTATATTATACAGGATTTATATAGCGCCAACAGTTTCTGCAGCGCTTTACATCAGGGAAGACAGTACAGTCACAATACAATTCAATACAGGAGGAATCAGAGGGCCCTGATAGTTAGAGCTTACAGTCTAGAAGGGAGGGTCACATGGAACAAAGGGTAGTAGCTGTGGGGGATGATCAGATGGACAAAAATGAAAATACAGTTGTTAGGTGTGGGTAGGATAGGCTTCTCTGAAGAGGAGGGTTTTCAGGGATCCTCTAAAAGCTAATAGAGAAGGAGATTGACGGACAGATTGGGGTAAAGAGTTCCATAGGCTTGGAGAGGCTCTGGAAAAGTCCTTGAGACGAGCATGGGAGCGGGTGATGAGAGAGCTAGAGAGCAGGAGGTCTTGAGAAGAACGAAGAGAACGATTAGGTTGGTATTTAGAGACTAGGTCAGTGATGTAGCTGGGGGCAGAGTTGTGGATGGCTTTGTAGGTAGTTGTTAGTATTTTGAATTTAATTTGTTGGTTGAGCGGAAGCCAGCGGAGGGATTGACAGAGAGGAGTAGCAGAGACAGAGCAGTTGGTAAGGTGGATGAGTCTGGCAGCGGCATTCATGATGGACTGAAGGGGGGATAGAGTATGCAGAGGTAAGCCAATGAGGAGGGAGTTGCAGTAATCGAGGCGAGAGATGACCAGGGAGTGAATTGGGAGCTTTGTTGTGTCATTGGTTAGAAAGGGGCGTATTTTGGAGATGTTGCGGAGGTTGAAGCGGCAAGATTTGGACAGTGATTGGACATGAGGCTTAAAGGAGAGTTCAGAGTCCAGGACTACTCCTAGGACCTTGGCGTGTGGGGATGGCCTGATAGTTTTGCCATCGATTTTGAAAGAGAGATCAGGGGAAGAGGCACGTGGGGGAGGGAAAATGATAAGTTCAGTTTTGGATAGATTAAGTTTGAGGAAGTGGTGTGACATCCAAACTGATATATCTGATAGTAAATTAGTAAAACGTGAGGAGAATGATGGAGTGAGTTGAGGGGTAGAGAAATAGATTTGAGTGTCGTCAGCATAGAGGTGGTATTGGAAGCGGTGGGAGGCTATTAGCTTACCCAGGGAGGAGGTGTAGATTGAAAATAGGAGAGGTCCAAGAACAGAACCTTGCGGGACCCCAACAGAGAATGGAAGAGGAGAGGAGGAAGTAGAGTTGTAAGTAACGCTAAAGGTGCGGTTGGATAAGTAGGTAGAGAACCAGCAGTCACGGAGACCAAAGGTGTGGAGTTTTTTGAGGAGGAGGGGGTGGTCAACCGTATTGAAGGCAGCAGAGAGGTCCAGGAGTAGGAGTACAGGATAGTGTCCCTTAGTTTTTGCCCTTATTATATCGTTTGTTAGTTTTAGGAGAGCAGTTTCTGTGGAATGTTGAGGACGAAATCCAGACTGAAGGGGATCAAGAAGGTTATTATCGGCAAGGTGGACGTTCAGTCGGTTGTAGACTAGACGTTCAAGGAGTTTGGATAAAAAGGGGAGCGAGGAGATGGGGCATATGTTGTCAGGATTGGATGGGTCCAGTGAGGGCTTTTTAAGTATGGGGCTGACTAGGGCATGTTTCACAGATGCCAGAAGAGAGGGAAAGATTGAAGATGTGGGTTAGAGAGTGTAGAATAGAGCCAGAGGGTGAACGTAGCATTTGCGAGGGAACAGGATCCAGAGCGCAGGTGGTAAGATGAACATTAGCAAGTAATTTAGCAACCTCGTCTATAGTGGTGGGGTTGAAAGAGGGAGGTAATTATTGTACCTGTGGGTATGAGGTGTAAAGCGTGAAGGGTATCTGAACAGTAGAGATCTCCTCGCGAATTGTATCAATTTTCTGTTTGAAATGATTGGCGATCTCCTGGGCGGTGAGTGAGTTAGTGGGTGGAGGCAATGGAGGACGAAGGAGAGAGTTGAAGGTAGAGAAGAGTTGACGGGGACGGGATGATACGTTTTTAATGAGGCTTTAATGAGGCTGATGAAATAGGTCTGCTTGGCAGTGAGGAGGCAGGAATTGTATTTTTGGAGGGCAGATTTATATAGGATGAAATCTTTCTGGGACTTAGTCTTACGCCACTTGCGCTCGAGAGCACGGCTGTGTTTTTTCAGACTTCTAGTATCATCTGTTTGCCAGGGTTGAAGGGGACGGGGCTTTATTCTGCGTGTAGTGAGGGGGGCCAGTCTGTCCAGTGATGCTAGAAGGGAAGTGTTGTAGACAGAAGTGGCTAGGTTGATGCAGGACAGGGGTGCGATTTTGTCATAGAGGTGGTCAGTTGCAGAGTAGAGAAGAGAAGGGTTGATATGGCTAAGGTTTCTAACCGTTAGGCGTTTGGAGGGAGAGGAGGCGGAGGAGAGGGAGAGAGTGAAATTAATAAGGTGGTGATCAGAGAGGGGGTAAGGATAGTTGGAGAGGTTGCATGGGTGAAGTACCTGAAAGGTGCTATGTGGGGCTAAAAGGATTCCAACACCCCCTCCTTTGTATCCACTGGGTCTGGGGGAGTGAGTCCAGAGAAGACCACCGTGGATTAGAGCAGCAGAAGACGCAGTGTCGGATTCATGAAGCCAGGTTTCGGTAACGGCGAGTAGATTAAATGAGTTAGCGATAAAGAGATTGTGGATGGCGGTGAGTTTGTTAAAGACAGAGCGAGCATTCCAAAGGGCGCAAGAGAAAGGGAGTCTGGTCTTGGGAAGAATGGAAATGGGAACTAGATTGTGTGCATTGCGGCTGCAGCCAGAGGGTGTAGGGTAATGGGTGTGTTGAGCACAGTTAGATGAAGGAGGCTCAGGGTTTTGGGACACATCACCAGAGGATAGGGGAAGCAGAAGGGTGAGGGAGGTAATGTGAGAATGTGATTTATATGGGGGGACATGCCCCAGTGGTTTGGAGTATTGGGCGTGTGAATTTAGAATTAGCCAGAGTTGGTGAGTGCAGTAATAGGGAGAGGACAGAAGTGAGGGTGATATATATAAGGTGTGGGGTGGAGAAGAGGGGTGTAGGAAAGACAGTTTAAGGATAGAAGACACAGCTGTCAGAAGGAGTGGTAGACAGTGCATTTTAGAAGGGGGAGGAAGAGCTGAAAGTGTGAAAAAGTATACCTGTTTTGTTTATTTCAAGGTGTTCTGTGTTCCCTCGCTGAAGTGCATTCGCTGAAGTGCAGAGTCAGAAGTGCTTCCACTTATAGAAATAGCCCCACTTTGAGAAAGAGTCCCCTGCAAATGCCTCCCCCAAAGGATGCTTATATTTATACTGATGGGGATAGGGGGTGTGTGCATTTCAAGTATCTAATGAGGAGGTAATAAAGGTTTGCTGGTCAACAGTGCAAAATTCTTACTTCAGAAACAGATCAGCAAGAGGGCACTAAAAGTTTATGGACCATAATTTTGGGTAAGACAAGGGAGATAATAAAGCATTGTAATGTGGACAGGTCTACAGAGGGTTAAGCAAAAATAACATGCCAGTATTATTAAATTTTTGGGTAGAGAGGTTTCAACTGCAGACATACCATAGCAATTTAGACTAGAGAAAACACTATTCAGTTTTCAGTTCTGGGTGGATGGCACACAGCTGAGACATACCATAGCAATTTAGACTAGAGAAAACACTATTCAGTTTTCAATTCTGGGTGGATGGCACACAGCTGAGACATACCATAGCAATTTAGACTAGAGAAAACACTATTCAGTTTTCAATTCTGGGTGGATGGCACACAGCTGAGACATACCGTAGCAATTTAGACTAGAGAAAACACAATTTCGTTTTCAATTCTGGGTGGATGGCACACAGCTGAGACATACCATAGCAATTTAGACTAGGGAAAACACTATTCCGTTTTCAATTCTGGGTGGATGGCACACAGCTGAGACATACCATAGCAATTTAGACTAGAGAAAACACTATTCAGTTTTCAATTCTGGGTGGATGGCACACAGCTGAGACATACCTGTGAAGAGACAGAGAAGAAATCTTCAGATAAGTGCAGAGTCAGAAGTGCTTCCACTTATAGAAATAGCACCACTTTGAGAAAGAGCCCCCTGCAAATAGTATATATAGCATAGTATGTGAACTCTGTCTCTGAGGGTTGCTGAGGAGTGTTTAGGTTGTGCAAATACTGTATAGCGCTACAACTTAATTCCTGGGGGTATCCAAGTACCAGTAGGCATACCAACTGTAAGAAAAAGATGGCTGCTATAGGTAAAACTGCATTTAAGTTTCACAGAACAGGATGAAAACTGATAAACCTTACATTCAGCACTGTAAACAATTATGTCAACGTGAATCCGTTACAACCATGGCTTATGTTTAAAAATTTTAATGTAACACCAGCATGGGGCAGCCAAAGTTGTTCTTTGCAGTCTGTGGTTCCTCCTTAGCAGTGTTGTACAGTGGATAAACTTTCCTACTGCTCATATCAATGCAATTAGGAATGAGCCAAATGTACCTGGGTTTGGTTCAAGGTGGTTCGATGAACAGTACTGAGATCCAAACCCAACTGTCTTGACCTGGTGACTGAACTAGAGACATTAATTTCACTACTTCAATCACAGAGTGAAATGATTAAAGAGCCAATATTCGGGGGTGAGGGTCAGGTGCAGGGGTTGGTTGTGCTCTCTCTCCTCCAGTAACTCCCTCTGGCCATACATGTCTCTTCAATGGAAAAAAAAAAAAGAGGTGCTGAACTAGGAGAGATGTGAGATTATTTTGGTGTGATTGCAGGCTAGAGAAATTCCAGCAATTGGGTTCTGCTTTTTGCAGAGGTATAGCATATAATAGTAGTGTATGGAAAGTGTGCAGGGCTTGTCGGTCAAAGTATAAGATTAATAAAAAAGAAAACAGAAATGTTACAAGCAGTAAATGTGAAAAAGGTGAACTTGGGGTGTAATGTGGTCATGTAATGAATTTTACTGTATAAAAAAAACTGTAATACTGTATTTTGATTAGGTGCCTAGAAATACACTTCCTCTATGGGCACTGGTGTTCCAGTTTCAATAAAAATGAATAAGGAACCAATTGTGTTTTCAGGTTTATTTTCTTATGAGCAGTTAACTTGCATGTCTTATATGTTTATAGTAAACTCCATCTAAAGCCTCTAGTTTTTTTTTTTTTTCTTATAGAGTGATAAACAGACATTTTCAATGCAAGTTTGTATGTTAAATGTCTTAAAAGAATGTAATTCACCTCTTTTTTATTGGTAACTGCAGAAAGGACTTTTATATCATTCCCTACGCTCCTGCAGATAGAGCAATGTGATGTCATTCTAAAGGGCTATGGGCAGAACTACAGTAAGCATGGCTATTAAATATACAGAATGACCCTGCACTTCTCTTCCTGACCAGTACTAAATATACAAAGCAGCTAGGTTACATTATCCCACAGATAATAAATACAAGTCTAAATAATTGGGTAGAATGATCACAGAAACTTTCGACACATTTCTTTGAGATATTTGCACAGTTTTTTATTTCTATTTATTGTCACCTGTTCTATAGGAGGAGGTCTTTGTAGTCCAAATTAGAGTAACAACCTAGGGTGACATGTCCTTCAAAAATATAGTTACGTTATAGCGCATTGTAATCCTAGTTAAGTTATGGATCATTCCAGTAATATGGATATAATAAAACTTGCAGAGCATTTCAAAAGAACAATTGTCCTGATAATATTTAAGTATTCATTAAGGTGACAGTATTCCTCCCTTTTGATTGTAAGCTCCATGAGCAGGGCCCTCCTATCTGTATTGAACTGTATTGTACTGTCCCCCTTTACATTGTAAAGGGCTACGTAAACAGTTGGCGCTATATAAATTCCATATAATAATAATAATAATATACCAATTTTATTAACTTAACTTAAATAGTGTAAGGTGAATTGTTTTTGTGCTTTACATTTTTTTTAAAAGAACATCAATTGCTGAATAAATATTCTATCACTCCATGTTGGGGTCGCAGTTTTTTTAACATTAGTTGGAGAAAAGGGGGAGTAAGCTCCAAAAAAAAATATTTTTTAATTACTACATAAAGCCATATTTTCACGCCCAAAAACCCCCCCACAAATTCAGATATTTTACAACATTTGAAGATACCAGTAGTAAACTGATGTCAAAAAGCTGATCTGTTTCTGACAAGGTAGTCATATATACGTATATTAATAAAAATCCAGGTTTGGAATCTCTTGAAAAGTATAACATTTTTTATAAGCTTCACAATATTTTAGTAACAAGAATACATGTTTTTTTTTATTTTGTTTAGGATACTTTACTGCCACCTAGTGGCACTCTGTCCCTCTCTCTACGTTATTTCCTTGCTGCAGTTACAGGGATGAAAGACAGTTTTCACTGGTTCATCCGTCTTTTGTCAAAATATTAACTGAACTTTTGATGCCAGCGTATTAAATTATTTTTATCAATAAATTCTTACCTAACATTTGCAAGTATATTGGTAATATGCTGTACTCCCTGCAGTAGGGTCATTGACGTTGCTTTAGAATGCAGAAATAAAGTACCCAGAAAAATATTTTTAGCCGCTAACTATCTGAAGGATATTTAATTGGTCACAGTAGTTATTCACTTCTGCACAGGGTCCTAAAAGGAGATGCATAGAGTGACACATGGTGCAGGGCACAAAATCAGGATGAAGGAGAACCTTTCCTTCCACTACTGATAATTTGCATCCAATTGTAAAAGACCAGAATCAGTTTGAGATGCTTAACCATTTTAAGGGCTCTGCCAATTGAATCTAGGTCTGTAAATCATTATACCATCACAGAAAGGCCAAAGGTACCTCTACTATTAATTCCTTTTAAATAACAACTAAAGCAGCCAGGTTAGTGATAGGTAAAAGGTGGTGGGAGGCAGTGATAGGGAAGGTGTGCATGTAGGTAAGTGCAGCATGATGCAGAGGGCAGAAAACACACAGAGTCCAAATGCAGTACCAGGAATATATTGTAACAGAAGTCCAGCAATACACAACAGTCCTGAGTCAGGGAACACTCACAAATTGTAACAGCGATGAGACAGTAGATTCAAGACTCAGAGGTGCCGACAGCATCTGTCACGAGGAGCGGAATGCAGACTGGCCGATCCGTACCCAAACGGGGAGGCTTCCATGAAGGATAGCGTGTCCTCACACTTTCCCAACTGCTCTGGAACATTTTCCTGATACCAAGCACTGTCCCTGACAGAAACGTATCCTGTCTCTATACTACCACTTGCAAAAATGCCAAACCTGAAGCCAGGGTCTTAAATGGACTCTGCCTGACCAAAGATGGCTGCCAAAGTCACAAGTCGTGCCAGTGTCCAATCGGATAGTTACCTCTCCGTGACTGATGAAACCATAGTGGAACTAGGTTCCCCTAAACTTCCTCCCCATGTGCATTAGAGAAAATAGACTGCACCTGCCTACATGCTTGTTTGCAGGCACTGCATACTGTAGGTGACTTTTTATGTTCTAAGGGGGATTACATTCTGCTAAACTGGCACCATGACAGGTAGCATGGACGTACATGGAATAGTAATGATAAACTTATTTTACTATTGGAACATGCTTGCTAGATTTCTGCACTTATGGTAAGTCAATAGAATTTGAGAGCTTTTGGAGGGAGTACAGCATAACATTACTCATGCGCAATCATTGTACTTTTTCTGTGGTCATTAAGCAATGAGATTATGCTTATTTGAAAATATGCATTTCTCTGTTTGCACAGGTCGCATGTACTGCATCATGTCAGAGTCGCATTGAAAAACAGATGTGTGTTATTTCAGTGGATGGAAAACCACTGACAGCCCTGCTAGACTCTGGTAGTGTGGTGACCCTAGTAAGGAATGATTGTGTAAACACCACAAAACTACACCCCAGTACCATTGAGGTAATTTGCATCCATGGGGACACTCAAGAGTACCAGACAGCGGTGGTTGAGGTTAATACCCCCTTGGGCAGTGTAACACATTCAGTGGGGGTGATACCTTCACTGCTTCATGAAGCTTTAGTGGGAAGAGATTTTCCCCATTTCTGGAAATTATGGGAGAGCAAAGAGAGGCTGGAAGATAGAGCTCCCCCCGCTGGGGAAGCACGGGAACTCTCACCAGACCCTTTTTGCCAGAGGGAAGGGGATGCTGTTGGTGGGATCGAGGAAGCCGGAGATCCTCTTCCTTTCCCTGTCATGGCTGGGGAGCCGAAGGACCTGGAAGCTAGCTCCCAGCCTGAGGGTAATGAACAGGAGACCCCCTCTGACCCTGACATTGAAAGTAGCCAAAATGTGGTACCCGACTTAGAGGTCAGGAGGGAGGATTTCTGTACCGAGCAACTGCGAGAGGCCACCCTCATGAGAGCCAGGGAAAATGTTAAAATGTTGGATGGGGAACCGGTGGATCCTAATTGGGTGGTGTCTTTCCCATACATGGCAATTAAACACAATTTATTGTATCGAGTGATAAAACATGGAGAGGATGAGGTAGAACAGCTACTAGTTCCCAAACCCTTCCGCAGGGTGGTGCTAGACCTGGCCCATGGTCATGTAATGGGGGGGCATCTCGGTGTTGAAAAAAACAGGGAGAGAATCAGCCAGAGATTTTTCTGGCCCGGGTTGCATGCAGATGTCAAGGAGTACTGCGAATCGGGCCTGAGTGCCAAATGTGGGCACCGTCGCCCCATATTTGCAGCCCCCTTGTCCCTCCACCAATAATCGAGGTCCCCTTTGAGAGGATTGGTATGGACCTGGTGGGGCCGGTTGTGAAATCCGCCCCGGGGTCACCAGCATATTCTGGTGATCCTGGACTATGCCACGCGCTATCCTGAGGCCATACCCTTGCGCAACACCTCCGCTAAGGCTATCGCCAAGGAATTGGTCCAGGTGTTTAGTCGAATGGGGATCCCAAAAGAGATCTTAACCGATCAGGGCACCCCATTTATGTCCAGGGTTACCAAGGAACTGTGTAGATTATACAAAATCTCCTATCTCCAAACCTCTGTCTACCACCCCCAAACAGATGGTCTGGTCGAAAGATTTAATAAAACTTTGAAAAGTATGCTGAAAAAGGTGGTCGACAAAGATGGGAGAAACTTGGACTTTTTGCTACCATATCTCATGTTTGCCATACGAGAGGTTCCGCATACATCCACAGGCTATTCCCCCTTTGAGCTTTTGTATGGTAGACATCCCAGGGACCTGCTGGATGTTGCCAAAGAAACGTGGGAAGGAGAGGTCAGCCCATATAGGAGCATCATAGAGCATGTCTCCTTGATGCAGGATCGCATCGCAGCTGTCTTGCCCCTGGTGCGAGAAAATATGGAGCGAGCCCAGGAGGCCCAGAGGAGGGTCTATGACCGGGGTGCCAAGGTCCATACTTTTAGCCCTGGGGACAGAGTGTTGGTACTGGTTCCCACGGTGGAAAGTACGTTTCTAGCCAAGTGGCAGGGTCCCTTCGAGGTTGTCAAAAGGGTGGGGAGGTAAACTACAAAATCTACCAGCCAGGGAAAAGGAAACCACACCAAATTTACCATGTGAATCTCCTAAAGCCCTGGAAGGACCGAGAGACTTTACTGGCCACATCCCCGCCTCCACCAGACCGGGCACCCGTGACACCTGACGTCCCCATCACGGATTACCTGTCCGCGACACAACAAAGTGACGTTAGGGCGTTTGTGCATAAGAATAGAGACTTTTTCTCACCCTTACTTGGACTGACCAACATGATCCAACATAATATAGTGACGGAACCAGGGGTTCGTGTGAATGTAAAACCGTATAGAATCCCAGAGGCCAGGCGAGAGGCGGTTGCGAAGGAAATAAAAAATATGTTGGGGTTAGACGTGATAGAGGAGTCCCACAGTGAGTGGTGAAGCCCCATAGTGCTGGTCCCAAAACCTGATGGCACTATCAGGTTTTGTAATGACTTTAGGAAACTTAACAGTGTGTCCAAGTTCGACGCCTACCCAATGCCCCGGGTCAACGAACTCGTGGACAGGTTAGGACAGGCTCGCTACATAACGACCCTAGACCTAACAAAAGGCTATTGGCAGATACCGCTAAATGAATCGGCCAAGGAGAAGACTGCCTTTTCCACTCCTGAGGGCTTGTTTCAGTACAAGCGGATGCCTTTTGGTCTGCATGGAGCCTATGCATCATTCCAGCGAATGATGGACAAAACCTTGAGACCACATCGCTCGTATGCAGCTGCATATTTGGACAATGTGGTCATCCACAGCCCAGATGGGGAATCGCACCTGCTTCGGGTACAAGCAGTAATAGATTCCCTTAGGAAAGCAGGCCTCACAGCCAACCCAAAAAAGTGTGTATTAGGCCTGGAGGAGGCCAAGTACCTTGGCTAAGTTATTGGCCCGGGGAGTCGTCAAGCCGCAGACCAATAAGGTTGAGGCAATTAAAAAATGGCCCCAACCGATCAATAAAAAACAAGTGAGGGCCTTCCCGGGCATTACCGGGTATTACAGACGGTTCATACCTAACTTTGCCACCATGGCCGCCCCTCTGACCGACCTGACAAAGGGTAGAGAGTCGGTCATGGTCAAATGGAACCCTGAGGCAGAGGAGGCGTTTCAGAAACTAAAACAGGCCCTATGTGCATTACCGGTACTAGTGACCCCGGACTTCAGCAAGGAGTTTGTCGTACAGACGGACGCCTCTGAGGTGGGCCTGGGGGCTGTACTGTCACAGAACAGGGATAGTGAGGAGCACCCAGTGGTATACCTGAGTCGGAAGCTAAACAAACACGAAAAGAACTATGCCATAGTAGAAAAGGAGTGTCTCGCAATTAAATGGGCCTTAGACTCCCTGAGGTATTACCTACTGGGAAGGTCGTTTAAGCTTGTCACCGACCATGCTCCCCTAAAGTGGATGTGTGACAACAGGGAGAAGAATGGGCGCGTGACAAGGTGGTTCCTGGCTTTACAGTCCTTTAAGTTTACGGTGGAACACAGGCCGGGAAAGTTCCAGAATAACGCAGATGCCCTCTCCCGCGTGCACTGTATATTTGGGTCAAGTGCTCAGCCGCAGGGGCTTGAGCAGATGGAGAGGATATGTGATGTTATGTGAGGAGAGATACACAATTATAGGTACATTTCACCTCGCATTCGTTCAACTGTAAGGGACTGAACCAGAGTCCGACCCGGTTTTTCCAGCCTCTGTGGCAGGCTGGGTTCGGGTTCGGATATTCTGGTCCACTGGAGTCCACACTCAGCTGGACATTAAAAGACCAAGAAGAGAGCACAGCAGGGCTCTGGCCTGAGACTCAGAAGGGAATCTGAGTGAGAGGAGCGCTGTTTGTTTGGATTGAAAGAAAAGGTTTGCTTTATCGCATGTTTTGTGGGTGACGGGGACCAGCCCCGCACTGTATAGAGAGGAAACTATTTTGTTAGTTTAGTGCCGGACGGCAAGGATTTAATTTACTGTTTTGTTTATTTATACCTGCAAACCTCTTGTAAATAAAACCTGGCATCCGCCATACTTTTAAGAAAGTGCCTGTTTGCGGACTGTGATTCAGAAAGAGTTGATCCCCACGAGCTAATCCCCCACAATATGTATATAACAAATACACTGCCTGCATGCCACTAACTAACCTACCTAATCTTTTTTCATTCATAATTACACTATATACTGCCGCCGAGTAAGCAGCCTTATATAGTTTGGGGGGCATGGACTTAGCCCCCTGAGCCATGATTGGCCAATTATGGCTCTCTCAGCAGAGCACACTGTGATTGGCCAAACCATGCAGTTCAGGTGCATGCTTTGGCCAATCATAAGACGCCATTGCACTGGGATCTCGCAGTCGAGCTTACCTAATGCAAAGTACTGTTGTTACATATGTGAAAGAATCAACCATGCAAGAGAGTCGAATTACTTTAAAAATAAATGGCCACTCTGAAAGAATTTGGTTCCAGTACAGAAAATGAACAACTTGCTGACTGGACAAAGATATTTTTGAAGCAGTTTATGGTGATAAAAACAGTATAAGCAAAAGCAAGTATTCTTCACTATGCAAAATTTGAGAACATAGAAGTTTATTCCTAATACTGAATTGTTGTTCATCCTTCAAGTAAATTAAAGAATGGAATTCCTTTCTCCAGAATCGGGTAAAATCATTTGTTCTAATCTATGTTGCCATTTCCCTCTTATAAATAAATATACTGTATATATATATATATATATATATATATATATACTGTATATATATATATATATATATATATATATATATATATAATACAACATGTGGTATGAATATTTCTTGGGAAATGCACAGTCAGAGGAACATGAAGGTTTTTATCAACCCTTATCACGAATCATCAGCTATTTGGCAGGATGTATTGCACAGGTTATCAAGGTCACTGATAAGAACTTTCTCACAGAGGCCTTGGTAAGGATTTTTCTGTAATCTCCTTACTGTACTTACTGACATTGATCTAAACTGAAACTGAACATACTAATCATCCAGATCTTTGTTCATTCCCTTGTATGCAAATAAGCATATATTTTTCTCCAGATCTCAACTTAAGTTGGCCATAGACGTTCTTGGATTGGGGGTGGGCGTGGTTATACGTACAGGCATGCTCTTAAAATAATTTTATTTTTAATCAGACTAGATTACATGGTTTTTAATGACCTGGACATTCACGGTCTTGCCTATGTAGCCAGGAGGGAGCATATCTCAGGGAAAAAAAAACCTATAGCTGCAGTCAGAAGAAATAAATATACTATCCTGTATTGTGCTGACATGGGTTAAAATTGCATTCTGAATTTAATTATGTATTGCAGGTTTTTATCTAGTGCAGGCAATCTATGCAGTGCTTTATATATACTGTACACTCACATCAGTCTTGAATGTCAAAATGCAACAAACAGGACTTTATCACAAACACACTGCCAGTCAATATATTCATGAGACTAGGGCCAGTGTAAATCAATTGGAGGAATTCATAAAGCATGTGGTAGATAACCTGTTGAATTCCATCAGGGTGCAGCACCAAAAGTGTCGGTGTTCGCACCCAATTCATGTACTTGTCCCAGACAGGTTACATGATTTCATGTCTGCAATAGGGAGGAAGTGTCCGCATTGGACCTCCCTTGCTCAGTGCACAAATTCCCACTCTTTCTCCCTGGCCAATGCGCCCATCAGACTGACAAGGCGCTTGTCTAAAGAGTTTTATACTGGAAATTAGTAGAGCCTGATGGGGAACTGAGAGACTAGTTCCCCATCAGGTCTGCTCCACATTTGATTGGTAGGTCATGGGAGTGGGTGGATCCATAGCCATTATTAAATCCAATACCAGCATTTCAATCCGCCCACTGCTATCCACTGTCACTCAAAAATGAAGCAGACCTGATGGGGAACGAGTAATTTCCAAAGTATGGGAATTGTCGTATTTGGGTAATGAAATAAACTGTATCCATGGCCTTTTTGTTTACACTTAGCTTTCGACCAGGGAATTTCGCTGATAGCCAAATGTGGCAGGGTTTATGGAAAATGTGTGGAAAGCTGTCACATACATGACAGTTTCCCAGCACAGGCATGGCCTGCTTCGAGTACTGGTGTACCTCTGTTTACCTGCTCAGAGCTGGTCTTAATTACCACCTTTTTCCTAAATAGAGAGTAGGTGGTAAATTCTTTAAGAATCTGTTGCTGCCATAGTAAGAACTACCTAATAACTACCTGAATTTGCTAAACGTGTCAGTAATGTTACTGACACTGGTGCAAATGCTTGCCTAAATTAGTTGCAAATAGTTCTACCACCAGAAAAATGTCATTAGGGCCATTTTGAATGCCCTTGAATGTATTTTCTCAGTGCCTTTTTTAACGATGTGCATGCGGATGAGTCTGACTGTCAAATATTATCCTCCGATTTCTAATTAAGGGATGACCTTAGACATAAGGATTGTCAATAGGGTTGCATCAATACCGATACCGGTATCGGTGCCGATGCTAAGAATTTGTATGAGTATCGGTACTTGTGCAAATGTTATCCGATACCTGAAACTAATATTTTCAGGCTTGGTTCTTTCAGCTGTTAGTGGGATTCCCCCTGCTGACAGCTGAAATGTTCAAAAAAACTGTTGGTTGTTAAGGAGCAGGGACGGCAAATTCTTAACAACCGATTACATATTCAGCGGTCAGTGGGGTTTGTCTGTTGACAGCTGAAGTGTAAACAAAGTCCTGGCAATTGGAGTTGTCAAAAAAAAAAGCAAGCAGGCAATGTTTATAATGTTGATAAACATTTCCCAGCCCCTGAAACAGAAAGATAAAAATAAGCATTATTTATTTTTGTATCGTTCTGTTTATTCATCTACAGATCAAAGAGATGAACTTCGATCCGCAGATGAAGTCAATTTAAAGCAGCCGTTCACATAAAAAAATAAGTTTTTGTTTTTATTAAATGTTCTACAGTACTGTTTAACTCCCTTATTAACCCTTAATTTACTCTAATCAACCTTAATAACCTCCTCATGACGTGTACACACGATCGGTTTTACCGATGAAAACAGTCCGATGGACTTTTCTCATCGGACAAACCGATTGTGTATGGGCCCCATCTGTCTTTTTTCTATCGGTGAGAAAAAATAGAACATGTTTTAAATTTATCCGATGGGAAAAAAAACAATAGCAAATTCCAATCGTCTGTGTGGAACTCCATCGGACAAAAAACCCACGCATGCTCAGAATCAAGTCGACGCATGCTCAGAAGCATTGAACTTAATTTTTCTCGGCTTGTCGGAGTCTTTTACGTCACAGCGTTTGGGACGGACGGATTTTTGACTGATGGTGTGTAGGCAAGACTGATGGAAGTCAGCTTCATCGGATTTCCTATGGAAAAATCCATCGGATGAGAATCCATGGGAAATCCAATCGTGTGTACAGAGCTTTATTCTACTTCTCCATTTAATTATTATTTTCCTGCTGATTTTTTTTTTCTTCACTTCTATTTTATAAATTATTAATCATTTAAAAAAAAAATTGTCTGCTTTGTTCGTTAATATTTTTACACCTTTAACATATATTTACACGTTTCATATTGAAAAAAAGCGCAACATTTTTAAAATTTCATTTGTGAATAACTTTTCAATGCTTTGTAACATTGCTGACAGCTGAAGTGTAAACAAAACAGTTGCGATAGGTTATGGTAATTGGTATCGGCGAGTACTAAAAAAAAGCATCAGTACTCGTACCCGTTGTAAAAACTGTAATTGTATTGGTGCATCCCTAATTGTCAACAATCATATCTTGTCTATGTCCACCTCTACAGGTCAGATTGTAAAATTGTAAATGTGCATTGTTTGCAACCAGAAGCATTTTTTTTTCATAAACTATAAATAAGATTGATACAATTGTTTTATATTACAAATAAAATCATTCAATCTTCTGAATTCAGAACTTTGGTCACTTGCTCCTGTGGATTGAATTATCCAATTCCATAAAATCAATTGGCATCTCCCTTTGCTATTGTTTACTAAAGCTTTGAATTGTGTGTAAAGCCACTATATTATGATGATACAATCCCCTCTGTTAAATAAGGACATGTGCCCCACTGCATGTGTTTTATAAAAAATATGGTGATTTCTACCTAATTTCCGAGCGCCTCCCGGCACTCACATGACTCCTCGCTACTCTCCTCTCCTGGGCTCTCCTCTATGTTATCTTATCAGTACATGTACACAGGGTCGTTTATAGTCGTATCCAGGCAGTTGAGTTTAGAAGCATTTTTTGGAAATCAAAAAAATGTGTTCAGGACGGATGTTCAGAGGCATTTGAAACGCTAATTGCTTGTAACAGTTTGTAAACATGTGCAAACGCGGTAACTCGCGTTAAGCCGCGTTTCGTTTACAGGCATTTTTAATGGCGATGCATTTTTGACTATTTGGTAAAATATATATTTATATTTAAACGCTCCTAAACACAATTGCGGCATATAAACGCGGCAAAACTGACGTTTTTAAACGTTGTTTACTATCTGTCAAGTTAAATCATTCAGGGGAGGTTGTAAAACAACCCGTGTACATTAAACCTAAAGGCCCGTACACACGATCCAAAAATCGGATGGAAAAATTTGTACGACTAGCTGTCTGACGATTTTCGGATCATTAGTACGGTGCTTTGGACAGCCGATTTTGCTTTTTCGTCAGACAAAAGTTGGATATGCAGACTATAACATTTTTGTCGGATCTGAACACAACGTCCGATTTTCGTTTCATTAGTATGGTTTTCGTATGAAAAAAATTGTAAGAGCAAGACTACGCATGCTTAGAAAGGAAAAAATACATACAAAACTATTCAACACATTACGTCACTTCTGACATTGTATTCTGTTGTACAAAAATTTTCCTATTGTGAGTAACCTCTTCACTTACGACATGAGACTAGCATGCCACAAAAAAACGGATGTTCGGTCGTCCGAAAATCTAAGCGCGTGTACGACGCTTTAGTCTCCAAATGTTTCCTGACAGAGGCACAGAGGGGCCAGAAGTAATAAGAAATATTAATAGAAACGGTAGTTGTTTTTCCCAAAATGATAATGTTATTATGCGATGAGCCAACTGATACAAATGGTACTCTGCAAAGTCTTTCTTTATTTCATTGTTCTATTATATTTCATTACAACATTGATGACAAGTGTGTGATTATAACATTTTCATTGAAGATGGTAACATAGAAGGAACAATATAAGATATAACAGCATTTGGAAATGTCAGGCCTTGCTATAAGCACCACATTGATCCCTCTCCCCTTTCCTCTTCTACTGTAAGGTGAACATAAGTTGAACATTGTGACAAACATATTTTACTTCAGGGGTCATTTGATGCATGCATTCCATTCTCCGGAATTGCAAATCCCAGTGGTTAAAGATAAATTATAGCACGAAGAGGGCCATGAGAAGGGAATGCTTGTTCATCAATTTTCCCCTCTAGAAAGATATCCTCTGCTTCCACCTCCACGTGTTATCTTTATCCCCAGTCAGAAGATTTATCATAATTCATGCTAGTGTATTTTACATTAACTATGCTGATTAACATTGTATAAACACTGTCTGACATTTGCTTTACTTAGGCTGTGGAGAACTTGGAACTGGCGCTGATTTGGAGTCAAGATCCACTCAGTAGCCTTCGTTTTGTGAAGTGGCCGGAGTATCAGCCTAGGCATATCTGGCAAGAGGTCTTGTGGTAAAAAGCAACATTTCCCCAACTGTAATGCTAATGGGCCACTTACTCAAACATATCTGTTTGGGAAAGCAAGTCCAAATGGCAGAAGGTTAAAGAACATTAGAAAGTGCTTTTTATGTATTAATAGCAATATGCGCCTTGTCAGTGAAGGGATGAAATAGACATTTAAGGGTCAGGAGTGAAGCCTGCCTTTATTTATAAAAATATTAACAGGCTGGAAAAGTTCCCTTAACTTACAAAATATTACAAAAAACGACTCTGGAAATCCTCCTTAATGGCATGTGAGTGAAATCAAATGTATGAAATCATGAAAAACTTTTTAAAGCAAATTCAAATTATAAGATATTATTAAATGTATATTTAATTGTTATAATAATAATTTTAAAAGTGAAAATTTGTAAATAAGATAAATTTGTGTTTAATTTGAATACCCAACTATGTGCAAGGGACAGAAAAAATATAATTTTATATAGCATATGATTGGGTATTCAAAGTAAATACATACATATGCCTTATTTGTTAACATTCACTTTATTTGTTTAGTAACTCAAACTTCATCTCTCTACCTATTTTACTAAATAAACATATTTTATACTATATAATAAGTCTGAAACAATGAATTAACCACTTGACCTCCAGAAGATTTTCCCCCTTTATGACCAGGCCATTTTTTGCGATGCTACACTGCGTTACTTTAACTGACAATTGCGTGGTCGTGCTACACGGTACCCAAATACAATTTATGTACTTTTTTTCCCACAAATGGAGCTTTTTTTTGGTGGTTTTTAATTACCTCTGCGTTTTTGTTTTTTTGCGCTATAAACAAAAAAAGACAAACAATTTTGGAAAAAACAAACAAACAATATTAAAATTAAAATAAACAGTGAAGTCCCCTGGCCTTCTTTCACTATCCCAGCGCTAAAGACGCTCACAGATGACTTATAATAAACTAAAATGAATACGTGGCCGTAGTCATTAGCCCAATGTTCATAATATGTAACTATATCAGCAGCCGCTTACAACAAACAAATATTTGCAGTACATAAGGTTATAAAATTTATAGAAAACAAAATCAAATCCCTGGGTAAGATAATGAAAGTTTTCTATAGCAGCGCTCAGGTGGTCAATACACTCTCATGTCCACTCCTCCTATTTGCAGTTCATAAGGGTACATATAGAACTTGTGCAAAAAATGCTGGAAATAACATAAATCTCCAGGTGTCTTCTTAATAATGTATTCCACTCTTAATCATCTGTTATAGTCCCTTTCGGGTGGGTACTCACCACACAGTGGATTTAAATAGGCGTCTCACAGATCACATCCGATATTCCTCCAATCGTTCCAATCCTGATCCTGTTTCCACACTCTGATAACTCCAGAGATCACCCGAAGTTTAAAGGTGAAAAAAAGAAGCCACCGATAGTGTAATTCCGTAAAGAAAAACTATTTTATTCAATCTATAAAAAATTCCTCCCAAGCATTTCTGCCATAAAATAATGCAGTAAAACAGCAGTCCATTTTAAAATTGCCGCGTAGTTCCTTCCAGCTCCCACCAGGCGCAGTGTATCGACTGGTACAGCTCGTATTCCCCAGTCTTACTACCGCTTCCTGTGTTTGGAGCGCAAATGAAACGCAACGACGTCACTACCTTGCAGCCGCAGAGTCACGCCCTGACGTTTCGTCTTTCCGACTTCCTCTGAGGGCGTGACTCTGCAGCACGGCTCACAGGGATATATACCCGCAATATCCTATGATTGGAAGACAAGTTAACCCCTCTTGTATGCCGTTCAATGCCTCTAGATTGCTCAGAATGTCAGACAGCATTGTAGTCACAGGGATCTTTATCATTTCCAATCATTTAGCATACTAGATCAATAATAACCACTTATATATTAATCTTAAAAGCAAAATTCATACAATGATCAAACTCTTAAAATAGAAATTGGGTATAAACATTATTATAATTCATTATAACAAATAAGCGCTCAGCTTATTGTAGTTCATTATAACAGATAAGCGCTCAGCACTAGCGCCATCTTGAGACTATTTACTAAACAGCAGTCTAAATATTTACAATAATAGGTAAAATGTATAAATAAAGATATATCTTAGCATTAATATACAGTATTTCTAAAAAATAAATATATAAAAATGTATAAAATTCTAAAAATATTCCAAAAACTTCCATAACCATTACTAATCGTCATTCTTGTTTCATCATCATGTTATTAATACCTGAAGGTATATAGAAATATTAAAATTTCACATATATATAATATACACCATCTAATCGGTAAAAACAACCACCACTAAAATTATAAATCACTAATAAAACAATTAATATCTAACTCAACGTTTAACCCTTTGGGGGTGAGGGTATCCAAGGAATAAATCCAAAAAGTTTCTCGTTTGGATAATTCCCTTACCAAATTGCTTCCTCTCCATGTAGGTTTAATATGGTCAACCCCCAAAACTTCAATCCTCTGGGGTTTTGGTTATGGTGTAATTTAAAATGGAGAGACACATTGTGGTCTTTGAACCCTAATTTAATATTCTTTATATGTTCTCCAATCCTTACTTTCAGGCATCTTTTTGTCCGTCCCACATACATTAGCCCACATGGGCATAATAAAACATATACCACATGTGTGATATTGCAAGTTATAAATTCTTTGATGGCGAATTCCTTTTTATTTACTGTGGATGTAAAACATTCAATACCTCTTAAAGGTTCAGCTATTTCTCTACACGCCTTACACTTACGGCAAGCAAAAAACCCTTTTTTGTCCCAAATCAACATTGGTCCACTTGGTTGGTCAAGCACCTGTTTTACCACCTTATCTCCTACTAGGGATGAGCTTCGTGTTCGAGTCGAACATACGTTCGACTCGAACATCGGCTGTTCGATCGTTCGACGAAGATCGAACGATTTGGGCCGTTCGCGCCAAATTCGAGTGACGCGAACAGCCCACAATGCACTACGCCATCGCAGTGTCATCCAGGCGCTGTGATTGGCCAAGCATGCACTGTGACCCCGCATGCTTGGCCAATCACAGCGCCGGCAGCGAGGAGAGCAATGATTGGCCACAGGCAGGATGCCTGTGGCCAATTATTGCTGAGGGTGTTTAGTACACGCCCCACACTATAAAAGGCCGCCAGCACGGCGGCCTAGTGTAGTGTGTTCCGGAGCAGGGAAAGACAAGCATAGGCAGGGACAGTGACATTTATTTCTTTCTTGCTTAACCTGGATTCCTTTAGTTTAGGGAAAGAGAAGGATAGGTAGGGAGTGTGTTTTACTGTGCGAGTCCTTGTTTCTAGGGACAAAGAAGGAAAGTGAGGGGATTTCTCCTTGTGCTATAGTGTGCTTTAAAAAAACATTTTTTCTAGGGACAGAAAACTGTAGGTAGGGAGAGTGTCAGTTTCTTTCACTGTGCCAGTCCTTGTTTCTAGGGACAAAGAAGGAAAGTGAGGGGATTTCTCCTTGTGCTATAGTGTGCTTTAAAAAAACATTTTTTCTAGGGACAGAAAACTGTAGGTAGGGAGAGTGTCAGTTTCTTTCACTGTGCCAGTCCTTGTTTCTAGGGACAAAGAAGGAAAGTGAGGGGAATTCTCCTTGTGCTATAGTGTGCTTTAAAAAAACATTTTTTCTAGGGACAGAAAACTGTAGGTAGGGAGAGTGTCAGTTTCTTTCACTGTGCCAGTCCTTGTTTCTAGGGACAAAGAAGGAAAGTGAGGGGATTTCTCCTTGTGCTATAGTGTGCTTTAAAAAAACATTTTTTCTAGGGACAGAAAAGTGTAGGTAGGGAGAGTGTCAGTTTCTTTCACTGTGCCAGTCCTTGTTTCTAGGGACAAAGAAGGAAAGTGAGGGGAATTCTCCTTGTGCTATAGTGTGCTTTAAAAAAACATTTTTTCTAGGGACAGAAAACTGTAGGTAGGGAGAGTGTCAGTTTCTTTCACTGTGCCAGTCCTTGTTTCTAGGGACAAAGAAGGAAAGTGAGGGGAATTCTCCTTGTGCTATAGTGTGCTTTAAAAAAACATTTTTTCTAGGGACAGAAAACTGTAGGTAGGGAGAGTGTCAGTTTCTTTCACTGTGCCAGTCCTTGTTTCTAGGGACAAAGAAGGAAAGTGAGGGGATTTCTCCTTGTGCTATAGTGTGCTTTAAAAAAACATTTTTTCTAGGGACAGAAAACTGTAGGTAGGGAGAGTGTCAGTTTCTTTCACTGTGCCAGTCCTTGTTTCTAGGGACAAAGAAGGAAAGTGAGGGGATTTCTCCTTGTGCTATAGTGTGCTTTAAAAAAACATTTTTTCTAGGGACAGAAAACTGTAGGTAGGGAGAGTGTCAGTTTCTTTCACTGTGCCAGTCCTTGTTTCTAGGGACAAAGAAGGAAAGTGAGGGGATTTCTCCTTGTGCTATAGTGTGCTTTAAAAAAACATTTTTTCTAGGGACAGAAAACTGTAGGTAGGGAGAGTGTCAGTTTCTTTCACTGTGCCAGTCCTTGTTTCTAGGGACAAAGAAGGAAAGTGAGGGGAATTCTCCTTGTGCTATAGTGTGCTTTAATATAACATTTTTTCTAGGGACAGAAAACTGTAGGTAGGGAGAGTGTCAGTTTCTTTCACTGTGCCAGTCCTTGTTTCTAGGGACAAAGAAGGAAAGTGAGGGGAATTCTCCTTGTGCTATAGTGTGCTTTAAAAAAACATTTTTTCTAGGGACAGAAAACTGTAGGTAGGGAGAGTGTCAGTTTCTTTCACTGTGCCAGTCCTTGTTTCTAGGGACAAAGAAGGAAAGTGAGGGGATTTCTCCTTGTGCTATAGTGTGCTTTAAAAAAACATTTTTTCTAGGGACAGAAAACTGTAGGTAGGGAGAGTGTCAGTTTCTTTCACTGTGCCAGTCCTTGTTTCTAGGGACAAAGAAGGAAAGTGAGGGGATTTCTCCTTGTGCTATAGTGTGCTTTAAAAAAAAAAAATTCTAGGGACAGAAAACTGTAGGTAGGGAGAGTGTCAGTTTCTTTCACTGTGCCAGTCCTTGTTTCTAGGGACAAAGAAGGAAAGTGAGGGGAATTCTCCTTGTGCTATAGTGTGCTTTAAAAAAACATTTTTTCTAGGGACAGAAAACTGTAGGTAGGGAGAGTGTCAGTTTCTTTCACTGTGCCAGTCCTTGTTTCTAGGGACAAAGAAGGAAAGTGAGGGGAATTCTCCTTGTGCTATAGTGTGCTTTAAAAAAACATTTTTTCTAGGGACAGAAAACTGTAGGTAGGGAGAGTGTCAGTTTCTTTCACTGTGCCAGTCCTTGTTTCTAGGGACAAAGAAGGAAAGTGAGGGGAATTCTCCTTGTGCTATAGTGTGCTTTAAAAAAACATTTTTTCTAGGGACAGAAAACTGTAGGTAGGGAGAGTGTCAGTTTCTTTCACTGTGCCAGTCCTTGTTTCTAGGGACAAAGAAGGAAAGTGAGGGGATTTCTCCTTGTGCTATAGTGTGCTTTAAAAAAACATTTTTTCTAGGGACAGAAAACTGTAGGTAGGGAGAGTGTCAGTTTCTTTCACTGTGCCAGTCCTTGTTTCTAGGGACAAAGAAGGAAAGTGAGGGGAATTCTCCTTGTGCTATAGTGTGCTTTAAAAAAACATTTTTTCTAGGGACAGAAAACTGTAGGTAGGGAGAGTGTCAGTTTCTTTCACTGTGCCAGTCCTTGTTTCTAGGGACAAAGAAGGAAAGTGAGGGGAATTCTCCTTGTGCTATAGTGTGCTTTAAAAAAACATTTTTTCTAGGGACAGAAAACTGTAGGTAGGGAGAGTGTCAGTTTCTTTCACTGTGCCAGTCCTTGTTTCTAGGGACAAAGAAGGAAAGTGAGGGGATTTCTCCTTGTGCTATAGTGTGCTTTAAAAAAACATTTTTTCTAGGGACAGAAAACTGTAGGTAGGGAGAGTGTCAGTTTCTTTCACTGTGCCAGTCCTTGTTTCTAGGGACAAAGAAGGAAAGTGAGGGGATTTCTCCTTGTGCTATAGTGTGCTTTAAAAAAACATTTTTTCTAGGGACAAAAAACTGTAGGTAGGGAGAGTGTCAGTTTCTTTCACTGTGCCAGTCCTTGTTTCTAGGGACAAAGAAGGAAAGTGAGGGGAATTCTCCTTGTGCTATAGTGTGCTTTAAAAAAACATTTTTTCTAGGGACAGAAAACTGTAGGTAGGGAGAGTGTCAGTTTCTTTCACTGTGCCAGTCCTTGTTTCTAGGGACAAATAAGGAAAGTGAGGGGATTTCTCCTTGTGCTATAGTGTGCTTTAAAAAAACATTTTTTCTAGGGACAGAAAACTGTAGGTAGGGAGAGTGTCAGTTTCTTTCACTGTGCCAGTCCTTGTTTCTAGGGACAAAGAAGGAAAGTGAGGGGATTTCTCCTTGTGCTATAGTGTGCTTTAAAAAAACATTTTTTCTAGGGACAGAAAACTGTAGGTAGGGAGAGTGTCAGTTTCTTTCACTGTGCCAGTCCTTGTTTCTAGGGACAAAGAAGGAAAGTGAGGGGAATTCTCCTTGTGCTATAGTGTGCTTTAAAAAAACATTTTTTCTAGGGACAGAAAACTGTAGGTAGGGAGAGTGTCAGTTTCTTTCACTGTGCCAGTCCTTGTTTCTAGGGACAAAGAAGGAAAGTGAGGGGATTTCTCCTTGTGCTATAGTGTGCCAAAGCATTCCTCATCAACCATCTTTGAAATCCTTGTTTTTTGGACAGTCAGGGAAATTGTCGTTGTGCTATTCTGTGCAAAAGCAATAATCCTCAACCATATTTAGAAATCCTTAAGTAAAGGGACAGAGAAGGACACCTGAAGGTAGCCCTTATTGCTTTTTTCCCATCTCCCTGCAGGCCATCTATTAGAATGTCTGGAAGGCAAACAAGGAGAGGCAGACAGTCAGGAGGCAATAAAAGAGGGCAAGCAGGCTCTGTGTCTGGGGGCAACAGTGCTGGTCGTGGACGCGGTGCATTGTCATCAGCACATGGCCATGGGACACGCTTGTCCTTCTTTTCGGCAGCTGGACATGTTGAGCCACATCATGCCGAAGACTTGGTAGAGTGGATGACCAAGCCCTCCTCCTCCTCCTCATCCTCTCTCACCCAGGCTCAGGGTACTGGCAAAGCAGCTGCCAAAGCGTTCTCTTCCCTGGTATCAATGTCAGACTCATCATCAGTCACTCCTTCCCTAGACCCACCATGTCCTCCTCCTGAGGAGTCCCCCGAACTGTTTGAGCACAGTGTTGGGTACATGCTCCAGGAGGATGCCCAGCGTTTCGAAGGGTCTGATGATGAAACCCAGCTACAGGAAGGCAGTAGCGTGAGAGCAGACAGAGGGGATGCTCAAGAAGGACACCAATCTGGCAGTCATGTTCCAGCAGCTGCAGCATACTGCCAGATTGGCTCCAGTGATGAGGCGGGAGGGGGTGATGAGGTCACTGACTCCACGTGGGTGCCTAATAGGAGAAAGGAGGAGGAGGAGGATGAGGAGGAGGCACATCTCCAACGAGGCAGGATGCCCTTTGGTGGCCAGCGTAAGGGCAGTACACCGACGGAATCACACCGCAGAGCTCCGCCTGTGCAGGGCGCTGCCTCTGCCCGTCATTCAAAAAGTTCCTTGGTGTGGGCCTTTTTTGAGGCTAGTGCATCAGATCGCACAGCTGCTGTTTGCAACATATGTCTCAAGCATATATCGCGTGGCCAAAACATCAGCCGCTTGGGTACCACATGCCTGACCAGACATATGTTGACCTACCATGCAGCTCGTTGGCAAGCCTACCTCAAAGACCCACACCAAAGAACAAAGCGGACCTCTCCTTGCACCGCATCAGCTGGGATCTCCAACCCCACTATAACTTCAGTCCTCTCTGAAACATGCACTGAGAGGAATGAAGGTGTAGAATTAGGTGTGTCACAGCCAAGTACTTGCGGCCACTCTGCTAGCAGTACACCGACGTCCGATTCTAGCAGGCAAATTTCCCTGCCCCAGCTGCTGGACCGTCGAAAGAAGTTCACTCCCAGCCATCCACATGCCCAGCAGTTGAATGCTAGCTTGGCTAAATTGCTAGCGCTTCAACTGCTGCCTTTTCAGTTGGTAGACTCGGCCCCCTTCCGTGAGTTTGTGCAATGTGCGGTTCCTCAGTGGCAGGTTCCCAAACGCCACTTTTTCTCACGGAAGGCTATTCCGGCTCTCTACCGGCATGTGGAAGGCAATGTCTTGGCCTCGCTGGACAGGGCGGTCAGCGGTAAGGTGCATATTACCGCTGACTCATGGTCCAGCAGGCATGGACAGGGACGTTACCTTTCTTTCACGGCCCATTGGGTCACTCTTTTGGCAGCTGGGAAGGATGCAGGACAAGGTGCAGTAGTGTTGGAGGTTGTTCCACCGCCACGCCTCCAAAATGCTACTACTGGTTGTGACACACCTCTCTCCTCCACCCCCTCCTCTTCTTCTTCCTCCATGGCCTCTTCCTGTGGTTTGTCCTATGAACCAGCGGTGCTCCGTAGCCGTTCACGGGGCTACGCAAGTACGCAGGCAAAAAGATGCCATGCCGTGCTTGCGCTGGTGTGTTTGGGGGACAGAAGCCACACTGGGGCAGAGGTCCTGTCTGCTCTGCAGGGCCAGGCCGAGAGGTGGTTGACGCCACGCCAGCTTAAGCCAGGAATGGTGGTTTGCGACAATGGCACCAACCTCCTCTCCGCCCTCCGACAGGGACAACTGACCCATGTGCCCTGTGTGGCTCACGTCCTTAACCTGGTGGTGCAGCGGTTCTTGGGCAGGTACCCGGGCTTACAGGATGTCCTGAGGCAGGCCAGGAAAGTCTGTGTGCATTTCCGCAGATCTTATAATGCCAGTGCTCGCCTGGCTGAGCTGCAAAAGGAGTTGAACCTGCCCAAGAACCGCCTTATATGTGACATGCCCACCAGGTTGAACTCAACGTTGGCCATGCTGCAGCGGCTGCACACGCAGCAGAGGGCCATCAATGAGTACCTGTGCGACTACGGCACCAGGACAGGGTCAGGGGAGCTTGGTTTTTTTTCTCCACGCCAGTGGGGCATGATCAGGGATGCATGCACTGTCCTGGCACCATTTGAGGAGGCCACGAGGATGGTGAGCAGTGACAGTGCATGCATCAGTGACACTGTACCTCTTGTCCACCTGTTGGAGCACACGCTGCGTGGAATAATGGACAGGGCACTTGAGGCAGAACAGAGGCAGGAAGAGGAGGACTTCCTTGCCTCTCAAGGCCCCCTTTACCCAGACAGTGTTCCTTCTGTCCCACCCATTGCACAGGAAGAGGAAGAGGAGGAGGAGGAGGAGGAGGATTGTGTCAGCATGGAGGTGGAGGCTGGCACTCAGCATCATCAGCACCAGTCTTTTAGGGATGATTTACAGTCCCAAGAAACCAGTGGACTTGTACGTGGCTGGGAGGAGGTGGCTGCGGATCATGTCGTCCTTAGTGACCCAGAGGACTCCGGAGCGAATGCCTCAGCAAACCTACGCTGCATGTTCTCCCTGATCCTGCAAAGTCTGCGGAAGGATCCTCGTATTCTTCGGATCAAGGAGAGGGACCATTACTGGCTGGCCACTCTCCTTGATCCACGGTACAAGGGTAAGGTTGCGGACCTTATGTTACCTTCGCAGAGGGAGCAGAGGATGAGACAACTCCGGGAGGCCTTGCAGAAAGGTCTGTGCAACGCGTTCCCAGAGACTGGGAGGTTACAAACTCCTGGTCCTGGACAACGAGTTGCTGAGGCTTCGGCCAGTCAAAGAAGGAGCGGTGGGGAAGGTGGCCGTCTGACCGATGCGTTCAGACAATTCTTTAGTCCGCAGCCCCAAAGTATGATCGGTTCCAGCAACCATCGCCAGCGTCTGATAAACATGGTGCAGGAATATCTAGGGGCAAGGTCAGACTTGGACACCTTCCCCACCGAAAATCCTCTGGCTTACTGGGTCTTGAGGATGGATCACTGGCCAGAGCTTGCACAGTATGCAATTGAGCTACTGGCCTGTCCTGCATCCAGCGTTCTTTCGGAACGCACATTCAGTGCTGCTGGAGGATTTGTCACGGATCACAGGGTGCGCCTGTCCACCGACTCGGTTGATCGACTGACTTTCATCAAGATGAACCAGTCTTGGATCACCACCAGCTACCACACACCTGATGCTGATATAACAGACTAATTGATTTTAACATGTCACATCCCTTCAAGACTGATGCTGATGCTGAGTGCCTGTGCTGTTATGTTGACTGGCTATCCTCCTCCTCCGAGTCCTCAATGATACGATTGATGATGATAGCTTGGAAGATCATTTTTGTTTATGGGTGCCGCCACCAGTGGCTAAGGCCCAATTTTTCAGCCCCTGTTTTACAGGGGCGTGTAATTACAATTTTTTTAGCAATAATTTGCCATAGGGCTCATTGCTGTGCTCCAAGTACAGTATCTGTGAGGGGTTGGAGTGTTGTGGCACCAGTGCCTAAGGCCCAATTTTTCAGCCCCTGTTTAACAGGGGCGTGTCATTACAATTTTTGAAGCAATACTTTGCAACAGGGCTCATTGCTGTGCTCCAAGTACAGTATCTGTGAGGGGTTGTAGTGTTGTGCCACCAGTGCCTAAGGCCCAATTTTTCAGCCCCTGTTCAACAGGGGCATGCAATTACAATTCTTGATCTAATAATTCACAGCAGGGCCCATTGCTGCACCCACCAAGAGTAACTCTGAGGGCTTACAGTGTTGTGGCAACGCCACCACCACCACCACCACGAAAGGCCCAATTTTTCAGCCCCTGTTCAAAAGGGGCATGTAATTACAATTCTTGATCTAATAATTCACAGCAGGGCCCATTGCTGCACCCACCAAGAGTAACTCTGAGGGCTTACAGTGTTGTGGCAACACCACCACCACCACCACCACCACGAAAGGCCCAATTTTTCAGCCCCTGTTCAACAGGGGCATGCAATTACAATTCTTGATCTAATAATTCACAGCAGGGCCCATTGCTGCACCCACCAAGAGTAACTCTGAGGGCTTACAGTGTTGTGGCAACGCCACCACCACCACCACCACGAAAGGCCCAATTTTTCAGCCCCTGTTCAAAAGGGGCATGTAATTACAATTCTTGATCTAATAATTCACAGCAGGGCCCATTGCTGCACCCACCAAGAGTAACTCTGAGGGCTTACAGTGTTGTGGCAACACCACCACCACCACCACCACCACGAAAGGCCCAATTGTTCAGCCCCTGTTCAACAGGGGCATGCAATTACAATTCTTGATCTAATAATTCACAGCAGGGCCCATTGCTGCACCCACCAAGAGTAACTGTCAGGGCTTACAGTGTTGTGGCACCAGCACCACCATCAAAGGCCCAATTTTTACTACCACTGTTCAACAATTATATGTAATTAAAATTCCTGATATAATAGTTGACAGCAGGGCGTTCCAGCACCAACCAAGAGTAACTGTGAATGCTTACAGTGTTGTGCCAACACCAACAACTAAGGGGCCTATTTCTGCAGAGTATATACGGCAGGTCCCTACTTTCAAACATCCAACTTACAAACGACTCCTACTTGCAAACGCAAGAAGACAACAGGAAGTGAGAGGAAATCTACCACTAGGAAGGAAAATTCTCTTCTGTAAGAATAAATATGGGAGAAAGGTGTCTCCTCTGTACTGATGCTTTATCAGCAATCCTTGTTTCAAGAAAAACACCACATTTCAAAAACAGTTGTCATTGGGACGGAAAGTGAGGTGAAATGTTCTGAACAGGGGCACAGACAGCAAAACAAATGTTACAGGGGTGATAACCCTTACCTATGTTTTCCAAAAAGTTTAAAAATAGATTTTTGGGCTGGAGCTACACTTCAACAATGTACCTGTTCAAAATTACAAACAGATTCTACATAAGAACAAACCTACAGTCCCTGTCTTGTATGCACCGCCTGTATACGGCTGTTCAGAGTATATAGGGCCTTTTTTATTTTATGTGCGGGGTTCCCCTTAATATCCATACAAGACCCAAAGGGGCTGGTAATGGGCTGGGGTAGGGGGGGGGGGGTCATGGGGTAGCTATGCCATTTTTCTTAAAGATTTTCATCCATATTACCGGGACCAGACATTACATTAAAGCCGCAAGCAGTTTTAAATGGCTTTTTTTTCCTTTAGAAGTGTCATTTTGTGCAGGGACAGTTCTAAACACGGGAAACACGTGGCACTTCACAGGCATACTTTAGACACCCCCCAGGTACGATATTTAAAGGAATATTTGACTTTTTTTTTTTCACTTTATGCATCATTAAAATGACTGCTCCCGAAAAACGACCGTTTTTAAAACTTCTTTTTGCATTGATACATGTCCCCTGGTGCAGAACCCGGGTTCCCAAACCCTTTTTAGGACAATAACATGCATAATAGTTGTTATAATTAGCACTTTAGAATTCGAACGTTCGCATCCATTGTATTTAATAGGGTTCTAATGTTCGTACGAACTTTCGGTCCGTTCGCGGGTTCTGGTGCGAACCGAACCCGGGGGTGTTCGGCTCATCACTATCTCCTACATTAGGTGCTTTTCTATAAATAAATTTAGGAGCTATTGGCAACACTGACATCAAACTTTTATCTAAACAGAGTACATGCCAGTGATTTTTCAACACTGTCTCAACCTCTCTGTACTGTGCATGAAATGATGAAATGAAACTCCACTCATGGTTGGTATAATTTCTAATCCTCACACCATCTCCTACTACGTCTTCTTGTGGGATTGCTCTAATTTCCTCAGAAATTTTATCCAATACTTGGGGTTTATACCCCTTCTCTCTAAATCTGTCCTTTAATATTGCAGATTGAGACAAGTAGTTCTCTTCTGTAGAGCAATTTCGTTTCACTCGCATAAATTGTCCTTTCGGTATATTTTTCAGCCATACCGGATGGTGACCACTTTGTATGGGTAGGAAGCTGTTCCGATCCGTTGGCTTGAAAAAAACTTTTGTATCCAATTTATCACCATTTCTATAGATGCTAACATCTAAAAAGTCAATTTGATCTTTACTCCATGTGCTAGTCAGTTTGATATTATTGGAGTTTTTGTTCAGGTATGTTAAAAAATTCATAAGAGATATTTCAGATCCTTCCCATATAAAAATAATATCATCGATAAATAGTCTATAAAAAAGGAGTTCCTGCCTTTTGTTAACAAAAATGTACTTATCCTCCCACTCCCCCATAAATAAATTTGCAATACTAGGTGCAAATTTCACGCCCATTGCCACACCTCTCTTTTGGATAAAAAAACTCATTATTAAACCAAAAATAGTTGTGTGACAAACAAAAATCTAAAACATCTTTTAACCACTTAACGACCGCCCACTGTAGTTATACGTCGGCAGAATGGCACCGACAGGCAAAGTCACGTATATCTACGTGATTGCCTTTGTATAGTTGGGGGGTCCGATCGGACCCCCCTCCTCTACAGTGAGCGGTCATTTTCCGTTGGGGAGCGATCCGAGATGAGGGGACGGCCGTTCGATTCCGGCCACCCCCTCGCGATCGCTCCCGGCGAATGAGAAAGCTTCCTCTGCTGTGTAATGTTTACACAGGCAGAGGAAGTGATGTCATCTCTCATGCGGCGCTCACATATACCGAGCGCCGTACAAGAGAAGACATCAGGTCAGTGCACAAAACACTACACTGACACCAGGACACATAGGCACACAAATCGCCCCCCCAGGCCCCCCCAGACACCTCCAGATCACCCCCAGATCACCCCCCAGCCCCCAGTCACAGTGTCACTGATTGCAGTGACCATTTATTTACTGATCACTGCAATCAGTGACATTTGTGACTGTAAAAGTGTCACTACAGTTTAGTTTTAGGTCCAGTGTAGCCCCCTAACCCCCCCTAATAAAGGTTTAACCCCCTGATCACCCCCCAGATATCCCTTTCACCCCCTAGCACCGCCGTCGCTAAGCGATCGTTTTTCTGATCGCTGTTTTATTGTCAGTGATGCCGATCGGTAGCCAGTTATTTTTTTTAGGTTCGCCGCAGGTTTTTATAGCGTCAGGTACCCCCATATATTGCCTAATAAAGGTTTAACCCCCTTGATCGCCCCCCAGATAACCCTTTCACCCCCTAGCACCACTGTCGCTAAGCGATCATTTTTCTGATCGCTGTTATATTGTCGGTGATGCCGATCGGTAGCCAGTTATTTTTTTTAGGTTCGCCGCAGGTTTTTATAGCGTCAGGTACCCCCATATATTACCTAATAAAGGTTTAACCCCCTTGATCGCCCCCCAGGTAACCTTTTCACCCCCTATCACCACTTTCGCTAAGCGATCGTTTTTTTGATCGCTGTCTTATTGTCAGTGATGCCGATAGGTAGCCAGTTATTTTTTTTAGGTTCGCCGCAGGTTTTTATAGCGTCAGGTACCCCCATATATTACCTAATAAAGGTTTAACCCCCTTGTTTGCCCCCCAGGTAACCCTTTCACCCCCTATCACCACTGTCGCTAAGCGATCGTTTTTCTGATCGCTGTCTTATTGTCGGTGATGCCGATAGGTAGCCAGTTATTTTTTTTAGGTTTGCTGCAGATTTTTATAGCGTCAGGTACCCCCATATATTACCTAATAAAGGTTTAACCCCCTTGATCGCTCCCCAGGTAACCCTTTCACCCCCTATCACCACTGTCGCTAAGCGATCGTTTTTCTGATCGCTGTCTTATTGTCGGTGATGCCGATAGGTAGCCAGTTATTTTTTTTAGGTTCGCCGCAGGTTTTTATAGCGTCGGGTACCCCCATATATTACCTAATAAAGGTTTAACCCCTTGATCGCCCCCCCAGGTAACCCTTTCACCCCCTTTTGCCAGTGTCACTAAGCAATCGTTTTTCTAAACGCTGTATTAGTTATGCTGGTGCCGATAGATAGCCAGTTATTTTTTTTAGGTTCGCCGCAGGTTTTTATAGCGTCAGGTACCCCCATATATTATCTAATAAAGGTTTTAACCCCCTAATTGCCCCTAGTTAACCCTGCGTCACACCCCAGGCAGCGTCAGGTTAGTGCCAGTAATGCCAACACCCACGCGTGAAGCATACACCTCCCTTAGTGGTATAGTATCTGAACAGATCAATATCTGATCTGATCAGATCTATACTAGTGTCCCCAGCAGTTTAGGGTTCCCAAAAACGCAGTGTTAGCGGGATAAGCCCAGATACCTGCTAGCACCTGCGTTTTCCCCCTCCGTCCAGCCCAGGCCACCCAAGTGCAGTATCGATCGATCGCTGTCACTTGCAAAACACAACACACATAACTGCAGCGTTCGCAGAGACAGGCCTGATCCCTGCGACTCCAGTGCTGTAGGAGGTGATTTCACCACCACAGTTAAAAAAAAAAAAAAAAAAAGCATATATGCCGAAGCATTGGGGCAGCAGGAGTGGAGGAGCAAAGGAGCGATTTTGCTCCTAATGCCGCGTACATACGGTCGAAATTCCGATGGATGCTTGCCCGTGGAAAAGTCTGACCATGTGTACGCGGCATAACTTTTGCGGGAAGATGCCCCCATGCTTCGGCATATATAAATGGTGCATGTATGCCCATCATTAGAAGTGGGTGGATGAAGGGCGGTATTCTAATAGTGGGCATACCCACCGATCAATCTTTTTTTTTCGTTCAGTCAACAGGCTGCATGAAAAAAAAGATTACAATACATGTCCAACAAGGACCAGCAACGTACTGGTATGTTGCTGGACTTTGAATGGTTATACCAGATTGATGCCTGCGGGTTTAGGTATCATCTTGGTATCATTCTTTTCAGCCAGCGGCCGGCTTTCATGTAAAAGCAATCCTAGTGGCTAATTAGCCCCTGGACTGCTTTTACAAGCAGTCAGAGGGAATGTCCCCCCCCCCGGATATAAAAAGCGCCATTGGGAAATTGGAAAAGCATTTTATCACACCGATCTTGGTGTGGTCAGATGCTTTGAGGGCAGAGGAAAGATCTAGGGTCTAATAGACCCCAGTTTTTTTAAAAAAAAAGAGTACCTGTCACTACCTATTGCTATCACAGGGGATATTTACATTCCCTGAGATAACAATAAAAATGATAAAAAAAAAATATGGAAGGAACAGTTTAAAAATTAAATAAAAAAAGCAAAATTAATAATAATAAAAAAAAAGCACCCCTGTCCTGCCCTGCTCTTGCGCAATGGCGAACGTAAGCGTGGGTCTGGCGTCATATGTAAACAGCAATTGCACCATGCATGTGAGGTATCACCGCAAAGGTCAGATCGAGGGCAGTCATTTTAGCAGTAGACCTCCTCTGTAAATCTAACGTGGTAACCTGTAAAGGCTTTTAAAGGCTTTTAAAAATGTATGTAGTTTGTCGCCAATGCGCGTTTGTGCAAAATTTTAAAGCATGTCGTGTTTGGTATCTATGTACTCGGCCTAAGATCATCTTTTTTATTTCATCAAACATTTAGGCAATATAGTGTGTTTTAGTGCATTAAAATTAAAAAAGTGTATTTTTTCCCCAAAAAATGCGTTTGAAAAATCGCTGCGCAAATACTGTGTGGAAAAAAATGCAACACCCACCATTTTAATCTGTAGGGCCTTTGCTTTAAAAATATATATAATGTTTGGGGGTTCAACATAATTTTCTTGCAAAAAAAATATATGTTTTCATGTAAACAAAAAGTGTCAGAAAGGGCTTTGTCTTCAAGTGGTTAGAAGAGTGGATGTAAGCTTCCTAATGTTGTGTATAAAATTCCAGGACAGTTCAAAACCCCCCCTAAATGACCCCATTTTGGAAAGTAGACACCCCAAGCTATATACTGAGAGGCATGTCGAGTCCATGGAATTTTTTATATGTTGACACAAGTTGCGGAAAAAAGACAATTTATTTTATTTTTTTATTTTTTTTGCACAAATTTGTTACTAAATGATATATTGCTCAAACATGCCATGGGCATATGTGGAATTGCACCCCAAAATACATTCTGTTGCTTCTCCTGAGTACGGGGATACCACATGTGTGAGACTTTTTGGGAGCCTAGCCGCGTACGGGACCCCAAAACCAATCACCGCCTTCAGGCTTTCTAAGGGTGTAAATTTTTGATTTCACTTCTCACTGCCTATCACAGTTTCGGAGGCCATGGAATGCCCAGATGGCACAAACCCCCCCCAAATTACCCCATTTTGGAAAGTAGACACCCCAAGCTATTTGCTGAGAGGTATGGTGAGTATTTTGCAGATCTCACTTTTTGTCAAAAAGTTTTGAAAATTGGAAAAAAAAAATGATTTTCTTTCTTCATTTTCAAAAACAAATTAGAGCTGTAAAATACTCACCATGCCTCTCAGCAAATAGCTTGGGGTGTCTACTTTCCAAAATTGGGTCATTTGGGGGGTTTTGTGCTATTTTGGCATTTTATGGCCTTCGGAACTGTGATAGGTAGTGAGGAGTGAAATCAAAAATTTGTGCCCTTAGAAATCCTGATGGCGGTGCTTGGTTTTCGGGGCCCCGTACGCGGCTAGGCTCCTAAAAAGTCCCACACATGTGGTATCCCCGTACTCAGGAGAAGCAGCAGAATGTATTTTGGGGTGCAATTCCACATATAACCATGGCATGTGTGAGCAATATATCATTTAGTGACAACTTTTTGTAATTTTTTTTTTTGTCATTATTCAATCACTTGGGACAAGAAAAAAAAATATTCAATGGGCGCAACATGCCTCTCAGCAATTTCCTTGGGGTGTCTTCTTTCTAAAATGGGATCATTTGGGGAGGTTTTGTGCTATTTTGGCATTTTATGGCCTTCGAAACCTTGATAGGTAGAGAGGAGTGAAATCAAAAATATGCGCCCTTAGAAATCCTGAAGGCGGTGCTTGGTTTTCGGGGGCCCGTACGCGGCTAGGCTCCTAAAAAGTCCCACACATGTGGTATCCCCGTACTCAGGAGAAGCAGCAAAATGTATTTTGGGGTGCAATTCCACATATAACCATGGCATGTGTGAGCAATATATAATTTAGTGACAACTTTTTGTAATTTTTTATTTTTTTTTGTCATTATTCAATCACTTGAGACAAAAAAAAAATATTCAATGGGCTCAACATGCCTCTCAGCAATTTCCTTGGGATATCTACTTTCCAAAATGGGGTCATTTGGGGGGGGGGGTTTGTACTGCCCTGCCATTTTAGCACCTCAAGAAATGAGATAGGCAGTCATAAATTAAAAGCTGTGTAAATTCCAGAAAATGTACCCTAGTTTGTAGACCCTATAACTTTTGCGCAAACCAATAAATATACGCTTATTGACATTTGTTTTACTAAAGACATGTGGCTGAATACATTTTGGCCTAAATGTATGACTAAAATTGAGTTTATTCGATTTTTCTTATAACAAAAAGTAGAAAATATCATTTTTTTTCTAAATTTTCAGTCTTTTTCCGTTTATATCGCAAAAAATTTAAATCGCAGAGGCAATCAAATACCATTAAAAGAAAGCTCTATTTGTGGGAAGAAAAGGACGCAAATTTCGTTTAGGTACAACATTGCATGTCCGCACAATTTCCAGTTAAAGCAGCGCAGTGCCAAATTCTGAAAACACCTCTGGTCCTTTAGCTACAAAATTGTCCGGGGCTTAAGTGGTTAAAAAGACTTTTTGTTGGTGGGGGAGATCATCTCTTTGACTCAAGGCCCAGTTTAGGGAAAGCAAGGCATTGTCATGCTGTATTATTGTATACAAGGAGGATACATCAGACGTCACAAAAAATATTTCTCCTCGGTCCTCCAGATGTATATTCTGCAGGGATTGTAATAAATCCTTAGTATCCTTCAGATACGCTTTTGTGGTTTATAAACAAACAATATTATATAGTTAACTTTTTGCTATAAAACATATGCAATAAAAAAAATATGAAAAAAATCTAATTTCTTCATAAATTTAGACCAATATATATTCTGCTACATATTTTTGGTAAAACAAAAACCCCAATAAGCATATATTAATTGGCTTGCGCAAAATTTTTAGCGTCTACTAACTATGGGATACTTTTATTTATTTATTTATTTATTTATTTACTAGTAATGGCGGTGATCAGCAACTTATAGGCGGACTGCGATATTGCAGCGGACATTCTGACACTAACTGACACTTTTGACACGTTTTGGGGACCAGTGAAACTAATACAGTGTTCAGTGCTAAAAAATATGCACTGTCACTGTACTAATGTCACTGGATGGGAAGGGGTTAACATCGGAGGCAATCCAAGGGTTAACTGTGTGCCTAGCCAGTGTTTATGTTTACTGTGTGAGGTGCTTTTACTGGGGAAGAGATGGAATTTGTTCCCTGCTTTGCAGGGAACAAATTCCATCCCACTCCTCCTGTCAGAATGGCAATCTGCCTTTTTTACTTATGCAGATCGCCATTCTGTCTCTCTGCCTGATGATCGCCGGGTGCTGGTGGACATCGAGTCTGCGGTACCCACTTGATTAGCTCCAGCTGTGTGTAAACACAGTGGGAGTGAGCCACTGGCAGCGTGCATGTGCGCCCCCTACCCGGAAGAGTCGGATCACATATATATATATACGTGATCTGGTGCAGAGGTGCTGCCCTGTAGCAGTAAAACTGTTATAGGGCGGACCTTAAGTGGTTAAATCAGACAGTAACTGTATCTAAGCATCACAAATCAAAAACATTATGTAACCACTTTGCGCCCTTCATACGACTAATGACGGCCGCAAAGTGGTTCTATAATGTCGGGAGGCCGTCATTATACGGCCTCCGCTCCTCCGGCCACTGGGATGCCGATGCGCGTGCCTGGCGGCCGCGATGTCCGCCAGACACCCGCGATCGGCCGGTACACAGACAAGGACATGGATCTGTGTGTGTAAACACACAGATCCATGTCCTGTCAGGGAGAGAGGAGACCGATGCTGTGTCCCTTGTACATAGGGACACAGATCGGTCTCCTCCCCCAGTCAGTCCCCTCCCCCCACAGTAGCAATCACTTTTAACCCCTTCCTCGCCCCTAGTGTTAACCCCTTCCCTGCCAGTCACATTTATACAGTAATCAGTGCAGTTTTATAGCACTAATCGTTGTATAAATGTGAATGGTCCCAAAAATGTGTCAAAAGTGTCCGATGTGTCCGATGCAATATCGCAGTCCTGACAAAAATCGCAGATCGCCGCCATTACTAGTAAAAAAAATAATAATAAAAAAAGTCAGAATTCTATCCCCTATTTTGTAGGCGCTATAACTTTTGCGCAAACCAATCACTATACGCTTATTGGGATTTTTTTTAACCAAAAATATGTAGAAGAATATGTATCGGCCTAAACTGAGGAAAAAATAGTTTAAAAAAAAAATTGGGATATTTATTATAGCAAAAATCCAAAAATATTGTGTTTTTTTTTTTAATTCTCGCTCTTTTTTGGTTTATAGCGCAAAAAATAAAAATCACAGAGGTGATCAAATACCACCAAAAGAAAGCTCTATTTGTGAGAAAAAAAGGACGTCAATTTTGTTTGTGAGCCACGTCGCACGACCGCGCAATTGTCATTCAAAGCGACGCAGTGCCGAAAGCTGAAATTTCGCCTGGGCAGGAAGGGGGTTTATGTGCCCAGTAAGCAAGAGGTTAATATTTTTTTAATATTGAAGCCAATTCACCTATCCATCCATGACTCCATGCTTTATTTTGTTGAGAAATCACTTTAAAAAACACCCACCTAGCATTTCTAACTGAGGCCATAAGGACAGATTATTCATGTAGCATTTACTTCTTGGAATTCATCTGCATATCTCAAGCATGCAGGCAGGAGAGTGTGCCTAAGGCTCCTTCCACACTGCTGCGACTTGAAAGTCACGCAATTTTTCCCACGAGTTTGCGGCTGCGATTTTGCTGCGATTTCAGAGAATGCCTGTGTAAACTTGAGGTCTATGGACCTCAGCTCGCATCAAAGTTGGACTAAAGTAGTACAGGGAGTACTTTGAAGTCGGTACGACTTGAAGTCGCACAGATATGAATGGTTATCATTGGGAATCATGGGGTACCAGAGGACTTGTCTTGCGACTCTGATGTCCAAAGTCACAAGAAAAGTCACACAAGTGTTAAAGGGGCTTAACTGAGAGAGCTCCTTCTCTCCTCCTCCAGGTGGAAGAAGAAAATGAAAATTACTGGGATGTATGCCATCATTCTAACTTAGGCCAAAAACCAGGAAGCAACTGAAGAAATGTAAAAAAATAAATAAAATACCTTCTATTTACTAAGGCTAGCAGTATAAAAATTAAAACTAGTTAATGTTGACTGAGAAAGTAAAGTTCCACTTTAAGTAATCAAGTAATAGTTCAAACCAATAAAATATTACAAGGTAGTTTGCTTGTTTGAAGACTGCTTAGAGCAGTGGTTCTTAACCACAATCCTCAAGTACCCCCAACGTCCATGTTTTGGGAACTACCCTTATGGCCCCTACACATGATCCGAAAATCGAACAACAGATCGTCCGACTTTTTACGTTTACTAGTCGCAAGTAGAAATTAAATAGGTTGCTAAAGTCCCGAAAATTCTCTTACGACAGAAAAAAAATAAATCGGTGATTCAAGTGATGTCATGTGTTGTAGTGTATTTGTATTGTATTTTCGGACGACAACTGTACTGACGAAACGAAAATCGTACAATCTGGTATCGTATGAGGAAAATTTCCGTGCTTGTCCGATCAAATAATATCGGATGAATTGTCGTGATCCGCTCTCGAAAAGCTCTGTGCTAACGATCCGATTATCGAACGATCGCGACTAAATCTGTATTTTTCTTACGATTTTCGGATCGTATGTATGAGCCATTAGGTAAAATAGCTCTTATCAATATCATGTCATTTATATTGGCTTAAAGCAGCTGTGCAAATTAAAGAAAAACCTGAAAACATGGACCACTGGGGGTATTCGAGGACTGAGGTTGATAACCAGTGGCTTAGATCACTAATATTTAGTGAGAATGTTCATTAGCCTTTGTTATGCATATATGCCCTTTGAAATTACTCATAAACTAATATATATGATTTATATGTATGCAATGCTTGTTTATAATAGTCCTGTAACATGCACAGCTTACTAAGCATAAAACGACTCTTTAAGGGATTTTTCCATGTACAAATACGAAAGGTTTATATGTAATGTGCATAGATTCATACGTTACCTGCCCTAATGTGGCCTCTAACCTCGGTGTAGGAGTTGTGTGTCCCCAATTTCTGGTTAAAACCTGTTCCTCCCCCTCATTATTAGCCATAATGAATTTGTGGTTCTCTTGCTGCACACACCATTAGGAAAGCCCCATACGAAAACGCATGAGAAATCCCAGCTGATCCAAGATTTAGTGTAACATTCAAATAAAAACACACAGCTGTGGAGTGTAAAGCAACAGACATATTTATAAAAACAAAACACTTCTCCTCATGTGCTAAAACAGCTGTTTTCCTGATTGTTACCTATTACAGTATTCAAAATTACATAAGGTGAAGTCAGAAAGAAATACAATTGAAAGCGGATTTCCACACTAAATAACTACCATTGCCAAATAATTCAAACTCCTCCAGTCTCTGCAGCTCATAGAAATCCAGTTTACAGAAAGAGGAAATCTCTAACTCAGATTACACCTGCAGCGCTGCTTCCCATATTGCAGTCCATCCATTCGGTAACATTGGTAGCCTATGAGTCTTTCATTCTTCCTGCTCAGATGGGTGTCAGTCCACTGAGAAACATAACTAACAGCTGGTCAGCTGGGGCTGCAGATAACTGAGGCCCTTCCTTGTTACTAAAGCGTGTTTTGAATTTATTTGACAGCAATTAAATTTTTTGTGAAAATGTTGTATCAGAAACTATGACGAACACATTTCAGACTACATGGGTGAATTTCAATTCAATGCAAATTCAAATTTCCAATGTATACTATCTTCAAGGGTATAGGGCTCTCCTTCAATATATTAAGTGCATAGATTAATTAATATATAAAGTTCATCAGTGATCAAAATAATATTTATATAGTAAAATAAAATACAAAGCTATTATATACACAAATATATATATATATATATATATATATATATATATATATATATATATATATTGTGGTAGTGTGTTACCCCAACAGTGGATGAATACAGGATTCTCAACCAGGCAGGTTGAGGGGCTCCAGGGTATTTTCTTGTTTGGGAGGAAACTGGCTTTTCAGTTTCCTCATGATTTACTAAAGTCCACTTTGGGACCTGGAGCCTGGGGATTTCTTAGAGATTCGGGTGGGATGAAATCCCTAGTCCTGAATCCGGGTTTTGAGACTCAACGGCACACTGATTGTTCAGGTGTGTGTGGGCCTGAAAGTAGAGTCAGGACCAGCATTCTGGGCTCCACCCTCCCGACGAGTGCAGGTGTGCACTGGGGAAGCCATAGAGTGCAAGTGTGCACTGGAGAAGCCAGAGAGTGGTTGTCTGCACACTGGAAGCCAGAGACCCAGGTCTGAGGGTCAGAGCAGTGGACCCAAGTCTGAGGCTCAGAGCAGCGAGGGGCTGCTATCTAAATGGACGGTGTTGCCAATGGAATAGTCTGTAGGAGACAGACAAGAGCCTGAAGTGGAAGGCCTGAGCAGCACTGCTTTATGTATAAGCCAGGAGGCTGAATGTCATTTTGTTGATGAATAGGAGTGCTGAAACCCCTGCGAGGGAAACCTTTGATTTTGTTTTGAACTTCTTTTAATAAAAATGGGCAAACAAAGCCCTTAAAAAGAAGACCCAGCCAGTGGCGGTGTCCTTCAAGCTCTACACTTGATGCTAGTCCTTCACAATATATATATATATATATATATATATATATATATATATATATATATATATTTCAAAGTCAGTGCCAGTCCATATAGATATACAGTATCTCACAAAGGTGCAAGGTGCTTATGTATGAAGTATAATAAAGATAATGATTACCATGCAATATATATATATATATATATATATATATATATATATATACAAAATCTCACAAAAGTGAGTACACCCCTCATATTTTTGTAAATATTTTATTTTATCTTTTCATGTGACAACACTGAAGAAATTACACTTTGCTACAATGTAAAGTAGTGAATGTACAGCTTGTATAACAGTGTAAATTTGCTGTCCCCTCAAAATAACTCAACACACAGCCATTAATATTTAAACCTCTGGCAATAAAAGTGAGTATCCCCCCCAAATGAAAATGTTCAAATTGGGCCCAAAGTGTCAATATTTTGTGTGGCCACCATTATTTTCCATCACTGCCTTAACCCTCTTGGGCATGGAGTTCACCAGAGCTTCACAGGTTGCCACTGGAGTCCTCTTCCACTCCTCCATGACAACATCACGGAGCTGGTGGATGTTAGAGACCTTGCGCTCCTCCACCTTCCATTTGAGGATGGCCCACAGATGCTCAATAGGGTTTAGGTCTGGAGACATGTTTGGCCAGGCCATCACCTTTACCCTTAGCTTCTTTAGCAAGGCAGTGGTCCTCTTGGAGGTCTGTTTGGAGTCGTTATCATGTTGAAATACTGCCCTGCGGCCCAGTCTCCGAAGGGAGGTGATCATGCTCTGCTTCAATATGTCACAGTACATGTTGGCATTCATGGTTCCCTCAATGAACTGTCGCTCCTTATTGCCAGCAGCACTCATGCAGCCCCAGACCATGACACTCCCACCACCATGCTTGACTGTAGGCAAGAAACACTTGTCTTTGCACTCCTCACCTGGTTGCCGCCACACACGCTTGACACCATCTGAACCAAATAAGTTTATCTTGGTCTCATCAGACCACAGGACATGGTTTCAGTAATCCATGACCTTAGTCTGCTTGTCTTCATCAAACTGTTTGCGGGCTTTCTTGTGCATCATCTTTAGAAGAGGCTTCCTTCTGGGACAACAGCCATGCAGACTAATTTTATGCAGTGTGCGGCGTATGGTCTGAGCAGTGACAGGCTGACCACCCACCCCTTCAACCTCTGCAGCAAAGCTGTGCAGCAAAGCTGGCAGCACTCATACGTCTATTTCACAAAGACAACCTCTGTATATGACGCTAAGCATGTGCACTCAACCTCTTGGGTCGACCATGGCGAGACCTGTTCTGAGTGGAACCTGTCCTGTCCTGTTTCAGGGTCTTGGCAATCTTTTTATAGCCTAGGTCATCTTTATGTAGAACAACAATTCTTTTTTTCAGATCCTCAGAGATTTCTTTGCCATGAAGTGCCACGTTGAAATTTCAGTTACCAGTATGAAAGAGTGAGAGCGATAACACCAAGTGTAACACACCTGCTCCTCATTCACAATTGAGACCTTGTAACACTAACGAGTCACATGACACCGAGTGAAAATGGCTAATTGGGCCTAATTTTGAAATTTTTACTTAAGAGTGTATTCACTTTTGTTGCCAGCGGTTTAGACATTAAAGGGGTTGTAAAGGTTTGTGTTTTTTCACCTTAATGCATCCTATGCATTAAGGTGAAAAAACACCTCGCTGTCATGGGCCCCCCAGTCTCCCCGTTTTACTTACCTCAGCCCGTTCACCTGCTGTGCGCGTCCCCGGCGTTCTCTTCTCCACGGAGTCTGGCCGTTGATTGGATAGATTGATAGCAGCACAGCCATTGGCTCCCGCTGCTGTCAATCACATCCAATGACGCGGTCGCCGGGGGGCGGGACCGAATCATACACTCTGTGTCTATGGACGCAGCGTGTATGACAGGGAGCGCACCCGAAAGCTAACCCCCTCGGGAAAGAGCTTCCCAGAGGGGGGTAGCTTTAGCGGGGAGGAGCCGAGACAGCCGCCGTGGGACCCCAGAACAGCAGGATCGGGGCCACTCTGTGCAAAACGAACTGCACAGTGGAGGTAAGTATGATATGTTTGTTTTTTTTGTTTTTAAATAATCGAACCTATACAACCCCTTTAATGGCTGTGTGTTGAGTTATTTTGAGGGGACAGCAAATTTACACTGTTATACAAGCTGTACACTCACTACTTTATATTGTAGCAAAGTGTAATTTCTTCAGTGCTGTTACATGAAAAGATATAAAAAAAATTTACAAAAATGTGAGGGGTGTACTCAATTTTGTGAGATACTGTATATGTATAAAATCCGTGAATCGTGGAATACCATACACCAAAAACAATCCTGTGTGTATCGACCTTTGTTCACTACGGTGCCCTTCATCCCACCTAAGGTTGTCTTTTCACCTGCTTGGGTGAACCCCACTACTACCTAAAGGAGGACAATATGCGCCTTTGCAGTGTAAAAGTGGCACGGCTTCCACTGACAGAACAAATCCAGTCCACAGTTCTCAGAGAGGAAAATAAGATCGCCCATACAATGTATTTATTAAGAGTAAAAATACCACTCACAATTCAGAAGTCAAATACAGGCATATTTCAGTACTATCCTTGGCTTGCACAGCTCCACTTGGCTCCATTCAGAGTGATTATGTCACTGCTCATCCCACATGTAGCGCCCAATGGTCTTTCTCAAAGGTTTAGGTATCAAAGGTCTATGGTGTATGGGATTACACGATTCACACATATTATATATATACACTGTATATCTTTATGGACCGGTTCTTACTTTGATATAGTTATATATATATATATATATATATATATATATATATATGTGTATATAATAGTTATTGTATTTTATTTTATTAATATTATTTTGATCCCTGATGAACTTTATATATTAATTCATCTATGCACTTAATGTATTGGACTGAGAGGGCTAAAGAATATGGCCCAAACAGCATGGACATGTGGCTGCCCCCCGGACAGCTATAATATTTATTTAAAAAAAAAGTCATGTCACTTTAAGAAAAATGTACAGTAGGGCAGGCGGGAAAATAGGGGCAGGAAACACTGGAGTATAGGTAGGGAATGTCATTGATCCAACCATGATGTTTCAAAATGTCACATGACTAGTGGGAACATTCTGGAAGTGGGGCAAGGCTAAATAAAGGGGTCCTCTGCAGGAATCTCCTCACAGCTGGTCAGATTACAGCAACAAGCTCCCCATCCCCCCACCCTTGTCGAAGGCACTTTATGTGCTTTTGTCACCCTTCAAAGTTAAGGGGGGGGGGACTTGTTTTTTGATATATGGTATTGCTCGAGTCCTGAAGACTGAGCTGTTCATATTTATTATTTACAATTGAGAATTTTATGAATTAGGCTCGGTTCACATAGGGGAGACTCCTCAGGTGACTCGGTCACCTGAGGAGTTGCATCCCGGTCTGTGCTATGGAACCGTTCTAATAGGAGCGACCTGAGTCGCTCCGACTTAGAAAAAGGTTCCTGTACTACTTTTGGGGGCGACGTAGGGCGACTTGCATTGACTTCTATACAGAAGTCATTATGCAAATCGCCTTGGCGGGTGTCTCAAGTCGTCTTGAGATCACGCCGCCGAGGTCGCCCCCGAAGTCGTGCCGCCCCTGTGTGAACCGGGCCTTAATAAAATGATTGAATGGATTTAAGTTATTTACAGTTTACACTAATAAACGTGCCTCGGCCAATTAAATTCCAAGTACGTCGTGAGTGTATTTATTTATTAAAGGTAAATTGGGTATTGAAGGAGGGATAGGTGCGGCCTACATTTCCATGAAGGAGAGCGCTGCACTCTTAAAGGTAGTATATATTAATTAAATTTGCACAGGTGGTTGGATGCAGACTGGTGTTTAGCTGCCTCCTATATCCTTTAGTCTTTGTAGCACTGTGTTCTTAGATTTAGCTATAGGGATAGGGCGGAAGGTTTATTTATATATACATTACATTTCCAATGTAGCTTAGGTGACAATTTATGAAGGAGATATAAGACGTGATTGTGATGAGGAGTGGAGAAGATGTTCTTTGCTTCTGATCATAGCAAACAGCGAAGCTTTCAGTGTTACGCAAACAGCCAGTTTGTGAAGGTGAGCACCTCACTGGCTGTCAATGTAAAATATCTCACTCCGAGATGTGAGAAGCAGGTAGAGAAGCTACTGCGATGTGAGAAAGTGCTGTTCATCCCTTGTGTAGGAATAAAGTTAAATGAAATTTTTTTTAAGAATTGAAAAAAAAAAAAAATTAAAGCACTCCCATCCTCCATGCTCACGTGAAAATTCATGCCTATGTAAAGAGCAATTGCACCACACATGTAAGGTATCGCCTGAAATGTGAGTAAGAGCAAAAATTTAGGTGCCAGAGCTCATGCCTATGGATAATTTTAGGTACTATAGTTTGGCGCCATTTCACATTTTAGGCTGGGTTCACACCCAGTGAATTGGAAGCGGGATCACCGCATCTAATTCGCAATAGCAGGGGATTTTGACCGACTCTCTATAGAACGGGTTCACATATCTCCACAGCGGGTCTGGTGCATTTTGCACAAAATGCTGTGGGTCTTTTGGTCCGTTTCAAGTTCAAATTCAGTCCGAAATTCAGGCTGAAATCGGACCTGAAACAGTGAACCAGGACGCACCGGACCTTGCTGTGAGCCACATGCAGCTCATATGTGAACCGAGCCTTACCGGTGATTTTAAATCTTGACATTTACTGGTAATTGATTGGAGAAAAGGAGGGGGAGAGGGTTTGTTGGGACTTTATATGAGGTAATGGGTCAAATTACCTCCATCCCTGTTAATTGTATGACAAAAAAGAGAACAGGAGAAAGCAGGACTTTGTATGAAGCATGTGCGGGAAAAGTTAAGATTAATTGGGGGTAATTGGCATATCTGAAATACGTTGTATAATTAATAATTTATTACTTTCACATAATACATCGTACATAACTATATTGCATTATGGAAGAGATCGATAAAACATGCACAGACATGGTAGGGGAGGGAATTGTTCAAACAGAGACCCAAACACATAGACAATAAACACAATAAGGTATATACTGCAGTGATACATATTTGGAGCATGAAGTTGGTAGCTCTACGCGTTTCGCAACTTTGGTCGCTCATCAGGAGCAAGCATGCATCGTGTTTCTGTAACGACATAAGCACATTTCAGGTTGATCCAGGGCATCTTACATTCAGGAGACAATGAACAAGTCAGAGTCCCAGATGGTACTCACCAGGTAACCATATGTTGCCGGCTTGGAAGTGCAACCAAGCCACATGGGCTGGGATAGCCCCTACCAGGGACTGTGGCAAGATACTACACGACAGACGGCCCCCACACAGGGCGCACCCAGGTCGGACAGGCATCAGGCAAGGAGTGATGTATGGACCAGTATCAGTGAATGGTAGTGGCTGTGAAATAAAGAACAGATGAAGGGTGAGTGCTTGAATGTGGGTGAGGATGAGAAGGGAGAATGAAGTGTATAAAATGGGAAGTACAATGATCTAAACTGTGAATAAAGCAACAAAAATCAATGAAAAAAGTTGTACTATGTGAGGAAGGAAATTACCCATGGAGTCATGGTGTGTTGCATGTTGATCTGTGACGTGCAAAGAGCAAAATGCCTGAAACAACCATAGATAGCGCCCTTACATAGGCGCCGGCGTCCAAGATTCCCGCCAACGTCACGCACGCAAGGGGGTGGGGAGGAGAGGCGCCTACACCAATGCGGAAGAGCCGCCTGGTAGTTTGGTGCCAACTTCACTCCCCACACCACTCGTAGCTGTGATGCCAAACAGCCGCACGGAGAGCAAGCCCCATGTGCGGCAATGAAAGGCGTGACGTCGACACGCAGTGCCCGCCCTCACATCCGCGCATCAAAATGACGTGGGATGGGGAGCAGGGCAGTGCGTGTCGCAGCCCCCGGATTGGAGCAAAGCCCACATGGGGCCGGCACTGAATAACATCCAAAGCCAGACACAACAATAATGGAACCTGCGCTGAAATGAAAAATTACGCGGAAAAAAACGAAATGGGAAGCCGTGATGGATAATTGTATCAGATAACAAAATATACATATAAACAATTTACTAACACAAAACAAAAAGAGGCAAGAAAAACTAAATATATGCACACATTATTAACAATAGAGTCCCAGAAACACATGCTTCCACCCCTAATTAATTGATTGGAGAAAAGGAGGGGGAGAGGGTTTGTTGGGACTTTACATGAGGTAATGGGTCAAATTACCTCCATCCCTGTTAATTGTATGACAAAAAAAGAGAACAGGAGAGAGCGGGACTTTGTATGAAGCATGTGCGGGAAAAGTTAAGATTAATTGGCGGTAATTAGCATATATGAAATACGTTGTATAATTAATCATTTATTACTTTCACATAATGCATCGTACATAACTATATTGCATTATGGAAGAAATCGATAATATTTTACCAAAAAATTGGGAATTATATTGTATTTTTGTGTGCACTAAAATTTATTTAAGTACTGTGTATTTATCCTGAAAATTTGCATTTGATAAACAGTGTGCGACACAAATAATTACAGCAACCACCATTTTATTCCCCAGGACCACTGCTTTCAGAGCATAAGGAATGTTTGGTGGTTTTCTAGCTAAAAAATGCTGATTTTAACATATATGTAAAAAATTTCACAATTTCCCCAGACAGCAAGTGATTAATAAAACCAATGTTTAACAATCGTGGTGTGTGCTTTGCATTTACTTTTTAGGCTGGGTTTACACTGCACTGGTGCGATGCAAGACATCGCATGTGATTCGCACCGCACTGCTCTGCAGATCACATGTGATATCTGTGCGATGCAAATTTAGCCATACAGATTGTATGGCTGAATTTGCATCGCATTTGCATCAAAGTGGTGCAGGACCCTTTTTTTTGTCTGCACTGGAATTGGATTTCATGGGTGTTCACATCCATGCGATCCGATTATTGCACCATTTGACAGTTCGCACTGCGATATGTGAACCGATCTGGGGGTGTCTTTGACATCTGCAGGGGTTCGCATAGGGCAGTGTGAACTCCATGAGAGTCTTATGCGATGTGGGAACCGGAACTGGAATTGCGCTGGTTCCCGAATCGCGCTAGTGTGAACCGGCACTACAACTTATTTTACTGTGTGATCCCGTGATGTCTCAGGAGATTACAGGCTGCCCTTTCCTTTCTCCAAGAATCTCGGCAGCTGAAAGCATTTTTAGATCTCTTTTCTTCTCATGATGAGAAGAGAGTGCATGCTTTTATAACTAGCAGGATGCTCGCACATAAGAGATGCACAGCACACTTCTGCTTTGTAGATACCTGCCTGGGCAAGATTAAACATTTTTATCATTACCCAGATAACATTTTTTATTATCTGCCTAGCTTAGCCTGTGACCATATGACACAAATTTCCTAATATCCTTTATATGTTTTTCATAAATATTAATATTTTGAATTTTTTATTTATTTTTTCCAAAACAAACACATATACTATAAACAAATGTCTCCATACAGTACAAACCATATTCAAAAAAATGTATTGTATACATTTAAAACATTGCACATTCTAATCAGTAATCTATCCCATCCTTCTGGTCCATAAAAAAAAAAAGAAAAGAAAGAAAAACCTTTAGCTATTACTGCAGTATATTCTGAGCTGGTAACATCATTCATATTCTTACTTTAGTACCAAGCTGGGTACCTAAAGTCTTTCCACCCAAATCTTTTGAAATTTGTTTAAAGCTCCCAACTCTGAAAAGTCAACTCTCAAATTCAAATTATTTGCCGGCATGCATTTCCCCACTGTCAGTAGGTATGGCAAAATCTATTTCTGTACAATCAATTTTCCAGCAAGAAACATTGCTCTACTAAGCCCCTATCTCAGATTTACTTGATTTCCTGGAACCTCTAGATGCCTCAAAATGCACCTAAATGGATTGCATACAACATATTTTAAAACTAGCACTAATATGTTAAAGAACTTCATTCTAATATCTTACCAATTTAGGACATCTCTGGAAGGGAAGAATGAAATCTCCACTGGCCTTTCCACATCTAGTGCAATTAGGACTATCCCGAATACCTGCTCTATAAAGTGAATAATAAGTTCTGAATCTATATAGTATGTCCAATGGACAATAAACAGCTGAGTTACTCTGGGAGGCTGATACAGAGACAGTGTTACTTACCCTTGATCTATGAATTTCAGGGTGTATTCTATCAGATATTTATGGCTAAATATGTTATACATTCAAGTAACACCACATTCTCTATTACTGGGATCTTACAATATTTATTAATTGTTATCTTCTCCTGGGAGCCTGTTGCATGACCCAATTGTAAATACTGATAAAGGCTTTGTCTATTTATATACACTTCCTGTCGCCTTTGGAATGATTTGAAGGAAACATTACAATACAATTGCTCAAGTTTCAAAATTCCTTGTTGCTTCCTAAGAGCAAATCCCTTCAACTTTGACACTTACCGTGTATACTCGAGTATAAGCTGAGTTTTTCAGCACTTTTTTTGTGCTGAAAATGCCCCCCTCGGCTTATACTCGAGTCTGTGTCCATCTTCATATTTGTGCGCCTGATCCCGGCCAGCCGTAGGTCCACTTGGCCAGGGCTGGTGCAAGGATCTTTGACACCCTAGGCGAAACCTAATTTTGCCGCCCCCCCCCCCGGCTGCGCCCCTGACTCCACTTTACCCTGCCCTTGCAACACATGTGACCTATCTGACCCCTACACTGACCCCCTGACACATACACTGACCCCCTGTCCCCTACACTAACCCACCTGACAATTACACTGACCTGACACATACACTGACCCCCCCTTACCTGAAAAATACACTGACCCCCCCTTACCTGAAACATACATTGACCCCCCCTTACCTGAAACATACATTGACCCCCCTTTACTGAAACATACATTGACCCCCCTTACCTGAAACATACATTGACCCCCCTTACCTGACACATACACTGACCCCCCTTACCTGATGCATACACTGACCCCCCTTACCTGATACATACACTGACCCCCCTTACCTGATACATACACTGACCCCCCTTACCTGATACATACACTGACCCCCCTTACCTGATACATACACTGACCCCCCCCTTACCTGACACATACACTGACCCCCTTACCTGATACATACACTGACCCCCCTACCTGATACATACACTGACCCCCCCTTACCTGACACATACACTGACCTCCCCTTACATGAAACATACACTGACCCCCCCTTACATGAAACATACACTGACCCCCCTTACATGAAACATACACTGACCCCCCCTTACATGAAACATACACTGACCCCCCCTTAGATGAAACATACACTAACCTCCCCTTACATGAAACATACAGTGACCCCCCCCCTTACATGAAACATACACTGACCCCCCTTACATGAAACATACACTGACCCCCCCTTACATGATACATACAGTGACCCCCCCTTACATGAAACATACACTGACCCCCCCTTACATGAAACATACACTGACCCCCCTTACATGAAATATACACTGACCCCCCGTTACATGAAACATACACTGACCCCCCTTACATGAAACATACACTAACCCCCCTTACATGAAACATACACTGACCCCCCTTACATGAAATATACACTGACCCCCCCCTTACATGAAATATACACTGACCCCCCCTTACATGATACATACACTGACCCTCCCTTACATGAAACATACACTGACCCCCCCTTACATGAAATATACACTGACCCCCCCTTACATGAAATATACACTGACCCCCCCTTACCTGAAACATACACTGACCTCCCCTTACATGAAACATACACTGACCCCCCCTTACATGAAACATACACTGACCCCCCTTACATGAAACATACACTGACCCCCCCTTACATGAAACATACACTGACCCCCCTTACATGAAACATACACTGACCTCCCCTTACATGAAACATACAGTGACCCCCCCTTACATGAAACATACACTGACCCCCCCTTACATGAAACATACACTGACCCCCCCTTACATGATACATACAGTGACCCCCCCTTACATGAAACATACACTGACCCCCCCTTACATGAAACATACACTGACCCCCCTTACATGAAATATACACTGACCCCCCTTACATGAAACATACACTGACCCCCCCTTACATGAAACATACACTGACCCCCCCTTACATGAAACATACACTGACCCCCCTTACATGAAATATACACTGACCCCCCCTTACATGAAATATACACTGACCCCCCCTTACATGATACATACACTGACCCCCCCTTACATGAAACATACACTGACCCCCCTTACATGAAATATACACTGACCCCCCCTTACATGAAATATACACTGACCCCCCCTTACATGAAACATACACTGACCCCCCCTTACATGAAACATACACTGACCTCCCCTTACATGAAACATACAGTGACCCCCCCTTACATGAAACATACACTGACCCCCCCTTACATGAAACATACACTGACCCCCCCTTACATGATACATACAGTGACCCCCCCTTACATGAAACATACACTGACCCCCCCTTACATGAAACATACACTGACCCCCCTTACATGAAATATACACTGACCCCCCTTACATGAAACATACACTGACCCCCCCTTACATGAAACATACACTGACCCCCCCTTACATGAAACATACACTGACCCCCCTTACATGAAATATACACTGACCCCCCCCTTACATGAAATATACACTGACCCCCCTTACATGATACATACACTGACCCCCCCTTACATGAAACATACACTGACCCCCCCTAACATGAAACATACACTGACCCCCCCTAACATGAAACATACACTGACCCCCCTTACATGAAACATACAGTGACCCCCCTTACATGATACATACACTGACCCCCCTTACATGATACATACACTGACCCCCCCTTACATGAAACATACACTGACCCCCCCTTACATGAAACATACACTGACCCCCCTTACATGAAATATACACTGACCCCCCCTTACATGAAACATACACTGACCCCCCCTTACATGAAACATACACTGACCCCCCCTTACATGAAACATACACTGACCCCCCCCTTACATGAAATATACACTGACCCCCCCTTACATGAAACATACACTGACCTCCCCTTACATGAAACATACACTGACCCCCCTTACATGAAACATACACTGACCCCCCTTACATGAAACATACACTGACCCCCCCTTACATGAAACATACACTGACCCCCCCTTACATGAAACATACACTGACCTCCCCTTACATGAAACATACAGTGACCCCCCTTACATGAAACATACACTGACCCCCCCTTACATGAAACATACACTGACCCCCCCTTACATGATACATACAGTGACCCCCCTTACATGAAACATACACTGACCCCCCCTTACATGAAACATACACTGACCCCCCTTACATGAAATATACACTGACCCCCCCTTACATGAAACATTCACTGACCCCCCTTACATGAAACATACACTAACCCCCCCTTACATGAAACATACACTGACCCCCCTTACATGAAATATACACTGACCCCCCCTTACATGAAATATACACTGACCCCCCCTTACATGATACATACACTGACCCTCCCTTACATGAAACATACACTGACCCCCCCTTACATGAAATATACACTGACCCCCCCTTACATGAAATATACACTGACCCCCCCTTACATGAAACATACACTGACCTCCCCTTACATGAAACATACACTGACCCCCCCTTACATGAAACATACACTGACCCCCCTTACATGAAACATACACTGACCCCCCCTTACATGAAACATACACTGACCCCCCCTTACATGAAACATACACTGACCTCCCCTTACATGAAACATACAGTGACCCCCCCTTACATGAAACATACACTGACCCCCCCTTACATGAAATATACACTGACCCCCCCTTACATGAAACATACACTGACCCCCCCTTACATGAAACATACACTGACCCCCCCTTACATGAAACATACACTGACCCCCCCTTACATGAAACATACACTGACCCCCCTTACATGAAACATACACTGACCCCCCTTACATGAAACATACACTGACCCCCCCTTACATGAAACATACACTGACCCCCCTTACATGAAACATACACTGACCCCCCTTACATGAAACATACACTGACCCCCCTTACATGAAATATACACTGACCCCCCTTACATGAAATATACACTGACCCCCCCTTACATGATACATACACTGACCCCCCCTTACATGAAACATACACTGACCCCCCCTAACATGAAACATACACTGACCCCCCTTACATGAAACATACAGTGACCCCCCTTACATGATACATACACTGACCCCCCCTTACATGATACATACACTGACCCCCCCTTACATGAAACATACACTGACCCCCCTTACATGAAACATACACTGACCCCCCTTACATGAAATATACACTGACCCCCCCTTACATGAAACATACACTGACCCCCCTTACATGAAACATACACTGACCCCCCCTTACATGAAACATACACTGACCCCCCTTACATGAAATATACACTGACCCCCCCTTACATGAAATATACACTGACCCCCCCCTTACATGATACATACACTTACCCCCCTTACATGAAACATACACTGACCCCCCTAACATGAAACATACACTGACCCCCCTTACATGAAACATACAGTGACCCCCCCTTACATGATACATACACTGACCCCCCCCTTACATGATACATACACTGACCCCCCCTTACATGAAACATACACTGACCCCCCCTTACATGAAACATACACTGACCCCCCCTTACATGAAACATACAGTGACCCCCCTTACATGAAACATACAGTGACCCCCCTTACATGAAACATACAGTGACCCCCCCTTACATGAAACATACAGTGACCCCCCTTACATGAAACATACACTGACCCCCCCTTACATGAAACATACAGTGACCCCCCTTACATGAAACATACAGTGACCCCCCCTTACATGAAACATACACTGACCCCCCCTTACATGAAATATACAGTGACCCCCCTTACATGAAATATACAGTGACCCCCCCTGACTCCTACTTCCTGCACTACTCAAACACACACCCCTCCCCCTCACACAGCATGTAGATCGATCCGTCCTCCTCCTTACCTCTGCTCTTTGGTGCTTCGTCAACCATCATCAGGGCTCTGCTCAGGGGCCAGGCCAGAGCCATCCATCCGCTCCACTGAGTCCCCGCCAGGGCCAGGCCAGCGCCGCCAATGCCATCCACCCGCTGGAGTCCTCGCTGGGCGGGAGGTCAGCTACTCCTCTCAATGCTCCCTTCTTCGTCAAAACCCCGCCCCTCTGCTGCACACACAGGCACACAGCGCCGCACCAGAGGGACAGGCTGGAGCAAAGGAGTCCCGGAGCGGCGCTGTGTGATAATACCTGTCTGAGGACTGAGGAGATGTGACAGCGCAGCGGGGCGCTCTGCGCTACACATGGGGGGATTGGTGGCGCCGTGGCGGCACACTGAATGGGGCCATCGATCAGGAGAGGAGAGCCTAGCTCACAGAGGCTGTGGTTGCGCCCTAGGTGGTAGTGCGCCCCTAGGCGGCTGCCTACTTCGCCTAGTGGTAGCGCCGGCCCTGCACTTGGCACACATGTAGCCCCACTCTTCATCTACAAGTGTGCAAAGTTTGTTGTCCAGGGGACCTATGGCCGGGGAGCACCGATTTTTCAAAGCCGGGCACCCCTTCCATTGACTCCCATGTTAAACGTCAGTTTAGTCACACAGCGCAGAAGATCAGGTAGGGAGATTGGGCACATTGAGGCATAGACACAGTGAGGCATGGGCACAGTAACAGTGAGGCATGGGCACAGTGAGGCATGGGCATAGTGAGGCAAGTACACAGTGAGACATAGACATAGTGAGGCATGGACACAGTGAGGCACAGTGAGGCATGGACACAGTGAGGCACAGAGAGGCATGCACATGGACACAGTGAGGCAAAGTGAGGCACAGTGAGGCATGCAGATGGACACCCTAGGCTTATACTCGAGTCAATACGTTTTCCCAGTTTTTTGTGGCAAAATTAGGTGCCTCTGCTTATATTCGGGTCGGCTTATACTCGAGTATATATGGTATTTACTTATTTATACATGTAAATATTTCAGATAGATGTAAAAGAAGTAAAAGCCTTCATCCCTAGTAATTCCTTAATCAATTTCCACATGGTAATACATAAAAATATAGAAAATAGGAGCACCATTTACAGAATAGAAAGTTGCCTTCTCTAAATTCTCTTAAAGATATTTCCCACACATGTACTTGCCAATAGGGATGAGCTCAGTGTTCGAGTCGAACATACGCTCGACTCGAACATCGGCTGTTCGATCGTTCAACGAAGATCGAACTATTTGGGCCGTTCGCGCAAAATTCGAGTGAAGCGAACGGCCCACAATACACTGCGCCATCGCAGTGCAATCCCAGGTGCTGTGATTGGCCAAGCATGCACTGTGACCCCGCATGCTTGGCCAATCACAGCGCCGGTAGCTAGGAGAGCCATAATTGGCCACAGGCAGGTTGCCTGTGGCCAATTATAGCTCAGGGGGTTTAGCACACGCCCCACACTATAAAAGGCCGCCGCCTTGTGTAGTGTGTTCCGGCGCAGGGAAAGAGAAGGATAGGCAGGGACAGTGTCATTGTGTTATTCTTTGTGCTATTCTTGTGTGTAGGGAGAGAGAAGGATAGGCAGGGAGAGTGTCAGTGTCATATTCTTTGCTAAACCTTGTGTGCAGGGAGAGAGAAGGATAGGCAGGGGACAGTGTCAGTGTCATATTCTTTGCTAAACCTTGTGTGCAGGGAGAGAGAAGGATAGGCAGGGAGAGTGTCAGTGTCATATTCTTTGCTAAACCTTGTGTGCAGGGAGAGAGAAGGATAGGCAGGGAGAGTGTCAGTGTCATATTCTTTGATAAACCTTGTGTGCAGGGAGAGAGAAGGATAGGCAGGGGACAGTGTCAGTGTCATTGTTGCTAAGCCTCCTGCAAAGTATACACCTGAAGCTAGCCCGTATTGCTGTGTTTTCCTGGTGTGTTACACTAACAGGCATTTGCAGCACTTACAGCAGGCGGAGTGTGCTTCCTGCTAAATATACACCTGAAGCTAGCCCGTATTGCTGTGTTTTCTTGGTGTGTTACACTAACAGGCATTTGCAGCACTTACAGCGGGCGGAGTGTGCTTCCTGCTAAATATACACCTGAAGCTAGCCCGTATTGCTGTGTTTTCCTGGTGTGTTACACTAACAGGCATTTGCAGCACTTACAGCCGGCGGAGTGTGCTTCCTGCTAAATATACACCTGAAGCTAGCCCGTATTGCTGTGTTTTCTTGGTGTGTTACACTAACAGGCATTTGTAGCACTTACAGTGGGCGGAGTGTGCCTCCTGCACATTATACACCTGAAGATAGCCCGTATTGCTGTGTTTTCCTGGTGTGTTACACTAACAGGCATTTTCAGCACTTACAGCGGGCGGAGTGTGCTTCCTGCTAAATATACACCTGAAGCTAGCCCGTATTGCTGTGTTTTCCTGGTGTGTTACACTAACAGGCATTTGTAGCACTTACAGTGGGCGGAGTGTGCCTCCTGCACATTATACACCTGAAGCTAGCCCGTATTGCTGTGTTTTCCTGGTGTGTTACACTAACAGGCATTTGCAGCACTTACAGCGGGCGGAGTGTGCTTCCTGCTAAATATACACCTGAAGCTAGCCCGTATTGCTGTGTTTTCCTGGTGTGTTACACTAACAGGCATTTGCAGCACTTACAGCGGGCGGAGTGTGCCTCCTGCACATTATACACCTGAAGCTAGCCCGTATTGCTGTGTTTTCCTGGTGTGTTACACTAACAGGCATTTTCAGCACTTACAGCGGGCGGAGTGTGCTTCCTGCTAAATATACACCTGAAGCTAGCCCATATTGCTGTGTTTTCCTGGTGTGTTACACTAACAGGCATTTGCAGCACTTACAGCGGGCGGAGTGTGCTTCCTGATAAATATACACCTGAAGCTAGCCCGTATTGCTGTGTTTTCCTAGTGTGTTACACTAACAGGCATTTGCAGCACTTACAGCGGGCGGAGTGTGCCTCCTGCACATTATACACCTGAAGCTAGCCCTTATTGCTGGAGCTTTTTTTTCTTTTGTGTTACACTAACAGGCATTTGCAGCACTTACAGCGGGCGGAGTGTGCTTAATGCAAAATAAACACCTGAAGCTAGCCCTTATTGCTGTTTTTTCCTGTTGTGTAACACAGGCAGTCATCTGCAGCACTTACAGCGGGCGTTGTGTGCTTCCTGCAAAATATACACCTGAAGCTACCCCTTATTGCTGGTTTTTCCATCTCCCTGCAGGCCATTGCTATGTCTGGAAGGCCAACAAAGAGAGGCAGACAGTCACGAGCCAATAAAAGAGGGCAAGCAGGCTCTGTGTCTGGGGGCAACAGTGCTGGTCGTGGACGCGGTGCATTGTCATCAGCACATGGCCATGGGACACGCTTGTCCTTCTTTTCGGCAGCTGGACGTGTTGAGCCGCATCATGCCGAAGACTTGGTAGAGTGGATGACCAAGCCCTCCTCATCCTCCTCATCCTCTCTCACCCAGGCTCAGGGTACTGGCAAAGCAGCTGCCAAAGTATCCTCTTCCCTGGTATCAATGTCATCATCAGTCACTCCTTCCCTAGACCCACCATGTCCTCCTGAGGAGTCCCCCGAACTGTTTGAGCACAGTGTTGGGTACATGCTCCAGGAGGATGCCCAGCGTTTCGAAGGGTCTGATGATGATACCCAGCTAGAGGAAGGCAGTAGCGTGAGAGCAGAGAGAGGGGATGCTCAAGAAGGACACCAATCTGGCAGTCATGTTCCAGCAGCTGCAGCATACTGCCAGATTGGCTCCAGTGATGAGGAGGGAGGGGATGATGAGGTCACTGACTCCACGTGGGTGCCTAATAGGAGAGAGGAGGAGGAGGAGGATGAGGAGGAGGCACATCTCCAACGAGGCAGGATTCCCTCGGGGGGCCAGCGTAAGGGCAGCACAACGACTGAATCACACCGCAGAGCTTGGCCTGTGCAGGGCGCTGCCTCTGCCCGTTATTCAAAAAGTTCTTTGGTGTGGGCCTTTTTTGAGTCGAGTGCATCAGATCGCACAGCTGCTGTTTGCAACATATGTCTCAAGCGTATATTGCGTGGCCAAAACATCAGCCGCTTGGACACCACATGCTTGACCAGACATATGTTGACCTGCCATGCAGCTCGTTGGCAAGCCTACCTTAAAGACCCACACCAAAGAACAAAGCGGACCTCTCCTTGCACCGCATCAGCTGGGATCTCCAACCCCACTATACCTTCAGTCCTCTCTGAAACCTGCACTGAGAGGAATGAAGGTGTAGATCTAGGTGTGTCACAGCCAAGTACTTGCAGGCACTCTGCTAGCAGTACACCGACGTCCGATTCTAGCAGGCAAATTTCCCTGCCCCAGCTGCTGGACCGTCGAAAGAAGTTCACTCCCAGCCATCCACATGCCCAGCGGTTGAATGCTAGCTAGGCTAAATTGCTAGCGCTTCAACTGCTGCCTTTTCAGTTGGTAGACTCGGCCCCCTTCCGTGAGTTTGTGCAATGTGCGGTTCCTCAGTGGCAGGTTCCCAAACGCCACTTTTTCTCATGGAAGACGATTCCGGCTCTCTACCGGCATGTGGAAGGCAATGTCTTGGCCTCGCTGGACAGGGCGGTCAGCGGTAAGGTGCATATTACCGCTGACTCATGGTCCAGCAGGCATGGACAGGGACGTGACCTTTCTTTCACGGCCCATTGGGTCACTCTTTTGGCAGCTGGGAAGGATGCAGGACAAGGTGCAGTAGTGTTGGAGGTTGTTCCGCTGCCACGCCTCCAAAATGCTACTACTGGTTGTGACACACCTCTCTCCTCCACCCCCTCCTCTTCTTCTTCCTCCATGACCTCTTCCTGTGCTTTGTCCTCGGAACCAGCGGTGCTCCGTTGGCGTTCAAGGGGCTACGCAAGTACGCAGGCAAAAAGATGTCATGCCGTGCTTGCGCTGGTGTGTTTGGGGGACAGGAGCCACACTGGGGCAGAGGTTCTGTCTGCTCTGCAGGGGCAGGCCGAGAGGTGGTTGACGCCACGCCAGCTTAAGCCAGGAATGGTGGTTTGCGACAATGGCACCAACTTCCTCTCCGCCCTCCGACAGGGACAACTGACCCATGTGCCCTGTGTGGCTCACGTCCTTAACCTGGTGGTGCAGCGGTTCTTGGGCAGGTACCCGGGCTTACAGGATGTCCTGAGGCAGGCCAGGAAAGTCTGTGTGCATTTCCGCAGATCTTATAATGCCAGTGCTCGCTTGGCTGAGCTGCAAAAGGAGTTGAACCTGCCCAAGAACCGCCTTATATGTGACATGCCCACCAGGTGGAACTCAACGTTGGCCATGCTGCAGCAGCTGCACACGCAGCAGAGGGCCATCAATGAGTACCTGTGCGACTACGGCACCAGGACAGGGTCAGGGGAGCTCAGGTTTTTTTCACCACGCCAGTGGGGCATGATCAGGGATGCATGCACTGTCCTGGCACCATTTGAGGAGGCCATGAGGATGGTGAGCAGTGACAGTGCATGCATCAGTGACACTGTACCTCTTGTCCACCTGTTGGAACATACGCTGCATGGAATAATGGACAGGGCACTTGAGGCAGAACAGAGGCAGGAAGAGGAGGACTTCCTTGCCTCTCAAGGCCCCCTTTACCCAGACAGTGTTCCTTCTGTCCCACCCATCGCACAGGAAGAGGAGGAGGAGGATTGTGTCAGCATGGAGGTGGAGCCTGGCACTCAGCATCATCAGCAGCAGTCTTTTAGGGATGATTTACAGTCCCAAGTAACCCGTGGACTTGTATGTGGCTGGGAGAAGGTGGCTGCGGATCATGTTGTCCTTAGTGACCCAGAGGACTCCGGACCGAATGCCTAAGCTAACCTACGCTGCATGGCCTCCCTGATCCTGCAAAGTCTGCGGAAGGATCCTCGTATTCTTCGGATCAAGGAGAGGGACCATTACTGGCTGGCCACTCTCCTTGATCCACGGTACAAGGGTAAGGTTGCGGACCTTATCTTACCGTCGCAGAGGGAGCAGAGGATGAGACAACTCCGGGAGGCCTTGCAGAAAGGTCTGTGCAACGCGTTCCCAGAGACTGGGAGGTTACAAACTCCTGGTCCTGGACAACGAGTTGCTGAGGCTTCGGTCAGTCAAAGAAGGAGCTGTGGGGAAGGTGGCCGTTTGACCGATGCGTTCAGACAATTCTTTAGTCCGCAGCCCCAAGGTATGATCGGTTCCAGCAACCATCGCCAGCATCTGATATACATGGTGCAGGAATACCTAGGGGCAAGGTCAGACTTGGACACCTTCCCTACCGAAAATCCTCTGGCTTACTGGGTCTTGAGGATGGATCACTGGCCAGAGCTTGCACAGTATGCAATTGAGCTACTGGCCTGTCCTGCATCCAGCGTTCTTTCAGAACGCACATTCAGTGCTGCTGGAGAATTTGTCACGGATCACAGGGTGCGCCTGTCCACCGACTCGGTTGATCGACTGACCTTCATAAAGATGAACCAGTCTTGGATCACGACCAGCTACCAAACACCTGAAGCTGATATAACAGACTAATTTATTTTCAAATTTCACATCCCTTCAAGACTGATGCTGATGCTGAGTGACTGTCCGGTTATGTTGACTGACTATCCTCCTCCTCCTCAATGATCCGATTGATGATGATAGCTTGGAAGAACATTTTTGTCTCTGGGTGCCGCCACCAGTGGCTAAGGCCCAATTTTTCAGCCCCTGTTTAACAGGGGCATGTAATTACAATTTTTTATGCAATGCTTTGCAGCAGGGCTCATTCCTGCACTCCAGCTAGAGTATCTGGGAGAGGTTGCAGTGTCGTGGCACCAGCACCAGTGCCTAAGGCCCAATTTTTCAGCCCCTGTTTAACAGGGGCATGTGTAACGGGTCCCCAAATATCAAGGGGATTAACGCCGTTTCCTCTGTCCCCTCTCCTGGACACACATCCACTCGCTACCAATCTTCCACAGCCAAACAATCCCTTCCCATAGGAACCAATCCCTCTGGAAGAAACGAGACGCACTCTGTATTGTTCTGGGGTAGAATGACTTCTTTATTGAGAAAACATTGTAACTTTATACACAATTCAATACACATTAGTTAACATGAACAAGGGTCCAGCTCCACCCACACCTTACAAGACTCAACGCATTATTTTGACGTCTGTTAGGAGACAACAGGCTTTACACAATAGATCCTAAAGATCCCCAATACACATCTTATCACAAAGTGTTTGGCAGACGGTCAACCCATCAGCATTGCCATTTTGCTTACCGGGTCAGTAGCGGATGGTGCAAATGTAAGGTTGCAGGACGAATAATGGAATTCAGTTCTGGAACAGTCACTTGCTTTGCTCTCTCAACGGCTCCCAAAACTTGTTGCTGGTGCTCTTGGGAAAGATAAGGCAAAACCTGGGCGCAAATCCCATTTAACCTTTTGACAATTTCAGCCTGTTTGTGCATTTCAATGTTCAAGCCATGGGACATCTCATAATACATGACGTAGTGTCGTTGCATCTCTGATTTCTCACTGGCCAACTTGTCACATTCCAATTTTAGACTGTGATATTGTGCCTGATCTAAGGTACATGTCGGGGAAGACAATCTTACCCCGTTCTCAGCCGGTTCCAGCAGCATGGGTCTGGGCACAGGTAGTCACTGGGTTGGCTTCAGCGGGGCCCATCGGGGCGTAAGCAGAAACAAGGGGGGCCAAATCATTCCCCAGTAGTACATCCGCTGGCAAATCCTTCATCACCCCCACATTCACGTGTCCCGAACCAACCCCCCAATCCAGGTGAACCCGGGCAACGGGTAACCGGAAGATGGTACCTCCCGCTACTCTTACGGCTACAGTGTCTCCGGTGTGTTGGCTCTCTGGGATGAGGTTCTTCTGTAGTAGGGTCATGGTGGCACCAGAATCACGTAGGCCATTGGCTACCTTTCCATTGACCCAGACAGTCTGCCTGTGTTGCTGCCGGTTGTCCCGGTTAGCTGCTTGTATTGGATCAGCCTCGTGCAGGACGCCCCAATGTTCTTCCTCCTCAACGCAGTGGGCCACAGGCATGGGTGTGCGGGGGCTCCTCCCCCTTGCTGGCTGTCTCCATGACTGGGACTTGATGGCTGGATTCAACAGACAGTCTGGCTTTTTGTGCCCTAGCTGTTTACATCCGAAACACCTGATGGGTTGTGCGTAGTCCTGGGAGTTGAACCTGGGCTGCTGAGGATAAGTGGCCGCTGGAGGTGATGCTGAAGTTGGGTTAGAGGCTGGTAAACTGGGCCGAGATAGTGGATAGCGCTCGCTTCCGCCTGACCTTCGAGAGTCCAGATATTCATCGGCAAAAGTAGCCGCTTGCTGTACAGTCCGTGGTCACTTATCTCGCACCCAATCCCGTAATACCGGAGGGGTGTGGTTAAAGAACTGTTCTAAGAGTACTAGCTGGGTGATGTCCTCTATGGTATGAGCGTGGCTTCCCTGGAACCAGCCCTTAAGGTCTCGCTGCAGACGATGTGCCCACTCCACGTATGTTATGTGGGTTTGTTTCCGGGATTCTCGAAACTTAATCTGGCTGGCTTCGGGTGTAATGGCAAATCGGGCTAGCAGAGCTTCTTTTACCCGGTCATAGTCTTTAGCATCCTCATCCTCCAGGGCCCGATACGCATCCGCCGCTCTGCCCGTTAAATTACTTGCCAGTAAGGCGACCCAATCTGGGGCCCGCACTTCATGTATCTGGCATAGTCTCTCAAAGTCCTGCAGGAACGCTTCAATTTCCTCCTCTCCTTCCTTAAATAGTTTGAATGCCCGAAAGGGCAACTTACGGCAAGGCGCTGTATCTTTAGGTGTTGTCTCTGATTGCAGCATTTCCGCCATTCTCTGCTCATGTTGCCGCTCATCCTGCCGCTGGATGTCTCTAATGGCTTCCCGTATGGCGGTCTCTGATGGGCTAGCACCATATAATGCCAACCGCTGGCGAACTCGTTGTTGAAACAAGTCTTCAACTGACCGGGGTCCTGCTTCACCATCCCCCTGATCCATCTCCGTTAGTTCCCTGATCAAGGTGGCTTTGTTCTTTGTCCCCCCGGTGCCTCCACGGCTCTCAAGTAAGTCTTTCAGCGTGGCTCTCCTGCAGGCTGCATAGCTGGTCATTCACTGTGGTGGTTTGGAGTGTCCCAGTAACTGGAGGGAAGATCCCACTGCTGCCACCAATGTAACGGGTCCCCAAATATCAAGGGGATTAACGCCGTTTCCTCTGTCCCCTCTCCTGGACACACATCCACTCGCTACCAATCTTCCACAGCCAAACGATCCCTTCCCATAGGAACCAATCCCTCTGGAAGAAACGAGACGCACTCTGTATTGTTCTGGGGTAGAATGACTTCTTTATTGAGAAAACATTGTAACTTTATACACAATTCAATACACATTAGTTAACATGAACAAGGGTCCAGCTCCACCCACACCTTACAAGACTCAACGCATTATTTTGACGTCTGTTAGGAGACAACAGGCTTCACACAATAGATCCTAAAGATCCCCAATACACATCTTATCACACAGTGTTTGGCAGGCGGTCTGTCAGGAGACAACAAGTTCTAATCCCTTTACATCTTAAATCCCTTTGTATTGTAAATCCCGGTCTGCCTTTACAATACACACAAGTATAGTGTTAATTACCTCTATTCACACCAGACCTTCCCCAGTCACAATGAACAATAGAATGCAAAACACCTTAATTCCTCACAGCAATGATTACTCAAAGGCAGGGCTGTGGGTGATGATATTAGCATCTAAGAGTATGTGTCCAAACATCATGAAGGCGTCACTTTTCAATTAACCTGTTGAGGTCATAATCAAACAGTAAAAGTTCTTTGCAGATATCCTGGGGAATATGGTGGATAAATATTACAGACCCATTTTAGGTAGCCCAAGATATATTTCTTAATGCCCATTATTTCCTGGCTCACCCTGTGTCCAAAGAGACCCTCCTGTCACAGCATGTAATTACAATTTTTTATGCAATGCTTTGCAGCAGGGCTCATTCCTGCACTCCAACTAGAGTATCTGGGAGAGGTTGCAGTGTCGTGGCACCAGTGCCTACGGCCCAATTTTTCAGCCCCTGTTTAACAGGGGCGTGTAATTACAATTTTTGATGCAATACTTTGCAACAGGGCTCATTGCTGTGCTCCAAGTACAGTATCTGTGAGGGGTTGCAGTGTTGTGGCACCAGTGCCTAAGGCCCAATTTTTCTGCCCCTGTTTAACAGGGGCATGTAATTACAATTCTTGATCTAATAATTCACAGCAGGGCCCATTCCTGCGCCCACCAAGACTAACTGTGAGGCCTTACAGTGTTGTGTCAACACCACCACCACCAAAGGCCCAATTTTTCAGCCCCTGTTCAACAGGGGCATGCAATTACAATTCTTGATCTAATAATTCACAGCAGGGCCCATTCATGCGCCCACCAAGAGTAACTGTGAGGGCTTACAGTGTTGTGGCAACACCAACATGTAAGGGGCAAATTTCAGCAGAGTATATACGGCAGGCCCCTACTTTCAAACATCCAACTTACAAACGACTCCTACTTGCAAACGAAAAGAGACAACAGGAAGTGAGAGGAAATCTACCCCTAGGAAGGGAAATTCTCTCCTGTAAGAGTTAATATGGGAAAAAGGTGTCTCCTCTCTACTGATGCTTTATCACCAATCCTTGTTTCAATAAAAACCCCACTTTTCAAAAACATTTGTCATTGGGACGGAAAGTGAGGTGAAATGTTCTGAACAGGGGCACAGACAGCAAAACAAATGTTACAGGGGTGATAACCCTTTCCTATGTTTTCCAAAAAGCTTAAAAATTGATTTTTTGGCTGGAGCTACACTTAAACAATGTACCTGTTCAAAATAACAAACATATTCTACATAAGAACAAACCTACAGTCCCTGTCTTGTATGCACCGCCTGTATACGGCTGTTCAGAGTATATAGGGCCTTTTTTATTTTTTGTACGGGGTTCCCCTTAATATCCATACAAGACCCAAAGGGGCTGGTAATGGGCTGGGGTAGGGGGGGGTGATGGGGTAGCTATGCCATTTTTCTCAAAGATTTTCATCCATATTACCGGGACCAGACATTACATTAAAGCCGCAAGCAGCTTTAAATGGCTTTTTTTTCCTTTAGAAATGTCATTTTGTGCAGGGACAGTTCTAAACACGGGAAACACGTGGCACTTCACAGGCATACTTTAGACACCCCCCAGGTACGATATTTAAAGGAATATTTGACTTTTTTTTCACTTTATGCATCATTAAAATTACTGCTCCCGAAAAACGGCCGTTTTTAAAACTTCTTTTTGCATTGATACATGTCCCCTGGTGCAGAACCCGGGTTCCCAAACCCTTTTTAGGACAATAACATGCATATTAGTCATTATAAATAGCACTTTAGATTTCGAACGTTCGCATCCATTGTATTTAATAGGGTTCTAACTTTCGTGCAAACTTTCGGTCCGTTCGCGGGTTCTGGTGCGAACCGAACCCGGGGGTGTTCGGCTCATCCCTACTTGCCAACTAATATAGAGCATACAAATCCTTTTCCCAGCCATATCCATGGATTGGGGGTAGCTATGCCACCTTCATAATTTGGATGCTGTAATGTTTCTATACATAATCAAGTTTTTTTTTTCCCTCTATATCTCTAAAAGTGCTATTGACCATTCTAAAAGTGTTCTTTTTAATCCCCACTTGTAAATTAAGCAATACGTATAAAAATTCACTCATCCAGGGCGCATGCGCGGCAGCTCCCAAGATGGCCGTCGGCTTCTAGAGCTCCGCTCCACCACGCCCCGTTTTTAGCCACCGGAGCTCACAGAGCGCCCCCCCAGCACCCTCACCGGGATTTTCGAATAGGGGAAGCCCCCTGGAATCTCCGGATGTCAACAGCGCCAGCGAGGAGGAATCTGTCACTTCAGATGTCGGCGATTCCCGGCAGCCTCAACTATGCCAAGATGGCAGCGGCTACACGAGGCCCTCACAGCGCGGAGCTTGCAGAGGACTCTATTGCAGACCAGGACCTGATCCCTCCATCCCATTCAGGTACAGACTATCCGCCCCTGGCCACATCTCCAGCTTCCACAGAATCTCTGCTGGGCAGGATGAGTACAGGCCTCCCCACTACCCCCATGCTGGATCCCCATACAGGCCTCCTCCTGGAAGTCAGTGAAGCCACAGATGCTTTGCCTATTCCCTCTGACTTCCCATCCATGATGGCAGCATTTGCCCAAATGCTCTCTAAAGGACTGGCACAGAACGCTGCTCAGATCACTGCATCCATTCATGCTGACTTACAGCAAATAGGGATGAGAATGGACACTATAGAGAAAAAAGCTGACCATGCTGTTTCCCGTATTAACCAAAATACAACTAGACTGCAAGAGATCGACGACCTCGAGAACAGGTCGAGACGCTACAACTTTAGGATCAGGGGTCTCCCCGAATCTGAAAGGGAGGTTCAAGGGACTGTAAAAGCTCTCATACAAAGCCTTATTCCAGATATTGCTGAAAACCGCCTGGAGCTGGATAGAGCTCACAGAGCCCTTCAACCACCCTGCTCTGACGGCCTCCCCAGAGACATCATAGTAAAGCCTCACTACTATTCAGTAAAAGAGGAGGTGATGAAGAAATCCAGGAGCTCAGATAAACTCACTTTCCAAGCACACAAAATTCAGATTTTTGCTGACCTGTCATCATATACAATTCAAAAAAGACGATCGCTTAAACCGTTACTCCAGATTCTGATGGAAAAAGAGATCACATACAGGTGGTCGTTCCCCCTCTGCCTGAACTTTTCCTTCAAGAACAAAAGCTTTGGCTTCTCCTCACTAGTAGAGGGTGAGCGCCTCTTGTTACACCTTGGGATTCTGTCACAGGAACCTTCCTCCATGCAGATCAACAGAAGCACCACCTCCTCGTCAAAGAGACCACCACCAGCAAGTCCACTGCAACACACCTGGCTGAAACAAAATTCCAAGCGACCTAAAGAAAATCTCCCACCTTGATGGTCGACTCTCCTGTACCGGATCAGGGCCCTGATCTGTGAAACTTCCACCTTCCCTACGTGCTTGAGACTTCTATACTCACCCCCTTACTGGTAGCCCGAGTGTGACCTGACCCCTAGCTTAATGTGGATAGGCAAATGTTTTTACCTGCTCATGATTAATGTCACAGTTTGATCTTCTGGGTCGGGTATCCTGGACTTGGGGTGGGATGGGGGGCATTAACTCTTGCAAGCCGCAGTGAACTTGCTGGACTGCGGTCCGCCTTATTAGGCCTTTCCTTTTGTCTAACATTTAGCTCAGTAGAATGATGATCCTCGCCGTTGCATTATTGCTGTATGTTTATTGTTGCTGTTCAGTCAAACTCATTTTTGTTCCGCTGACGTGCTCCTTCACCCCGGCTAGCCCTCCTGCTGGACGGAGGAGTACTACTACGTTGCTTAGGGGGGTACCCCTTGTTTTAGGTTATGACTTTCTAGATGGTGTTCCTTTCGGGTTCTGCCTACCCCCCTCGGCCCCTGCTCTAAGGGCGGAGGTCGGGGGGAGGGGCGGTGGTCGGGAGAAATGTTAGGTGATGATCCTTGAAATAGTTGCTAACATAGTTGGGGCGCTCTGTTTTGTTACAATTATGGGCTCCCTCATGCCTTAAGACTTATTTGTTATTAGGTGGCTGGGCTGTGGTGGACTCAGTGCACCTCCCCTAGGAACCGAGAGCACTGTCAGTGCTCCTAGGTTCCGTTCCGGACTCCCCGTTACTGGGGATTTCTGGACCTCTCAGGTTAAAGAAGTAGGTAATGGCTAGCCCATCTCACTCCAGGGGGGGAGGGGGACCACCCAGTTCAGAGTTTGTTTAAGTTACTTTTACATGACAAACTGTTGCTTATGATTTACAATTGTGTAACCCCATTTTCCTTCTTCCTCTCTTTTTTCATCCTTTCTCTTCTTCTCCCTAATGCTCGACGGAGTGCTCACAGGCTACATGACTGCATCCATCCTCCCATCACTGGCATCAGGATATCGCTATGTCTGCTCTCCCGGCCTATCAGTGGGTTCCTCTCCTTAGGACAAGGTAAGCCATGGAGCCCTCGCATAGTCTCATCCCCTCTGATCCATGTCTAACGAACACCATTCCATGCCCTCACTCAAAATCGTCTCCCATAACACTCAGGGTCTTAATTCCCCCGTAAAACGCAGGAAAATATTTCAGCAATACCACTGCATGCATGCAGACATTCTCCTGTTACAAGAAACCCACTTCCCATCCACGTTTAAACCCTCTTTCCTACATCAATGTTACCCACAATTTTTTTTGGCCTCGGCGGATAACAAGACAAAAGGGGTAGCAGTATGCTTCGCCAAACACATTAATCTCTCTCAGCCAGAGACTGTAGCGGATCCCCAGGGGCGTTATATTTCGGTAACCGGACACATAGATGGAGAGCTCTACACCTTTGTGTCATACTATGCCCCAAATAAGGGTCAAAAACCCTTCTTTGATTCCCTACTACGGAAGTTGACACCGCACCTCAAGGGTTCAGTCTTCATTGGTGGTGACTCTAATACCGCCTTTGATCTCTCCCTAGACAAATTGGCAGATGGGAAAACTAAACCCAAGCGCCCTTCCAAACAAAGTACAAACATAGCTAAACTACTCCATTCGGCAGGACTAGTAGATGTCTGGAGGGAGTCCAACCCACACACTAAGGACTATACACACTTCTCTGCCCCACACAACTCCTTTGCCAGGATAGATCACATTTTTACCCGCTCCTCTACGATTCCTCTAATCAGAGGCTCAAAATAGTGGAGTCGCCTCTATCAGATCACTCGACGGTCACTGTGACCGTGCTGCGTTCTTCGGGAGTTAGAGGTCCCCCTCGCTGGCGTTTACAGGAATCCCTTTTGAGTGATCCAATCCAATGTACATTATTGGAGGCAGCCATTAAGGAATATTTTCTTATAAACCCGACGAATGAGGTCTCCCCCTCTACCGTATGGGCGGCGCATAAATCGGTCATCAGGGGGAAACTCATTCAGATATCCTCGAAACTCAAAGCAGAATGCAAAGCAGATACACTGAAACTCACGGAAGAATTTCGCTCCCTAGCTAAGGCTCATAAACGTAACCCCACGCCCGGAACCTTAGCAAACCTAGACAGAGCCCGGGTTCTACTTAACTTGAATCTGACGACGGCCGCTGAACAGCACCTTAGATGGACCGGGGCAAGATTCTATTCCCAGAAAGACAGGATAGGCTCTAAACTAGCCGTGAAACTCAGTCCTAAGCACCGCTCTTTAGCTTTCCCTAAAATTCGGGCAGCGTCGGGGGATTTGACACAGAATCCAACTAAGATCATGGACACCTTTCTACAGTTCTACTCTGACCTGTACAAACAGAACCGTCAGGCCCCCAGACCGCTTCTAAATACATTTTTAGAGGAACTACCTTTACCCTCCCTGACGGAAGAACATAGGGACATCCTTGAGTGTCCATTCACTCAAGAGGAAGTCATGGCTACCATTAAATCTCTTAAGGTGGGATCCTCCCCTGGTCCGGATGGCTTCCCCACTGGGTACTAGAAAAAATTTGGCCCTTGTCTGGCCCCGCATCTGGCCCAGTTGTTCAACTCTCTCAGGGATGGAGCACCGTTGGGTACGGACCTAAACGCTGCTTATATTTCGGTAATACCCAAACCTGATAAGGACCCCAGTGAGGTGGGCAATTATCGTCCGATCTCGCTTATTAATAACGATATTAAAATCATGACCAAGATTATAGCAAACAGAATGTCTGGTTTCATCGCTTCATACATTCACAAAGATCAGGTGGGCTTCATCCCTGGAAGACAGGGTCCGGACCAGATTCGACGGACCATTGACATAATCTCACTTTTACAGTCTCAGTGGGATGGGGGGCCCCAACAAAAAGGTTATTTGCTCTCGATAGACCTACACAAGGCCTTTGATTCTATAGATTGGGCGTACCTGTCTGGTATCCTGGAGAAATGGGGTTTTGGCCCGTACTTCCTAAATCTTATCCACTCGCTTTACTCTAAACCTACTGCTCAGGTACGCCTGATGGGGAGATACTCGGAATCCTTCTCCATAGGCAGGGGCACCAGACAGGGATGCCCACTCTCCCCCCTCCTCTTTGCGATAGCCATCGAGACTTTAGCCATCGCTCTTAGATCGAATCCTGATTTTAAGGGAGTGAACTGTGGGCCCCAAGAACATACGCACTATACGCCGATTACCTCCTCCTCTTCGTTACTTCCCCACTAACCTCTACTCCAGTTGTTCTTAAAATATTGAAGGTATTCAGTGAGGTGTCAGGCTTAAAAGTAAATATGAATAAATCAACAGCGCTGAACATTACTGTCCCACCGGACATACTTCAACAACTTTCTAGTAACTTTGAATTTGTTTGGGCTTCCGGGGCGATCCCATACCTAGGCATCAAGCTGACGCCAGACATCAGTAACCTCTTTAAAGCAAATTACCCCCCTATGCTGCTGAAATGTAGAGACAACATGAATAAATGGTCAAGATGTGGTCTGTCCTGGCTTGGTAGAATTCATGCGATTAAGATGACTCTTCTCCCTCGTCTGTTGTACCTATTCCGCTCCCTTCCAATCCCGATTAAGAAACAAGTCCTTGGTAAACTTCAGTCTGATGGGGTAGCAAAGGTTATAGATGTCCCTCGGGAATCCTGTTCCGCTTAAAATCACAGGGAGGCTTGGGTCTCCCGAACCTATGGGATTACTATCAGGCGGCACAACTAGCACAAATTCCGATGGTCTTCTCGAGGGGCCCGAAGCCTGACTGGCTTTCTATAGAAAGGCAAGCTGTCCCCTCGAACACCATTGACTACCTGCTATGGTGTGACCCTAAAGCAAGACCTGCGATTTTATCCCCCACACTTTCCCATTCTGTAGCTCTCTGCTCCAAGCTTTATGATCGTAATACCCTGACATCACCTCTAAAACCCCTGGCACATTTGTTCCATAACACTGCTTTCCTGCCGGGAATGAACATTGGGGCATTTAAATGGTGGACAGATAAGGACTTATACCGAATTGGTCACTTTCTCTCTCCTGCGGGCCCAATTTCATTATCACACTGCAAGAAGAAATTAGATATGCCCGACTCCGAATTTTTAGATTCTCCCAAATCTCCCATTTCCTTCACTCCCTCTGGAACAACAAATCGGAACCACCTACAATAACACCCTATGAACACTAGTGCTCGAACACTATGGATCAGAGGGGAGGTATCTCTTTGATTTACACGGCTCTGATGACTACGTTGAACAAGCCTACCTATGCCCAGTACTGGGAGGAGGATATGGACAGCTCATGGGACACTGAGGTATGGTTCCGCTCATCGAGGCGAGCATTTAAAGATTTACTCAATGTCTCCCTAATTGAAGCTAGTCTAAAAGTACTAGTTCGGTGGTATTATGTTCCTTCCAGGCTGGCAAAGATGTACACAGGTACCTCACCAGTATGCTTCAGAGGGTGTGAGCTAGAGGGCTCTATGTTCCACACTTGGTGGTCCTGCCCCCGTATTAGAACGTTCTGGCGCAAGGTATTTCGCACCATTGGATCTCTGACAGGGATGAAGATACCTCCACATCCCAGCATAGCACTTCTAAATCATAGTATTCCCAACTTGCCCAAACTCTCCCAGACACTATCATTTTTTGTATTACTGGGAGCCAAAATGACCGTAGCCAAAGCCTGGAAGAAACCCTCCGTCTCCTTCCAAGGGTTCAGGAGGAAAGTCTCCTGGATCATGGTGCAAGAGCAAATTGTAGCTAAATTTCATGATAAAACTGAAAAATTTATGGCCACCTGGGAACCTTGGGCCACCTCCTGCAATGTATCTCTTATATCTGGTGTTCAGCCTGGAGTTTTGAGCGCTCATGTCCCTCATAGCTAACATGCGAGTATATCTGTCTTCTTCCCTCACACGTTTTACTCTCTTCTCCTTTCTTTTGCCTCTCTTGGCATACCTGGGTTATTGAAGCCCATGTTGTAACGCCGTTTTTTTTTATATTGGTTTTTGTTTTTTTCTCTCTTCTTACTGGCTTTATCTTTAATTACTGAGTCTAGTTGCTCCCTGTTCCGACATACAACGCTATGTTTATCGGTATTGGTTAGGTGCATCCTCTATACAACAAGATGGTCATACCATGTTGATGGTCACTTCTTGGGAACTTGTGTCCTTGCCTACTGGGATGCAGTTTGATCCCTGAGGGGCATCCCGGGAGTTGGGGACACAAGGTTTGATCCGCTTTAGGTAGACCTCCAGCTTGTTGGGGTGGAGCGTATTTATGCTCTGGGCAGTGTTGCTACGACGGTGTTATTTGCAGGAACATATGTTTATAAGGATGCACACTCAGATCTTGAACTGTAATACCTACTTGTATGACAATGGAATTTTCTTCATTCTTCTGTTATCATTGAAAACTTTCAATAAAAATATTTGAAACAAAAAATTCACTCATCCAGATAATCTTTATAAGTTTTGATGTGTCAGTTTATAGCAAAGGGAGTTAACACCATAAATTATACTGGGGTTGATTTACTAAAACTGAAGAGTGCAAAATCTGGTGCAGTTCTGCATATAAACCAATGAGCTTCCAGTTTTTGTTTTGTCAACAAGCTGAAGTTAGAAGCTGCCATGCACAGCTGCTCCAGATTTTGCACTTTGCAGACTTTGCAGTTTTAGTAAATCAACCCCACTATGCCAGAAATGTAATAATAAAAGGATTGACATTTAATGAAGTATACATTTTAGGGTTTGTAAAGTTTATCCCACCACAGTATTTAAAAGAAACAGGCATCTTAATAGATGTGGCAGAGCTGGGTAAATGGGATTTTAATTCATCAGTGAGTAACAATACAGACTTACTCCAATCTTGAAAAAAGCACCAACGATTGAAATTATAGTCATAGTATATTTTTTTAGGAGCCACTTGTATTACCCAGAAATAGAAGAACATGTAGCATGTAGCACTATTTTTTAAGGCTTAATTTAAAGCCATTGAGGTCCAAGGAATGACCAGTTATCACTGCCTATGGTTTAAAAGCTACCGAATATAACGAGAGATAAAAGGCACCTTTGAGGAGTGCCACGTTGTAATTTAAATTGTAGAGACAACCCATCATTTATTGTAATCCTTATACAGAGATTCTGATATAAAATGTTATTCTATTCAATACATTTGGGGCTGAAATTTTCAACACTGCCCAGATGTAACACTATTCAATATTATCAAAAGTTTTAGTTGCTCCTGGAGATAATATCACTCTAACTCCCATATTATCTGTTCTTGTTCCTTGGAATATGTCCTTCTGGAAGCATATAAATTGCTATTTCTAAAATTCTGCTGATTTATTAGAGAATGTTCATCTAGAATAGCAAATCCTTATTACACACAATTAGGCCCCAACTGTTACTGTATAAACCTAGCAAACAGACAACACCAGAAGGCTCAAAACACATAGCCACTCTCTTAAACAAGTCTGGTGTAAAACTAGGTCCCTTCAGGACTTTGCCATGTATAAATGTGCCCACCTAAAATATAACTCATCTGTCCATGTTGCCAAAAAGACCTATAACCGTTACTTTTCCTTTAACTCACTACTTCATCCCACACTGGCTCCACTCTGACTAAATCATTTACTGCCCAGGACATGCCAATCATTTCAAAATTAAAATAGATGCAATTTGTTAAAAGATATCCACTGATCAGTTATCTATCCCCAATTAACATGCTATGTCTACCACCACATTCAATAATTTACTCCTTTAGCCTTGTCACTACAGAGGAAGTTGCTAAAGATTGTGCTCCTGTTTACCTCCAAACCTCTATAACGCCTAATCTACATCAATCTATGCTGATCTCTTACTGATTACAATCTACTTGACCCTTCACAGTCTGAAATACACCCACAACACTTCACAGAAACTGACCTTCCCAAACTCCCTTACTAACTAAATGACTTACTAACTGCTAAAACCAATGGCCACTATTCAGTACTCTCACTATTAGACCTTTCTGCTGCCCTTGTTACAGTTAATCACCCACTTCTCCTCAATAAATTCTACTCCCTTGGCCTCTAAGATTTTGCTTGTTCCTAGTTCTCCTTCTACCTATCTATGCACTCATTTAGTGTCACCTACAACTCTATCGCCTCCTCTCCCCTTACTTTTTCCATCAGGACACCCCGAGGTTCTGTCCTCTGACCCATTCTATTCTCTGTGTACACCTCCTTGTCTTGGTACTTTGATAACCATGCATGACTTCCTATACCATATCTATTCTAATGAAACACAAATCTTTATCTCTACTCCTCAGCTCATCCCTTCAATCCCCTTGCATATTACTAATATACTAACTGACATGTCACACAAAAACATATCACACTGAATGTTTTAAAAACTGAGCTCATAACATTTCCTTCTCCCTCCCTCCCTCTACCCCATAGGTGTAATAACAAAATCATCCTTCCTTCCCCTCATGCCAGGTTAATAAGTGTATATTCCTGGACTCTGACCTTCCCTTACAGCCCCACGTCCGATCACTCTCAAAATTTGGCTGCCTTCACCTCTGCTACACTCCCAAAATATACCCCCTCCCTTTAGGGCCCTCCTGTACCTTCTGTATTGAACTGTACTGTAATTGTGTTGTCCCCCCTATACATTGTAAAGCGCTGCGTAAACTGTTGGCGCTATATAAATCGGGTATAATAATAATAATAATAATAATATACACCACCACCAAGCTACCAGACTCATTTATCTTACCAGCCACTGAGTGTTTGCCACCTCTCTTTACGTGTCCCTCCACTGACTTTTGATTGCTCAACAAACTAAATTCCAAATACCAAAAACAACATACAAAGTCATTCACAACTCTGCCCCCAGACACATCACTGAGTAAGTCTCAAAAAATTACCCAAGCAGTCCTCTTTGTTCTTCTCAGAACCCCCTGATTTCTAGCATTATCATCACCTCCTCCCATGCTCACATTCAGGATTTCTCATTGACCTCTCCAATCCCCGGAAACTGCCTATTTCAAACTGTATTATTATTTTGCACTCTGTCTACCTTTAGGTGATTGCTGACATTTTTACTTTCTAAAACTACTTGCCTTTCCCTTTTAGATTGTAAGTGCTAACCCTTTTATTTTGAATTGTAAAGGTGCTGTCTCCCTTTATTTTGTAAAACACATGATTGAGTATCCAAAGGGATTATAGCTTCACTGTATTCACTAACCAAATTGAACATTTCCTTTGCTAAGTGAACATTATCTATGCTTATCTATTTTGTACATCAACCACCTCATTTATGCAGCTTTTATTAGACCAAATGTATTGTCACAGGTGATGTTTCTCCCTGTACACATTTAGAAAAAAAAACAGGTGTTTTTAGTCCTATCATTTTGTTAGCAAAGCACATAGGTTATCCATATGTACCAAACAGGGCAGGACTTAGGGTGGTGGGGGCCCCTGGGCTTGAGTCACTTTCGGCCCTACCTTCTACACATTATGAAAAATGGGCGTGGTTCACGCAAAATAGTGGGCGTGGCGCAAATGAGCGTGGCTCGGAAGGGGTTGTGGTTAGAGTCTGAGATGAATTAGGGATGGAGGAAGAAAGAAAGAAAGAGAGATGGAGGGACAGCACGCCCAGATCCTACACCACAATAGCAATATGTGTATTCCAGAAAGTTTAGCAATCAGCAGATAAAGATACTCCAAACACCTGGTGTTAGCGCTTCAATCATCACGGCACCATGGTTGTTATGGTGTCAGGATGATTAAAGCGCATTATTTCCAATATAAAATGAAATAGTTCAACTCACCATAATGCAGAATCAATGGGAGCCCCAAGCCTGTCACTTGCCACGTCGCCTGCCACCAGATGCCATCAGGTGTCCCCAGCAGAGTCCATCCTTACATCAGGCATTCCCAGTAGAGTCCCTCCTTACATCAGCTGTCCCCAGTGGTGTCACTAGGGTTGGTGTCACCTGGTGCGGACAAACATGGCGTTACCCCCCTCCTCCCATAGTCCTCCCTCAGTACAGATCCTCCTCCATCAGTATAGACCCCACTCAGGATAAACCACCCCCTCCTCCATTAGTACAGACCCCCTGGACAAACCAGCTCCACCTGTACAGACCCCCCCAGGACAACTCAACCCCCTCCATCTGTACAGACCCCCCCAAGGACAATTCACCCCCCAGGAGTACAGACCCGCCCAGGACAATTCACCCCCCCAGGAGTACAAACCCCCCCTGGAAATTAACCCCCATCAGGCGTACAGACCCCCCCAGGACAATTCACCCCCCCATGACAATTAACCCCCCCAGGAGTACAAACCCCCCTGGAAATTAACCCCCATCAGGCGTACAGACCCCCCCAGGACAATTCACCCCCCATGACAAATAACCCCCCCAGGAGTACAAAACCCCCCTGGAAATTAACCTCCATCAGCAGTACAGACCCTCCCAGGACAATTCACCCCCCCATCAGGAGTACAGACCCCCCCCAGGACAATTTAACTCCCCCATCAGGAGTACACACCCCCCAGGACAATTCAACTCCCCCATCAGGAGTACTGACCCCCCCAGGACAATTCACCCCCCCATCAGGAGTACAGACCCCCCCAGGACAATTTAACTCCCCCATCAGGAGTACAGACCCCCCAGGACAATTCAACTCCCCCATCAGGAGTACTGACCCCCCCAGGACAATTCACCCCCCCATCAGGAGTACAGACCCCCCCAGGACAATTTAACTCCCCCATCAGGAGTACAGACCCCCCAGGACAATTCAACTCCCCCATCAGGAGTACTGACCCCCCCAGGACAATTCACCCCCCAGAGAGTTACTTGCTCAGACTGTCACTGACTCTCCGGGCGGCATGATGTGATAGGAGGCACTGGCAACCAGTGAGAGTGATACAGCACAGCGTGGCGCCGGGACCCAGGACTCCATTGGGCCTCAGCGCCGCTCAGGATGCTCACTGTGCTCGTCTCCGTGCCATTTACAGAACTAAGAGGCGGAGCCTGGGTGGCAAGAAAGCGGCCCATAGAAATGGAGCTCCATTTCTATTGCAGCCGCTTTGATTGCCACCCGGGCTCCGCCTCTTGGTTCTTCCTTAACTGGTCTTCTGTAAAATGGCGGCGGATACAGAAATGACCAGTGCCGCGGACCTCTAGCGGCAGCAAGGAAAGAAAAAAGAAAAAAAAAGTTGGCAAGAATGCATCCTCATCCTCCCGGGGCCCCACTCAGCTGCGGGCCTCATAGCGCCCACGTGGGTCGCTATGGCGGTAGTTCCGCCACTGATTGCAGGACGAAAAAAAAAGTAAGGAGACTTTAACAGGCAGGGGCCCCCTATTGGGCGGGGCCCATGGGCTTGAGCCCAGTCAAGCCCAATGGTAAGTCCGGCCCTGGTACCAAATAACTGCTATCATAGGTCACTGACACTAAAATACATAGATAACATATGTCTTCTCAAGTTCTAATAAAAGGCATGTAATATAGGTATTTACAAAGCGGGGACAACATTTTATTTACACATAGTTATGAAAAGGGTTGATTTATCTGTGCATCAGGGAAGAATTCTTTATTCCAATTGACCTAAATGTTTTGTTAACTGAATGTTTTAGAGAGTAGTAGTAAAGTAAGGTAAAATAGGATTTCAAAGGGACAGAGTGATAAAACTTTTGGTTTATTTAAGCATCATCCAGAATAGAGTGATTGACTACCAAAAAATGAAATCTGATTTTTATGCAAATATAACACATTTTCATTTTTATCGTATGCTTTCTGCTCCTCCTTATGAAGATGTTGCTTGTAACTTACCTCCATTCTGGGTAAAGACTATGCAACATTTCACATACACCTTGTTGGGCCTAATTCCTAAGGTGAGCCAGTATGGTATCCTCCCATAACCCCCTTTCATGATAATACTTCTGAATGATCCCTGATAGCAGCTAAAGGCATGACTGCTGTATTATGTCAAATGATTTTGTAACAGCAACAATCATTTAAAATAGTTTTGAACAGTTGTTTTATATCTTTTTCTTACTACACTATATATACAGTAAATGTATATAATGTGAGTTTACTATATGCAACATTCATACAATATTTGCTTTACAAATAAATGTTTAATACATAATAAAGCATTATATGTTAGCTAAAGGGACATCATATGTTTGCTTTTTCTGACTTCGACTTAGACATCTGATATGTGATGATGCCCTTATTCATTTGCTCCTGCATGCAAATGTCTGTTTGAGGTATTGAACTCTGTAAACAAAATGTTTTTTTGTTTTTTAACCAAGGAACAAAGAGATAGAGGACATTTGAGAAGTAGCTTAAAGCTCCACCTGCTGGGTCAAATGAAGAATAAAGAAGACAACAGCAACAAGAGATAATTCTTTCCTACCAGCGACTATATTATTACAGCTATGCTGTGGGGCCCACATTCAGGCTATGCTCTTTGCTTTTACAACAAATGACAGGCTAACACCACTTTATATAATGCTGGTGGTAGAAAATGTAAATTATTTATTCACTTTCTCATAGCCTAGATGAAGTACACAGACAAGAAATTCTGACCCTTCTGACATGCATTCTCGTCCCCAGACAGAATAATACAAATGCAAGAGTATATATAATGGGACTATAAATACCCCTCCAATGGACAAATATACACAACAAAATATGTTGAAAAGTCTACAAGTCTTTATTACATCAGTTTAAAACTTATCTTAAAAACTTTTTTCAAGGACATCAATTTTACCACTTAGATAAAATAAAGGATTTATGGTATGGAAATCTTCTGAGATAATGAAATGTGGGTCTATGCGTTGCTCAGAGAAATCCACTTCATCAGGACCTCAAATCTCTTGTGTAAATACAACTGGACATTTTCACCCTTCCCGCTATTTTACCCTTTCTTTCCCCTTCCTCCCCTCCCCTTTCCCCTGCCCTTCCCCCTTTTCTCCTCCCTTCCTTCCCTTCCTCCCCCCCATTTCCTTTTCTCCTTCCCCTTGCCTCTCCCCTTGTCCTTTACTTTTTTTTTCTCTCCCCTTTTGGGGATAGATTTTTATCATTCATAAGTATGTAATTACTGTTACACACTATGTATCTTTTTGTGTTCACACTATGTATATTATACTACATGCAATTTATATGTACTTTTGTTTCTAATGTTTTTTCAATGTCAAGTTGTATTTACACATGAGATTTGAGTTCCTGATGAAATGGATTTCTCCGTGTCGACCTACATATTTAAATCTCAGCGTATTTCTATGCTCTAAAGCCCTGTACACACGATCGGTTTTACCGATGAAAACAGTCCGATGGACTTTTTTCATCGGACAAACCGATCGTGTATGGGCCCCATCGGTCTTTTTTCCATCGGTGAGAAAAAATAGAACATGTTTTAAATTTATCCGATGGAAAAAAAAACTATAGCAAATTCCGATCGTCTGTGTGGAACTCAATCGTACAAAAAACCCACGCATGCTCAGAATCAAGTCGACGCATGCTCAGAAGCATTGAACTTAATTTTTCTCGGCTTGTCAGAGTGTTTTACGTCACAGCATTTTGGACGGTCGGATTTTTGACTGATGGTGTGTAGGCAAGACTGATGGAAGTCATCTGCATCTTCATCGGATATCCAATGGAAAAATCCATCGGATTAGAATCCATAGGAAATACGATCGTGTGTACAGGGCTTAAATAATCCCTAAATGGAAGATAATGGTAGATTTTTTTTTTTTCATGTATGTCCATTGAGGAGTACTGTGTTTATAATCCCATTATACATACTCTTGCATTTGTATTATTCTATTTAGGGATAAGACACTCCAATGGAATTATTATTTGTACAGCACCATTCCCACATATAATACTTTGGTTGTCCGCAGACAGAGGCCCTTGATATACTGAAGCTAATGGATTGCCATACCAGCCAGGCAACTAAAAAAAAATTGAAAATGCTCCCCTGACATATTTTTCAATTGCAGAATTAAATTTCCCATCTGTTTAGAATATTTAGCTGCAAAGTATAATGTGTGGATAATAAGTGCAGTGCTAGTGAATAGTCTCAGTAGAAACTGAGGCTAACACAATTTATATAATCTGTGAACCATTAAAAGAGAAGAAATAACAAAACACAATAGTGACAATGTGCTGGTGTAGAAAGAAAATAAACTTGAAAAAATATTGTCCAAAAATAATATCAAAAAGACATATCACAAATGCAATGATCAGTGAAAACGGTACATCAAGTAAATAAAGTGATGATGACAAAATGTCCGAAAGAGTGATTCAGAGTCAGTCAAAAAAAGAACTAAGCATCATAGTGACTTAAGCCTCGTACACACGACTGAGTTTCTTGCCAAGAACCAGCAAGAAACTTGCTGGCAGAGCTTTCTTGCCGAGTAAATCGGTCGTGTGTATGCGGCTATCAGGTTTCTCGTCAAGAAAACCGACAAGAATCTTGACGAGAAAAATAGAGAACCTGCTCTCTATTTTCTCGTCGAGATTCTCGTCAGCATGTTTCTTGAAGAGAAAAGTGTGTGTGTTTGTACACTTACCTTTCGCCGTGGAAACCCGCGCATGCTCGAAATTACTTTGACGCATGCGCGGTAGCTTCCTAGGCATAGGTAGGGTGTAGCAAGATGGCGGCGACGGCATCGAATGTGACGAGCGCACGCTCGTCGTAGTCGATGACGTCACTGCGTTTGCTCCATTCAAAGAACGGCGGGTTCTTTGAATGGATCGTGTGTACACTCGGCCGGGACAAGTTTCTTGTCCAAGAATCTCGTCAAGAAAAACAACGTGTTTTTTCTTGACGAGATTCTCGGCCGTGTGTACGAGGCTTGAAACTGAAAATATGTGCTGAGAACTTGCTGATAGATGATCCACCACCACAAAATCCAAAGGCTTACCAGAACAATTGAACTCAAACAGGTATACACCTAATGAGTCAATCAAACTTGTGGTGTGTTACACCAGGGAAAGGACTGTCTCAGCAGGCTCGACCTCCAGTTAGATGACAGATTCCAACGGTGGACCTCAGTGGGATTTGGTTTAAAGCAGGAAACTGGATAGATGGTTTCTCCAATATAATGTTGTTTATAAAAGAAGAAGGAAAAGGAGGCACATAGTGTAATTCTGTTTTGAAACGGGAAATATTTAATATAAAAAGTAAAAAAAATGCACTCACAATTTAGTAGATAAAAAAAGTGCTTGTATTAAAATGCAGTGGCTTCAGCAGAGCGTCCTAATATAATAAAATAGAATATTTAGCCTGCACATTGTTTGTAAGCTAATTAAAAACACTACAAATACAGTATATCTATTGTAAACATGCGTGGTGATTAGATTCAAGTGGTGCATGCGGTTTGCAGAAAGGTGCCATTTCAGACAGCGTTTTTTAAGGACATGGAAGCCCACTTTTATTTAAAAGAAACAAAAAAGTAATCTTCCCTCACCGGGGGTTCCACCATCACGTATACACATTCTTCAGCCTCCTGGCTTACTCACTGTCAGCTTTGTGCTGCTCGGTCGCCGGCCACATCTGCCTCCTGCAGACATGCATGCTCAGGCTGTAACCTTAGACTCCCAAAGACCTCCTGTCTCTCTCTCTCATGGAGCCATCTCCTACTGCGACCCTCCTGACCTCCTAGACCAGACCTCCTGTTTGCCGGGCGGAGCTGTCTCCAAGTGTGAGCCCTGAGCTCTGATCCTGGGAGGATTATGAAGCCAACCCACAGGTATGCATTTAGCATGCCTGCCAAAATCAGGCATAACTTGCCAATATACACCATGACACGGGGTCGCCTTTCCACACTGTGCATTCATAAACTGCATCAGTTACATATACTGTGTGTCTTCAAGAAACTCAACTCCAAACAGGAACCATAAAGTGTATCACATGTATGTTTTACTGTCTTTCTTTACAGGAAACTAACCAAATTATAAAAGAGAGCTCTATCAGTTCAGAGGAGACATATGCAGTCCGGTAACTTTCTGCTGTAGACCAAAGAATAGCGACCGAGCATATCTGCTCCAACTTTGTCTTGTTTCTCTTCCTCTTTGCTTGTTCTTGATCTACCTGACTATGTATTTGCTACTGTATCACCTATCACTATTGTCCCAGATTTACCTCTTTACCTTTGTTTTTTTGTTTTTCATCTAATAATTAAAAGGTTAAAGTAAATCTAAACCCAAGAACAAATGTAATGTAATATATTGTAATTTACCAAAGATTAGATGCAGCGATTGCACTTGTTGCACTTGTTACCTTTTATTTTTTTAACGTTTTCTTTAAGAATGGAAAAATACCTGTTTATCCTGATATAACTACAGTACTGCACTGAAAACTTAAACAATTTTATCATTTATCATCTGTGACTAATTTTAAAAAAAGTAGATGGACAACTTATATATTTGAGTGCTGACAATCAGATATTGCTTTATTCTTGATTGTCCATGAACCCTAGGCAGCTACTTACAAGGCCTTACTTACAATTTTGTATACAACTCTACATTAAGCATTTAACACACAAGTGGTAGAACACATGGAGACAGTTACATACTCTATATTCCTACTATTTCCTTGGAAACTTGCACAATTTTGTAGTATCTTGAATCCCTTTCAAGTGAAAGGATAACTTTATATGCACCATTTTTTTTTCTGCCTTGTGCTATCATACAAATTTTTGCCTGCGATTTAAGGTTTACAAATGCACATTTTCATTCACTATTAGACTATACGTTTCCATTGTGTGTTCTTTTTGTTAGGTTTCAGTATTTAGGAACACTACAGGAAGTTTTGGTGACAAATCAGCTTGTGCCCCCAATAACTGCACTTCTGAAAATACAACACAGTGCACTGCTGCAAAAAACTGTAAAGTCTGAACTCCACCATGGTCTATATAAAGGAAAAGTCCCCATCACCCCATACTTCAATTGCTTTGGCTGTAATTATTTGGAAGTTAAGTTGACAACAGGACCTTTTTGTTATTTGGCTGAACCCAGATTACCTTACATCAAGAGTTGGTTAATTATGTTATCAATCTACACCAACAGTGCTGTCATTGCTCATGGTATTCGGGAACCCTTAACACATTTTGGTGGCTTTCAGACATAGGAAGTGAAAGTCTGTACTATGCATTTAAAGTTCATTTTTTTCTAGTTTTCTGGGCTTCTGCGCCACATAATCAATGGTATTAATTGATGAGACTTTGGTGCCTGTGAATAAGAGATAAGTTGAAGTTAGTATTCCCCCTTTTGAGTTCTGACATGTGACTTTGAGTGAAGGACCTCTTAATTTTAGAGGGAGGTTTTCTAATATAGATTGCAGTGGTGGCAGACATTGGACATTGGTTGGGTATTCAGGGCAGTGGTTGCCACTGACGTGTCAATAGAATTTGCTTTTGGAGTTGTGAGATGCACCTAAAGCAAGAATCATCTATGCATGCTTTTCTTCAAGCTTCACAACTTTGCTACAGATACATTGCTCACATACCCATGAATGAAGCTAGAGCTTCACTGAGAGCATGAGAGTATAAGGCGAAAAGCTGGCAACTCATCATCCCTATAAAAGTACTTATGAAGGGTACAGTGTGCAAGTTACAGCAGCTCACACATTTCGGTAAAAAACCTTATTCATCCATAAAACAGCTCAGAACAAACATGTTTAACCACTTAAGGACCGCCGCACAATGATGAACGTCGACAGAATGGCACAGACAGGCACAAGGGTGTACAGGTACATCCCCTTTAAGAACCTGTCCGTGGGTCGCGCGAGCGCCACCGGCGGTGCGTGCGTGACCTGGTCCAAAGCTGCGGGACTCGCAGACCCGATCGCCGCCGGTGTCCCGCGATCGGGTCACAGAGCTGAAGAACGAGGAGAGGTAAGTGTAAACAAACCTTTCCCCGTTCTTCCTAGTGGCAGTGTTACTGATCGTCTGTTCCCTGTCATAGGGAATGATAATCAGTGACGTCACACACCAAGCCACGCCCCCCCTCAGTTAGAATCACTTATTAGGTCACATTTAACCCCTACAGCGCCACCTAGAGGTTAAACCCTTCACTGCAAGTGTCATTTTCACAGTAATCATTGCATTTTTATAGCACTGATCGCTGTAAAAATGACAATGGTCCCAAAAATGTGTCAAAAGTGTCCGATGTGTCCGCCATAATGTTGCAGTCACAATAAAAAACGCTGATCGCCGCCATTACTAATAAAAAAAAATATTAATAAAAATGCCATAAAACTACCCCCTATTTTGTAGATACTATAACTTTTGTGGAAACCAATCAATAAACGCTTATTGCGATTTTTTTTTACCAAAAATATGTAGAAAAATACGGATCGGCCTAAACTGAGAAAAAAAAATTTTTTGATATATTTTTTGGGGGTTATTTATTATAGCAAAAAGTAAAAAATATGTCATTTTTTTCAAAATTGTCGCTCTATTTTTGTTTATAGCGCAAAAAATAAAAACTGCAGAGGTGATCAAATACCACCAAAATAAATCTCTACTTGTGGGAAAAAAAAGAATGTAAATTTTGTTTGGGAGCCACGTCGCACGACAATTGTCAGTTAAAGCGACGCAGTGCCGAATCGCAAAAAGGGGCCTGGTCTTTAACCAGCCAAAATGGTCTGGGGCTGAAGTGGTTAAAGGGGTTGTAAAGGTTCGTTTTTTATTTTCTAAATAGGTTCCTTTAAGCTAGTGCATTGTTGGTTCACTTACCTTTTCCTTTGATTTACCTTCTAAATGTTTTTTTTCTTTGTCTGAATTTCTCACTTCCTGTTTCTCCTCACTAAACTTCACACCATCATCCGAGTGGTGTGGAGTCAGCCAGAACAGCTTACTGAACAGCTTACTGAGGAGGAACAGGAAGTGAGAAATTCAGACAAAGAAAACAAAGAAAAAAAAACATTTAGAAGGTAAATCCAAGGAAAAGGTAAGTGAACCAACAATGCACTAGCTTAAAGGAACCTATTTAAAAAATAAAAAACGAACCTTTACAACCCCTTTAAATACGAGACACAAAGACAAACTCTGTAAAAACTGCACCCACTGCACATGGCTCCATCAATTGAATAAATTTTTTTTATTATTCATTAGGGATGAGCTTCGTGTTCGAGTCGAACATACGTTCGACTCGAACATCGGCTGTTCGATCGTTCGACGAAGATCGAACGATTTGGGCCGTTCGCGCCAAATTCGAGTGACGCGAACGGCCCACAATGCACTACGCCATCGCAGTGTCATCCAGGCGCTGTGATTGGCCAAGCATGCACTGTGACCCCGCATGCTTGGCCAATCACAGCGCCGGCAGCGAGGAGAGCAATGATTGGCCACAGGCAGGATGCCTGTGGCCAATTATTGCTGAGGGTGTTTAGTACACGCCCCACACTATAAAAGGCCGCCAGCACGGCGGCCTAGTGTAGTGTGTTCCGGAGCAGGGATAGAGCAGCATAGGCAGGGACAGTGACTGTTATTTCTTTCTTGCTTAACCTGGATTCCTTTAGTTTAGGGAAAGAGAAGGATAGGTAGGGAGAGTGTCAGTGTGTTTTGTGCTTGTGCTATAGTGTGCTTAAAAAAAACATTTATTCTAGGGACAGAAAACTGTAGGTAGGGACAGTGTCAGTTTCTTTCACTCTGCAAGTCCTTGTTTCCAGGGACCTGGAAGGACAGTGAGTCAATTGTCCTTGTGCTATATTGTGCTTAAAAAAAACATTTATTCTAGGGACAGAAAACTGTAGGTAGGGAGAGTGTCAGTTTCTTTCACTCTGCAAGTCCTTGTTTCCAGGGACCTGGAAGGACAGTGACTGAATTGTCCTTGTGCTATATTGTGATTAAAAAAAACATTTATTCTAGGGACAGAAAACTGTAGGTAGGGAGAGTGTCAGTTTATTTCACTCTGCAAGTCCTTGTTTCCAGGGACCTGGAAGGACAGTGACTGAATTGTCCTTGTGCTATAGTGTGCTTAAAAAAAACATTTATTCTAGGGACAGAAAACTGTAGGTAGGGACAGTGTCAGTTTCTTTCACTCTGCAAGTCCTTGTTTCCAGGGACCTGGAAGGACAGTGACTGAATTGTCCTTGTGCTATATTGTGATTAAAAAAAACATTTATTCTAGGGACAGAAAACTGTAGGTAGGGAGAGTGTCAGTTTATTTCACTCTGCAAGTCCTTGTTTCCAGGGACCTGGAAGGACAGTGACTGAATTGTCCTTGTGCTATATTGTGATTAAAAAAAACATTTATTCTAGGGACAGAAAACTGTAGGTAGGGAGAGTGTCAGTTTATTTCACTCTGCAAGTCCTTGTTTCCAGGGACCTGGAAGGACAGTGAGTCAATTGTCCTTGTGCTATATTGTGATTAAAAAAAACATTTATTCTAGGGACAGAAAACTGTAGGTAGGGAGAGTGTCAGTTTATTTCACTCTGCAAGTCCTTGTTTCCAGGGACCTGGAAGGACAGTGACTGAATTGTCCTTGTGCTATATTGTGATTAAAAAAAACATTTATTCTAGGGACAGAAAACTGTAGGTAGGGACAGTGTCAGTTTCTTTCACTCTGCAAGTCCTTGTTTCCAGGGACCTGGAAGGACAGTGAGTGAATTGTCCTTGTGCTATATTGTGCTTAAAAAAAACATTTATTCTAGGGACAGAAAACTGTAGGTAGGGAGAGTGTCAGTTTATTTCACTCTGCAAGTCCTTGTTTCCAGGGACCTGGAAGGACAGTGACTGAATTGTCCTTGTGCTATATTGTGATTAAAAAAAACATTTATTCTAGGGACAGAAAACTGTAGGTAGGGAGAGTGTCAGTTTATTTCACTCTGCAAGTCCTTGTTTCCAGGGACCTGGAAGGACAGTGACTGAATTGTCCTTGTGCTATATTGTGATTAAAAAAACATTTATTCTAGGGACAGAAAACTGTAGGTAGGGACAGTGTCAGTTTCTTTCACTCTGCAAGTCCTTGTTTCCAGGGACCTGGAAGGACAGTGAGTGAATTGGCCTTGTGCTATATTGTGCTTAAAAAAAACATTTATTCTAGGGACAGAAAACTGTAGGTAGGGAGAGTGTCAGTTTATTTCACTCTGCAAGTCCTTGTTTCCAGGGACCTGGAAGGACAGTGACTGAATTGTCCTTGTGCTATATTGTGATTAAAAAAAACATTTATTCTAGGGACAGAAAACTGTAGGTAGGGAGAGTGTCAGTTTATTTCACTCTGCAAGTCCTTGTTTCCAGGGACCTGGAAGGACAGTGACTGAATTGTCCTTGTGCTATATTGTGATTAAAAAAAACATTTATTCTAGGGACAGAAAACTGTAGGTAGGGAGAGTGTCAGTTTATTTCACTCTGCAAGTCCTTGTTTCCAGGGACCTGGAAGGACAGTGAGTGAATTGTCCTTGTGTTATATTGTGATTAAAAAAAACATTTTTTCTAGGGACAGAAAACTGTAGGTAGGGAGAGTGTTTTTTTTCTTTCACTCTGCAAGTCCTTGTTTCCAGGGACCTGTAAGGACAGTGACTGAATTGTCCTTGTGCTATATTGTGCTTAAAAAAAACATTTATTCTAGGGACAGAAAACTGTAGGTAGGGAGAGTGTCAGTTTATTTCACTCTGCAAGTCCTTGTTTCCAGGGACCTGGAAGGACAGTGACTGAATTGTCCTTGTGCTATATTGTGACTAAAAAAAACATTTATTCTAGGGACAGAAAACTGTAGGTAGGGAGAGTGTCAGTTTATTTCACTCTGCAAGTCCTTGTTTCCAGGGACCTGGAAGGACAGTGACTGAATTGTCCTTGTGCTATAGTGTGCTTAAAAAAAACATTTATTCTAGGGACAGAAAACTGTAGGTAGGGACAGTGTCAGTTTCTTTCACTCTGCAAGTCCTTGTTTCCAGGGACCTGGAAGGACAGTGACTGAATTGTCCTTGTGCTATATTGTGATTAAAAAAAACATTTATTCTAGGGACAGAAAACTGTAGGTAGGGAGAGTGTCAGTTTATTTCACTCTGCAAGTCCTTGTTTCCAGGGACCTGGAAGGACAGTGACTGAATTGTCCTTGTGCTATATTGTGATTAAAAAAAACATTTATTCTAGGGACAGAAAACTGTAGGTAGGGAGAGTGTCAGTTTATTTCACTCTGCAAGTCCTTGTTTCCAGGGACCTGGAAGGACAGTGACTGAATTGTCCTTGTGCTATATTGTGATTAAAAAAAACATTTATTCTAGGGACAGAAAACTGTAGGTAGGGAGAGTGTCAGTTTATTTCACTCTGCAAGTCCTTGTTTCCAGGGACCTGGAAGGACAGTGACTGAATTGTCCTTGTGCTATATTGTGATTAAAAAAAACATTTATTCTAGGGACAGAAAACTGTAGGTAGGGACAGTGTCAGTTTCTTTCACTCTGCAAGTCCTTGTTTCCAGGGACCTGGAAGGACAGTGAGTGAATTGTCCTTGTGCTATATTGTGCTTAAAAAAAACATTTATTCTAGGGACAGAAAACTGTAGGTAGGGAGAGTGTCAGTTTATTTCACTCTGCAAGTCCTTGTTTCCAGGGACCTGGAAGGACAGTGACTGAATTGTCCTTGTGCTATATTGTGATTAAAAAAAACATTTATTCTAGGGACAGAAAACTGTAGGTAGGGAGAGTGTCAGTTTATTTCACTCTGCAAGTCCTTGTTTCCAGGGACCTGGAAGGACAGTGACTGAATTGTCCTTGTGCTATATTGTGATTAAAAAAAACATTTATTCTAGGGACAGAAAACTGTAGGTAGGGAGAGTGTCAGTTTATTTCACTCTGCAAGTCCTTGTTTCCAGGGACCTGGAAGGACAGTGAGTGAATTGTCCTTGTGTTATATTGTGATTAAAAAAAACATTTTTTCTAGGGACAGAAAACTGTAGGTAGGGAGAGTGTTTTTTTTCTTTCACTCTGCAAGTCCTTGTTTCCAGGGACCTGTAAGGACAGTGACTGAATTGTCCTTGTGCTATATTGTGCTTAAAAAAAACATTTATTCTAGGGACAGAAAACTGTAGGTAGGGAGAGTGTCAGTTTATTTCACTCTGCAAGTCCTTGTTTCCAGGGACCTGGAAGGACAGTGACTGAATTGTCCTTGTGCTATATTGTGATTAAAAAAAACATTTATTCTAGGGACAGAAAACTGTAGGTAGGGAGAGTGTCAGTTTATTTCACTCTGCAAGTCCTTGTTTCCAGGGACCTGGAAGGACAGTGACTGAATTGTCCTTGTGCTATAGTGTGCTTAAAAAAAACATTTATTCTAGGGACAGAAAACTGTAGGTAGGGACAGTGTCAGTTTCTTTCACTCTGCAAGTCCTTGTTTCCAGGGACCTGGAAGGACAGTGAGTGAATTGTCCTTGTGTTATATTGTGATTAAAAAAAACATTTTTTCTAGGGACAGAAAACTGTAGGTAGGGAGAGTGTTTTTTTTCTTTCACTCTGCAAGTCCTTGTTTCCAGGGACCTGTAAGGACAGTGAGTGAATTGTCCTTGTGCTATATTGTGCTTAAAAAAAAACATTTATTCTAGGGACAGAAAACTGTAGGTAGGGAGAGTGTCAGTTTATTTCACTCTGCAAGTCCTTGTTTCCAGGGACCTGGAAGGACAGTGACTGAATTGTCCTTGTGCTATATTGTGATTAAAAAAAACATTTATTCTAGGGAGAGAAAACTGTAGGTAGGGAGAGTGTCAGTTTATTTCACTCTGCAAGTCCTTGTTTCAAGGGACAGAGAAGGACACCTGAAGGTAGCCCTTATTGCTTTTTTCCCATCTCCCTGCAGGCCATCTATTAGAATGTCTGGAAGGCAAACAAGGAGAGGCAGACAGTCAGGAGGCAATAAAAGAGGGCAAGCAGGCTCTGTGTCTGGGGGCAACAGTGCTGGTCGTGGACGCGGTGCATTGTCATCAGCACATGGCCATGGGACACGCTTGTCCTTCTTTTCGGCAGCTGGACATGTTGAGCCACATCATGCCGAAGACTTGGTAGAGTGGATGACCAAGCCCTCCTCCTCCTCCTCATCCTCTCTCACCCAGGCTCAGGGTACTGGAAAAGCAGCTGCCAAAGCGTCGTCTTCCCTGGTATCAATGTCAGACAAATCATCAGTCACTCCTTCCCTAGACCCACCATGTCCTCCTCCTGAGGAGTCCCCCGAACTGTTTCAGCACAGTGTTGGGTACATGCTCCAGGAGGATGCCCAGCGTTTCGAAGGGTCTGATGATGAAACCCAGCTAGAGGAAGGCAGTAGCGTGAGAGCAGACAGAGGGGATGCTCAAGAAGGACACCAATCTGGCAGTCATGTTCCAGCAGCTGCAGCATACTGCCAGATTGGCTCCAGTGATGAGGAGGGAGGGGATGATGAGGTCACTGACTCCACGTGGGTGCCTAATAGGAGAGAGGAGGAGGAGGAGGATGAGGAGGAGGCACATCTCCAACGAGGCAGGATGCCCTTTGGTGGCCAGCGTAAGGGCAGTACACCGACGGAATCACACCGCAGAGCTCCGCCTGTGCAGGGCGCTGCCTCTGCCCGTCATTCAAAAAGTTCTTTGGTGTGGGCCTTTTTTGAGGCTAGTGCATCAGATCGCACAGCTGCTGTTTGCAACATATGTCTCAAGCGTATATCGCGTGGCCAAAACATCAGCCGCTTGGGTACCACATGCCTGACCAGACATATGTTGACCTGCCATGCAGCTCGTTGGCAAGCCTACCTCAAAGACCCACACCAAAGAACAAAGCGGACCTCTCCTTGCACCGCATCAGCTGGGATCTCCAACCCCACTATAACTTCAGTCCTCTCTGAAACATGCACTGAGAGGAATGAAGGTGTAGAATTAGGTGTGTCACAGCCAAGTACTTGCGCCCACTCTGCTAGCAGTACACCGACGTCCGATTCTAGCAGGCAAATTTCCCTGCCCCAGCTGCTGGACCGTCGAAAGAAGTTCACTCCCAGCCATCCACATGCCCAGCGGTTGAATGCTAGCTTGGCTAAATTGCTAGCGCTTCAACTGCTGCCTTTTCAGTTGGTAGACTCGGCCCCCTTCCGTGAGTTTGTGCAATGTGCAGTTCCTCAGTGGCAGGTTCCCAAACGCCACTTTTTCTCACGGAAGGCTATTCCGGCTCTCTACCGGCATGTGGAAGGCAATGTCTTGGCCTCGCTGGACAGGGCGGTCAGCGGTAAGGTGCATATTACCGCTGACTCATGGTCCAGCAGGCATGGACATGGACGTTACCTTTCTTTCACGGCCCATTGGGTCACTCTTTTGGCAGCTGGGAAGGATTCAGGACAAGGTGCAGTAGTGTTGGAGGTTGTCCCACCGCCACGCCTCCAAAATGCTACTACTGGTTGTGACACACCTCTCTCCTCCACCCCCTCCTCTTCTTCTTCCTCCATGGCCTCTTCCTGTGGTTTGTCCTATGAACCAGCGGTGCTCCGTAGCCGTTCACGGGGCTACGCAAGTACGCAGGCAAAAAGATGCCATGCCGTGCTTGCGCTGGTGTGTTTGGGGGACAGAAGCCACACTGGGGCAGAGGTCCTGTCTGCTCTGCAGGGCCAGGCCGAGAGGTGGTTGACGCCACGCCAGCTTAAGCCAGGAATGGTGGTTTGCGACAATGGCACCAACCTCCTCTCCGCCCTCCGACAGGGACAACTGACCCATGTGCCCTGTGTGGCTCACGTCCTTAACCTGGTGGTGCAGCGGTTCTTGGGCAGGTACCCGGGCTTACAGGATGTCCTGAGGCAGGCCAGGAAAGTCTGTGTGCATTTCCGCAGATCTTATAATGCCAGTGCTCGCCTGGCTGAGCTGCAAAAGGAGTTGAACCTGCCCAAGAACCGCCTTATATGTGACATGCCCACCAGGTGGAACTCAACGTTGGCCATGCTGCAGCGGCTGCACACGCAGCAGAGGGCCATCAATGAGTACCTGTGCGACTACGGCACCAGGACAGGGTCAGGGGAGCTTGGTTTTTTTTCTCCACGCCAGTGGGGCATGATCAGGGATGCATGCACTGTCCTGGCACCATTTGAGGAGGCCACGAGGATGGTGAGCAGTGACAGTGCATGCATCAGTGACACTGTACCTCTTGTCCACCTGTTGGAGCACACGCTGCGTGGAATAATGGACAGGGCACTTGAGGCAGAACAGAGGCAGGAAGAGGAGGACTTCCTTGCCTCTCAAGGCCCCCTTTACCCAGACAGTGTTCCTTCTGTCCCACCCATCGCACAGGAAGAGGAGGAGGAGGAGGAGGAGGAGGAGGAGGATTGTGTCAGCATGGAGGTGGAGGCTGGCACTCAGCATCATCAGCAGCAGTCTTTTAGGGATGATTTACAGTCCCAAGAAACCAGTGGACTTGTACGTGGCTGGGAGGAGGTGGCTGCGGATCATGTCGTCCTTAGTGACCCAGAGGACTCCGGAGCGAATGCCTCAGCAAACCTACGCTGCATGGCCTCCCTGATCCTGCAAAGTCTGCGGAAGGATCCTCGTATTCTTCGGATCAAGGAGAGGGACCATTACTGGCTGGCCACTCTCCTTGATCCACGGTACAAGGGTAAGGTTGCGGACCTTATGTTACCGTCGCAGAGGGAGCAGAGGATGAGACAACTCCGGGAGGCCTTGCAGAAAGGTCTGTGCAACGCGTTCCCAGAGACTGGGAGGTTGCAAACTCCTGGTCCTGGACAACGAGTTGCTGAGGCTTCGGCCAGTCAAAGAAGGAGCGGTGGGGAAGGTGGCCGTCTGACCGATGCGTTCAGACAATTCTTTAGTCCGCAGCCCCAAAGTATGATCGGTTCCAGCAACCATCGCCAGCGTCTGATAAACATGGTGCAGGAATATCTAGGGGCAAGGTCAGACTTGGACACCTTCCCCACCGAAAATCCTCTGGCTTACTGGGTCTTGAGGATGGATCACTGGCCAGAGCTTGCACAGTATGCAATTGAGCTACTGGCCTGTCCTGCATCCAGCGTTCTTTCGGAACGCACATTCAGTGCTGCTGGAGGATTTGTCACGGATCACAGGGTGCGCCTGTCCACCGACTCGGTTGATCGACTGACTTTCATCAAGATGAACCAGTCTTGGATCACCACCAGCTACCACACACCTGATGCTGATATAACAGACTAATTGATTTTAACATGTCACATCCCTTCAAGACTGATGCTGATGCTGAGTGCCTGTGCTGTTATGTTGACTGGCTATCCTCCTCCTCCGAGTCCTCAATGATACGATTGATGATGATAGCTTGTAAGATCATTTTTGTTTATGGGTGCCGCCACCAGTGCCTAACGCCCAATTTTTCAGCCCCTGTTTAACAGGGGCGTGTAATTACAATTTTTGAAGCAATACTTTGCAACAGGGCTCATTGCTGTGCTCCAAGTACAGTATCTGTGAGGAGTTGCAGTGTTGTGCCACCAGTGCCTAACGCCCAATTTTTCAGCCCCTGTTTAACAGGGGCGTGTCATTACAATTTTTGAAGCAATACTTTGCAACAGGGCTCATTGCTGTGCTCCAAGTACAGTATCTGTGAGGAGTTGCAGTGTTGTGCCACCAGTGCCTAAGGCCCAATTTTTCAGCCCCTGTTTAACAGGGGCGTGTCATTACAATTTTTGAAGCAATACTTTGCAACAGGGCTCATTGGTGTGCTCCAAGTACAGTATCTGTGAGGAGTTGCAGTGTTGTGCCACCAGTGCCTAAGGCCCAATTTTTCAGCCCCTGTTTAACAGGGGCGTGTCATTACAATTTTTGAAGCAATACTTTGCAACAGGGCTCATTGGTGTGCTCCAAGTACAGTATCTGTGAGGAGTTGCAGTGTTGTGCCACCAGTGCCTAAGGCCCAATTTTTCAGCCCCTGTTTAACAGGGGCGTGTCATTACAATTTTTGAAGCAATACTTTGCAACAGGGCTCATTGCTGTGCTCCAAGTACAGTATCTGTGAGGGGTTGCAGTGTTGTGCCACCAGTGCCTAAGGCCCAATTTTTCAGCCCCTGTTCAACAGGGGCATGTAATTACAATTCTTGATCTAATAATTCACAGCAGGGCCCATTGCTGCACCAACCAAGAGTAACTGTCAGGGCTTACAGTGTTGTGGCACCAGCACCACCATCAAAGGCCCAATTTTTACTACCACTGTTCAACAATTATATGTAATTAAAATTCCTGATATAATAGTTGACAGCAGGGCGTTCCAGCACCAACCAAGAGTAACTGTGAGTGCTTACAGTGTTGTGCCAACACCAACAACTAAGGGGCCTATTTCTGCAGAGTATATACGGCAGGTCCCTACTTTCAAACATCCAACTTACAAACGACTCCTACTTGCAAACGCAAGAAGACAACAGGAAGTGAGAGGAAATCTACCACTAGGAAGGAAAATTCTCTCCTGTAAGAATAAATATGGGAGAAAGGTGTCTCCTCTGTACTGATGCTTTATCAGCAATCCTTGTTTCAAGAAAAACACCACATTTCAAAAACAGTTGTCATTGGGACGGAAAGTGAGGTGAAATGTTCTGAACAGGGGCACAGACAGCAAAACAAATGTTACAGGGGTGATAACCCTTACCTATGTTTTCCAAAAAGTTTAAAAATAGATTTTTGGTCTGGAGCTACACTTCAACAATGTACCTGTTCAAAATTACAAACAGACTCTACATAAGAACAAACCTACAGTCCCTGTCTTGTATGCACCGCCTGTATAGGGCTGTTCAGAGTATATAGGGCCTTTTTTATTTTATGTGCGGGGTTCCCCTTAATATCCATACAAGACCCAAAGGGGCTGGTAATGGGCTGGGGTAGGGGGGGGGTCATGGGGTAGCTATGCCATTTTTCTTAAAGAATTTCATCCATATTACCGGGACCAGACATTACATTAAAGCCGCAAGCAGTTTTAAATGGCTTTTTTTTCCTTTAGAAGTGTCATTTTGTGCAGGGACAGTTCTAAACACGGGAAACACGTGGCACTTCACAGGCATACTTTAGACACCCCCCAGGTACGATATTTAAAGGAATATTTGACCTTTTTTTTTTTCACTTTATGCATCATTAAAATGACTGCTCCCGAAAAACGACCGTTTTTAAAACTTCTTTTTGCATTGATACATGTCCCCTGGTGCAGAACCCGGGTTCCCAAACCCTTTTTAGGACAATAACATGCATAATAGTTGTTATAATTAGCACTTTAGAATTCGAACGTTCGCATCCATTGTATTTAATAGGGTTCTAATGTTCGTTCGAACTTTCGGTCCGTTCGCGGGTTCTGGTGCGAACCGAACCCGGGGGTGTTCGGCTCATCACTATTATTCATCAGGTTTCTTGGGTGTTACTTGCAGATGGCAGGAAAACAGCAAAAGACACCTATAATGCCTCGTACACACGGCCGAGAATCTCGTCGTTAAAAACATGTCGTTTTTTTCGACGAGATCCTTGGACAAGAAACTTGTCCCGGCCGAGTGTACACACGCTCATTTCAAAGAAACCACGGTTCTTTGAATGGAGCGTACGCGGTGACGTCATCGAATACGACGAGCATGCGCTCGTCACATTCGATGCTGTCGCCGCCATCTTGGTTCACCCTACCTATGCCTAGGAAGCTACCGCGCATGCGTCGAAGTCATTTCGATAATGCGCGGGCTTCCCGGCGAACAGGTAAGTGTACACACACACAATTTTCTCGTCGAGAAACAGGCTGACAAGAATCTCGACGAGAAAATAGAGAGCAGGTTCTCTATTTTCTCATCGAGATTCTTGTCGCTTTTCTTGACGAGAAACCATACACACGAACGAATTTCTCGGCAAGAAATCTCTGCCAGCAAGTTTCTTGCTGGTTTTTGCCGAGAAACTCGGTCGTGTGTACGAGGCTTAAGATAGCAAAAATTACAATAAAGAAAAAAAGTAAAAATGAAACAATATACAAAAATATAACTATACATTCCAGGTGGAAAGATCATGAGCAAGGTGCTTATGTATGAAGTATAATAAAGATTATAATTACCATGCAATACATATACAGTATCTCACAAAAGTGAGTACACCCCTCACATTTTTGTAAATATTTTATTAAATCGTGTCATGTGACAACACTGAAGAAATTACACTTTGCTAAAATGTAAATTAGTGAGTGTACATCTTGTATAACAGTCTAAATTTGCTGTCCCCTCAAAATAACTCAACACAGCCATTAACGTCTAAACCACTGGCAACAAAAGTGAGTACACCCCTAAGTGAAAATGTCCAAATTGGACCCAATTACCCATTTTCCCTCCTAGGTGCCATGTGGCTCATTAGTGTTACAAGGTCGCAGGGGTGTTAAATTTGGTGTTATCATTCTCATTCGCTCATACTGGTCACTGGAAGTTCTAAAAAGCTCATGGCTAAGAACTCTCTGAGGATCTGAAAAAAATAATTGTTAGTCTACATAAAGATGGCCTAGGCTATAAGAAGATTGCCAAGACCCTAAAACTGAGCTGCAGCACGGTGGCCAAGACCATACAGTGGTTTAACATGACAGGTTGCACTCAGAACAGGCCTCACCATGGTCGGCCGAAGAAGTTGAGTGCACGCGCTCAGCATCATATCCAGAGGTTGTCTTTGGGAAATAGGCGTATGAGTGCTGCCAGAATGGCAAACTAGCAAAGTGTAATTTCTTCAATGTTGTCACATGAAAAGATATAATAAAATATTTGCAAAAATGTGAGGGGTGTACTCACTTTTATGAGATACTATATACCGTATATATATATATATATATATATATATATATATATATATATAAATGAAGGGACAAAGCTCAAACTTAAGTGAAAAAAAGAAGAGATGGATATATAAAAAAAATCCTGACAAACGAATTTATTAAAATTGTGACAATGATGATGTAATAATAAAATAAAAAAAGGTATTCACAGACTGCAGGCCTCAGTTCACCAAAAACTAAACTATTGCATATAGTTGGATTAATAACAAAAAAATATAATAAAATGATAGTAAGAGGATAACCCAATTAATTTTTTGAGAAAAAGATCTAGATTCTATCTATGATTTAGTCCTGAGGGAATTCTAGTCTGTAGAGTGAAAATCCATCTAGCTTCTGTCTCTAATAGGATCCGATGTACATCTCCTCCACTTGCTGTTTTCTTTAGTCCTATCTATGCAATGAATTCTAAATGAACTCATGTTGGCAGAGTGAACATCCGTAAAACGCTTGGAAACATTAGAAATGTTCCTCGCATTAGAATTGCCAACATCATTGTAATGTTAAGCTATTCTGACACGTAGAGGTCTAATGGTGTAACGAATATACTGTAAGGTGCAAACTGTGCATTCCACCACAGACACTACAAAGGTGTAGCTGCAATGAATAAAATCACATATAGCAAAAACCATCCCAGTAGTACAGGATGTCACAGTGTCACATTTATGATGTTTATCACAATAGCAACAGTTTATCACACCACAGGGATATGAACCACTAATTGAAAGCCATGTTTTATGAGGGTGAGAGCACTTCTCTGAGAGCACTAAGATGCTAAACCAAAGTGTATCAAAGAAGATTTTCTGTTTGTAATTTTATGGATTAGAACAAAGGAGCTCACTCATCCCACAGCAATTTAATTTGGACTTTTTAGAAATTGGACATTTGGAAATGTCCTGGTATGCTACTGTTCTGCACTGTTCAGGAAACCAAATGCCGCAAACATCAGCAGGTGAAGGGGACCACTAAATGAAGGCTGTGGTGAGGAAACAATTATGTCACTACATGGATGGATATTAGTCAAACAGTACATTCTACCTTTTTTGTAAACTAATAGGTATCAATGTTAGCATGACCGAAAATAACTTCCATTCAATTGCATGACAGTCATGACACTATGAATAAACAAATGTAACATAGGCTGCTAAAGTGAATTGTAGCAAAATCTCTCTCCTTTTTTTACCCCAACCTTGTAAAGTTTTAACATATAATTAAAAATTTTCCAAGCACTCATATTTACCATATTTTGGAGCTAATGATGTATTTTTCATTTTGATAAAATAATATCTTAACATTACAAAAACTTGATGGTGGTTTACTAGTCTTTTAGCACTATACACATAGAAGATTCATTTGAGGTTTCTACAATTTAACCTGCTTGACCAAAGATCATCCACACAATTATCCTATCCTTTCATCCTCATAAAATGAGAAAATTTAAATTTATCATTGTGCACTGAATGCCACAGTCATTAAGCAGATTTCTACTCCAGATAAAGCAGCCCCATAAATATGTGTAACACATACTTCTTTTTACATATTAATGTCTGCTTCTATCAGAAAACACTATATGAACTCCGCTTGCTTCCCTTCTAAGTCATATTTTATCAGGGATTTTACCATCCAACCTGTGCCCTATTAAAGGAGTTCAGAAATTACTCAGGTTGCAAATGTAGTGGGAAAAATAAATATGTGAATAATAGTAATAATATTATCAGACTTTAGTGATTGTAAACGATCACCTTGTAAATGACTCATTCAGTTTAAAATAGAAATTAAAGGCAAAACATTTTTGTATAGATATAAAAAATATTATAAATACCTTTTTTTCCTTTTTTATAAATGATCGCATTCCCTCTGTTCTCAGCTGCATAAGAGCTGTGGGAGGAGAAACAGCAGCACACAGTCATTGCCAGTAAATGGCTGTGTGTGCAGCGGGGGCGTGTCAGGACAAGTCTGATTATTGGAGGAGACCAAGATAGCAAGGACAACTTGCTACAAATTTGTGGCAGTGTTAAATTGTAAGTTTGTTAACTTGCTGCACATTTTCATTGGCAAGTTCTACACTTGCAGAGCACTTGAAGCACAAGTTCTAGTTGACACTTTTCCAATTTGTAGCAAATATGCGTGGCAAGTCTGTAGCAAGAGTGGAGCTGTTGAACGTGACGTCACTACGCTAAGGCTGATCGGCATAGACCGCAGCTGAAGTAACTGTATCGTTTTGTTTGAGCTTGCAGCTTCAATTTGAAAACCTACATAATGTAATTTTTTACCCAGGATAAATAAAGGGTATCCTACTTTTTAAGAAGTACTGCACCATGAGGTTTTTATTTTTCTTCCTTTTATTTTAAAACATTTATCTCGCTGCATGAGCTATTTGCATTAGCTGACACCTGGAGGGAGTTTTGTCTTGGAAAGTCCATGAAGAGGGAGATACCATCTGATTCCAGTGTTACTTTGCTGATTGCTTGTGGGATTACCATATGAGTCTGAGCCCCTATAGATCTCCGTAATAGAGATCCATCTGATCCGGTAAGCTGCTATTTCTTCAATTTTTTACCTGAGCAAGTTGGATGTGGATTTCCGCTTATAGCTGCTTTGAAGATTTTATCACACATACACCAGCAGATGTGGTTGCTCGTCTAGTTTATGAACTAATTCTATTTGGAACTTTATATATTATATTTTTTTTTTCACACAAGTGTCATGATTTCATTTGTTTACCTAGGATAAACAAAGGGTATCCTACTTTTTAAGAAGTACTGCACCATGAGGTTTTTATTTTTCTTCCTTTTATTTTAAAACATTTATCTCGCTGCATGAGCTATTTGCATTAGCTGACACCTGGAGGGAGTTTTCTCTTAGAAAGTCCATGAAGAGGGAGATACCATCTGATTCCGGTGTTCTTTTGCTAATTGCTTGTGGGATTACCATATGAGTCTGAGCCCCTATAGATCTCTGTAATAGAGATCCATCGGATCCGGTAAGCTGCTATTTTTTCCATTCTTTACCTGAGCAAGTTGGATGTGGATTTTCGCTTATAGCTGCTTTGAAGATTTTATCACACATACACCAGCAGATGTGGTTGCTCGTCTCGTTTATGAACTAATTCTATTTGGAACTTTATATATTATTTTTTTTGTTTTTTTTGTTTTTTTGTTTTACACAAGTGTTTTCTCACCAGTAGCACTTATATAGAGGATATTTTTTCAGCACAGGACTTTGTTCCAGTTTTTTTCGTGTGTGTGTATACATAGGAATATATTAGCACTGTGATTGCTTTTTGAAGGGTTGCACATTTATATTTCACTTCTTGCACATATCTATTTAGCGGTTATTCCAGCTATTATTATTTGCAGCACCCACCAATTTATTTTTGTCACTAACACAATTTTTTATTTGTATATATATATATAATAGTTTTTTGTTTATTAATTATTTCATTCAAAGTTTAGTCACGGTTAGCGCGGATTCTTTTACACTTTTACAAGTCTGTAGCAAGAGCAAAGTTGCAGTGGTGAGTCTACAGCAAGAGCTCTGCAAGTCTACCACATGAAAATTCAGCCACAGTGACCCCTGTGGTGGGATGACTATTGCACAACATAATTAAACCAGAACTTGCAGTGGACTTTCAAAATGTTTGCAAAGAAAGTTGATTTGGAATCATGCAATGCGGAAAAACTTGTAAAGCCTGGGAAGTCTAGCAATAGCTTAGCAAGTCATTTTTAAACTTGCATCACAGTTCCTTGCTATCTGGGGAGTACACTGAGTACCCAGAATAGCTAGAGAACTGACCTTGGTGTGTTCTCCTGCCTAGTGTGGTAAATTTTTAATAGGAGAGTAGAGGGATGGGCAGGAACACCAGGTATTTCACACAAAGGAAGCAATACAAAGAGAACAGAATATTAATAAATTCAGATGTCAGTCCCAAAAATGCTAGGCCAAGAAAATTGCTCCTACAGAATTTACATTTTTAAAATCTACTTTAAACTGCAGTCAGCCTGTATTATAGTATAAGGAAAGGAGGACAATACGTCTACCAAGGAAGTCACATATATGGAACACTACTGTTGATTAAAAAAAATTGCATTAATTTGAATAACAGCACAATACAAAAATAGAAGCAAAATTTACCTTCACACAACAAATAGTTAAAAATAGAGACAACGTTGTCTAAAGTCAGGATTCGCAGCTGCGCACGCGCCCATACACATATCCGATCACTCTGCAACAATTGAATATTCAGGCATGTAGAATCCAGAGGTAGAAGTTGCACAGTTCTTCAATAAAGGCTATAATTGGCCACTGATAACAAACTTCATATATCACTGGTCTAGTATCCGATCAATGGCTGAGTGATAGAGGTGTGACAGTGTGTAAGATGAAAGAAGGCATGTAAATGAGTTACTTAGAAGGCCCTCCCTGGATAGAAGCTTCCAATATAAATATGATTGCAGTCCAATAGCAAGTAATTCCTCCGCCAGGAGAGACGAGGCGCTGTTACTCCTATAGGTATGGTGGATTAAAGCTGATGGCCAGACAGATTAACCTCTAGGTGCAGTCAAAGTGGGTTGAGTCCAGTCATGACATGAATAATGCGGGTATGGGATCTAAGGAGGGTTCATAGGCGGATCTCACCACCTCATACGCATTACCGTCTCCCGCTCTGTACTGATGTACTGCGTCGTTCAGATCCACTCACGTCCACTGAGCACCGGTATCTGGCCGTCCCTAGGTTCAAGTTGAGTGCAGCGGCCACCTCACACTCTGCGCATGCCCACAAGCTGCGGTCCAGAGAGAGACGTCATGTGCGTGATGACGCCATGCTGACACGTTTCATTAGCCAATCGACGCTAACTTCCTCAGAGCTTGGACTGCAATCATATTTATATTGGAAGCTTCTATCCAGGGATGTCCCTTACAGTTGGTGGGTAATTTGAGATTGCAGCAGACCCAATATTTAGAATAACACATAAAGGCTGCGTTCCTTTTTTGTCTTCCTCACTCTAGGACCATTTGTATGAAGTTTCCAACCTTTTAGAAGACGTGGCGACTGGAGTCTCACGCGAGACAGCCGTGCAGATATTGGGAGCGTCCCGTGGTGTCCTGTGGTGTCCAGAAATTCCCAGGATGGCTCCAGTAATCACAGAGTACCCGGCTAACAGCAGGGTGGTGAATGGCACATATACACAGAAGATTGATACCTGTAATAATGGAAACTCTGCCAATGGCAAGTAGCTGTGCCAGGTCAGATGCCCTGCTAACAGCAGGTGACCTCCAAAGTGTGCCAGGAGGAATCATTTGCTCCAGTAACAATAAGCAAGTTCTGCTAGCCAATGTGGTTCTTACCCTCTCTAGGGACGGCAATTCCAATTCCAGCAGATGTGATTTTAAGAGGAGTACTATTGTTGCTCAGAGGGTTGCCTATTTCCAACTCCCAGAGCTGTCTTCTGACATAACTCTGTTTGTACATGGATTACTACATCATGCAGCATATATGTCTTCTAGTTGGTTTCTCGATCCACTCCTCCTCGAGACAGGGATTCCTGTCAAGTATATGGAGGGAGTTCTCAGAACCCTACAAGAGATTGGCTGGCTAGTCTTTCAAAGGAGTCATGTGACTCCTACGCAAATCCTTGTGTATCTGAGAGCTTAATCCATCAAGGTTCTGGATACATTGTTTTTGCCACTAGAGCATACTGGTGGTAGGATGTAATCCTAACTTTCCTCTCTTGCATCTCAATACCTGATGATTAGGGTCATGGTCCCATCCCTATATTGAGGTGTTCTCAATGGAAATGGCCTCCTGTCCTGAAAGGGCTTTTTCTTTCTCGTACATCACGGGACACAGAGCGACATAGTCATTACTAATGGGTTATATAGTTACCGTCAGGTGCTGGCACTGGCAACTTCCAAAACCGGAAGTACCCTCCCCTATATAAGCCCCTCCCATCCGGGAGCACCTCAGTTTTTTGCCAGTGTCTAAGGTGTTGGCCAAGAAGAAACATGTGTTTTTCACTGAGCTTGCGTACAGGTTCTTTTGGGCCTCAGTAAGCTATTCCGGATCCGACCAAAAAAGCTTCATAGCTAAACGGTCGGTACCCGGGCCTTGCAGAGAAGAGCAAGGTTCTGCCTGTAATGCTTCTCTTAGGAGAGCTGGACCCTGGGATCCAGAGCTCTGGTCATACCCACGACCAAGATGTTTTCTGTGCAGGGTGCTATACAGGTCCAGGGGAGTGGAATCCTTGGGAACCCGGTCCCTGAAGGTTTGATTACAATGCCTGCCGTGATAGGTGAAGTTTGGGCTTTTGTGGACCAAACAAAGTCCTGCGGCGGGGAACAGGTAAGTGGGGGCCCCCAGGAACTTGGTTCTATTGGGGGACCCCCAAGCCTAATTTGTCTTTCTGTCTGTTACCTAACGGTATTCCCGCTAATATCTGTGCATGCCTGTAACTACTAAAAAAAAATGTAATAATTTTTAATGGTGGTCAAGAAAAAAAAAAAAAAAAAAGAATGTTTTTTTATATATGTTTAGTATATTAAACTGCGGTACCTGTGTTTGTCCACTAGAGGCCGCTGTGGAATGTTTTTCTTGTCATATGGACTAGTTTCTTCTCAGAGAGCAAAGTCCAGGCAGCTGGTGAGTTCTCCTACAGGAAACTGTTTCCTCTGCCATGTTGCAGTGTTCGTCTATCCCCCGGCCTGCGGCAAAGGGGGCCCTGGCTCCTGTCCCTGGTTTCCATGTTTGAAAATTAGCGCCGAGGCGCACGTGGCCGCGCGCGTGCGCGTGCACGCGCCTCTATATATAGAGGTGACCGGAAAAAGGGGCGGGGCCTGGGGGATGACGCTCTGTGCGCGCCGCAGCGCTTCTGCGCATGTGCGGGCGTCCCAGCAGGTTTTTAAAAAGCCACATTATTGCAGTAAGCTGGCTATGAAGTACAGAGACAGAGCTGGCAACATTTAAAGGCATACAGCAAGCGGTTGATACAGGCATCCCCTAGAAAGGCACATTAGTAGACACCAACTGTTTATTATAGCAGCATTTATGCTAGACTATTATCAGTAACTGGTGTATTTTCGGCTGGAATACCTCAGCTTTGTGGCTTAGGAATATGCCGTCTAAAAACTCCGGGACTAGAAATTCCAGGAGGAATAGGGGGTCTCCATCGGGCTCTGAGGATCTTGGGCATGCTTTGGCTGCACCAGTCTCCCCTGAAGAATCAGAGGTTAGTGACCGTAGGGCACCCCCAGGAGTACCTGGTACTGTGGCTGTCCCCAGTTCACCTGCTCCTGTGTATGTAACAGAGGAGGTTTTTTCCTCAGCTCTGGGAGGGCTGGAAGAGAGATTGTCAGCACTAATTGCTGCTTCCCTGTCACAGGAGAAAAGCGCTCGATCTCCGTCTCCTCCCTCAGAGTGCCTGTTAACAGAGCAACAGTCCCATACAGAGAACGACCTACCTGAGGGGGATCAGGATGAGGTTGATTCAGTTGTAGAGGAATCAACAGTGGAGGAGCCGTTCTCAGCATCACATGCTGAGAGGTTATGGGTGCAGTCCCTGACTAATATGGTCCGATCAGCATTTAAAATGCCACTTGCGGAGCCATCCTCCTCTTCTGTCTCCTCGTTGGGGTCGCTAAAAGCTCCCCAGACTGTTTGTTCTTTTCCGATCCATCCTTTACTGGAGGGGCTCATTTACCAGGATTGGGAGCATCCTGACAAAATATTTACTCCCCCCAAGAGATTTCCGGTGGTCTATCCTATGGAGGATAAGTTCGTCAGAAAATGGAAGGTCCCTACAGTGGACGCAGCCATCTCTTGTGTGAATAAATCACTGACATGTCCGGTGGAAAATGTCCAAATGTTCAAGGACCCAATAGATAAAAAATTGGAGTCCTTATTGAAATCTGCTTTTTCTACAGCAGGATTGGTGACACAACCAGCAGTGGCAGCTATAGGGGTCTGCCAAGCAGTGAAGGATCAGTTGAAACAGGTCTTAAGGGACGTGCCAGATCAGCAGGCTCTTGCTCTAGCTGATCTACCTAGAGCCTTATGCTTTGCGGTGGACGCTATAAAGGATTCAATCCATCAGGCCTCCCGCCTTACGCTGTCTGTAGTACATATGCGCAGGCTTCTATGGCTCAAAAACTGGTCTGCTGAAGCTCCCTGTAAAAAATTGGTGGTCAGCTTCCCATTTCATGGGGAGCGCTTATTCGGGGAAGACCTGGACAAGTATATCCAGAGAATTTCCAGCGGTAAAAGTACACTCTTGCCGGTCAAAAATAGAGTTAGAGGTCCCTCTTTTAAGAGGCCGGCTTCTCCAGTCCCTAGGACATCGGCTGTGAAACAGTTCCGACGGCCTCCCCGGTCAAATCCCGGAGGTAAAAATCAGGGACAGTTGCAGGGTAACAAGAAGCCCTGGAGCAGGAGAGGTACAAAACCTCCCCCAAAGTCAAATGCATGAAGGGTTGCCCCCACCCAATCGGGTGGGGGGAAGACTTCAGTTGTTCACAGAAACCTGGCGGGACACGATCCGAGACAGATGGGTGCTCTCCGCAGTAAATCTGGGATACAAATTGGAGTTAAAAAACTCCCCTCCTTCCCGCTTTATAAGGTCGAACGTGCCAAGGGATCCCCAGAAGAGAGGATCCCTCCTGTTGGCACTGGAACAATTATTGCTTCAAGCAGTAATTATAGAGGTCCCCCTGGAAGAATGGGGGTTCGGGTTTTACTCAAACCTCTTTACAGTTCCGAAGCCAAACGGGGACGTGAGGCCCATATTAAATCTAAAAGGGCTAAACAAATTCCTACATATCAGGACTTTCCGGATGGAGTCGATCCGATCGGTAGCCACTGCCCTACAAGGGGAGGAATGGTTAGCCTCGATCGACATCAAAGATGCGTATTTGCACATCCCCATCTTTCCAGCCCACCAAAAATTTCTACGCTTTGCGATAGAAGGGCGCCATTTTCAGTTCAGAGCCTTACCCTTCAGTCTGGCCACAGCACCAAGAGTGTTCACAAAAATTCTGGCCCCATTATTGGCCAATCTAAGAACACGAGGTGTAACGATAATGGCATATCTAGACGACTTGTTGCTGATAGACCACTCAGTGGAAAAACTAGAAGTGGTTGTTCACGAGACAATCAAGTATCTGGAATATCACGGTTGGATTATCAACCGAGACAAGTCAGCCCTAAAACCAGTCAAAAGTCTGGAATACTTGGGGCTAAGGCTGGATTCAGACCAGAGAAAAATTTTCTTGCCTCGAGAAAAGGGGTCGTCTTTGAGAGATTTGATCCACTTAGTGGGTTCAAAAAGACAGCCATCCATACGCCTGTGCATGAGGCTGCTGGGAAAAATGGTGGCATCATTCGAAGCAGTACCCTACGGTCAATTCCATTCAAGGAAGTTGCAAAGGGCCATACTGTCAGCCTGGAACAAAAAAGTTCAGGCTCTGGACGTACCAATGTCCTTGTCCCCTTCCGTTCGCAGAAGCCTCCGTTGGTGGTTGATTCCCCGGAATCTGGAAAGAGGGAAATCCTTCAGTCCGATTTCTTGGAAGGTGGTCACTACAGATGCCAGCCTTTTAGGCTGGGGAGCAGTACTGGAGCAATGGTCTCTCCAGGGCAGATGGTCGGATGCGGAAAAGGCCCTGCCCATCAATCTCTTAGAGATACGAGCAGCCCGGTATGCCCTAGTAGCATGGACATCCAAACTCCAAGGGTCCCCTGTCAGAGTTCAGTAAGACAATGCCACAGCAGTGGCATATATCAATCGTCAGGGGGGCACCAGGAGTCGTGCAGCCCAAAGGGAAGTAAATTACATCCTGAGATGGGCAGAAAGATATGTCCCAGCCATATCTGCGGTATTCATTCCAGGGGTGGAGAATTGGAAGGCGGACTTTCTAAGTCGCCAACAATTATGCCCAGGGGAATGGTCCCTTCATCCCGAGGTTTTCCGGACAATATGTCAGCGGTGGGGAACACCGGATGTAGATCTGCTAGCATCCAGGTTCAACACGAAAGTGGACAGGTTTGTCTCTTGGACAAGGGATCCCCTAGCGTGCGGCTCGGATGCCCTAGTGTTCCCTTGGGATCAGTTCAAGCTGATATATGCATTCCCACCACCACAATTGTTACCTCGATTACTCCGCAGAATCAGGGTAGAAAAGAAACCAGTGATTCTGGTGGCTCCAGCGTGGCCCCGAAGAGCATGGTACGCGGAGATTGTAAAAATGTCTGTGGGGAGTCCTTGGACCCTCCCACATCGTCCGGACCTGCTTTCGCAGGGACCAATATACCACCCTTCCTTACCAGCCCTAGGTTTGACGGCCTGGCTATTGAAGCCCACATTCTAAAAAGGAGAGGGCTCTCTAATGCTGTGGTGTCTACCATGATCAATGCCAGGAAACCGGTATCCAGGCAGATCTACTATAGAATCTGGAAGGCGTACATCGCCTGGTGTGAGGCCAGGAAATGGCATCCACGTAAATACGTAATAGGTAGAATTCTGGACTTCCTACAATGGGCTGTAGATAGGAAGCTTGCCTTGAGTACTATCAAAGGTCAGATTTCGGCCTTGTCAATATTTTTTCAAAGGCCCTTGGCTTCGCATTCACTAGTCAAAGCCTTTATACAAGGAGTGATGCGTATTAGTCCTCCGGTTAATATTCCCATATGTCCATGGGATCTAAACTTGGTTCTGTCGGTTCTACAGAAACAACCATTTGAACCATTACAGCATATTTCCTTAGTGCTTCTCACCAGGAAATTGATTTTTCTAGTAGCCATTTGTTCGGCTAAAAGAGTATCGGAATTAGCAGCTATGTCCTGTAAGGAGCCATATCTGGTTATCCATAAGGACAGAGTAGTGTTACGTCCTCATCCAGCCTTTCTTCCTAAGGTGGTATCGAGTTTTCATTTGAACCAAGATGTGGTTCTTCCTTCTTTTTTCCCCAAGCCTACTTCGGTAGAGGAAAAGTTATTGCATTCTTTGGATGTAGTAAGAGCAGTTAAAGCTTATCTAAAAGCCACTGCTCAGATTCGCAGAACGGATACTTTGTTTATTCTGCCGGAAGGCCCCAGAAAGGGTCAGGCAGCGTCAAAATCTACTTTAGCCAAGTGGATTCGACAGGTCATAATACAAGCCTATAGCTTGAGAAGTAGACCGCCTCCGTTCAAAGTTAGGGCGCACTCCACGAGAGCAGTTGGAACTTCATGGGCAGTGCATCACCAGGCCTCCCTGGCTCAAATCTGTAAGGCCGCAACATGGTCTTCAGTACACACGTTTACTAGGTTCTACCAGGTGGACGTTAGAAGTCAGGAGGATGTCGCCTTTGGGCACAGTGTGTTGCAGGCCGCAAAAGATCCTCATGTCTGATAGCGCTCAGCTTATATATGGTGTATCCCCCCCCTCATTGGGCATTGCTTTAGGACATCCCATTAGTAATGACTATGTCGCTCTGTGTCCCGTGATGTACGAGAAAGAAAATAGGATTTTTATAACAGCTTACCTGTAAAATCCTTTTCTTGGAGTACATCACGGGACACAGAGCTCCCGCCCCTCTTTGGGGACACTTATTGCTTTGCTACAAAACTGAGGTGCTCCCGGATGGGAGGGGCTTATATAGGGGAGGGTACTTCCGGTTTTGGAAGTTGCCAGTGCCAGCACCTGACGGTAACTATATAACCCATTAGTAATGACTATGTCGCTCTGTGTCCCGTGATGTACTCCAAGAAAAGGATTTTACAGGTAAGCTGTTATAAAAATCCTATTTTTCTCTAATGTTGATCATGCACCCAGCGATTCATGTCTCGCAAACAGGCAGATGAAGCTGTGGGTGCTGGCACAGTAATAAATCTTCTGTGCTGCTGAGTTATTGCCAGTGGAACTCCCCTGTTGGGAAGTTGTTTTTCCAGTAGAACTCCCTAGTTGGGAAGTTAGTTTAAACACTCTGGTTTTCTGGCCAGCTTTTTCATGCTCCCGTTGCCTTTTGTCACCTGACAGGAGGCTTTTTAGTCTCCAGTGAGGCTGAACGACATCCCAGTGGTGTCCTACATCAGGGGGCAGGTCAGAACCTGCAGAGTCAGTCCACTGAGAAGAGGTAGAGATGACTGTGATCTGGGTGGAGTAGAATCTTCCTTATCTCTTTTGAGTCTACATAGAATTTCCTGGGAAGGGCCCAATTGGGCAATAAGTGGTTCCTACATCCAGGTCCCACCAAGTGGATTTTATCTCTGGACAAGTTTTTAACATTTAGATTTGGTAGCATCTCCTTACTGTTACAAGCTGGAAAACTGTTCCCCAGGAGCCTGGGCCAAGCCCTGGGTGCAGATGCTGTGTCAGATCAGGATAGGTCTCACAAGCAATATGCTTTCCAGTTCGATCCATATCCTCAGCAGGAAGTTTGGCCTGAATCAGGGCATTTAATGCCCCTTGACAGCTTGCTGCTCCAAATAGAATCTTTCAGTCCAGTTTTCAGTAAAGTCTCAGTCATGAGGGTTCTTTTAACTCAGTCAGGAGGTTTGCCAGGATATGGGCCCTGTGCCAAGAGGGATTCTTGTGGCTTTCTGCCCAGTATGGGTAGTGTTTATAACCATACTGGGGGGCAATCTTAGGTGGCTTTGGCATGCTATGAGAACAAAGGATTTGTTCCTCCCATATGCAGGACCACCAAGAATACCTGGTTCCATGCCATGGCTATTGGGATACTTCGAGCATGATCTCAAGCTACAGCCTTGCTCAGAGTTTTAGGACATATTTGTCACTCTCTCTAGAAGAATCAGCGGGACAGGTATGTCATCCAGAATTTCTGCTGGATGGGTCATTCCAGCTAGCCATTAGGCTTATAAAGCTTAGGGCTTGGTTCCTACAGAAGCAGCCACCACACACTTATCCAAGCATGTGTAGGCTTCATGGGCTCCCTGTGAAAGGGCGCCAGGAATATTTGTAGTAGGATGACATGTTGTCCATTAAAGCTGTTCTGGCTCATTGTGGGGTGTAGCTAACTTCCTTATGCTGTTAATATCTATCCATAGGGTTTCTGTTGGCTATGTTGAGCTATTGAGATCTGTAAACAGGATTTTTTAACGGGTGGCTAGGAATAGATACAGAGACATGAGAAAGAGGGAATCCCAGAGTGCCACCTACTGGCGGCAAATGAAAATAAAAATACTAATATGCAATATTTCATATTTACCTGATAAAATATTTGTCCTTTAAAAAATATTTCTTAGATCTGATCAAAATTTGTAAAGAAAATATATACACAACTATGCATTCCTTTTAAAGAAAGGACCTTCAGGTTGCAAAGTGGAATAACACAAGGAGAGGCAAATACAATGATATGCATTACACTTGCTTCCATTGTCCTGATCCAGAAACTTTAACAGCTGACAAGTTTCTGTTTCTCAGCGTGCGTTACTTTGCCAGCGGCAGAAGTGAAATTTTAAGCTAGCGTGGAAACCCCCTTTAATTATTATTTATACGAAGTGACCCAACTAAGAGTCTAATCTCCACACATCCTATCATCCTATCATCAAGTAAATCTGAGGTATATTTTACACTGTCACATACCTAGCTACCACTATGAGCTATGCTCTACGGAATGTGCAAACCATATATACTTCCACTGACAAACTGATATATGAGCCTTTCTCCACTCAATGTGAAGGGGAAAAAAAATAAAAAATCTTTCAGGTTGATATGTAATTACACACTCATACGGCATACTTTGTTTAATGAATGCTTTGACAAAATGTTGTTATTAGGCCGGTATTATTTTACATTTTTTCCTACTGATCTAAAAGGTTACTGCTGAATGTTAAACCTATTAGTGGAGTGTTGTGAAGCTCAGAAGCCTCATGGAGGTATGTTGGAAACGTTTAATTTTGATAGGCATGATATATAGCCCGGGAAGTAAGTATAACCAAACAATTATGCTTTCTTTGAAAAGTTTGCCTATTTAAAAGTAGATTAGCCAATAAGACAAAACTAGTCATTCAGGAAGTAATTAAACAAACAAGAGGTTCTCTCTCTTGACTGGATGCTTCTGGATTACATAGCTCTTATGAGCAGACAGTAAATATGACAGGATTGGCTAAACAGTAAATTAAATGCTCATATTCAATGGAATAAATAAACATAAAACACAAAGCAACATAAGGTTTATTTTAAAGATCGGTACTTTTAATAGTTGTGTTCAATAGCTAGTTATGTTCAATAACAATACACTCATTTCTTCACTAGAGTGTATAGTGATAAGATTTTTTGTCTTTATAAGAACAAACTTTACAAAGCTATATTTGCGATTTAGCCTTCTCAGAATAGTTTTATGTCAGAATGTGTGGTAAAGGTCCCCCTGATAAATTTTATATGGCCATAAATATAAAAAGAGGGACAAGTGTTGTTTGACTCTGGTGGGGAAGATTGATTCTCATGAACATTCCTACTATGTGCCAGAAACTTCATCCATTAAAAGAATCCTTTACTTTAATAGGTAGGCTGCCTATTGCTGACCTTTGCGTCTAAAGATGCAACTTGTCTAACCCTAATATGTCACACTTAAAGAAGAAGGCTTTCACACAATTTACAAAGTTTGTTTGGGCCAAGCTGGGCCAAGGTGGCCCAAATGGACTATGTCCCTCACTAACCTGTGAGGCTGCTGGATGTGGTATAAACTGTGTGTAGCTGCAGCTATATACAGCATAACCCACTGTGTTCTGGGTGCGAGCAAAGACTTCCTGTCTCATACCCAGGACACAGGAGAGTCTACAGCACTGGCACTCAGCCATTCAGATGGTACAATGTATTCAATCAATGAATACAAAGCTTCCTCTGATTGGCTAAGTCAGAGGTGTTAGTGCCAATATGTTAAATCCCCAGGTGGGGAAAAAATAATAAAAATAAAAAAATAAAAATAAAAGACAAATTATACGTGCAAAACAGTATCGTGTCTTTAGGGGGTGCTCCTAGGTCACGGGTTACCCCTAGTTAATGAAAAGTGCTAAGTGCGTTAGTGCAATGTGAAAATAATGAATAAATAATGGGCCAATATTGAATGGCCAAATAAACAATCATGTGAACCAATGGTGCAATACTGCCAGCCGTACTGTGTGCAACCAGTCCAGGGCCAGAACTTAGCAGGCAAGTATTGAGCATAAAGTAAATTAAACAATCAGGGTAATAAATCTCAGCAGCAGGGTATTAATTCCCAACATCAATTACAGTCTCTGAGACCTGCTGCAATAAGGTTGCAATAGTCCAAAGCAATAATATAGCAGCAAATATGGCTTATATTAGATAAGGTTTTAAAAGTCCAAAGCAATAAGTATAGCAGCAGATATAGATTAAGTTGTAGGACAGTTCCAACAGTGAATAAAAGATGACTTTTGTGTAAATCTTTGAGGTTCCTAGCAGTCTCCAGGTGACACTTGTGCTCCCCCTCAAGGTTCCCCACTCACCAGAAGTAGAAACCCCTGCAGGGGTATTAGGCACACAAGTGAGTGGTTTGGTTCCTCGGATTGGCGTGGGCTCCTTCTCCTGTCCTCCACTCATTTCCCGAGGTTCCTATCCGTCTCCTGGGCTTGCTTTTACCAGCTTGCTGCGGTATTCCTCAGGATATCAAAAGAACAAGGGCCACCATAGCGTAATCCAGTAGGGTTTTATTAAAAATAAAGGATCAAAACAAAACAAAAAAACGCTGTCTATTACATGCGGGTAGTGTAATAATTTAAAAGTCCCGCACTTATGGTCTGAGATCACCCGGAGCAGCGGCGTGCGTTCCACCGCTCGGATCCGGACCACCGGAAGTGACGTGTCGACGTGAAGGACCAATCAACTGACGCGCTTTGTCATGTGACTTCTTCTGAGGCGATATGGTCCTATCACGTGACACGTCTATTATAGCAGACGGCCGGTGGATTCCTCCCCTTTAGGGGATGTATTGACGCTGTCATGAGCCGGACTCCGCCCAAGGATACCTCCCATAGGTATACACTGTAGTTCAGAGCCACAGGTTTAATTTGGGTATTCCCGCCCATCCCTGCTAAAGGTTTGCCCGGATTTGAATAAGGAAAAATTATTTTCCACAGGCCGTTTACTATGTGCCAGCTACATATTAAAATATAATTAAAATTGCAAGAAAAAACACAATTTATATGTAACACATCCTATTATTTAAAAAGGGACAAGATGATCTAGGGATTATGCAAGTAATTTATTAGAAGGAGCAAGAGGTAAACGTATGCTAATTAAAATTACATTTAAAATTAAAATTAAAATTAAATTAAAATTAGGTATATCTGGCTGAGGATACCAGAGGGGAATTTATATTAAATGATATATTAAATTATATATTATAGAATAGAATAGAATAGAATAAAAAAAAGAATAGAATTAAATAGAAAGATTATAACCATCTTCTAAAATTCGAATAGAATAGAAAAGAATATAATTAAAAAAGCAACAGAATAGAATAGAAATAAAAAAAACATTTTCCAAAATTCAAATAGAATCAATTTGAATTTGAATAGAATAGAAAAGTTTAGAGTAGAATAGAATAGTTTTAAATGACTTTTTTTCCTTCAGAAATGACACTTTGTGCAGGGACAGTTCTAAGCACGGGAAACAAGCTCAACTTTGCAGGCATACTATACACACACCCTAGGTACGAAATTTAAAGGAATATTTCACTTTTATTGTTTCACTTTAAGCATTATTAAAATCACTGCTCCCGAAAAAACTGCAGTTTTTAAAGCTTTTTTTTGCATTGATACATGTCCCCTGGGGCAGGACCCAGGTCCCCAAACACTTTTTAGGACAATAACTTGCATATTAGCCTTTATAATTAGCACTTTTGATTTTGAACGTTCGTGTCCATTGTATTTAATAGGGTTCTAAAGTTCGCGCGAACATTCTGGCTGTTCGCAGGTTCTGGTGCGAACCGAACAGGGGGGTGTTCGGCTCATCCCTACTAGTAATGGCAGCGATCTGCAATTTGTATCATGACTGCGACATTATGGCGGACACATCGGACACTTTTGACACTATATTGGGACCATTGTCATAAAAATGCACTGATTACTGTGTAAATGACACTGGCAGGGAAGGGGTTAATCACTAGGGGGCGAGGAAGGGGTTAAGTGTGTCCTAGCGAGTGATTCTAACTGTGGGGGGGCTGGGCTACGAGTGACACGACAGTGATCACTGCTCCCGATGACAGGGAGCAGTAGGTCACTGTCCTGTCACTAGGCAGAACAGGGAAATGCCTTGTTTACATAGGCATCTCCCCATTCTGCCGCTCCGTGAGACGATCGCGGGCACCCGGTGGACATCGAGTACAGGTACATCACTTTGCGCAGCCGTGCCATTCTGCCAACTTATATATACATGCGGTTGTCAGCAAGTGGTTAATGCATAAAATGCATTAAGATAAAAAAAAACTTCTGCCTTTAGAACCAATTTAAGCTTTGACAATAAAACCTGGAAGCCGATTGGTTACTATGCAGAACTGCACCAGATTTTGCACTTTTCAGTTTTAGTAAATCTCCCTCACTGTATCATAGCAGAACACATATTAGAGCTAATAATGACATATCAGGACACCGAAAAATATTGACACATTCTAAATTATTGTATAATATGTGAACTAGGCCAGCCTCACATGCTATTCCCTCACAGGATAGGCTAAAAGACATCCATAATATCCCCACAGTAGCAGGAAACAAATTGTGGGCTGCAGAGGGGAAACAGATATATTTAAATATTTAAAAAGTGTGGCGCCAATGAATGATGAGGAATGACCTCAACCGTGCAAAATTATGAAATAAGTATATGTAAATTTTAAATTAAACACAATATAGTGGTAAATATACCCTGTGACATGTGCTTGATATACAGTTTCACATGAAAATACCATATAGCATAAAACGATGCTTCATCCACCTGTCTCTACTGACAGTCAGCAGGTGGTGAACCAATAGCTATATCATGCATATACAAACAAAACAAAACTTTTATATAATGGGTGTCAAGTTCATATGGGGTAACTTTGATGAGTGTGTGCCAATATAATGGTCATACACTGAAGGAAAGTTCCAACAAAGAATCTCCCGAAGGACTTGGGATGACCTTATCTGTATACTGGGAAGTATATTGGATGTAGTAGACCAATAGGTATATACTGTCACCCGGGGGTGCCTTCACCATGGATCCATAAAAGAGAAAGGGATACTCTTACCAGCTATGGTGGATCCAATGCACCGTACGGCGGATGGATCTTTCAGGCTTTGTCTCTTCAGAGACAGGGGAGCGACAACCGGAGTCTGTAGAACGCCTCCTCTTAAAGCTGGCAGCACTTCTATTTTGTCAAGAAAGATCCAATCCCAAATCGCAAAGCACCTCAATAGGTCATAGCCATGAAAAACAGGGAAAAGATTCTCCACATGGTGTAAATCCAAAAACGATTTATTAAAACATCCGTTTTAAAGTTCAAGCAATGTGAACACTCGGTAAAAATTCTTAAAAAGCAAATATATAAAAAAAGCAAATATAAGAAAAGCCAAGACACTCAACAGCACAGCAGTACAAAAACGAAGACAGCGTGGTCAAGTCAGCTGGAGCTGGTGTATTATCCGACCGGTTTCGTCTTAACAGACATCTACTGGGAAATACAACAAGCCCACTGACCTCCACGCTTATATATAAGAAGAGTAATCATAAATTTGAAACAGTTGTGATCTAATTTCTATCCCATATCTCCGGGATCCCTCTGTCCAATAATAGAGGGTATTAGATAATTTCACCTAAATGGTGAGCCAATAGGGAAGAGAAATTTTCATGGGAAATTGTATATCATGCACATGTCACAGGGTATATTTACCACTATATTGTGTTTAATTTAAAATTTACATATACTTATTTCATTATATTGCACGGTTGAGGTCATTCCTCATCATTCATTGGCGCCACACTTTTTAAATATTTATTTAACCTTTTCCTGTCTGATTTTGAGTGGTTGGCTGCACATAACAAGTTTTCTATTATAGGATTGGCGCAGTACTACACACTTTTAATTGAAACAGATGTATTGACAATCTAAAAATACAAAAACAAATTTGAGAAAACCTATATAAGCCTAAATCCTGAAAATAGTAAGTAAATTACAGAAAGAAATGTGTTTTTAATTCTAAAAACATTGGGGGGCGTGTCCAGCCAGAGGAGAAGATGGTCACATAACTCAGAGCTCCGGCAGCCTCACGATCTGAGCAACACATCGCGACAATGGGATGAGGTCTCCTCAGGCTCTACACACACTCACCAAAGTGCCTAACACCTGCGGGAGCAATGACCAATCGGCGGAAAATAAACAGGCAGCCGCAACACCTCACAGACTTCTATCCGGCGGTACCTCAGGGAGGTAGGCAAAATGATGCCAGCCCTAGCTCCATAGGAACGTCTGATCCCAACCCAGCCATCAAGTGGCAGGGAGACACACCATTACCCAGCCTGAGGAGCTGGAAGAACCCTATCCCCCATCTACTATCTCCACTCGCAGCCCAGTGAAACCTAAGCAGCACAGGGAGAAGGATGAGTTCTCCCCTGCACTGCAGAGAATTCCCCCTCAGGTCTCTCTGCAGAACATGCACCCAGGATTATCAATTGAGGTTTTCCCAGCCACCGAACAACCCGTCTCTTCAAATACCATGAAAAACACACTTCTCTCCCTCAGGAGCACTCTGTTCAATGATTTTTCAGACATGTTTGCACCCTTAAATGAGACTGTCCAAACACGCGCTGTTAAAATCCTACACTTAGAAACTAAAATGGTGGATCTGTACTCTGCACACAATGACCTTGTTGATGCCTATGCTGATCAAGAATCTGAGATGGAATGCCTTCAATATAAAATGGAGGACCTAGAAGATTGCTCGCGGTGCAACAACATCAAATTTAGGGGAATACCTGAATCCATACCCCCAAACAAATTAACAAACTTTGTGCAACGCCTCATGAAGGCCCTCATTCCATCTCTGAGTGATATCGAGCTATGCATGGACAGAGCCCATCGCATACCTAAACCTAATAACTTAATAAACTTTTCTCCTTCTTTTTTGTTTTTTCTAGTTATTTTTTTTTTGTTCATGTATTGTTAATAATTTTGATAATACTGATCAATATGTATATTCATTATGATTGTTCTCTTTGTCTACACAGTTGTCAATGTTAGTATCGAGCACTATCGCACTATCCCTGAAGAAGCTACATAAGCGAAACATGTCGGGTTAATGTGACGGCTCTCCGCTATCTACTTGAATAATGACCTGTATACTGTGACCAATCTCCAACTCCATTATAACCACCTTGGTTTTATTCAATGTGTCTTATTCTGACATTTCAGGATCAATGTTTTTATGAATCTGTTTAATAAATTGTAACTTTTTATAAATAAGAATCTCCTTCTCATCAATACGTTACTGTTTGCACCGTTAAAATCCCATCATCCTCTCCCTCCCCCTTTTTTTTTTATATACCTAAACCTAAATTTCTGCCTGACACTGAACCCAGAGACACCCTAGCACGTATTCACTACTACCACATCAAAGAACTTGTCATGGAGGCAGCCAAGCAGAGCCCTGCAGTGCCAGAGGAATTTAATGGAATCTCCTTATATACGGACATATCCCAACAGACAGCATTGAACAGAAAGAAGCTCGCCCTGCTCACAAAAGTCCTCTGCAACAATAGCATAATTTACCAATGGGGCTTCCCTACAAAGCTGCTGATCACCTGGAACGCCAAAACCTATCCCATATGCAGTGTGGAAAAAGGCATCCAACTCTTCAAACAATGGCAAGTACTCCCTGCAGATGCGCAGCCTCCTGCTCTGCCTACCCCAGAACAGCCGCAAGCTCAATGGCCCTGACATAAATCTTCTATTTACAACTAGACCTCCCCCCACCAGCATAACCTCTGTACTAGCGTGAGGCTGGGAGCTCAACCACTTGGGTTACTCCTCTTTCTTTTTGTGGTTCGTTGGCTCAGTGCGTAGCACTGGCAGTATGAATCCCCCCCCCCACGACACCACAGCAGCTCCGGCTGCCCATTGTGCCTGCGTTTTGACAGGTGTTTCTTACGCATGTTGTATTTGTTTCTCCTTTGTTTGATCTTTCTTTCCCTAGTTCCTACCATCCACCCAGTCACCACCAACACCGCTATGTCTACCAGACATCAACCTGGACTATCGCATATGTTTTCCCTTGCTGCTTATCATGACGCGAGACCCTCCAATCAACCCACCAACTGAATCTACACTAAATATCAATCCTCGGCTGCCGAAATCTCCACAGAGGCTCTCCTCTCTACAATGTTTTTCTCTGCAATGATACCTTAGTAAATACCCATTCTTCATTATGCCTCTAAAATGTATGTCACTGAACTCTAAGGGCCTCAACAGCCCCTTTAAACATGCAGCACTGATGAAAGAAGCACACTCCCTCAAGGTTGACTTAATCTTTACTCAGGAATCCCATTTCGCTGCCCACAAATGCCCTTGATTGTCCTTTTGACATTTTCCTCACTTGTACATGGCCAACGGCCTCAAGAAGGCTTGTGGAGTCTTCATTGCTGTCAAGGACTCTGTGGTATTTCCTCATATAAGTACTATCCAAGATCCCCAAGGCCGGTACATCATCCTCATTTGCAAGCTCAATCAAGTAGTGTTTAGTCTAGTTAACCTATACGCTCCGAAAGTTAAACAGAGGAAATTCCTCACTCCACTATTCACCAAGGTTATGGAAGTGATGCAAGGTATCCTTATTATTGGCAGAGACTTTAATACTATCCTGAACCCCACCATGGACTCCGTCACTCTCGCTAGAAGACCTGGTCACTCAATTGTCTCATTACTGCTTTCATGGATCCGATAAGGATTTTACCTTTTCGTCTGCAGCTCACACTTCCTACTCCCGCATTGACTTTTTCTTTACCGATAAAAGGTCTCTACAAAATGTTTTGCGTAGGGACATTGGTACAATCTCTTGGTCAGATCACGCCCTGATCACACTAGAGTTTGATGACAAATTTTCCAACTCCCCTCCTCCACTATGGAGACTAAATACCTCACTTTTGGAGGACAAGGAATTGTATTAAAAGATCATGCAAGAACATCATGACTTTTTGTGGTATAATGACACCCCTGATATCAACAGATTTACACTGTGGAATACTTATAAGGTCTATATGAGGGGGGTATTGATCAAAATGGCTTCATTTGTCAAGAAAAAGAGAAGGAGGCAGATCGAAGACGTGCTGAGTTCTATAAACTTAAAAGAACGTGAGAATAAGTCGAACCCAAATCCCCGTCTCACACAAGATATCTTGCAAGACAGGCAAAAATTAAGGTTCCTGCTCCTTTACAAATATGAAACCCATCTCAAATACCTTAAATCCAATTACTACGGCCTCCATAACAAAGCAGGAGCCTGGCTGGCCAAAAAAGTAAAAGCGAAACAGACTAAGCAAAAAATAACTTCTATTACTCACCCTAAATCTAATAATAGTTTATCCAACATAAAGGATATAGCCAACGCTTTTGTGGACTATTACCAGTCCGTATGACCTCCTTAGTGATGATTCTACTCCCCAACAGTCTCCTACACTCATTAGTAACTTTTTAAGTAAAATCAAACTACCTAACCTTGATGACGATCAACTTCAGTCCATCTCCCAACCTTTTACTACCCAACAGATTTGCTCACTTATCAAGATATTACCCAATCGCAAATTCCCAGGGGATGATGACTTTTCAAACGAATACTATAAATACCTTTCCACTGAAACTGCTGCATATCTACAATTCGTAGTTGACCTTGCTTCCTCCTCTGGTACATTCCTACCTGAAATGTTAAGAGCTGTGATCGTGACTATCCCTAAACCCAACAAAGACCTCACCTCCCCTGCAAACTACAGGCCTATATCTCTCCTAAATGTGGATGTCAAGATATTTGCCAAACTCTTAGCACTCAGACTACAAAAAATCTTACCATTTCTTATCCACCCCGACCAAGTGGGCTTTGTCCCAGGTCGCCAGGCCCCTGACGGGACTAGACTTCTCATCAATTTAATCTCCCATGCTGGGCCCTCTCGGACGCCTTCTCTGCTCCTCTCCTTGGATGCGGAGAAGACGTTTGATAGAGTCCAATGGGGATATCTCAAGACAGTGCGTGACAATTTTGGGATTACGGAATGGATACAGACAGCCATCCTATCCCTTTATTCCACTCCATCAGCCACTGTACTAACCTTAGGACTTACCTCCAAACCGATAAGAATAACTAACAGAATTAGACAAGGATCTCCTCTATCGCCCATTATTTTTACTCTCCTTATGGAACCACTGGCGGAAAGCTTCCGATCTCATCCCAACATTACAGGCATTGCTATTGGTGATACTGAACAGTGAACACAAAATAAGCCTATTTGCGGATGATGTCATGCTCATGCTCTCTAACCCCAAGACATCATTACATGAGACACAAAATTTGCTTAAATAATTTAGTGTCATGTCCTACTATAAATTAAACGCCACAAAGTCCCAAATTTTAGGTATTAATGTCCCAACCTCTATGCAAATTTACCTAACTAACAGGTTCCCCTTTGATTGGTCCCCCCACTTCTTGACATTTTTAGGAATCCAACTGACTGCACACACCTCACAGCTATATAAACATAACTTTAAGCCCTTCTTGGAATCACTGCCTCAACAAATATCCCACCTGAGGACTTTCAACAGCGGGTAGAATAGCGACCTTGAAAATGTTGCTTCTACCAAAACTCCTTTATCTCTTTCGCACCTTATTAATCCCCTTACAATGTATCTTCCTTTCCACCACCCAAAAACTCTTCACTCAATTTATTTGGAACCACAAACCCCCAAGATGCTCCCTCAATATTATGTTAAGGCATAGAAGAAATGGTGGAATGGGGGTACCCAATATTATGGCATATTATAAAGCCTGCGTATTAGATCAACTTAGATATTGGTGGAACCCCCCTAAACATAAAATGTGGGCAATTATGGAATCCACCGCGGTCCCACATAAAGATTTCCAATCGACTCTCATTGCTAGTAGGTTGGGAGCTCCACCACCCATCTCTACTATCCCAACTGTACAAATCTCCGTCAAATTGTGGTCAGAGATTCCCCTTTTATCTTCACCCAAGGGATCACTTTGCAAAATCTATACCCCAATATCAGTGCTCCAACACTTTATACCCTGCATTGACCACCACTTATGGAAAAATAAAGGCCTTATTGTCTTGAGAGACCTATACCAGGATGCATCTCTCCACACATATGGAGCCTTATCTATCCGCTTTCACCTTCCATCGCCTGCACAATTTACCTATTTACAAGTCCGCTCCTTCCTCCATAAACACCCTTTACCTCTACAACCCACTATGGGGTATTTCTCTGTTTTACAGTATCTACAATGTCCAAGACCTCTTCTCAAAGACCACTACCATGGTAAAATGGGAAGAAGACTTGGGAAAAACCCTCCCAGACGCCTGTTGGATGAAAGCTTTCTCCACCACCTATACATCATTCAAATGTATAAACCACTGGGAACACTACCAAAAGGCAATACACTCTTGGTACCTTACCCCGTTCAAACTTTCAAAATTCTAACCATCCCAATCGGCCTTGTGCTGGAGGAAATGCAGATAATCTGACACTCTATACCATATACTTTGGTCTTGCATATCACTACGGTCATTCTGGAACAGGATTTTTTCCATATTGTCCGATATCTGTAGCCAACACATTGCACCTAATCTGGAGCTAGCCATCTTGCTCCTGAACATTCACAAATTTCTTCCCAAATTCTGAGTAGTAATCATACAATTTTTATTAGCAGCAAAAATTACAATTACAAGGCAATGGAATACTACCGATCAACCTTCCCTCAGTGATGCCATTCTCACCTTCAACCACCAGTGCGAGATGGAGAAATTATTGGAAATCACAAACCTTAGTCTCACAGTATTTAGAGATAAATGGGAACCCTGGTTATCAAATCCTAAATGCACAATCAAAGTTTGAAAGTCTTTATGTTATGGTGACTGGTTTACCCTATCCCTAACCCCCCTCCCCTATCATTTCCCTCCCTCTCCCCTTCATTCCCCTTTCCTTTCTCACCTTGGTAAGCTTACCTTGCCTACTCACATCAAGTTATAAGCTAATTTACCCTCTGTACATGTACATTGACGCCACACATTGCAGATTACACCATTATGTGGACTATGTACCAACTGATGTATTTAACTACCCTGTTTCAAGTCTTGATTCTGTACCACCTCAAGTTATTTCAATATCGCTATGACACTGACCATGGTTGGCTGTGCTTCCACCCTAACCAGGACACAGTTTGTTCCCAGATTGGGTGTCTGGGTGAGGGGGGCGGTACTCCAACCGTAAGATTAGTATTGATGTTACCTCCAAAGTTTAAGTTTATCTTATCTTATTTGGCATAGTATATATGAGTGATCTTTTGACAAAAGTTATACTGTACAGAGTGTACCACCTTATTATTATATGTTTGTAACCTTCTCTATAAAAATCTCAATAAAAAAAACTATTGAAATAATTCTATAAACATCACTGTACTTACTGATGAAATCAGTAATGAAAGCAAACACAGAGGTGCCCTCTTATGTTTGCTCTCATTACTGATTTTATCTGTCATTTATTTCTTATTTTGGGATATAGGATCAGGGGCAGTGCTTGACTATTGCGCGATCTAGGCAAGACTACCACCACCCAGGGAGCGAGTACCTACAGTTGAGTGCTGTTGTTAGAGCAGACTCTCACCATGGCAGAGTGATCACAAAAATAGACAACTCCCGTACAGCCGGGAGATCACAGAGCACAGCCCGGCTCTGGGGGGGACAAATCACACACACACACACAGGCTGATCACTCATCCGGGGCAGCTTCTCCTCCATCCTGAGTCTTGGTGCACGCCTCCTCTGCCGCCCCAGCTGTCCTTTGACTCCCGGGAGTCGGCTCGGAGTCACCCTCCTCATAGGCTGAGCTGCTGCTGACCAACCCCACAGCAGCCATGTCGGATGTCCTCCACAGTTGCTGCTTTCTCTGGATTGGCCAGCAGAGAGTCAGTCAGCGCCCCAGCCCTGTGTAGGGTGGCGGTTTTCAGCCCCTCATGTTCCCCAGCCAGGCTAGTAGGGAAGTCAACCACCATGGCTGCGCCCCCTAGGCAGCAGTGCACCCTAGGCGGCTGCTTAGTACACCTAGTGGGAGCGCCGGCCCTGAGGTTTTTATAGGTTTACTTATATTTGTTTTATTGTTCTTATGTCGGGGTGAGATTTCAGTGCCATTATCGGTAACCCCGAGCCACACTCCTGGGAGGGGTTACTTACCTTGTCCCCTGGATCCCGCGATGTATTTCCGCAGTGTACGGTGGCCGGATCTTCCGCCCGATGCACTGTGTGCCCTAGATTCCCTTCCGTGCGAGCGTCGTGACGCAGGGTGGGGGGCGGAACCGGCGGTAAATTCAAATGTATAAAGCACAAACACACTGATACAATGTATTCTATTGGATTACAATACAAAATAAAATAAAGTTACCTTAGATTGCCCCCCAGTGCTTTCTCCAGTGCCCTTGTCTGCAGTTTTACTATACTTTGTGTCTGTAAACTAGTGACCATGGCATGAAAAAAGCGCACCTCCACCTCAAAATCGCTATATGACCTGCTGGAAAACAGCGACAGCGATACAGAATGGCTTGCAGAGGAGTTGAGTGACAGCGACTCGTGGGAATGTTCGTCATCAGATGCAGAAAGCGATTTCAGCGATGATCCTGTGACTGTGCCCAGCAATGTGCGGACTTGGTGCTCGATTGATTGCGGTACAGAGCACGTAGTGCCCCCAAGATTTCCGTTTACAGGAGCACCTGGGATCAAAGTGAATGTTGAGGATGACAACCCCTTTGGCATACCTCAAGCTCTTTTTGACTGATGAGGTTATTGCCAAAATTGTTATGGAGACAAATTGCTACCAGGAGAAACAAGCTGCTACCCATCAGCGTTTTTCAAGGACCAGAAAGTGGGAACCGGTAACCAGAGAGGACATCTGAAAGTTTCTGGGCCTTATAATTCTTCAGGGAGTGGTGGAGAAACCTCTGCAGAAATGGTACTGGACAACCAACAAATTACTGGCCACTCCTTTTTTTGGCACCGTTATGTCGGAATACAAATTTGCGCTCATAATGAAATATTTGCACTTTGCAAATAATGAAGACTTTGATGAGAGTTCTCATCCAGCTCCAAAACTGAAAAAAAATGGGATATTTATCAACTAATTCTGAAGAATTTCCAGCAGACCTATGTGCCAGACAGAGACATAAGTATTGATGAAAGTCTTATGGCCTACAAAGGAAGACTTAGCTGGATACAGTTTATCGCATCAAAGCAAGCTCGATTTGGTATAAAGTCATTTATGCTGTGTGAATCCAGCACTGGGTACATCTGGAATTCGGTCCTGTACACCGGGAAAGGGACCAAATTCAGCGAACGATCCAGCAGTTTTGGAATGGCAACCGCTTCAGTTCTTTCTTTGATTGAGCCATTGCTGAACCAGGGCTACTGTGTCACCACAGACAATTTTTATACGTCCCCAGAACTCTATGAGTTCCTTCTTCTGAACAAGACCGATGCATATGGGACCGTTAGGCCTAACAGGCGTGACATGCCGCCAACCTTTGCCAATAAAAAACTCAAGGCAGGAGAAATAGTTGCCTGGCAGAAAGGCAAAATGATGGCACTGAGATGGCGTGAGAAAAGAGATGTGTGCCTTATGAGTACCATTCACAACACCTCTACTGTCATGGTACACACCAGTAGTGGAAAAGATGTAATGAAGCCACAGGTCGTGTTGGATTACAACAAGACCATGGGAGGTGTGGACAGGGCTGACCAGGCCATGACCTTTTATCCAGCCATGAGGAAGCAACAAAAAAAAATATAAAAAAACTCTTCAGGCATCTGCTTTAACAGTGCCTGTGGAATGCATTCATTCTCCTGAAAAAAAAGAGTGACAGGCCTATGATTCATGCAGACTTTGTGTGGAAGGTTGCCAAACTCATATTTCTGAAGCATCAGACGCCAACGGCTGTAAACAGATCTGGACGTCGGGCTGCTGGCGTTGTGAACCCGGAACGCCTGACTGGTCGTCACTTTATGGACCACATTCCACCAACTGAAAAAAAGACAGCACCCACAAGGATGTGTGTGGTTTGCTGCTCTAAGAGTGACGACACCGGAAGGAAAATACAAAAAGAAACCCGTTTCTATTGTCTCGATTGTGACGTTGGACTTTGTGCTGTACCTTGTTTTAAAATTTTCCACACCCGAGACGTTTACTGAAGCAATATGACTTCTAATATTGCACCCTTGTTTGAGCAAAAAAATATTCAGTGTTTTTGATTATATCATTTACTAAAATTTATTGAATAAAAAGTATTATTATTATTAAATTATTATTTGTTATTATTTATTATATTATAATTTATTATTTTGTGTTTCAAACTTTATCATACCCGAGATGTCTACTAGACTCTAGTTTGGACAGATTTAAGTGAGTTATTCCTAAGAATTACAGGCCTACAATTTCAGCACATAAGATCTGAAATAATCATACCGCCAGGAGGGTTAAAGGAGAATTATACAAAAAAAATGTTTAGTTAAACCCACAAGTACTTTTTTTTACCACTAATATTACTTTATACTGGCTTTTGGAATTTACAAATGCAGCAATTTAGAAATTAGATGAAAAGGTTAGCACTGGGAAACACTTTTTGAAAGATAAAAAGTGCATTTTATAATACAACTATATAGAAAAGCCCAAAAGAAAGGGACAAAGGAGGAGGAAAGAGGGACAGAGGGACAGGGACAGTCCTCCAAAATCAGGGACTGTTGGGAGTAACCAGGAAATTTGATAATATTGTTTGAGATTTCAGTTCGGTAAACAGGATATTACAAGGATACTGTATTTCTGGTAGGATAATCAGGTATTTTCTGTATATACAAAAAATGTACTTCAAGTTTAAAAGCAAATTGATACATCCACTACTGTCTGTCTAAGGATTAGAAAGCTACAATATATTACGGTACCTTTTTGGTCAGTTTGATAATATACATCTCTTCTCAGCTTACAACAATCTGTTCCCTATTTCTTCCTACTATTTCCTTCTTCTTCTAATTCTAGTGTTCATATAACTGACTTTAAAAAAAATGTAATGCATCAAAAAAAAAAATGCAAAATGAGTTATCCTTTATAAAAGATGTCAGCTATTTTTGATGCCTTTGTTTGTGTCAGGGTCACCTGTGGCCAGGTGACAGATGCACACCGTAGGGGGACAGGAGTGCACCGCGAGGTAGTGAACCCTATGGCTGGCTTCTGTGGATAGGAAACTGGGTGGTTGTGGAAAGCGGGACCAGAGGAGCACAACCGGGATCCCAACGGAAGCGAGAGCCAAGATTCCCCAGGGCGCGGAGTCTAAGACCCAGCTGGTCTTCTCCAGGGCCTCTAGTGGTGAGGATGTTACGCTGCAGGCTGGGACCAGGTTGCGGCCCCTGGAGTTTCCTAGCTCACGCCCCGTAGGATAAGGGGAAGCAGCAGCACACGATAGAGAGAACCGAATAACAAGCCGAAGGTCAGGGGCCACAAGCAGACAAGGATAATGAAGAACGAGCCGAAGGTCAAGGGTCACGAGCAGAACGGGATGGTCGGGGACAAGCCAATAACGTAACAGAGAGACAGACGTAGCACACGGCAGGCAGGAACCCAAACACACAATGCCTAACAAACACGTTGATCAGCAAAGCAGGCTTGCAGTGCACAGGTTAATATAGTGTTCAGTGATAGGGCCTGGGGTGGAGTCAGGCTGGGAGGAGATTATAAAGGAAGCCAGGTGAAGGAGGTCTGGTCTCTAGATGAACAAATGAGGAGGAAGGTAAGATGGCAGACAAACACTACTGCATATCCATGACAGTACCCTCCCTCTTATGGGCCCTCCCCCGCCTGGACCCAGGCTTAAAGGGAAATCTCTGATGAAACCTTCTCAACAGATGAGGTGCAGCGACATCAGATGCAGCGATCCAAGACGCCTCCTCAGGACCAAAACCTCTTCAATGCACAAGGTACTGAAGAATGCCTCTGCAGAGCCGAGAATCCAGAACTTGTCTAACCTCGTACTTAAGATTATCCTCAGAGACTGAAAACGAGGTAGGGAGATGACAAGAAGATCTATTGAGGACCAAAGGCTCTCTAGGAATAAGCAAGGGCATGAGACGATCAACAGGAATCTGAGGAGGGTCCCCTAGACCCTTAAAGGGGAACTGGTCATCTTGCACAGGACCATCAGACTGGGCAGATGTCAGTGGAACCCTGAAGTCAGGTTGGTTAGAAGGTGACATGTCGCCGGAGTCAAGCTGAATAGCTGAAGGACAAGCAGAATGTCCCGAACAAGAAAAAGTGAGAGGCTCACTGGGCATGGGCTGGACTGGCATAACTAGTACAGAGGCAGAGTGAATAGCTGAGTCAGGTGTAGCGACTACCTGAATCGCATCGCAAGACGTAGCGACTGCAGGACTTGTAGACAAGCTAGCCTGGCTGTGCGTCCAAGGGTGGTTAGGGACAGAGAAATGTAAATGGTTATGCAACCTGGAATGAATGACCGGCTCAGATTCACAGGGGGCAACCTTGGGTAGGCAGGACGAGGAACAGGAGGGACCCCAAGCCAGGATCTGTCCAGTAGTCCAGTCCACATGAGGAGAATGGAGCTGTAACCATGGGAGACCCAAAATTATAGGCGTTGAGGCCTTGGGTAAGATAAGGAAGGATATCCACTCCTGGTGGAGTGTCCCTACCGACATCTTAACAGGGAGGGTCTGGAAGCGGATAGGTCCCCCTGGGAGAACAGTACCATCAATCGCCAAGACCACCAATGGCGTGGTGAGGGGCAAAAGAGTAAGTCTCATGGACGATGCGATTTCCCAGTCCATGAAATTACCAGCGGCTCCGGAATCCAGATATGCTGAGACCGAATGAGAAGAAGCACCAACATGAAGGAACACAGAAAGCAGAAGACGAGAAGGGGAAGGTGATATTTCTGGGTCCAATACTCCACTTTCCAGATGAAGTGGACCCGAACGTTTTTCTGGACAAAGAGAGCAAGTGTCACGAAAATGACCTTTGCCCCCACAGTAAAGACACAGACCAAGAGTTCTGCGCCTAGCACGTTCCTCAGGGGATAGCCTGGTCCGACCCAGCTGCATGGGTTCCTCAGCTGGTAGGAGATGCTCTACGGGTCGAAGAGAGGGGAGCTCAGGCTGACTAAGAACCAAGGAGTGCTGGCGTTGCTTTTCTAAGGTCCTCTCCTGAAAGCGAATATCGATCTGGTTACACAAGGAGATAACGCCGGCCAGATCAGTGGGGATGGTTCTTCCAGCTAATTCATCCTTCACTCTATCAGACAGGCCATGCAAAAAGGTTGCGACTAAGGCCTCATTGTTCCAGCTCAACTCAGCCGACAGTATGCGGAAATGAAGGGCATACTGTCCCACAGAAGCAGACTCTTGGCGGAGACGTAAAAGGGCGCTGGCCGCTGAAGAGACACGAGCCGGTTCTTCGAAGATATTCCGAAAAAGTTTCAAGAAGCCAGACAGGCTAGAAACCACTGGATCATTCAGTTCCCACAGAGGGGCTGCCCAGGCTAAAGCTTCACCAGAGAGGAGGGAAATGATATAGGCTACCTTAGCCCGATCAGACAGGAAGTTTTGGGGCTGGAGCTCAAAATGAATCGTGCATTGGCTAAGGAACCCCCTGCAAGCCATGGAGTCCCCAGAGAAACGGGACGGAGCTGGCAGTTGTAGCGAGTGTGTGGCTGCGACTGGTGCAATAGGTGCAACCGCTGATTGTATTTGAGGTTGCGGATTCAGGGTTCCCAAGGAGGCCTGAAGCTGCTCGAAGCGAGAAGCCAGATCCTGGAGGAATCGCATCACCCCCTGCAATGGATCATCCGCGGGTAGCGGGATGTCAGCCGGGTTCATGGCTGATCAAACTGTCAGGGTCACCTGTGGCCAGGTGACAGATGCACACCGTAGGGGGACAGGAGTGCACCGCGAGGTAGTGAACCCTATGGCTGGCTTCTGTGGATAGGAAACTGGGTGGTTGTGGAAAGCGGGACCAGAGGAGCACAACCGGGATCCCAACGGAAGCGAGAGCCAAGATTCCCCAGGGCGCGGAGTCTAAGACCCAGCTGGTCTTCTCCAGGGCCTCTAGTGGTGAGGATGTTACGCTGCAGGCTGGGACCAGGTCGCGGCCCCTGGAGTTTCCTAGCTCACGCCCCGTAGGATAAGGGGAAGCAGCAGCACACGATAGAGAGAACCGAATAACAAGCCGAAGGTCAGGGGCCACAAGCAGACAAGGATAACGAAGAACGAGCCGAAGGTCAAGGGTCACGAGCAGAACGGGATGGTCGGGGACAAGCCAATAACGTAACAGAGAGACAGACGTAGCACACGGCAGGCAGGAACCCAAACACACAATGCCTAACAAACACGTTGATCAGCAAAGCAGGCTTGCAGTGCACAGGTTAATATAGTGTTCAGTGATAGGGCCTGGGGTGGAGTCAGGCTGGGAGGAGATTATAAAGGAAGCCAGGTGAAGGAGGTCTGGTCTCTAGATGAACACATGAGGAGGAAGGTAAGATGGCAGACAAACACTACTGCATATCCATGACAGTTTGGTAGTTATAGCTTTAATGTAATCATGAGTTTAGACAAATTTCTAGACTAAAACAATAGGTGTAATCCACTTTTATAAATATAACCTAGTGCATTATTCCTGTGAATAAGCTTCCCCCATCTGGCTAGTCATTTAAAGTGCAGTAATCTGAATACATGGCTTTACTGTTATTAATCTCCATCATCAATTGTGTCTCAGGATCCTTTCTGTGTAATAAGCAACTCCATTTGTTGATTTATGTTTACATATTCAGTAGACTGCCATTTCCCCTTGTTTTTGAGAGCAGACATTTGGAAACATACCCCAAATGGTCATTATACCATTATCTGTACAAACATACCTTAATCAGAGTGTGTAGTACCATAATTCACAAACTACTTTAATACATATGCAGTAAAGATGAAATAGCAATAGGAAAAATTATCTTTTAACCCCCCCCCCCCAAAAAAAATGACTGATGACTACATTACAATGCAGTTTATTAGTGACCATTTTCCAAAGAGATAGATTGCCTCTTTTTTTAACTTTCTAAGCAGTAGATGGAATTTGATTGGTTGTAAAACATGAAAGTGGTAGAAGCTAACAAGCATCTAGCCTATGCACTTTAGGCAATATGGTCATGCTTTATGGGTGTGGTGGTAGCTCAAAGGATCCCCATATAAATTAAGAAACAGAAGTGTTAAAAAACAGGATTGTTATGATTAAGCACCAATTGCAAAAGAAAAATTGTTGGTCTCATATTTTCGGTGTGTGGCCATCCAAGTTCTACATTTGCGTGTTAAAAACATACAGAACTATTTTGTGACACTTATCTGGATCCAATTAACTAAAAAAAAACTCACTTCAATGGCAAAAGACATACCTTATGAACCCTTATAAACTTAGGTCTGTGTAGACAGTATGGCAACTTGCTGAGTTAACAAGATCCACAGACAATGTAAACTCACCAAGAAAAGTCAGAAGTGGAAATTGACTTCAGTGTAGTTCATTCCAGTCTGGTGCATTAGAAATTGTATTTTTTCTTGTGTGGTAAACAGACATTGTACTTCTGTAAAGCCTCCTTTAAGCCACCTAGTCACCTACTAGTAGCAGGTTGCAGCTGTAAGAGGCATTTCTTTTGGGGGGGTTGCACCCAGTGGAACACACCAAACAAAAGAATATGTGTAGCACCCTCTATTGTGTGCTACTAGAATTAGAGTAGGCAAACTTTAGTCTAGCCTAGGAATAAACCTGAGTCACTGAATGTGGGTCAGGGTTATTAGAAGCCAGCAAAGGAAAAGCGATACCGGCTGTGGATGAGTGCTGCACACCCCTGATAGAATTTTTGGAAAAGGAAATTACCCCTAGGGACTTTAAATTGCAGCGATAAATAGGAATAATCACAAAGTGTAATTAGTAAAAAAGTGTAAATTTTATTGAAATGTTACACAAAGAATATATGAAATAGAAACAGCCATCTGATAGGAATCAGGACATGAGCTCAATAGGACATAAATGAAGGCAAAAACATATGCATAAAATCAACCGATAGAAGTAGTACAACATTGTGAATAGTTACTAGGGGGTTTTGCGTCCCTAGTAACTATCCACAATGTTCTACTACTTCTATCGGTTGATTTTATGCATATGTTTTTGCCTTCATTTATGTCCTATTGAGCTCATGTCCTGATTCCTATCAGATGGCTGTTTCTATTTCATATATTCGTTGTGTAACATTTCAATAAAATTTACACTTTTTTACTAATTACACTTTGTGACTATTCCTATTTATCGCTGCAATTTAAAGTCCCTAGGGGTAATTTCCTTTTCCAGGGTTATTAGAAGCCAGGCCTTGATGACTCCTGGCAGCTCTCTGGTGCCTCCCGCTGTTTCTAGAATGTTGGAGAATTTTCTGGAAGAAAGCGGACGGAGGTAAGGAGGGGTTGTCTTGAATATTTAGGGGCCCTTAGCCAATTCCCAGTTTGGGTGCCTGGCAGCAAACTAAGGAGCCCTTATATAGACATGAGCCATGCCAGCAGAGGAGTCAAATGGAAGATGGAGAGGCAGTGCTAAGGAGAGGCTGCCAGTGGCCCTTGAGGGACCTCCTGGAAGAAGGAAATGCTGTGTGACTGGCTGTGTAGCCCTGACATCAACAACTCCTATGGGGGCAGTGCTACATTTGGGGGCTCGTCTCGAGATTTTCCCATGGTACCCTGCATGGCCATTGCCCCTAGCAACCGGAAATCATCAAGCCAGAGACTGTGCTTTTCTGTTCAAATCCTCGTGGGGATAATGACAGGATTATGCATTGCTGAACTGTAAATGTCAAGATGGTGTTCAAGTGCCGCTGTCCACAGCAACCACGGGGAGGTTGCGGCAAACCAGATATACCACATGCCCAGTTGCTCTAACTGCGGCTGGGACAGCAACTTGTGCTACACCAGGGCCTGCCTTTAACAATAAGGACTGTATTGTGTGCTGTCACTCGTGGCAACCACGCGGTCATACCCATGGATTACAAAATGTCCAGCTGTCTGATCATGGCTGGGAAAAGTGACTGTGTGCTGGAACATCCTGTTAAAGCCAGTGAGATGTGCATGGATGTGTCCGCTGTTACCTGTGGCAACCAGGGTGAGCTAGTGGGATACTATGGGATTATGTCTGTCAGCTACTCAACCATGGCTGAAGTAAGAGACTGTCAAGATCCTGCTAAAATCAGTTTGATATGCACTGTTGCCAGTAGCAACCACTTCAGACTTTTATTGCAGCCTGCGCTCAGCTATTCAGCCCTGGCTGAGATCGGGGGGCATGTTGCAACAAGTCCTGCAAATTTCAGTGCATGTAAAGGGACTGTATGGATGGTGTCTTTGCCTGCAGAGTTCAGTTTGAAAAGGAGATGGTTACAGAGCGCTGGGAGTGGACCTGCTTATCAGAACTGCTGGTGGAAACTCGTCTGGAAGATTGGGGGAGGAGCCACCCTGCAGAAAGAGCCCAGCGCGTTCAGCACGGGAGAGCCGAGGAGGAGTGCATCATGGTTACCTACAGCCCTGTGGCCCATTCATAAGTCTTCCTGATATGCAGGCACAGGACAGTCGATACCGGATGGTAGATACTGGGGTGCGGCTAGAGCACTGAGGACAATTCACTCTTGGCATGATCAACGGCATGGAGAAATGCTGTCATCAGGACTGTGCGTAGAGGAATCCCGGCCAGGCCATGGGGGGTCTAAGGGTGAGTGGTGTGCAGGCCTGCAGTCGGTTAGGCGTCCGCCACTACTCCTGTGGGAGAGGCTTGAGAGTTGCAGTGGTTCAGAGCGCAAGGGTGGAAAAGCCAGGAGGTGAGAGATCCAAGCCCAGCACGGGATGTCCCAGTGGAGAAGCCCACTTCTGAAGTCCACCCTGTCAGCCCCACCTAGAAGGAGCCAGCTTTTGAAGATCACAATTCATCAGGTGAGCCAGAGGGGAATAGCAGTGGTGGTGAAATAGATTGGGGTCTCCCAGACTGGAGGCTGAGTTTGGGCCCCTAGAAGTGGAGGCTGAGTGGTCCCCAGAAAGTGAGTCAGAGGAAGAGTCGACTTGGGGCAATGCTCTAAAAGCTGAAGATCTGTCAGCAGGAATACCTGGTGGAGAGCAGGGACAGACCGTTACCCCTGAAGGAGTAGAGTGGGTGACGGAAGAGCAGCAGCAGCCCACATCCACCTGCACAGGTGAACAGCTACCAACTCCACTAAATCAACCCCCTTGTGCCCCTGCCCTATCCCTGGTCCAGACAGAGCCAGCTGTCACCAGGGGCAGGTTACAGGCATGGGACACAGCCTACAAAATGTGGATTACCTGATCTTCACAGGCCTGTGTCCTTCCTGGAAAAGGAAAGTCCAGGGAGCTCTCCAGGTTCTCCCGGTTTTAGATAAGGACTGCTCTTGAGTGGGGATTGGACTTTACTTATGTTCTGCAAGATGTTATGGACGTCATTGAGGTCTCCAGCACTAACTGGAAAGAGTAACTCGTATGGGACTACTTGCATGTTCCCAAACCCCATAAGGGACCTCACAACAAAGACATTTGGGCCAGGTTTCAGGATATCTGGAGGGAGTGGATCTTGGGGTGAGCCCTGTACAGGGACCAAGTAGTTGTTATGAAAGCTTGATGGCCCAGCAAAAGCTACTCCATCACCAAGAGTGGTCCCACTGGAGAAGTCTGACAAATCCAGATGTAATGGGGAGCAAAGGGGCTGATGTAGGATTCCAGCCTGAAGCAAAGCAGCTGATGTGTTATGCCGTGTACACACGATCGATTTTTTCGACGGTGAAAACACTGTCGAGAAAATCGACGTGAAAAACGAGCAACAGTTTGTTCCCCTACACACGGCCGTTTTAAATGACAGTTTTTTTCTTGGTTGAAAAAAACGACTGTGTGTAGGCTCCCCGGCAGTGTTTCCCTATGGGTAAGCTGCCGCAGAAAAAAATTACGGGAATCACGACGAGAAAAATTAGAGCATGTTCTAATTTTTCTCGTCGTGATTAATGCCGTTTTTCCCGTCGGGAAAAATGACAAAAAGCCCACACACGGTCGTTTTTCTCGTCCAAAAGAAAAAATTTAATTTTTCCCGACGGGAAAAATGATCGTGTGTATGTGGCATTAGGGGAAGTTTCCCCCTGTTGAACAGTCTAGGCCGGATCCTACAACCTATCCTTTTCCAGATGGTGGACTGTTAAAGAATAGGCGGTGGTAAGGCCTAGAAATGTTGCTTTGAAGAGGCTGATGCTGTGGTGGGGCTCCTCCTTTCAGAGACTCTTTTGAAAAAAAGGTTTTGTTTCTGTCAGCAGGATCATAACCCCTGCTGACAGAATGTACAGTTAGTTAGAAAGTTAGTGTGAGGACTGTGTTTTTCTCTGTTTTCTATGCTTGCAGGTATCATCATAGATGGCTGTCCTTCTGCTCAAGAATTGGACTTCTGGAAGTTATGGTGTTTTCCTACAGTTCATTGGGAGGGGTTCCCTTTAGAGCAGGGATATGCAATTAGCGGACCTCCAGCTGTTGCAAAACTACAAGTCCCATCATGCCTCTGCCTCTGGGTGTCATGCTTGCTGCTGTCAGAGTCTCTCTATGCCTCATGGGACTTGTAGTTTGGCAACAGCTGGAGGTCCGCTAATTGCAGATCCCTGCTTTAGAGGGAGGTGCTCTGATAAACATATGCCCATTGGTGAAAATGTATATATGTTTATGTTTGCTAGCTGCAGGGATCTGTAGTTAGGATGTACTGTATATATGTTGTGTGCATATTTTTGGAAAAGATTTATGTACATTTCTATTTTTGATACTATTAAATTTATTTGTACATAGCCCAAGTTTGTTCCCCTTTCCTCTTCCCCATTTTTCTCATGGGATGCCCTTTGCTTTGTTTTGTTTTTTGTAATTTTTTTCCCAGCCAATGGGGACATGGCTGATTTTTAGAGGGAGGGGAGTGTGGCACCCTCTAGTGTGTGCTAATAGAATTAGAGTAGGCAAACCATAGTCTGGCCCAGGGATAAACCTGAGTCACTGAATCTAGGTCAGGGTTATTAGAGGCCAGAGCTGGATGACTCATCCTGGCAGCGTTCTGGAAGATAATGGGTGGAGGTTAGGAGGGGTTGCCTCCCCAGGTTGGGGGCCTGGCAGGGAACTAAGGAGTTTCTAAATAGACATGAACCATGCCAGCAGAGGAGTCGGGTGGAAGATGGAGAAGCAGAGCTAAGGAGAAGCTGTCAGTGGCCCTTGCGGAACCCCTGCTAGGGAGGGGTTTTACATCAGGCTGGCGCTCGGAAGGCTGGCTTGGAATGATCCCACCACGGGAGGCAGTTGGAGGGATCCTAACCAGAGAGGCAGCAGGAGCAAGGAGAGTCAGTGAGTAGAACAGCACGGTACAGGGACATACAAGGGGAGAGGCTGCAAGCTGTAGCAGTGCTCTCTTGAAGACAGCAGTGTGCCAAGTCTTTATCAAACCTTACCCTGGAGAGTCTCCATGTGTGTGTGTGTCAGTCAGTAGGACTGGGAAGAGAAAGCAACCAGGTGGGCTGGTGGCAGCCAGATGGGCTAGCATTTCTATTACAACTTACAAGGTGAAAGACGCACAGCGCGACTCGCGCATGCGCAGTAGGGAAATGGGCAGTGAAACCGTAACGCTTCACTTCCTGATTCCCTCACCGAGGATGGCGTCGGGGGCAGCTGAGAGACGAGCGATTGCTCGTCTTTTGCTACAGACATCGCGGGCACCCTGGACAGGTAAGTGTCCATTTTCTAAAAGTCAGCAGCTGCAGTATTTGTAGCTGCTGGCTTTTAATATATTTTTTTAAGGTGGAGCTCCACTTTAAATAACATTATGTATCCCAGTGAATTTGCTATATAAAAAAGATGCTGACTTCTACCTTATATCAGAGTGTCTCCGGGCACTCACTTGACTCCTCGGTTCTCTCCTCTCTCCTCCCCTCCTCCCTGTCTTCAGCAGGAGTTCCCGACCCCTCCTGCTATAGCTGTCAGCTGGGGGAGAGGAGAAAGCCAAGGACTCACGTGAGCGCCGGGAGACGCGCTAAAATTAAGTAGAAGACAGCATCTTTTTTTATATAGCAAAGACACTGGGGTACATAATGTTATTTAACAGAGGGAATGGCATGATCATAATATAGTGGCTTAACAACCACTTAAGGATGTTTCCGTGTGTTTTTTAAGATCCTTTGCATTTTCTTGTATTGACTGTGATACCTGGTGATAAATCGGACTGATGGATCTTCCGGGTTTTTTTTAACTTAGAGTGGTTTTCCAGGAAGAAAGGTGGCATAGGCCTGGTTAATAAAAGTTTCTGTGTATCCTTTATCCAGGATTTTTTTCTCAAGATGCATACTTTGAGGGATATAATCGCAAACTCTTGTGCAATGCTGCTTATCCGACAGAATTGGCCTTTCAGTATATTCTTAACCCAATGCGGGTGATGACAGCTGTTATAATGTAAATACGAGTTACCCCCAGGGGGTCTGGTGCAATTGCAATCAAAAATGGTGCCATGCTCATGAACAAGTTCCAGATCTAGGAAAGCTAAGGTATCTTTATCCCAAACAGAGGGGAAAGAGAGGCTTAGTTGGTTGTTGTTGCAGTGCGTAAGAAACTTATCTATCATGGAGGAGGGACCATCCTAGACAACAATGATATCATCGATACATCTACTGAAGAATACCATATGTTGGGTAAAAGAGTTATTTTTCCATATGAACAGGGTTTCCCAATAACCATTGTCAGATTTGCGTATAAGGGCGCAAAATTGGCCCCCATCGCCGTGCCATGAGTTTTTAAATAAAATTCATCCTCAAAGTGGAAGTAATTGTGTGGCAGAAATATGTTGCATCTAAAATGAAAGCTGCCTGATTGGGGTTCAGCATAGGATCCTGTAGTAAAAAATGTTGTATAGCTACCATACCTATGTCACGAGGAATAGAAGCATATAACGAATTAACATCTAAAGATAACCATAAATGACTGTCTTCCCAAGAGTAGGGGGCCAAAAGTTCCACCAGATGTGTGGAATCACATATGTAGGATTGGAGATTCTGGGATAGTGGGATAGTGGTTGTAAAAAATATTCAATGTATTGTGAAAAACCACTGTTGATGCTGTTCATAGATACAATCGGTCTGCCAGGGGAATGCTCCTACTGAGCTGTGTGGCTGTGGCTGTAGTGGATTACTATGGACTAAAGTAATATTAAGGTCTTGGTTTGTTTTTTGTTTTTATTTAACCACTTAAGGACCGCCTCCTGTATATATACGTCCTGACTTTAAAGAGGTATATCTCGGTAACGGCAGCAGCTGCTGCCACAACCGAGATATCCATCCATTGAAGCGTGACATATTGGGTATCAATTTACTCAGCGTAACATTATCTTTCACAATATAAAAAAAATTGGGCTAACTTTACTGTTGTCTTATTTTTTAATTAAAAAAAGTGATTTTTTTTCAAAAAAAGTGCGCTTGTAAGACCGCTGCGCAAATACGGTGTGACAAAAAGTTTTGCAATGACCGCCATTTTATTCTCTAGGGTGTTAGAATTTATTTTTTTATAATGTTTGGGGGTTCTAAGTAATTTTCTAGCAAAAAAAATTGTTTTTGACTTGTAAACACCGAGTCTGAAAAACAGGCTCGGTCCTTAAGTGGTTAAAAATAACAAACATATTATACTTACTTGCTCTGTGGAATGGTTTTGCACATTGCAGCCAAGATCCTCCTCTTCACGGGTCCCTCGCCGGTGCTCCTGGCCCCTCTCTCCTGCTGAGTGCCCCCACAGCAAGCAGCTTGCTATGGGGGCACCCGAGCAGAGCCACTGCTCTGTGTGTCCATTCAGCCACAGAGCTGTGGCTCGGCCCTGCCCCCTCTCTCTCCTCATTGGCTCATGACTTTGATTGACAGCAGCGGGAGCCAATAGCGCCCACTGTTGTGTCTCAGCCAATCAGAAGGGAGAGTCCCAGACTGCCGAGGCTGTCGTGCAACATTGCTGGATAGAGATGGGATCAGGTAAATATAAGGGGGGCTGAGGGGGGCTGCTGCACACAAAAGGTTTTTTATTTTAATGCATAGAATGCATTAAGATAAAAAAACTGCCTTTAGAACCACTTTAACTGAATTGACTTTCTGACTTTAGCACAGATTCAGAAATTCCTTTTTAAAATTTTAATTTCTCTCACTCACTTCAGCTTTTCTTGATGCCTGGAAGTATTCTCTAAAGTATAGCATCTTCCTAATAGGGATGAGCTTCGAGTTCGAGTCAAACTCATGTTCGACTTTAGAAGGGGCGGGTGTATTCATTTAATACACTGCGGAGGAAGTTCCCCATCAGGTCCGCTCAGGCTCAGCCAATGACAAACAGCGCTGGACATCAGATCGCCGCGGGACACTGGACTTCATCGCAGGAATGTTTTTTTGTTTTTTGTTTTTTTAATAAAGGACTTTTCCAAGGTGTCAGTGTGTGTTTCTTTACATTTTTTTTACACTTTCTTCATGAAATGGTAGGGGTACAATGTAAAAGGGATCTTCCAGATTCCGATAAGCCCCCTGCCCGCAGACCCTCACAACCAACGGGCAAGGGTTGTGGGGATGAGGCCCTTGTCCCCATCAACATGGGGACATCCTCTCCATGTTGAGGGCATGTGGCCTGGTACGGTTCAGGAGGGGGGGCGCTCTCTCGTCCCCCCTCTTTTCCTGCGGCCTGCCAGGTTGCGTGCTCGGATAAAGGGTCTGGTATGGATTTTGGGGGGAACTCCACGCCATTTTTTTTTAAATTTGGGGTGGAGTTCCCCTTAAAATCCATACCAGACCTGAAGGGCCTGGTATGGATATTTGGGGGAACTCCACGCATTTTTTTTTTAATTTGCGGCAGGGTTCCCCTTAATATCCATACCAGGCCTGAAGGGCCTGGTAATTGAATTTGGGGGGACCCCCACACTTTTTATTTTTTTTTATCAATGACTTTTCTATGTATTGCCGGGAGCCGACAATTCATTATAGCCGCGAGTGAGTTTTAAATGACTTTTTTTCCTTCAGAAATTACACTTTGTGCAGGGACAGTTCTAAGCACGGGAAACAAGCGCGACTTTACATGCATACTATACACACCCCCTAGGTACGAAATTTAAAGGAGAATTCCACTTTTATTTTTTCATTTTAAGCATTATTAAAATCACTGCTCCCGAAAAAGCGGCATTTTTTAAAACTTTTTTTTGCATTGATACATGTCCCCTGGGGCTGGACCCGGGTCCCCAAACACTTTTTAGGACAATAACTTACATATAAGCCTTTATAATTAGCACTTTTGATTTTGAACGTTCAAGTCCATTGTATTTATTGGGTTCTAAAGTTCACGCGAACATTCTGGCTGTTCGCAGGTTCTGGTGCGAACCGAATAGGGGGGTGTTTGGCTCATCCCTACTTCCTAACACTTGAGGTCACAGTATCTCTTTAGAATATAACATATCCAATTTCACATTTTTAGAAGCTCAGTTCTTACCATCACCAATTCTTAGGAAGATAAAAGAATATATAGACAATATGGAGAACTTTTGATGTAGTATGCACAGCTCCCACAAGAAGGAAAAAACAAGATACAGGTGGAGTCCTCACAGATCCAGCATACACGGAAAATGGAGGAAAGGGAGACCAACTCCCTATCTTGTATTGCAAGTCCACTCATCAAGCAAAATTGCCTATGGAGTCTATATGAGAGGAGAGACAAAAGAAAAGACACAAGATTGCATCATTACTTGATGCATTTGTAGTATCACCCTACATTTGTGGTCTCAAATGGACCCAGAGTGGGGGATGATAGTCATCTGCTAATATTGCCAAAAAGTCACCGCCACGAGTTGAATCTTCAAAAGTTCTCCATATTGTCTATCTGCATGCCCCTTCCCTCATCTCCCCATTTCCCATAATTATACAGTATTTTGGGAAGAGGTAAGAAAAATCTATCCAATATCCATGTGAATTCCACTTGATTTCCATCTTGTGTCAACAATATATTTATATTTTTTATACTATTAACCCTTGAATCCCTCCCCTTGGGGAAAAGGGTATAAATTTTGGGACAATACCATATAGTGTACAATATGCTTCTTTGACGCATTTATGTGCATTAATCCATAATTAATTTGAGAATTTTTCTTTTTACCTCAGGTATATTGATTTTTCTATGCTTCCCTTTGGAGACGTTTGCGGTCCTGGGTCGCTGTCTGGACATCGCATGTGCGCAGTTTCCACCCATTTCCCCATATAGGGGATTTTTTTCACCACTTGTTTTCAAACCATAACCCTTGTGTTTTCTGGGTGTTGTGGTTCTATGATGACTGATATATAAGCTTGATATATGGCTGTAGAGGTGAGTACTCTGCCAATTGGGTGTTTTCCATGCTCACCCTCATTTGCATATTTATTGTTTATGTTTTGTTTTGTGTTTTATGTTTAATGAATGCCATCATATGAGAAAACTGTATTCTTCTCTGTTTTAGATTTCAATTCTGAATTATATGTCGGATTATCCCTGAAGAAGGAGTTATCTCCGTAACGCGTAATTGTATTTTCTGCATATATCAAGTCTTTTTTATTGGCCTACAATTTTATGTAATCATACTTTCTACTTTTGTAATAAATTATTTTAATACTCTACCCTAGTGGTTATGTAAATTCATGCCTATAAAGTCCCGCCCTGTGAGGGGAAACTTTTGTATTGTCTCTTTAGTAGTCTGGACTGTAAAGCACTAGCTTCAGTTTCAAAGTCTTTTTCCTGACTGCAATTTCGTTTTATCCTAAGGTATTGACTATATGGTATGCTTTGCACCAGTGGTTTGGGATGGGAACTGGTAGCATGCAGGATAGTGTTACCTACAGATGGTTTCCTGTAGAGTGAGGAACCCAAAGTACCATCTGAGTTTACGTAGATGGAAATGTCCAAAAAGTTAACAATCTGTTGGTCACACATCATGGTGAATTTCAGATTGTACCGATTGATAGTCAGTTTGGACATAAAGGCCTGCAATTCCAAATTGGACCCTGTCCAAACAACAAAGATGTCATCGATGAAACAACGCCAGATAAGAACATGAGAGAAGAAGTCCCCAAATTAATCTGAAGAGAAAATCTCTCGTTCCCACCCCCCCAGGTACAGGTTGGCGTATGATGGGGCACACTTGGTCCCCATCGCCACGCCCTGTACCTGGAGGTAGTGGGAATGGTCAAAGATAAATATATTGTTCATCAAAATGAACATGAGTAGTTCCGAAATGAAGTGATTATATTTGTCTGCTCCAGGTCCTCTCTCTGATAGGAAGCCCCGAACAACTTCAGCCCCCCACTCGTGGGGTATTGCGTTGTACAGAGCCTCCACATCGATAGCCAGGATCCTGGTGGTATATACAGGGCATCGATGGATCTGATAAGATCCGCCGTGTCCCGTATATAGGAACTGAGAGAGCCAACATGTGGTCTAAGATAATCATCCACAAGTTTACTTGCATTGTCAAACAGCCATTGCCTGAGACAATCGGGCGCCCAGGAGGGCAGTCCAAATTTTTGTGTACCTTTGGTAAGGCATATAGGGTGGGTGTTTTTGGTTTTTCCACCATTAAAAATTTGCACGTTTTTTTATCCAATAGATTGTCTTGATAGGCCCGGCTAATTAACAGATGAAATTTTGTTTCTGCATATTTGACTTGGGCATGAGAGATGGGACGATACCAGCTGTGGTTCAACAAAAGGTCCATTACCATTTGTTTGTAATTTTCTAAATCCATCACAACAATGTTGCCTCCCTTATCGGAAGGCTTCATAATAATTTGATTATTTAATTGTAAGGATGTTAAAGCCTCACGATGGGATGGCTTAAGGTTGGACCCTCTGTTGAACCTTTTCCAGCTCGTATTTTTTATCTCTTTAGTAACCTGTTGGGTAAAGGCCCAAATATTGGGATTCCCTTGAAAGGTTGGAAATTTTCTGGATTTGGGTTTATAAAGATGAGGCGGCGGAAAAAGTCTTTCTGTTGGAATATCCATTCCAGGGTTTGATGGGACCTCCTCAAGGGGATCATCAAAGGGATTTCCCTCCTCCCAAAGATCCATTAGGTCATTTAGGGCCTTAATCTCGTTAATCATTTTGTGTTGCCAAATTTCCTCTGAAGTTGTATTAGGGGAGGAAAGTTGGCAATCCTTGTCATATATGACTTTAAACATGAGTTTTCTAGCAAACAAGTTTACATCCTTAATAATCTCAAATGCATCCGCGTTCTGTTCAGGACAAAAGGTCAGGCCGAGACTTAAAACCTCGGTCTGCTCAATTGTTAGTGATTGTGAAGATAAATTGATCACTTGGAGGCCACCCAGGTTCCTTTCTGGGAAACCAGAGGATTGGCTGTTTTCTTGGTGTCTAGGTTGGGGGGTGAATTACTGAATGTATTACTTAAACACAAAACATATACAAATATGTGTATATGTTTTGTGTTTCAGTAATACATGACAATAATAACACTCCTGAAGAAGCCATTTCTGGCGAAACGTCGAGATTGTATGTCTGCATTTCATCGTTTCACACTGTAATTGATTCATTGTTTTTATAATTATGTTAATGAACAAATTTTTCTACTAAATAAAATATTTTTACAAAATATTGTGTTGTGAACCTTAAAAGTCCCATTTCTCCTTATTCAATTTTCAAAATTTAAAGGGACGCGGTGCTTACGGATTTACAGATGTCAGACAGTTCTTTTATCTTCCTTGGAATTTAACCGGGCCGCTAATGCCCAATCACTAATTATCTGACATCTCTAAATACATTTGTTATATTTATACATTGTTTGTTATACTTTAAATGTCTTGGAGAATTTAGAATAGATTTTCCATTTTGTATTTATTTTTTGATATAATACCCAGGGTTCAGTCAGGGAATATGGCCACCTATAGAGGGGAGGCCTTTGATGGCCTTATGAGCAAAATTCATCAAGCTTAGGGGTCCTCCTTCGAGGGTTTCACTTTGGAACGATTTTTCAACAGTTTGACCAGACTTTTAGAAAAAAAGGCACGTATATTTTGGAACCATAAATATTTTGAAAAATACATTGAAGACCGCATAGTCCCATGGGGGCTACGCGTTCAAATTTTTCCAAATCTTTTCAAGATTGAGACTGAATTTAAAAATGATTGGGAATCCAATCTACAATCATGCTCCTTCAAGATGATGGAAGCCTTATGTCGCAATTATTTAAAGGATTTGGAAACAATAAATAATGAGATTGAAAAACTATATACAGATAATTCAAATCTCATTTCAGAAGACACTTTTTCTGATCGTTAAACCCTTGTGGAAAAACATTTAGAAAATTTTGTATCAAACATTTTGAAAACTAAAGACAAAAAATATTATCGTGATCGTTTAGCTTATGAGACAAATACTGCCTACTAATGGTCATCTGAAACTCAATGGAAAAAGAAAAAATCTTTTGCACGCAATCAGACCAATCCCAATCGGGATCATTCAGATTCTGATGAATCTTCTTTGTCTTCCTCCTCCCAAGCAGGTGCGGCCTCAAATTCATCTATCACCTCCTTTAAAAAGAAAACAGATCGACCCTCATCATCTGCGTCCTCTTCTAAACGCATGCCACAAGACACCACACGTTCCGGACTTCGTTCCCAATTGAAATCTGCAGTTATTCCAGTTCACTCTGTGGGTAATTCCTTTACTAGATCTTCTACTATCACTCCTCAAGCACCTATCATTCCCAAAAATAATTCTTCCACTATTTCTCCTTCGGGGGACTCACTAACCACCCAATTTAGGGGATGTTCGCACAGCCCCCATTTTTTCACCCCCCAACCTAGACACCAAGAAAACAGCCAATCCTCTGGTTTCCCAGAAAGGAACCAGGGTGGCCTCCAAGTGATCAATTTATCTTCACAATCACTAACAATTGAGCAGACCGAGGTTTTAAGTCTCGGCCTGACCTTTTGTCCTGAACAGAACACGGATGCATTTGAGATTATTAAAGCGGAGCTCCGCCGGAAAAGAAAATATTAAAAGCCAGCAGCTACAGCTACAGCAGCTGCTGGCTTTTAATATTTGGACACTTACCTGTCCTGGAGTCCAGCGACGTCCACAGCAGAGCGATCGCTCGTCACTCTGCTGCTCCCTCTGCCATCCTCGCGAGTTGCGCTGCGCTGTTCTGTTTGGTGCTCCTGTGTTCTGGGAGCCGAGTGTCTCCCAGAACACTACGGGAAGTCTGCGGGAAGTGATGTCACTCCCGCAGATTCCCGGAGAGAGGACTCCCGGATGTGGGTGAAAATACCTGTCTTAGACAGGTATCTTCACCCCCCTCCCCCCTGAAAGGTGTCAATTGTGACAACGGAGGGGGGGAGGGTTCCGATTAGCAGAAGTGTAAATTTAGGGTGGAGCTCCACTTTAAGGATGTAAACTTGTTTGCTAGAAAACTCATGTTTAAAGTCATATATGACAAGGATTGCCAACTTTCCTCCCCTAATACAACTTCAGAGGAAATTTGGCAACACAAAACGATTAACGAGATTAAGGCCCTAAATGACCTAATGGATCTTTGGGAGGAGGGAAATCCCTTTGATGATCCCCTTGAGGAGGTCCCATCAAACCCTGGAATGGATATTCCAACAGAAAGACTTTTTCCGCCGCCTCATCTTTATAAACCCAAATCCAGAAAATTTCCAACCTTTCAAGGGAATCCCAATATTTGGGCCTTTACCCAACAGGTCACTAAAGAGATAAAAAATACCAGCTGGAAAAGGTTCAACAGAGGGTCCAACCTTAAGCCATCCCATCGTGAGGCTTTAACATCCTTACAATTAAATAATCAAATTATTATCAAGCCTTCCGATAAGGGAGGCAACATTGTTGTGATGGATTTAGAAAATTACAAACAAATGGTAATGGACCTTTTGTCGAACCGCAGCTGGTATCGTCCCATCTCTCATGCCCAAGTCAAATATGCAGAAACAAAATTTCATCTGTTAATTAGCCGGGCCTATCAAGACAATCTATTGGATAAAAAAACGTGCAAATTTTTAATGGTGGAAAAACCAAAAACACCCACCCTATATGCCTTACCAAAGGTACACAAAAATTTGGACTGCCCTCCTGGGCGCCCGATTGTCTCAGGCAATGGCTGTTTGACAGAACATGCAAGTAAACTTGTGGATGATTATCTTAGACCACATGTTGGCTCTCTCAGTTCCTATATACGGGACACGGCGGATCTTATCAGATCCATCGATGCCCTGTTTATACCACCAGGATCCTGGCTGGTGTCTATCGAAGTGGAGGCTCTGTACAACTCAATACCCCACGAGTGGGGGGTTGAAGTTGTTCGGGGCTTCCTATCAGAGAGAGGACCTGGAGCAGACAAATATAATCACTTCATTTCGGAACTACTCATGTTCATTTTGATGAACAATATATTTATCTTTGACCATTCCCACTACCTCCAGGTACAGGGCGTGGCGATGGGGACCAAGTGTGCCCCATCGTACGCCAACCTGTACCTGGGGGGGTGGGAACGAGAGATTTTCTCTTCAGATGAATTTGGGGACTTCTTCTCTCATGTTCTTATCTGGCGTAGTTTCATCGATGACATCTTTGTTGTTTGGACAGGGTCCAATTTGGAATTGCAGGCCTTTATGTCTAAACTGACTATCAATCGGTACAATCTGAAATTCACCATGATGTGTGACCAACAGATTGTTAACTTTTTGGACATTTCCATCTACGTAAACTCAGATGGTACTTTGGGTTCCTCACTCTACAGGAAACCATCTGCAGGTAACATTATCCTGCATGCTACCAGTTACCATCCCAAACCACTGGTGCAAAGCATACCATACAGTCAATACCTTAGGATAAAACGAAATTGCAGTCAGGAAAAAGACTTTGAAACTGAAGCTAGTGCTTTACAGTCCAGACTACTAAAGAGAGGATATAGTCGTACGATACTGAAAAAGGCCTACCATAGAGCCAAGGACAAAAAAGGACTGACTTGATTCATTTTACGAAAACTAAACCTTCTAATCAGAAGGTTAGGTTAATCACCAGATATTCAGGTGACCACCAAAAGGTTAAAAACATCATTACCAAATTTTGGCCCTTACTATCAACAGATGAAGTCATTTCCAAATATGTCCAACCCTATCCCCAAATTACGTACAGAAAGTCAAAATCACTAAAAGATCATCTGGTCAATAGCCACTTGGGGAAACCGACCGGTAGATCTTCCCGCAGGGGCACAGCTCCATGTGGTCGGTGTGATTTTTGCCCATATTTGGGTGACTCAGAGGATTTAATTCTTCCTAGTGGAGTCACCCACAAACCAAAATTCTTTGTAAACTGCCAGTTGGTGGGTGTCGTATACATCATGAAGTGTGAATGTAGTGCCTTCTATATTGGGAAGACCAAAAGACCCTTTTTTCACAGAGTCAGGGACCATGTTTCTCTGATTCGAAAGAAAAAAATGGAAACGCCCATCAGCCGACATAGTGGTTTATATCATGCTTTTGACCTTTCCAAGATGAGGTTTTTTGCTTTGGAATATCTTCCAATTAGCGAAAGAGGTGGAGATTGCGACAAAAGTCTGTTGCAACGAGAGGCTAAGTGGATTTTTTCATTTTCACTTAATGCCACCATTTATCCAGGACTCAACGAGTCCATCAGCTACAAGCCCTTTCTCTAGAAATTTACCTTATATATATTTCTCTGTATGTCCCTGGGCTTTAAACAGTTAAATCTGTTTATTTTTGTATTATGTGTTTATATGTAGGTTTGTCATTCTTCAGAGGAGCGACTTGATGGCTTTCCCGGGCCACATCTTCTTGCCGTCAGTATTTGCCTATTATTAACATTTATTAATCAAATTTTCTATATAATGACTGAGCTGTCCATAAATAAGAGGAATTTCTTTCTGGAGTTTTAGGTGACCTTATGGGCGCCCGGGGCTTCCAGTTTTATGCCTATTGGCATTTAAATTGGGGCCATCCTTCCACCAAAGGGTTCCCTTCCTTGTCAATTACATCAGACACCTTTTCCTGTTTTTTCTATCATTTTTTATCTTGTTTTTCTGTCTCTTACTTGATTCGTTCTCACTGTGGCCATCTTGTGGCCATTGTGTAGATTGCATCCAGTTTGTGATGTTTACCATCACTTTTTTGACATCCAATCGTCATTTCCGGTGCGCGGTGATATGTCACTTCCGGTCGCCCCACATCCACATCAAGTCTTCCAAGAACAGTCGGGATTGGTCCCCGGTCAGGTGGAACTGATCTGCCCGCCCCGCCTATTTTTTTGGCGCCAAACTGGCATCATTTAGGCGAGGGAGAGGCTGTCTATAAAAGCTGTGGCATTTTGCTTGTGTGACATAGCTGCCGCTTTTGGAGGAACCTCATGTGCCTTCAGAATGAATTCAGGTATCTGCAGAGAAACTTTTCATTCCTTAAAACCTTCCAATCTTTCTTAACCACTTCAATACCATGCACTTATACAGCTTCCTGCCCAAGCCAATTTTGAGCTTTCAGCGCTGTCGCAATTTGAATGACAATTGCGCGGTCATGCTACACTGTACCCAAACACATTTTTTATCATTTTGTTCCCATAAATAAAGCTCTCTTTTGGTGGTATTTGATCGCCTCTGCGATTTTTATTTTTTGCACAACAAATAAAAAAAAGCGAAAATTTTGAAAAAAACTATGTTTTTCTTTGTTTCTGTTAATTTTTTTGTAAATAAGTACCTTTTCTACTTCAATGACAGGCACTGATAAGGCGGCACTGAAGGGCACTGATAAGGCGACACTGATGGGCACCGATGAGGTGGCACTGATGGGCACTGATGATGGGCAGTGATAGGCGGCACTGATGGGCACTGATATGTGGCACTGGTATGCGGCACTGATGGGCACTCATAGGTGGCACTGATTGGCACTCATAGGCGGCACTGATTGGCACTCATAGGCGGCACTGATGGGCACTTATAGGCGGCACTGATGGGCACTTATGGGTGGCACTGATAGGTGGCACGGATGGGCACTGATAGGTGGGCACTTATGGGCACAGATGGGCACGGATGGGCACTGATAGGTGGCACTGATGGACACTAGTAGGTGGCACTGGTGACACTGAGGCCCAGCAATGCCAGCCACCACACATTGTGGTCGTGCCATGATACTGCCAGTCAGTGCCCATTTGTGGGCACTGATTGGCATTTTTTTTAATGTTTTTTTTTATATTTCTTTAGTTTTACTACATGTGGATGGCCATGGGGGCCATCCACATGCTTGGGGCTTCCCTGGTGGTCCTGGGGGGCTTCCCTGGTGGTCCAGTGTGGGTATCCGAGGGGGGGCTGCGCTGATAAACAATCAGCGCGAACCCCTCCTGTCAGGAGAGCCGCCGATCGGCTCTCCTCTACTCGCGTCTGTCAGACGCGAGTGAGGAAGAGCCGATCAACGGCTCTTCCTGTTTACATCGTGATCAGCCGTGATTGGACACGGCTGATCACGTGGTAAAAAGCCTCCGCCGGAGGCTCTTTACCGAGATCAGTGTAGCGGTGTGTCAAACTGACACACCGCTCCACCGATCGCCGCGATGCGCCCCCCCCCCCCCCGGGCGTGCAGCAGCTGTTATCCTGCAGGACGTCATATGACGTCCAGTGTGGATAACAGAACCACTTCCCGGACGTCAATATGCTATTGACTGGGCGGAAAGTGGTTAAAGAATCCTGTGTTTAACCTCTTCATTGATATTATCCTTTTCTCTTTAAATTTGACAGATGGATTGCCGATTTAATCCTCTCCTAAACCGGCATCCCATTTTTGGATTTATATCCCGAATTGGTAAAAATAGGTACTAGCTGCAATTCTTAAACCTTATCTATTTTTCAAAAATAGTTCATTCATATATGTTTCTGATTCTAATTTGTCTCTAACAGATACCTTTCATCTGAATGACACATCAAATTTATGTTCCTTTTTGGAATAATACTATAATCTTGAGACCAGGTATATTTATTCATTGTTCATATATACCTAAATTGGTCTCAAAACTATCTATTTGATATGACATTAACATAATTCCTTTTTTCCTCCAGGTGACTATTCACCTTCCATTGCTTCACACTAGGGCTGTGGAAATTAACTATTAATTCTTCGATTAATCGATTAATTGTTTTGATCGATCAAAATTCTTTTGATCGATCAAAATTCTTTGTTTCGGTACTCACCTCTCCGCCGGCTTCCAGGTCTTCAGGGAGTTCCGTCGGAGATCTGGTGACGCCACGGACACCGGTGGGGCTTGCCGTGTCCATCTGAAGGGCTCCTTTGCTGTGCCTTCATATCTGCATGCCGGCGAGACCTTACTATCTGCCACACGCAAGGGCTGTTACACTTCCCTCTATCACTTCCCTCTATCAACCTGGGATTCTACAGCCATCCACTGGGAGTTGTGATAGTTCCCTTCACGGGACATCTACATGCCGACGGACTGATGTTAGCCCCTCCTCATCTGGATTCAGCAGTGGTATCGTTGTACATATTTTTATACCAGTATCATACTTAGCTACATGTTTTAATGACTGCTTTTGCTACCGTTTGGTATTACTGGCACCATTTTTACAGTTTATGTAGCTACATCGATTTTATCTCCAGTGCAATATTTATTTTGTTACCTACTTGAAGACTATAAAAGTTTTAATGCTATTCCCATTGAGTGCAGCCTTTGTGTGTTTTTTGTATCCAGCTATCCATTTTTCCAGTAGTTGGTAGCTGCACTGGGAATCAGCTTGCAAGGAGATCAGCTAAAAGTAGTTGGATCTATATGCGTTATAATTAATCGAAATTAGTCGATTAATCGATTAAAAAAAAAACGATTAATCGAACACGAAAATTTTAATCAGTAACAGCCCTACTTCACACAGCACATTATGCATATATGTGCGTGTTTATGAGCTAGCATCCTCTCCAAGGTCTACCGTATGACTCCATTATAAGAATACTCCTTGGATTCAGTTTCAGTTATATCATCATGAAATTTTCAACAATGTACAGGTAATGAAGGCTTTTTGTGGTAATGGTGAAGCCATCTCTATGTCGCTCCTCTGCTGAATATTTAATATGTTATGTTGTATAATATTTTTTGGTGTAAAAATTGGTGTATATTTATTGTATATGTTTTGTGTTTCAGTAATACATGACAATAATAACACTCCTGAAGAAGCCATTTCTGGCGAAACGTCGAGATTGTATGTCTGTATTTCATCGTTTCACACTGTAATTGATTCATTGTTTTTCTAATTATGTTAATGAACAAATTTTTCTACTAAATAAAATATTTTTACAAAATATTGTGTTGTGAGTGCACCTTAAAAGTCCCATTTCTCCTTATTCAATTTTCATCACCAATTCTTAGTTTTCATAGAGTAAGGAAGGGTTAAAGCTTCAGTGGGTTTTTGTTTTTGTCTGTGCCCCCTTTTAGTAGATTTTAACCGCATAAGGACCGCTGCACGCACATTTACATCGACAGAATGGCACGGACAGGCAAATTGGCGTACAGGTACGTCCCCTTTAATTTGCGGCCGTATGGTCGCGCGCCCGCCGCCGGCGGCCGACTCAACGTCCGCCGGTGTCCCGCGATCGTGTCACAGAGATGAAGAATGGGGAGATGTCAGTGTAAACACAACATCTCCCCGTTCTTCCTAGTGACATGTCACTGATCGTATGCTCCCTCTCATCAGGAGCAGCGATCAGTGAGGTGTCACTCGTATCCACGCCCCCTAACAGTTAGAATCACTCCCTAGGACACACTTAACCCCTTCAGCGCCCCCTACAGGTTAACACTTCACTGCCAGTGTAATTTTTACAGTAGCCAGTGCATTTTTAAAGCACTGATCGCTGTAAAAATGACAATGTCCCAAAATTGTGTCAAAAGTGTCCGATGTGTCTGGAATAATGTCACAGTCACGATAAAAATCGCTGATTGCTGCCACTACTAGTAAAAAAAAAATATTAATAAAAAAGCCATATAACTATCCCCTATTTTGTAGATGCTATAACTTTTGTGCAAACCAATCAATAAACGATTATTGCGATTCTTTTTACCAAAAATATGTAGAAAAATATGTAACGGCCTAAACTGAGGAAAAAATGTGTTGTTTTATATATTTTTTGGGGATATTTATTATAGAATTTTTTTTTAAATATTGCATTTTTTTTTTAATTAACTCTCTATTTTTGTTTATAGCGCAAAAAATAGAAACCGCAGAGGTGATCAAATACCACCAAAAGAAAGCTCTATTTGTGGGAAAAAAAGAACGTCAATTTTGTTTGGGAGCCACGTCGCACGACCGCGCAATTGTCAGTTAAAGCGAGGCAGTGCCGAATCGCAAAAAGTGCTCTGGTCTTTGGCCAGCCAAATGGTCCGAGTCTTAAGTGGTTAATGATGAGCATACCGTGTTTCCCCGAAAATAAGCCCAGGTCTTATATTCATTTTGGCAATCAAAAACATTGTAGGGCTTATTTTCGGGGTAGGGCTTACTATTGTGTGGTCTTCTCTACCCCTCTCCCTGTCTGCCTAACAGGAATCCCCTGTGTGAAGTAAAGTAAAATCTACTGTGTCAGGTACCTTATTATATCGCCGCTCTGGGCTTCCATAGCTTGCCTGAGCTCTCTTTTACGAGCCAAGCTTTGCAGAGGGAGGGGGGCCGACATCCCCCACTGACAGGCAGGAGAAGGAGATCTGATTGCCGCTCTGGGCTTCCGTAGCCCGCCTGAGCTCTCTTCGCCGAGCATTACAGAGGGAGGGGGGCCGACATCCCCCACTGACAGGCAGGAGAAGGAGATCCGAGTGCCGTTCTGGGCTTCCATAGCCTACGCTCTCTTCCACAAGCTGAGCATTGCAGAGGGAGGGGGGTCTAGATCCCCCGCTGACAGGCAGGAGAAGAGGAGGAGACAACCACTTCAAACTAGGTCTTATTTTCGGGGTAGGGCTTATATTGCAGCCCTCCTGAAAAACCAAGGTAGGTCTTACTTTCGGGGTAGGTCTTACTTTCGGGGAAACACTGTAGATTCTTCAATGTTTTTCAATACGAAACCAAGATTTTTTGAATATGAAATCAAGATCAAGAACAAGGGGACATGACCTCAAACTAACTGGAGGAAAGTTCAAAACTAATCTTAGAAAGTATTATTTTACTGAAAGGGTAGTTGATGCTTGGAATAGACTTCAAGCAGAGATAGTGAGTCAGTCAACAGTTAGTATTTTTCAAACAAGTATGGGTCAAACATAGATCTATACTCAGACAAAAAAGTTAACAAGAAAAACGTGCAGACTCGATGGACCACTTGGTCTTTTTTCTGCCGTCACTTTTCTATGTTTCTATGCTTATCTCATCATTGACCTGTTATAGCATTATGCCAAAAGATGTAGGCAGATATAAGATCATTCAATTTATCATCAAATGCAAATTATTTAAATCCAAAAACAAAACTGTAATATATTGCAGTTTACCAATCCGTGGACATGGTAGCTGCATTTGTTTTTGTTTTATAGGCTGTGATCTGGACAGTAATACACTTCCTGTGTTAGGGATTAAGTAGTAAAGCAGACACCTTTGGACAGCAGCATTGTCAGTTTTGGGAGATGGTAAACCAGCAAATTTAGATGGTCATAACTAACAAATTGAAGCTGAGCTCCAGCTAACACTTATAAGCAATTACAGCAAACATTTTATTTATTTTTCTTTTTGGGATAAAGGTTTTACATAAATAATTAAAAGCAGATCATTGGAAGCACCCCTGTGGTTTATCTCATCCATCCAATGCCTAATTTTCTGGACAGTTTGGTCTGTTAATGTACGGTAAGTTAAAAAATAACAGACTTACTGGCTGGATCAACAGGTGAAAAAAAAGGGATAACTAATGCAGCCACCACATCTAAGAATAGGTGAGCTGTAATTTAATATTTTTTAGTGTTTGGTTTAATACCAAATAAAGTATCTGAATTTGTCTTGGTATTAGACCTCCTTTGATCCTCTGTACAGCAGCATGCAGAATGGGAAAGGAAGTAATAGAACCAGAAAATAGGTGTACATTTTGATTTTTCTCTTCTGAAAGGCAATTTGCAGTGGACCACTTTTCATTTCGGCTAAGCAGCCACTATCAGGTGTTTATGAGGCGATCCTTCTACCTCCTAAATGCCTGTTATTTATTTATTTCTTTGGAACAGGAATTTATAAAGGGACTAAAGTGTGCAGCCTGTCACAAGCAGTTTCAGCACTGCCCCATTGGCTTGAATGACAGAGTTTTATAAGCAGTTCCGCCTATCATCTTCACATTCTGCGTTTAATTTGCTGCAGCCACAATGCAAAGTTTTGCAGTGGAACATGTGAACAGCCCCTCCAACTGTATGGTAGGGCGTTGGGTTGGCGGTTAGGAGGTGTTAAGATCGCAGCTCAACCAACTATTTTTACCATACCCTTCCCCCATCCGTGTTTGTGAAAGATGCAAGATAAACATACATGGGGTGATTTACATATACTGGAGAGCAGGGGCGGACTGACCAGTCGGGCACTTGGGCACAAACCAAGGGCCGAGGCAATTAGGGGCCCGGACTCGGCCCCATGAGAGGCCACTTGAAGCAGCTGTAGTAATGCCATTGTCGATTATGCCGAGAATAATACTGCTAACGGCACGCTGCTCCCCGCCGGCCCCTCCTCTTCCCTCCCGTCTGTCCCAGGTGCTTGTACTGTATGCGTCGTGACATCACCTGGGACGGACGAGAAGAGAGGAGGAACACCGGCGGGGAGCAGCGCGCCGTTAGCAGTATTATTATCGGAATCGGTGGGGTGAGTGATGCTGAGACACCAGGGCCGTCATGGGGGGGGGGCGAGTACGGATGCATGGGGCCCGGGCCTCACCTTGACCGCAGGAAAGCCCAGCCATGATACTCTCCTGGTCCCCCCACCCCCACAGTGTCCCCCTGTGTGTGTGTGCTCTCCCTCCAGTGTCCCCCTGTGTGTGTGTGTGTGTGTGCGCTCTCCCTCCAGTGTCCCCCTGTGTGTGTCTGTGCGCTCTCCCTCCAGTGTCCCCCTGTGTGTGTGTGTGCGCTCTCCCTCCAGTGTCCCCCTGTGTGTGTGTGTGCGCTCTCCCTCCAGTGTCCCCCTGTGTGTGTGTGTGTGTGTGTACTCTCCCTCCAGTGTCCCCCTGTGTGTGTGTTCGCTCTCCCTCCAGTGTCCCCCTGTGTGTGTGTGTGTGTGTGCGCTCTCCCTCCAGTGTCCCCCTGTGTGTGTGTGTGCGCTCTCCCTCCAGTGTCCCCCTGTGTGTGTGTGTGCGCTCTCCCTCCAGTGTCCCCCTGTGTGTGTGTGTGTGTGCGCTCTCCCTCTAGTGTCCCCCTGTGTGTGTGTGTGCGCTCTCCCTCCAGTGTCCCCCTGTGTGTGTGTGTGTGTGTGTGTGTACTCTCCCTCCAGTGTCCCCCTGTGTGTGTGTTCGCTCTCCCTCAAGTGTCCCCCTGTGTGTGTGTGTGTGTGCGCTCTTCCTCCAGTGTCCCCCTGTGTGTGCGCTCTCCCTCCAGTGTCCCCCTGTGTGTGTGTGCGCTCTCCCTCCAGTGTCCCCCTGTGTGTGTGTGCGCTCTCCCTCCAGTGTCCCCCTGTGTGTATGTGTGTGTGCGCTCTCCCTCCAGTGTCCCCCTGTGTGTGTGTGCCCTCTCCCTCCAGTGTCCCCCTGTGTGTGTGTGCGCTCTCCCTCCAGTGTCCCTGTGTGTGTGCGCTCTCCATCCAGTGTCCCCCTGTGTGTGTGTGCGCTCTCCCTCCAGTGTCCCCCTGTGTGGGCTCTCCCTCCAGTGTCCCCCTGTGTGTGCTCTCCCTCCCCAGTGTTCCCCTGTGTGTGTGTGCTCTTCCTCCAGTGTCCCCCTGTGTGTGCGCTCTCCCTCCAGTGTCCCCCTGTGTGTGTGTGTGTGTGCTCTCCCTTCAGTGTCCCCCTGTGTGTGTGTGTGCTCTCCCTCCAGTGTCCCCCTGTGTGTGTGTGTGCTCTCCCTCCAGTGTCCCCCTGTGTGTGTGTGCACTCTCCCTCCAGTGTCCCCCTGTGTGTGCTCTCCCTCCAGTGTCCCCCTGTGTGTGCTCTCCCTCCAGTGTCCCCCTGTGTGTGTGTGCTCTCCCTCCAGTGTCCCCCTGTGTGTGCTCTCCCTCCAGTGTCCCCCTGTGTGTGTGCTCTCCCTGCAGTGTCCCCCTGTGTTAGGGTGACCACATGTCCCGGATTGCCCGGGACAGTCCCGCATTTTGCAGGTCTGTCCCGGGCACATTCATTCCAGGACAATACAGTGTCCCGGAATGAAACTGACACAGCCACCCCCCCCCCCCCCGGGCTAATCTGATGCCCCCAAAAAAGGGCACCACATCACCGCTTTACTCACTGACAGTACTTTTCCTGGCCTGGGAATGCCTGGAGGAGCACAATCCCCGCCACCCTGCTTGTGATTGGAGAAATCATAAATCCCGCCTCTTGTGTCCAATCACTGTGCTGTGATTCGTTACAGCACAAGCTGATTTTCGGGAAGGGAGGGTGTCCCTGAATGGTAGTTTGGAAATGTGGTCACCCTACCCTGTGTGTGTGCCCTCCCTCCAGTGTCCCCCATTGTGCTCTGACTCCCAAGTGTCCCCCTGTGTGTGTGTGTGCTCTCCCTCCAGTCTCCCCCATTGTGCTCTCCCTTCCCAGTGTCCCTTGTGTGCCTATCCCCCCCTGTGTCTCCCTGTGCAGGTGTGGCTTGAGTGTGGGCGGGGACACAGGGGGCCCCATGATCTTCTTATGCCCGGGGGCCCCATGAGTTGTCAGTCCGCCCCTGCTGGAGAGTGAAAAGTCTGGTGCAGCTCTGCATAGAAACCAATCAGCTTCCAGGTTTTATTGTCAAAGCTTAAAGAGTAACTCCACTTTTGTTGAGAAAAAAACATTCCCTTCTGGGTGATCTATGTACATTGCAAGGATTTTAACAAACTTTGTTGCAGAGTCCTACCTTTTGATATTCTGAAGAAATCCCTGTTTGTTTGTATGTGTCCATGTGGTAAGTGAATCTAATGAGAGTGGTTTCATAATTATCAACCAGCTGCTGCACCTGCAGGGCTCTAATGAGGAAAGAAGCAGGGTCTGCATCCCTTTAGTAGTGATTTCCTATTGTGAGTATCTCACCAAAAATGATTTTTTTTGTTGCAGGGGATGCTTGATGTCTGACTTGTATCTTAGTGCAGACTTCTGGGAAAATCAATGAGCCAATCACACAAGCAGGAAATTAAGTTTCTGGGGACATTCTGTACACATTCTGTATACAGGACACCTCCAGGTAGCCATATTGTATTGCACTTTACAGAAAATTACAGAGCTGCAGATTGAAATGAAAAGGTAATTTTTAATAACATTCAATTACAATATGACTTACCGTATATACTCGAGTATAAGCCAACCCGAATATAAGCCGAGGCACCTAATTTTACCACAAAAACTGGGAAAATTTATTGACTCGAGTATAAGCCTAGGGTGTCCATCTGCATGCCTCACTTTGCCTCACTGTGTCCATGTGCATGCCTCACTGTGCCCATGCCTCACTGTGTCCATGACTGGACTGACGTTTAACATGGGAGTCTATGGAAGGGGTGCCCGGCTTTGAAAAATCGGTGCTCCCCGGCCGTAGGTCCCCTAGACAAAAAACTTTGCATGCTTATAGAAGAGAAATCGGGCTATATATGTGCCAGGGGACCTACGACGATATGTGCCAGGGTCCAGGGGACCTACGACCGGCCGTTACGGGGTCCCCAAATTCACCGGAGAAATTACAGTTTAACATGGGAGTCTATGGAAGGGGTGCCCGGCTTTGAAAAATTGGTGCTCCCCGGCCGTAGGTCCCCCGGACAACAAACTTTGCACACTTGTAGAGGAAGAGTGGGGCTACATGTGTGCCAAGTTTGCGCCCCGGCCGGTACCGGGCCCCCAAAGTCCGGGAGATCAGGCGCAAAAAGGTGACTCAAGTATAAGCCGAGGGGGGCATTTTCAGCAGAAAGGAATGTGCTGAAAAACTCGGCATATACTCGAGTATATACGATACTTACGGTATGAATGTCGCAATTGTATACGGCATACACTATATTATTATTTTTTTTATTGCTATTTTTTCCCACGAAAGTGGAGTTAACCTTTAACTGAACGAGCTGAATTTGGAAGCTGATTGGCTTCCATGCACAGCTGCACCAGATTCTGAGTGTTCCGGCTTTAGTAACTGTATACTGTATACTGTATTGCAATACACAATCAGTTTCAGTTATCAAACTGCATCTACAGCTCATTGTAGAGAAAACATTTTATAAAGCCTTTCATGCTTATTTCTGACATTTGTTGCATACAAGTTAAAATCCGTATTTTTTGCTAGAAAATTACTTAGAACCCCCAAACATTATATAATTTTTTAGAAAAGACCCTAGAGAATAAAATGGTGATCGTTGCAATATTTTATGTCACATTGTATTTGCGCAGCGGACTATCAAACGGAATTTTGGGGGTAAAAAGACTTCCATGAATTAAAAAAAAGCTGCAGGCATCACCTCGGTATAACCCCTTCAAGTCGAGGCTGCATATGTGCGTACGGTCGTCACTAAGGGCTTAATGTGCTTCTATTTGTATATGTATTTTTATTGAATATTATATATTTATTTTTGTTTACAAACTATTTCTTCAGGCCCGGTTCTCACAAGGGCGGCACGACTTCGGGGGCGACTCGGCGGCGCGATCTCAAGAAGACTTGAGACGCCTGCCTTGAGGTGATTTGCATAATGACTTCTGTATAGAAGTCAAAGCAAGTCGCCCTGAGTCGCCCCCAAAAGAAGTACAGGAACCTTTTTCTAAGTCGGAGCGACTCAGGTCGCTCCTATTAGAACGGTTCCATAGTACAGAGCGGGACGCGACTCCTCAGACGAACGAGTCGCCTGAGGAGTCGCCCCTATGTGAACTGGGCCTCAGGTATGTATAGTATCATGACAATATACAAAAGATAAACATGTCACAAGTACAGATTTACACCATAAAGAAAACAACCATTTAGAAGCATATAGAGCAGTGGTTCTCAACCTGGGGGTCGAATTGCGATTTTCCAGTGGTCACAGAATCCTGGGCTGTTCCTGAAGCCCGCACCACTCTCCCAGCCTTTTCGTGGTCGGCCAGCTGGGCTGTTGCTGGAGCCCGCGGCCACCCACTCAGCCTCTTCGCAGCCGCCCATTCAGTTCACGGCATGGCTAGGGGGCAGAGACTGGTGGTCAGCTGACTGGTGAGGACTGTGAAGTGGGAGGGGCTGGAGGAGACGCTATCTCCTGATTTCGGCATAGGTCTCACTGCTACGAGACACCACAAAGTCGCAGACACAGTGAAGCCAGAGATACAGTGAGTAACACTACCTGTGATTATAGTTACCATTAAAAGTCCCCACTACAGTTCTTAAATCAGCAGATGACCTTGATCAAGAGCACCTAAGTTGGCTGATCTCACCCCCCCGCCAGCACTGCCACTCATCCAATCCCCCCACCAAAGATTAAGAGAAGGAATAAAAAAAGAGAATACATGGAAGGGAAAGGAAAAGAGGGGGAGGAACAAAGAAAAAGGTAGAGAAAAATATGAGAAAGAACAAGAAAGACTGCTAGAGAGAGGGATGGGGGAAAAAAAACAAGAAATTAGGATAGAGAGAGAGATAAAAGGAGAACAAAGAGAAAGAGTGGTACATCCTAAAATGTACCATAAGGGGTTTTAATACAGCATGAGTGGGAGGGACTCAGGGAGCGCTAAGACCCCTTTCACACTGAGGAGTTTTTTAGGCGTTTTAGAGCTAAAAATAGCGTCTAAATACCGCCTGAAAAACTGATGCCCTGCAGTCTCAATGTGAAAGCCCGAGGGCTTTCACACTGAGGTGATGCACTGATGGGACCGATCCAAAAGTTCTGCTAGCAGCATCTTTGGAGCGGTGAGAGGAGCAGCGTGTTTACTGCTCCTTCCCATTGAAAGCAATGGGAAACCACGGTAATACCGCCCGCAATGCGCCTCTGCAGAGGCACATTGCGGGCAGTATTAACCCTTTTTTGCCCGCTAGTGGGGGTTAAAACCGCACCGCTAGCGATTGAATACCGCCGCAATTCCGCTGCAATTCCGAAGGTATAGTGCCGCTAAAAATAGTGGCGCCATACCACCACCATACCTCCAACCCCAGTGTGAAAGGGGCCTAAATGTTCGTGGGTTAGGGGCACAAATTACTTGTCTTGCCTTGGGTGCTGACAAGTGACAACCCATGCTACGAAAATAAATTTACTGTTAGGGGTCTCCACAACTTGGGAAATTTTATCATGGCGTCACGCCATTAGAAAGGTTGAGAACCACTGATATAGAGAATCTCCAGAGCATCTGCATCATTAAATTTACACATATAGGCAAATAGTAAATTAAAAGAGCACCCAATGGCGTTAAGTATTTAGTCTATGGCAATGTAAACATGTACAGTGCCTTGAAAAAGTGTTCATACCCCTTGAAATTTTGCCCCAATTTGTCATGTTACAACCAAAAATGTAAATGTATTTTATTGGAATTTTATGTGATAGACCAACACAAAGTGGCACATAATTGTGAAGTGGAAGGAAAATGATAAATGGTTTTCAATTTTTTTTACAAATAAATATGCTAAAAGTGTGGTGCGCATTTTTATTCAGCCCCCCTTAGTCAATATTTTGTAGAACCACCTTTCACTGAAATTACAGCTGCAAGTCTTTTTGAGTATGTCTCTACCAGATTTGCACATCTAGAGAGTGACATTTGTTCACTATTCTTCCTTGCAAAATAGCTCAAGCTCTGTCAGATTGGATGAAGAGCGTCTGTAAACAGCAATTTTCAAGTCTTGCCACAGATTCTCAAATAAATTTAGGTCTGGACTTTGACTGGGCCATTCTAACAAATAAATATGCTTTGGAAACAAATATCTGTAGCTCTGGCTGTATTATTGTTTAGGGTCATTGTCCTGCTGGAAGGTGAACCTCCGTCCCAGTCTCAAGTCTTTTGCAGACTCTAACAGGTTTTCTTCTAAGATTGCCCTGTATTTGGCTCCATCCACCTTCCCATCAACTCTGACCAGCTTCCCTGTCCCTGTTGAAGAAAAGAATCCCTACAACATGATGCTGCCACCACCATGTTTCACGGTGGGAATGGTGTGTTCAGGGTGATGTGCAGTGTTAGTTTTCCACCACACATAGCGTTTTGCTTTTAGGCCAAAAATTTTGGTCTCATCTGACCAGAACACCTTCTTCCACATGTTTGCTGTGTCCCCCACATGGCTTCTCGCAAACTGCAAACTGGACTTTTTATGGCTTTCTTTCAACAATTGCTTTTTCTTGCCACTCTTCCATAAAGGCCAGATTTGTGGAGTGCGTGACTAATAGTTGTCCTGTGGACAGATTCTCCCACCTGAGCTGTGGATCTCTGCAGCTCCTCCAGAGTTACCATGGGCCACTTGGCTGCTTCTCTGATTAATGCTCTCCTTGCCTCGCCTGTCAGTTTAGCTGGACAGCCATGTCTTGGTAGGTTTGCAGCTGTGCCATACTCTTTCCATTTTTGGATGATGGATTGAACAGTGCTCCGTGAGATGTTCAAAGCTTGGGATATTTTTTTATAACCTAACCCTGCTTTAAACTTCTCAACAACTTTATCCCTGACCTGTCTGGTGTGTTCCTTGGCCTTCATGATGCTGTTTGTTCACTAAGGGTCTCTATTCTCTAACAAACTTCTGAGGGCTTCACAGAACAGCAGTATTTATACTGAGATTAAATTACACACAGGTGCACCCTATTTAGAAATTAGGTGACTTCTGAAGGCAATTGGTTCCACTAGATTTTAGTTAGGGGTATCGGAGTTAGGGGGCTGAATACAAATGCACACCACACTTTTAAGATATTTATTTATAAAAAAAAATTGAAAACATTTATAATTTTCCTCCCACTTCACAATTATGTCTATCACATAAAATCCCAATAAAATAAATTTTAAGGGTGGTTTCCTAATTGCAAGTGATTTAGTACATTTGTGTAATTACATATATTATATATATATGTATATATATTATATATATGACTAGAGGGGCCATCCCGGGATGTCCCACCTCCTCCAGCCACCTTCCACGACTCGCCGGGGCTCTCCCATCCCACCGGGAGATTCAAGCGACAAACGGACACGTCCGCCGGCTGGCCAGAGACCCAAAAAAGTGGGAATCCGCTTTGACCGGGTCCCAGGTGTGGTAACCTGGAAGCAATGTCACAACATCACTTCCGGTTTACTCGGCAGCCAATTGTGCCATTTAAACAAAAACCAAAGTATTCAAAAATGCAGATCTTGGCGTTTTAAATGCTTTCAAGTGATGAGGAGGGATTTGGGGTCTTTTAGAACCCAGATCCCTCCAGAAAAAGTACCTCTCACTGCCTATTACTGTCACAAGGGATGTTTGCATTCCTTGTGACAGCAATAAAAGTGATCAGCTTTTTTTTTTTTTTATAGGGACAGTTTAAAAAAAAAAAAGAAGAAAAATTTTTTTTTTAAAGCGTCCCATTCCTCCGTGCTCTGCACCAAAGCAAGTGAATACATAAGTCATGCCCACAAATGTAAACAGTGTTCAAACCACACATGTGAGGTATCGGCAGGATCGTTAGAGTGAGAGCAATAATTCTTGTGCAAGACCACCTTTTAAGTACCGTAGTTTGTCACCATTCAACGAGTGTACGCAATTTTAAAGCATGGCATGTTAGGTATCTACTGTATTTACTTGGCATAACATCATCTTTCACATTATACGAAAAAATTGGGCTAACTTTATTGTTTAGTGTTTTTTAATTAATTGTAGTGTATTTTTTTTAAAATTGCGTTTGAAAGACCACTGTGCAAATACAGTGTGATATAAAATATTGCAATGACCGCCATTTTATTCTCTAGGGTCTCTGCTAAAAAAAATATATATATATAATGTTTGGGGATTCTAAGTAATTTGCTAGCAAAGAATACTGATTTTACCTTGTAAGCAACAAATGTCAGAAAAGGGCCTGGTCTTCAAGTGGTTAATTCATAAAATTATTTTTCAGCCTAAGAACTGTTTCAGAAAATACAGGAAATACCTGCAGATCTTACCAAAAATACAGTTTTCTTGTCACTTCCTGTGAACTGACTTGAAGGCAAAAAAAATGATATGTGAACTACTACTCTCATCAGCTACCATGTAATTTAGATGAACAAAGGCAGACATATTTCTAGTACAACCTGTGTAACAACCACGGCTCACTCCATAGATACAATAGAGAAGTAAACACAGTCATCCAGGGACAGGATTACTAGATGGAAATGTAGGGGAAAAATCTGAAAATAAGAAAACTAGGGCAGTCACCACATGTAAGAACTGGTAAGCTGCAATATATAACATTTTGGGTTCTGGGTTTAGAAAGTGAATCTGTGCTATACCCACGCTTCTACCTAGCAATCAATAGTTCTCAATGGTGGGAGCAGACATAAATATAACATGTTTTACATGGACAAATCAGTATAAACAACTACAAATTCCAGGAATCTGGTTGATTCACATCAAAACGTGTTGTGGGAAAGGCACATTCTATGTGTGTTTCTCACATCACAGGTGAATGTGCTGCCCTTGCGAGAGCGTCCGGGTGGAAATGAATTGTTAAAAACGCATCTTGCAAATGCAGCGTGTTTGCAGGCATCCAATCGCATGGAATGGCAGTATCATGCGGTTTGGTGCAGTGCATTCTGAAAAGGTATTGCTTGCACTACTTTTTACACATTCCAGTGCATCTTGTAACCCTTTCAAATCCATACATTGCAACACTGGACCGTACAGGAATGTAAGGAGAAGCATGTGTGTTCCGACATGAGCTCGAAGCTCATTTGATCTGCATATTAGCAGCTGTCCCAGTTGCAGATACAAAAACTAGGGCCAGCCATAGATGGAAAGCGACATTCTTTCCTGCAACCACAGGTTGCAGGAAAGAAAATCACTCAATTCCACCATCAACACAGTCAGGCCCCTTTCACAAGGACGGATAGAATGGTGCTTTTAGCTGTGGATTTTCTAGTTTTCTACAGCAGCTAAAAGCACACAATGCTTTCCTATGGCCCCATTCACACACATCGTTTAGTTGCGATTTGGTGTGAATAGAAAAAATAGAATTAAATGCGTCCAGGTGCGATGTAGCGCAGCTATATACACATAACCGCAGGTAATCGCAGTCTTTTGTGTCAACTGCGGATAGCAGCGTGAGAAAAAAAAAACAGGAAGCACATCATAATCAGTAGGTAAAAAAAGGGTTGCTATGGGAATGACTACCGCAGCTAAATGCGTCCGCATGTAACCGCACGTAAACGCAGGTAATCACAATGTACAAATGCAGCTAATCGCAGTGCATGGAGCCTTGAATTTCACAGAACATTTTACATGCTTTTAACTGCGGCAAATCAGCCGTCCGTGTGAAAGGCACCTCAGAGTTGATGGGGGAATCGCTCCCTCTGAGCCATTGTGTTCTCCTGGCAGGTGGGTAGAGGAAGATGTCCCTACCGGGAGAACACAGTGACTATTGCTAGTGGCTATAACAGCCGCTAGCAATAATTGCATGTAAAACCTGACAGGCTGGTTGTACCCAAGTTGATCGATCAATCAACTTGGGGTACATTCACCCTGCCCATCCATGGTTCAAATTATCTCCAGTTCCTGCTGAACCTGCCAAGATTTACACCGTCTATGGCTAGCTTTAAACTGGGTCTACTCTGTATGATTTCCAGTAAGTGGGCCTGACAATTGAAATAGTATAGTGGAAAATTGTTGGCCAAACAGTGGCTGCTTCCAGCTGGCAGAATACAATAGCCACGGGGGAGATTCCTTCATCCCTGCTGTATACAAGAATGTCCCATTAGGACTCCACATAACGTTACGCAGGGTGTTGATAAATAATAATAAAACGTATAAAGTGAACAAATTTTGATCAATATTAATGATTACTAAATCTTAAATATTACTGATTATTTGGTGTAAAGGAGGTGTCTATTCAATATTGCTTTATTTTTCATTAGCAAAACAGGTATTATATATATTTGACAGCACTGAATTCTCTATTTACATTTCCTATAGTTCACTAAAATGTTAATATCACTGGAGCTGCCTGAACAGCAATCATCAGCAAATTCTAGTAAACACAGATAAAATGATTAAGCCTAAATTCTCCTATGATAAATATACCCAGATATTGTAAATTGATTATAGTTATAAGTCTACCACTAGAAACTATAAAAGGTTTTCATTTGGGAGGTCATTTGTTAAATATACATAATCATAATTAGATTATGAAGGATTTTACCAGTGCAAATCAGTAAACTTTGTGATATATTTTTATTTTACAGCAGAGTGTATATTACTTGATAACAAATTTGAAACAGTCAGTTTCCTTTGTGATGTAATCTCTCTATCCAGACATGTTTTACCTTCACTGACAGCCATAATCTCCAGAACAGGACACTTTAACCACAAGTCATGTGACATCTAAAGTCACTGCTCTACAAATGTGTTGTACTTATGTTGGGCTGATTTACTAAATGGGTAGACTGTAGAGACTCGTGACTAATACAAAGAATATATACAGTATCTTATATTTTATAGAAAATTTATATTTTATAGAAAATATATGTTCACTTTTTAAAGTGAAGTGGTGAAGTTGTGTTCACTTCAAAAACCAAGTCATAAGCTACAAAAATGCATTAAAAAAAAAAAAAAAAAACTGACTGGGTATTAAAAGTGATCTCAGCTCCATCTTATTAGCTGACATTCATTTTGCAAAGTTATTGTTCATTTTTCTAGGTGAACAGTCTCTACTTCTTTAATTTACCAACTACAGTGACATCTTTAAAATTATGTATATATACTTGTACACTCAATGGACATATGTTATTCCTGGCCTATGTTTAGTCGATATGTTTTACAAATGATTGAAACTCAATAAAACAGATTCAACATATTATAACTAAAATTGCTATTCAGAGGTGAATACGTTTTACTGTATTTCTGTATTTTACTGTATTTTTGTATTTTCTTTATGATTATCACTATAATTATTATTCATGGTGATTACTTTTTAATGTATTTCTGTATATTTTATTTTCAAATGCAAGCAATGCAATGATCTGAATTAAAAATGTTGCCATGATCAATATGATTTGCATTATTATTATTGTTCATTATGATTACATATTACTGTATTTGCTTTCTTTAACTTTTAAATGCAAATCAGTTATCTGGATCACTGTTGTGTTTTGCTTTGTTTTTTGTTTTGTTTTTTACTTTAAAATGCAAACAGTTTAAATTGGCTGAAAAATTATGATTATCTTTGTTGTCTTTGTTATTAATATTACTATATTGTTGTTATTATTGTATTATTATTGATTATATCATTATCCTACAGTGACTACATACTACACCGCTTGCTTTTAAAGGAACACTACAGGTTCCCGTTTTTTTTTTTTTTTTAAATAACAAACAGTCTATACTTACCTCCACTGTGCAGCTCGTTTTGCACACAGTGGCCCCGATCCTCCGCTTCTGGGGTCCCTCGGCGGCTGTCTTGGCTCCTCCCCGCAAGGACTCCACACCATAATGCGAGCGAGCTCGCATGGTGTGGTGTTATTGCGGGCGCGCTCCCGTGATACAGCGGCGGCCATAGCCGCCGTCTGTATCACTCGGCCCCGCCCCCCGGCGCGCCGCGTCATTGGATGTGATTGACAGCAGCGCCAGCCAATGGCTGCGCTGCTTTCAATCCATCCAGTGTAGCCAATCGGCGGCCAGGCTGAAAACCGAAGAGGATGACGGGGACGAGCATGGGACTTTCGAGGGGCCAGGTAAGTAAAACGGGGGCTCGGGGGGGGGGGCGGTATTGTCGAATGTTTTTTCACCTTAATGCATAGCATGCATTAAGGTGAAAAAACATGTAACTTTACTACTCCTTTAAGTGTAAGCATTTCAATTGTCTAATTGATTTATTATTATTATTATTATTATTATTATTATTATTATTATTATTGTTTCAAAATGCTTTGTTATTTTATTCTTAGATACATGAATATTGCATAAGAGCAATAATTCCTTTTTTTTTTTTTTTTTTACTTTTCTTTTTTTTACTTTTACAATTCTTAAACTAACCACAGATTTAACTTCTTAGTAAAAAAAAAAAAAATACTTTTTGTTCTATTTGTTACAATTTCTATATTCACTGGCTAATGAAAAACGTTTTAAAGTCCCAAGCACAGAGTAAAAGGTAGAATAAGAAATAGAAGAAGCACAGTGACAGATGAAGGAGTACATGGGAAGGTCTTCTATTTTGGGAAGTAGAAGTCATGAGAGTGCACTACTATGAGCTCTACAGAACAATGCAGGGAATTGCTAAATGTTCCTATTTATCATATGAAAGTCTCCATAAGAGCATTGTCAGCACAGGCCAAGTCCAGGGAGGACCCTGCGTGCAAAGAGCGGCGGCACAGCTCTGAACTGAGTGCAGCAGATGAATCGGCTCCTTCATAGGACATCGCTGCTTATTATCAGCTGCGAAGCTGCTACATGTCAAAGCCTCAGCTATAGAAGCTGATTCATGGCTCTGTGCTGACATACTATTCCCCATTGTTATCCCCAATAGATGGGAAATGCCTGCCTGCCTGTCCCATCAGTCCTCTCCGCTAGATCAGAGCCAGCAGACTGTCAATATGATGATCACAGGAATATAATAGAAACTGCATGGTGGGATCACTGTACAAAGAAATCCCTACATATGACAAGGTCTGGGGGTTCTCCTCCTCTACTACATACTGTATACATACCAAATCCTAAAATATTCATCTACACGAGCTGTTCTTCTAAGTGTTATCATAAAAAACACATTATGGGGTACAAGAAGAATAAAGTCAAGAAAAAGGTACTGGGATGGGAAGGAATTAAAAAGATTACTAATATAACAGAATATGATAATAATACGATACTGTGCATACTGTATATTTACAAGTAAACGGATTTGCACATTTTGAATGATAAAGAAGTAATACATAAAATGATAATTAAAATAAAACATTACTACACAGTTCAAAAGAAAAAAAAATCAGTTGTCTTAGTAATATATATATATATATATATATATATATTACTAAGACAACTGTTTTTTTTTTCTTTTGAACCGTGTAGTAATGTATATATATATATATATTTTTTTACATATATAATATATGTAAATATATATATATTTATATATATATATATATATATACACATATATATATACATATATAAAACTGATCCCAATATATATATATATATATATATATAAATAAAAACTGATACCAAAATACTTAAAATTTACTTTCTCATATATATATATATATATATATATATATATATACATATATAAAGTTTTTTGGTATCATTTATAGCCATGCAATTGATAAAATGTAATGTAAGTGCAGTGATAAAAAAAGAGAGAAAAAAACAATAAGTTGCTCTTTCTAAATCAAAATACAAAACATTAATTTAATTAATTCAGTTTGTCATTGAGTATATAAATGTTATGGGTGGTTCATCGACAATATGCAATACACACACAAGCACAATATATATAGATCTATCTATATCTATCTATCTATCTATCTATCTATCTATCCATCTATCTATCTATCTCTATATCTATATCTATCTATCTATCTATCTATCTATCGATATAGATATATCTATATATATATCTATATAGATGTATATATATATATATATATATATATATATATATATATATATAGATAGATAGATAGATAGATAGATATATATATATATAGATATATATACAGAGAGAGAGAGAGATTGTATATATATGAACATGCATAATAGACATAGATAGTAGGATAGATCAACAGATAGATAGATACAAAAATAAATACAAAAAAGATAGATTAGACACAGTGAAGGGAATCACTTGTCGGGCTCTGCATAAGGTGGTAATTTAATATTTACATGCAAAGATTATTGTAAAATTACATTATTTTTCGTCCTTAGGGGCTTTTTCTAGCCATCAGCACTGTATAAACTGCACTAACATGGCCTCCAGTACATACACACATTATCATACCTGAGCATTTCCTCTATGACTGATAGAGAACAGCTCTGCCAGTCTCTGCCGATCACTTCATTGGTGATAAATGTGTTCCAGAGTCCCACAAGTTCTGAGCTCACACAGGACACTTCTTACACTATCAGTGAAACTTTGGAGATCTGTGTGTAGCTCCCAGCAGATGTGTCCCCCAATAACTGGAGTGACCACAGCCAGAAATGTATTTATTACCTGTATGCCAACCTTAGCCAATCCTACAATGTCTGACATGCCAGAAAAAAAGTCCTCTAATATGGGGCATGGGCTGGAAATGTTCTGCACTGTATGGAATAGTGGAAGTCATTTGTTTTTATAATAAACCACATACTAATGGTGAGCCCACCCTACAAGACCTAATGAACAGCACCACTAATCATTGTAGTGCAAAGGGTGGGAATAATAATAACAACAACAATAATAATAATAATAATAATACCAATAATAATAATAATAATAAAAGCCATTTATTATTATGATAAACCATATATTGTACATATGCATATGGTGAGCCCACCCTACCTAATGAACAACAACCCTCATGATTGTAGTGCCAATAGTGTGAATAATAATAATAAGCATCATCATCGTCATTGAAGCTATTTATTAATATGATAAACCGTATACTATACATATTGCCCTAAGCTTCATAGTAACTTTGCACAGCTCACCCTAAAATACATAATAATGAGCAGCACTGATCATCATTGCAGAGCCAAGGGTAGAAATAATAATAATAATACAAATAATAATAAAAATAATAGCATTAATGGAAGCCATTTATTATTATGATAAACCACATTTACTATATATATATATATATATATATATATATATATATATATATAAATATATATACATATATATATATATATATATATATATATATATTTATATTTGAGCGTCTAGAAGCTCTACACTGAGTCTTCTCCACATGACCTAGAGTATCTTCGTTTAATACTGTAGTGCCAAGAGTGGAAATAATAATAATAATATTAAATATTATCATCATCATGTTCATCATCATAGTGAAAGCCATTTATTATTATGTAAACCATATACACAAAGCCCTGAGCTCAACCTACTTGACCTAATGAACTGCACCGCTCAACATCGAAGAGCAAGGCAGTATTAGCAATAATGATAAAAAATAATAATAATAATAGTAATAACAACAACAACCTATCATTAGACAATCGCCTTTAATTTCCTACAATTGAATTTAGTATCTTTCTTAGACAAGCTCAAAAGACAGATTTACTGCATTTCTGTAATAACTATCAAAGCAATAGTGATTTATTTTTATGTTGTTTTTTTTATTTATTTTTTATTTTTTTTACTATATACAGCCTTTTTCTATGTTTCTCTACTTAGTTGCGATGAGTTAGTATGAATCAATGTTTATTATTATATTTATTATTTTCTCCCCTCTATGGCTGGTCTATGGCTTCATAAGGGGACCACAGAAAAAGTCGCACATGTGAAATGTCAAGTCCCCCTATCGCTTCATCTGTATATTATTCTGAGAACATCTAAAACGCTGGAAGACACAACAAACAAATGATTACATTTAAGAAAATAGCCGAGGTCACATTATAGCCAGCCCTGCTCAGCATTAATCTTCTGTTTACAAAACATCTGACAGTTACAAGGTAAAGAGGAGGAAAAAGGCTTTAATTAGCTGCAAAATCCTAGATCGTTCATCTATTTTATAGTCATATATAGAGTGCTGAGCTATGTACATCTTCCTTAGATAAGAATTCAATTACACAATGAAATAATTACTATATTATTGTAACCATAAATGACATTTATAGATCAGATCATAAAGTTTTCTGCTGCTCCCAGGTGACACTGACAGGCTGAGCACTGTGAATTCTATGTACACAGCTCCCTGATTCACTGCCATGCCATGGTTCATGTGTCTACACAGTGCAAGGATTCATGAGAACCAGGGATGGGCAGAATTAGGCTTTTATCTTCTGTTTATGTTACATGTGTACACAATTCAATGGGAAACCAAAAGAAAAGGATAGTTTTCATTCTTTGATCCTGCCCTCTATGCTGTATAGATATAAAAAAAGAAGAAAAAAAACATGCACAGGTCAAAATAAAAAAAAATAAAAAAATGTATTTATTTTTTTAACGTTTTAACAGTTTATTTAGTCGAATCGAAGATCGTTTTGAACCACAGTGACAAGGAAAAAAAAGGATGGAAATTTTTTTCTCGTTTCCATTCAGAATCACATTCACATCTGTTCATTCCAAAATAAAATGATAAAAGTCACAACAAAGTCATGACAATTCTACTAAATGTTTCAGGACTTTCATACAAAACGTGTATAGCAAACTTTCGAACAAAAATCGAATAGTACATGGCCAGCTTTTTATTTTATATTTGAGGATATTAAAGCCACTTTAGCATAAGACAGCTACAATTTGTATTATATAAAGTCGCATGGCATAGCTCCCAACTGTCCCTCATTTGGAGGGACTGTCCCTTTTTTGAGTCCCTCTGCCCCTTATACCTCCTTAGTTGTCCCTCTTTTTTGGCCAGATGTATAGACGAGTAATAAAATGTAATATTTATTAAAAGTATTATACAAAATTTTTGCATTTATTATTATGAAAACCTGGTATAGCTGGAAAAATATATTGTTGAAATCGGTGTAAACAATCTTTTTATTTTTTTATTTGTTGCGTATTAATTCTTTGCGGTCAACGTAGTTAGGATGTGGCTTTTGGCTACCTACATAATGCTACACTGGGGTTGATTTACGAAGACCCCTTTCACACTGAGGTGCTTTACAGGCGTTTTTGCACTAACAAATAGCACCTGTAAAGTGCCTGTAAACTGCCTGTTCTGCAGCCCCAGTGTAAAAGTCTGAGTGCTTTCACACTGGGGGAGCGGTGTATAAATTGCTCCTCCACCGCCCCCACTCATTGAAATGAATGGGCGCCGCTTTCAAAGCGCCTCAAAAGCGTTTTGAAAGCAGCGCTAAGCGGGCGTTTTTAACCTCTTTTTAACTCCCTCTGGGGTGTTAAAAGCACCCCGCTATCGGTGCCAAAGCGCCGCTATAACAGCGGTAAAGTGCCGAAAAACTAGCAGCGCTTTACTGCTAATGGATTGGCCGCACCGCTCTAGTGTGAAACGGGTCTAAAGGTGGAGAGTGCAAAATCTGGTGCAGCTGTGCATTGTAGCCAATCAGCTTCTAACTTCAGCTTTCACAATAAAGCTTTGACAAGAAAAAAAAAACTAGAAGCTGATTGGTTTCTTTGCAGGGTGGAACCAGATTTGGCACTCTCCAATTTTAGTAAATCAAGCCCACTATGTCCTTCTTTTCCATTTCAGAAAGTTGGGACTCAGGAGGTAATATATGCTGGTGATGAAGATTATTATTATTATTATTAGCATCATCACACACAGGTACATTTCATATTTAGTATGCAGTGATTTTCTGTACATATGAAGAGTATCCATTTATATGTATAACAAATAATTGAAGTGTATCTAATCTCAAAAACAAAACATCTTGCAGGTAATCAGTCTTTAGATGTGTTGGCTGCATTTGTTTCCTTTTTTGGGCTTATTTTTCCTTTACATTCACCTGGTGATCCTACCAAGATTCTTGTCCTAGAGCGACATCGCTCACTATCTGTACTCAGTGGCGGCTGGTGCTCAATTTTCTTGGTGGGGTGGCCCGCAGCTCCCCTCCAGCCAGCCAACCGCCCTGTACCCCCGATGCTTGATCGATCGCCGCTCCCGCCACCCTGTTGCTCTATCGATCGATCGCTGCTTCACTCGCCCATCGCCCCCCCAGGCCCCCCACCAGCCCGCACTTACCACATCCAGGTCACGCCCCCCGTTTCCTTCCGAGTCCCAGAAGTCGCTTCTCCTTCAGGCCAATCAGGATTTAGGACTCGTGGCCAATCGGGGCTTAGGACTCCAGGCCAATTGGGTCTCAGGACCCGCTTCCTGATTGGTCGAGAGGAGAAATAGGAGGACATTAGCGAATATTCATTCGCTAATGTCACACAACTAGGTGGGCTCACTGCGCCCCCGAGCCCACCCTTTTTGAAGCCTCAAACTCTAATCAAGTGCTTCACAAAAAAAACATTGAAATCCATGCGTCTGGTGTCCTACATGTAGATTAGGGGCCGGGCGCATGGATTAGGGAGCGTATGAGCGGTTGCCACTGTCTGTGTACTGTATCTTTGGAATAGAAGCATTGCCACGCTAGGCAGCACTCATAGTTTGATTATAGCCCTTTAGCATTTTAATAACGTTTAGTTAAAATTTTAATTTTCTATTTTTTCATCATTTACATTTACAGTGCTTACATATGTTCTCTTTTAAACGCCATCATTTTACAAAGTTATTCTAACACAAAATGTATCTGTATCTTGTGTGGGGAATTCACAGTGGAACAGGCTAAGACAAATAGAGAAATCTCTTATATATAAAGTAGAACTATAGGCAAAACCTTTTTTCATTTTTTTTTTTTGCCATCTGTGTCCCATTGGGGAGATTTCCCTTCACTTCCTGTCCCATAGCCAAAACAGAAAGTGAGAGGAAATCCCTGCAAATTTATGGAATCCCCTGCGTCACCAGTACTAGTGTCCCCACTGGAAGATTTCCCCTCTATTACTTTCCTGGGGACAGCCCAAATTTAGTTTTACTTTCACTTCCAATGATAACAGTAAACAGAACAAAGAGAGAGAGGGTGGATTTCCCTAATGGCACAAGCAGCAATAAAAACCTAATAGGTGTTCTAATCCATCACCATTCTATCCAAAACAACAACAACAAAAAAATAATTCCTTTAGTTATACTTTTTTGCATCATGCTACTCCTGAGTGCTCATCTGTGGAAAATCAATGTTTTGGCACCTTTTATTTCAATCTCTGCAGAATTCAGATTAACAGTTGCCCAGAAGCTGCATGGACTGGACACTGTACTGTGTCTGAATGCTGCAGAGAATAATACATGTCTCTTGTCAGAGGAGTTAGCAGAGTTTGTGAAAGTCTGTTTTATGCCTAATTATTGAATTATTGTAGGTGACACATTTTATTTTCAAGTGAGTGCAGAACTTTTTCGACTAATGCATATTTGCCTGCATTTGCCTAAGGCAGAACATTCATTTTTTTTTATGCTGCAACGCATCACCAGCTCACCAGACCTGACTCTTTTTTTGTCAACACAGTGCGCCACAATGAGCATTGCGGTGCACTGCAACATAGGTCTGTTGTTTTAAAGTATTGAGGTGTCATTGAGAATAAACACATGCATGCTGCTACACTGAAAATGTGTCAAGTCAGCCTTTAAGATGAGCAGATAAAAAGAAAAGACATAAATGAATGCAGCTCTGTTTTTTTTAATACATTGTAAATAAATATAGGAGTAAGTACATCAACCCCTTACAGTCCCAGTAAAACAGAGCTTAGACTACGGGAGGGAGAAGCAGCACAAGCACAAGGGGCAAATCACTTTTTCTGCAGTAAACATATGTGGTTTGTTTCGTTCCAAATTTTAAATTAAGACAAATTATTCGTTATTCGGAAATTCGGATGTATCCAAAGTTCCGAATTACAATAGTAACCAATTTAAACAAACCCGAAATAACGAATCAAAATTTCAAAGGAAATTAGAATTCAAATAGTTTTCTAATCGAATTTAAATAGTTTTTGAATCAAATTCAAATTTCCAAAGAGAATAGGAATAGAATAGAAAATAATATAATAGAAAATAAAAGAATAGAAAATAATAGAGTAAAACAGAACAGAATACATAATAAAGGAATAGAAAAAAATAGAATAGAAAAAAAAGGGACAGAATAGAAAATAAAAGAATAGAGTAAAACAGAACAAAAAAGAATAGAAAATAAAAGAACAGAATAAAATCATAGAGAATAGAAAATAAAGGAATAGAATAGAATAAAACAAAAATAGAATAGAACAGAATGAAATAGAAAGCATATAACCATCTTCTGAAATTTGAATTTCGAATAGATTACATTTGAATTTGAATAGAATATAAAAGAATAGAATAAAATAAACAACAGAAAAGTATAGAATAGAATAGAAAGAATATAACAATATAACTTTTTTCTGAAATTCGAATTTCAAATAGAATAGAAAAGAATAGAATATAATAGAAAAGAAAAAAAGAGAATAGAAAAGAAAACAACAGAACAGAAAAAAACAATAGAACAAAATGGAATAGAAAGAATATAACCTAATAAAAAATGTGAATTTTGACTAGAATAAATGTAATTTAAAATTGGAATTCGATTCAAATGCAATTCAAATGGAATTCAAATGCAATTCGATTTGAATTTGAATAAAATTCGAAAAATTTATATCAATTCAAATTAGAATAAACAAAACAAATTTTGAAAACGAATTAAACAAATTTAACGAATCTGATTTATGTAAATAACGAATTGAAACTAAACAAAACTTTTTACATTATGCACATAACATATGCTGCAGTGCAAGGAGCATGCTGATAAGAGGAAAGAGCAGAGGGATGACTTCACCAGTTTGCTGCTTCTTTTTTCCCTGTTCAAACACAGCTGGGGAGGGAACTGTAAGCATTACTGAAGTGGAACAGACTAAAATTCTCCTGTCCTGCTAGACAGTAGGGGTGTTGAATATAATCGCAGCTTTGGTGCATCGCGATTCAGACGTTTACGATGCTGCACCGATGCTGTGAGTCAGCCGAATCGATGTCTGGTGACGTCATCTGTCACTCCTGCATGGTAGATAAAGCCCCCTTACCTTCACTGAAGCAGAAAGTCAGCTGATTAGCTGACAGCCAGTACAGTACAGGGGGGAGGAGCTCAAGGGGACCCGACATCAGGAGAGGCTTCACTGGAGGTACTGGAAGGAGAAAACACACTGAGCAGCATGAAGGAGGGGGAATCGACTGAGACCTCGTACACATGACCGAGTTTCTCGGCAAGAACCAGCAAGAAACTTGCTGGCAGAGATGTCTTGCCGAGAAATTTGTTTGTGTGTATAGTTTCTCGTCAAGAAAACTGACAAGTAATCTCGACGAGAAAATAGAGAACCTGCTCTCTATTTTCTCATCGAGATTCTCGTCAGCCTGTTTCTCGACAAGAAAAGTGAGTGTGTATACACTTACCTGTCCTCCGGGAAGCCCGCGCAAGTTCGAAATGAATTCGACGCATGCGCGGTAGCTTCCTAGGCATAGGTAGGGTATACCAAGATGGCGGCGACGGCATCGAATGTGATGAGCGCATGCTCGTCGTAGTCGATGACGTCACCGCGTACGCTCCATTCAAAGAACCGCGGGTTCTTTGAATCGAGCGTGTGTACACTCGGCCGGGACAAGTTTCTTGACCAAGAATCTCGTCGAAAAAAACGACATGTTTTTTTCAACGAGAATCTCGGCCGTGTGTACAAGGCTTGACACTGAGAGCTGGTGAGTGCCAGTGTCACAGATCCCATCCCTCCACTACCATCACCCCTCTGTCTGATCCCATCTATCCCTCTGCCTGATCCCATTCATCCCTCTGCCACTGATCCCATCCATCCCTCTGCCTGATCCCACCAACCCTCTGCCACTGATCCCACAACCCCTCTGCCCGATCCCAGCCATCCCTCTGCCTCTGATCCCACCACCCCTCTGCCTGATCCCAGCCATCCCTCTGCCTCTGATCCCACCCATCCCTCTGCCTTTGTCACCCCTCTGCCTGATCCCATCTGGAAGATCCCACCCATCCCCCTGCCTTTGATACCATCACCCCTCTGCCTGATCCCATCTATCCCTCTGCCACTGATCCCACCACCCCTCTGCCTGATCCCATCTATCCCTCTGCCACTGATCCCACCACCCCTCTGCCTGATCCCATCTATCCCTCTGCCACTAATCCCATCCATCCCTCTATCTGATCCCACCACCCCTCTGCCTGATGCCAGCCATCTCTCTGCCTCTGATCCCACCATCCCTCTGACTGATGCCAGCCATCTCTCTGCCTCTGATCCCACCATCCCTCTGCCTGATCCCAGCCATCTCTCTGCCTCTGATCCCACCATTCCTCTGCCTGATCCCAGCCATCTCTCTGCCTCTAATCCCACCATCCCTCTGCCTCTGATCCCAGCCACCCCCCTGCCTTGCTCTGATACCAGCCATGCCTCTGCCTATGATCCCAAACATCCCTCTGCCTCTGATCCCACCACCCCTCTGCCCAAACCCATCTATCCCTCTGCCACTGATCCCACCACTCCTCTGCCTGATCCCATCTATTCCTCTGTCACTGATCCCACCACCCCTCTGCCTGATCCAATCTATCCCTCTGCCACTAATCCCATCCATCCCTCTGCCTGATCCCACCACCCCTCTGCCTGATCCTAGCCATCTCTCTGCCTCTGATCCCACCCATCCCTCTGCCTTTGATGCCATCACCCCTCTGCCTGATCCCATCTGGCTCTGATCCCACCCATCCCTCTGCCTTTAATCCCATCACCCCTCTGCCTGATCCCATCTATCCCTCT